>CM034084.1:10808084-12008084 GCA_019845555.1 Aristolochia fimbriata | reverse complement strand
TGCCTCGGAGGTGGATCTCTTCCATCAGTTGTGCAACTCCATGGCCGATAAGTTCAGTTTGGCTGAACGGTTCGCTGCAGAAGTTGAGCTCGACCGTTTTGTCCAGCAAGTGAGCCATCAGCGCGATGACTTAACGGTAGACTTAGATAGATGTCAAGCAGAGCGCGAAGCTGCTGAGGCTGAGCAGAAACCTCTTCGCGACCGTCTGGCACGTGTATTGGCTCAACTCGACTCTATAAATGTCGAGCTCGCGACTATCCAGAGTGGTATTGACACCAGGGAGGAGGAGGCATCTGTTCTCTAGGATCAGCTTGCTTCTGTTCATTCGCACCCAACTCTCAGCGAGGCCGAGACGCGGGAACTGTCCGAGGTTCGTGCCGAAGTCGTTCGGCTGCAGCGGAGGGTGGCTGACATTGAACTCCCGCAGCTTCGATATAGTTTTCTTTGTACTTTTTTTTTTTTTTTTTTTGCTTGTAGCCTCGCTCTTCTTTTTTTTTTTTTTTTTTGCTTGTAGCCTCGCTCTTCTTTTTTTTTTTTTTTTTGTGAGGCTTGCATTGTTCCCATTTTTTATTCAATGAGAAATATTGTCTCCTTTATTCGACTACTTTCTTTTTTTCTTTTCTTTTTTTTGCTGCCCCCTCATGCGTAGAAGCGTTTGAGGAATTTACCATTTGTTATCGGCAGCTTCGAACCATTTGAGTGACTAGCTTGTAGGCGCCATTGGTGTATGCTTCCTGTACGACGTACAGTCCTTCCCATTTTGGCGCGATTTTGCCCCTGGTTTTGCTCGTGAAGAGCAGGCCGTCTGACTGCGAGCACTAAGTCACCCTTCTGGAATGACTTGAGCCGTACTTTTTTGTTGAAGGCCCGTGTCATCCGAGACTGTTAGCATTCGAGACGTTGTTGTGCCTCAAGTCATTGCTCGTCGAGTGACTCAAGTTCTACGAGTCGCAACTGAGCACACTCCTTTGTGGTGAGCCATTCTCTAATAGCAATGCGCAGAGAGGGGAGTTGTACCTCGAGTGGAAGCACTGCTTCTGTTTCATAGACCAGCGAATATGGAGTCGACTGGGTCGGCGTTCGAAACGACATTATGTACGCCCATAAAGCTTCTCTGAGCTTTTCATCCCAACTCTTTTTTTTGGCGCCGATTGATTTCTTTAGGATCTTGCAGAGCATTTTGTTGAATGCTTCTGCGAGTCCATTGGCTGCCGGGTTGTAAGTCGACGATGTCCGCTGTTGTATGCAAAATTTCTCACAGAAGCGGTCCATGACTTTGTTTCTGAACGGCGTACCATTGTCTATCACTATGTATCGAGGGACCCCATATCGATAGATAATCTAGGTATGGATGAAATCGGCGACGGTGGTGACTTCTCGATAGGTAGCGGCTTCAGCCCATTTTGAGAAGTAGTCGGTGGTAGCCAGAATTTATTGCCTGTCGGAGTCGGATTTAGGAATGATTGGACCAATGATGTCCATCCCCCAAGCTTCTAACGACCATGACGCGATCGTCGGGTGAAGCGGCTCCGGTGGCTGGTGTTTGTAATCGGCATGGAGTTGGCACGGTCTGCAGGTTTGAGCCATTTTGGTGGTGTCCCTGAGCATCGTCGGCCAGTAGTAGCCCAACCGCTTGACTTGTAGGTGGAGCTTCAGGCCAACCTGGTGCACGCCGCAAATTCTACCGTGTGTTTATTTTAGGACTTGCAGTCCCTCTTCTTTAGAAAGACAACGGAGAAGTAGACCTTCGAACGACCTCCGGTAAAGTACGTCATTGAAGAAAACGTACCTTGGAGCTACTCGACGAATATGAACTCGCTCTCGCAGGTCAGTCGGGAGTGTGCCATATCGAAGAAAATTTGAGATAGGCTCTCGCCAATCTCCAGCTTCATTTGCGCTGGCCGAGATAGGGAACGACTCTTCCATCTCGTCTGTCTGCTCTTCTTCTGCTTTTACTTTGGTTGGTGGAGGGACTACCCATCTTTTGCAAATGGGGACTTGGTTCGGCCGTTCGTTGAATTGCGCTAGACTGGCCGTAATTCCAGGCGTATCTCCAAAATGGCACGAGCTCGAGTTTCTTAACTTCGAATTACCCCGTGAGTTGTTTATTAACCAGTCCCGAGTCATCGTAGATGTTTAGCTGCGGCAATTTCATCTTGACCGCCATGCCGAGTCCGAGAAGGATGACTTGATACTACGCTTCGTTGTTCGAGCAATTTCGGGTGAGAACGAACGAATACGGGAGCAGGTCCTTTCTTGGTGAAACGAACAGAACTCCCGCGCCGGCTCCATTTCTTCGCGCGACGCCGTCGAAGTACATCTCCTAGGGGGGAAGCACCTCGACCAAGAAGGTTTCTTCGTCTGGGAGTTCTTCTATTAATTCCCATTCGGCTGGCACTGGATGGTCGACCAAGAAGTTCGCCAGAGCTTGGCCTTTGATTGCGCGTTGCGGCACGAAGTTAATCTCGAACTCAGTAAGGAGCAACGCCCAGTTAGCCAGTCGACCAGAGAATATCGATCGCGACATAATGTATTTGAGTGGGTCGGCTCGCGAAATCAAGTTCGTCGAATGCGCCAGGAGGTAGTGTCGGAGCTTTTGAATTGCAAAGACGAGTGCCAGACAAGTCTTCTCGATCATTGTATAATTAACTTCTGCACCCACCAGTGTTTGGCTCAGATAATAGAGAGAACGTTCTTTTTTGTCCTCATCGCATTGAGCCAAGAGAGCTCCTACGAATTTCTCTTGCGCTGCGATGTAGAGCAGCAGTGGGCTGTTGACTGTCGGAGCGACGAGCATTGGTGGCTTGGTGAGGTACGCCTTTATGTTGTTAAAGGTGTTCCGACAAGACTCGTCCCACTCGAACGGCGTATCCTTTTTCATTAGGCGACTGAACGGTTGGCATCTTTCGGCTAAATTCGAGATGAAGCGCCAAATATACGCTAAGTGGCCTTGAAGGCTCTTGAGTTCGGAGATGTTTCTAGGCTCCAACATCTTTTGAATTGCATCGATTTTTTATTGGTCGATCTCAATTCCTGAGTGGTCCACAATGAATCCCAGAAATTTGCCTGAAGTGACACCGAATGCGCATTTCTGCAGGTTCATTTTGAGCTGAAATGGCCGAAGTCGCTCGAATACTACCCTGAGGTCGAGAAGATGATCTGACTGTTGTTTCGACTTTACCACCATGTCGTCGACATAACACTCAACGCTCTTATGCAAGATGTCGTGGAAGATGTTTTGCATTGCCCTATGGTATGTCGCGTCGGCATTCTTGAGTCCGAACGACATCACCTTGTAGCAAAAAATGTCTTTGGGAGTGCAAAACGCAGTGAGCTCCTCATCCTTCGGGTCCATCCGAATTTGGTTATAACCAGATGATCAGTCCATGAAAGATAGAGGTTCATGACCCGTCGTCGCATCGACCATGAGTTCTGTTATCGGTAGAGGGAAGTCAAGTTTCGGGCAACCTTTGTTCAGGTCGCGAAAGTCGACGCAGACCCGAATTTGGTTGTTCTTCTTCTTGATCGGTACGAGATTCGTGATCCAAGAAGGATACTTCACTTCTCTTATAAATTTGGCAGCGATCAATTTATCGACTTCCTTCTTGATAAGTGTCTAAGATACACTGTTTTATGCATGAATTAATGATCATAAATCCCCATTTTGAGTTGATTATGAGCATGAAAATGACATATATAACTCAAATACATGTTTTGTATCTCAGGTACCCAGTAAAAGAAGAAAATCTGGATTCTGAGGGAAAATGAAGGAAAAAGGAGCAAAATAGAGACAAAAAGGGAATGGCGCGACCACACCGATTCTGGCGCGACCGCACCGGGAAAATGTGTAAAAATTCAAATAAATGGCAGAAATTCCCAACGGCTAGCAAGGCTTAAAAGAGGACAATTCGGGAAAGTGAAACCGCGCGACCGCGCCCCCAGAAGGCGCTACCGCCCCAGGAAGATGGCGCTACCAGTGGCGCTGGCACGCCAGACAGTTGCCTTACAAAGAGTTCAAAGTTCTATTTTGGGAAGTCGGCAAAGATTCTAAGGAAAGGCGCAATCGCGCCAATTCGATAGACAAATATGGCGCTGTTGCGCCAAGTTAGTATCCTTCCTCAGCACGAACCCGAAGGCTGCCTCCAGACTTAGAAAGAATTCTGCTCCAGTGTCGCGACCGCGCCATTTTAAAGAATAACTTTTTTGCTCTATCCCTTAGTGTGAAAGGAAAAATTCTCAACCAAACAGCTTCGTTAGTAACATCCTTAAATCTGAAAGTATCACAGATTTCAAGAAATTTTTCAATATGTTCATTAGGATCCTCATTAGACAAACCTCCAAATTGATAATTGTTCTGAATCATTGACAGAATTTGAGGCTTGATTTCAAAGTTGCTTGGAACTTCAGGTCTCACAATGGCTGATCTTTGAGCATTTGGGTTTGATTGAACATAATGTTCCATTGTCTTCTCAGCCCCTTCTTCCTGGTTTTGATCCTCCATAGCTGAATTTCCTCTTCTCCTTCAGTTAAGGAGTGATCTTTCTAGTTCCGAATCTGGTTCAGCTAGTGGTTCTCCACCAGACCTTGTTTTCATGCACAAACCCGGTTTAACCTGAAAAACAGAATATAAAAATTAGACTCAATCAACAAAATAAAATTCACTTAAACTTACTCTCGATACAATGGTCCCCAGCAACGGCGCCAAAAACTTGTTGGGTGTCTAGCAAGTGCACTAGGTCACCAAGTAATATAGACTTTAAGAGTCCAGATATCGATCCCACAGGGACCTTGATGAGAGCCTAATCTAAGCAAAAAATTTCCTATTGATTGAAGTGAAGAAAATTTGGATTTTTGTTTGAAAACTGAAAAGGTCAATAGAATTTAAACATCTGGAAAAACTTATGAAGATGAGATATTGGGGAAGACTGTCAATCCCTCCTAGTTGTTGACATGCAAAGTTCTAATTTTATAGCTCAAGTACACTCACCTTGACTTAGCTTTGAAAACCCAATTACCCATATACAGGAAATAACTTTCACTTAGTCTTTGACCTCCTTCTCAACCGGAACATTCAAATCCTAAGTGCATAAATATAAAATCTTAAAGATTAACTCTTTCTTATTCAGAACATGAGTTTAATAAGTCACATCGCCTCCCACTAGTCTCTTTCGAAACCGGAACAATCTAGTTTAAAAGCGAGTTGTTTTAGAAAATAAGGAATCATATAACTAACCCAAATCTTTACTGAAATTTAACTTCTCAATCCGTACCTCATTAAACTTTAGGTATCACTCTAAATTATCAATAAGCAATGAATACAGATTCTAAAACAAAAGCAGAGTACTTTATTGCTATAGAATTCAGAATTTAGACATAAACAACTAGGAGTTCATGACTTCCCCAACAAAGAGAGACTACTCCATGATAATAAAATAAACACAGAAAGATGATTCAATTACAGCCATGAAAACAAGAAGAAAATAAGTACCGAAAACCCCCTTGAGGACTGCCCTTAGCTTCAACTTCTCCCTTAGCAGAAATTTCTTCCTTCTCTCTCTAAAGTACCAAGAGGTCATTCAAGACTTCCTCTGAACTTTCTCTCAACTTCAAACTAACTAAAAGAAAAAGAATTTAAAATAACAACAGGAATTGGAACTCAAAAACTGGATCCTTGATCTGCCTCGGACCTCCTTTTATTGTAGAAGTTCTGCCCAGAACTTGTAATTTTAGCCTCTATCCAGGGGTATGAATTGTAACTTCCCGACCTCAGAATTGGATGAAATTACATCCAAACCTTCCTTCTATAGTCATTTCCTTTCTCTCGAAACTTTAATCCATTCTGAGTTGGGAAACTCGAGATATGAAGAGAAGAAGTTGCATGGTTTCTGCTGCCAATTTCTGCACTGGGTCCACCAGTTTGGAGATGAGAAACTTGAGAAGCCCGGCTTGGATTGGCCTGAATTTTCGTGATATGATCCTCAGTAGTACCAGGAATTTTCGTTCCAAGTTTGGCTTCAATTGGGATTAGGGAACTCCAGTTATCCTCCTCTTAAAACTCGGATTTTTCCTCCTTTTCTGGCAGTAGTTTCCTTCTCTGCCTTGAACTTCTCTTTCTGCTCATTCTATGCACCTGGACTCGAGCAAACTTCCTTAAGATCATCGTCGATACCTTCCTTAGGCATTTAGGACTCCTTCTCCCAAGTTTGGGCTTGATTGGTTGTCAGGATCCCGAGAATTCCGAAGTTTTAGTATGCTGAGTCATCTGCGCGGTTGCGCCAAATTGTTCTTTATTTTGGCGCGGTCGCGCCACTGGAACAGAATTTTGTCCAAGTCTGGAACACGGCCTTCGGGTCCCATATGAGGAAGGATTATTCATGGCGCGGTCGCGCCACTTTATGCTGTTGAACTGGCACGGTCGCGCCACTCCTTAGACTCTTTGCCGACTTCCCGAAATAGCACTTTGGACTCCTTGTAAGGAAACAGTGTGGCGCGGCAGCGCCACTGGTAGCGCCATCTTCATGGCGCGGTAGCGCCCTCGTGGGGCGCGGTCTCGCCATTTCACATTCTCGAACTGTCCTCCTTACAGCCTTACTAGCCGTTGGGAATTTCCAAGATTTATTTGAAATTCCGCACCTTTTCCCGGCGCGGTCGCGCCGTTCGCTTTTTGGCTCTTTTTGCTCTTTTCTGCTTCAATTTCGCTCACAATTCAGATTTTCTTCTTGCTTCAGGTACCTGAGGCACAAAACATGAATTTGAGTTATATAATTCATTTTCAATCTAATAATTAAATCATAATGGGAGTTTATGCTCATTAAATCATGCATAAATAAGTGTCTTTTGGACACTTATCACAACCCCAAACTTAAACCTTTGCTCGTCCTTGAGCAAAACTCAGAAATAAATACCAGATAGATCTGTAAAGACTAAGAAATATTCAGTGAACCTCCCTTCTAAAGTTTCCAAGATAGATGATTTACTTCTTTCCTAATGATGGTTCTTCTTGCTTAGTCCAAACAGATTTTGAATTTTCTTCAAAATTTTTCAAAGATGTACATTCTCATACAAGTGAGAAGTCTCAATTCAACTCCATAGGTCAACCATCAGTCCACTCTCCACTAACCTGAAGGAATTTTCAATTCTGATCAATAAGTTTTTATGGGTTGTAATGAGGCAGGGGTAATGGGTATGAAGAAGATTTTGGTTTTCTTTTGGGTTTTATTCTCCTCCTCATATCCATTTTCCATGTTCCTGAGCATGAATTAGATTTGTGACTTTTCCTCCAAGCTCTTCCACCCCAAACTTATTCTTTTGCATTGATCCCTCATTTTTCCTTTTCCCTTTTTTTTTCTCTTTCCCATGTATCTTTTTCTTTGGGTTTTGTCCAGAGTCTAGCTTACCTCGTCGGTTGACTCAGAGTCCCTAAGCTTGCTGAGGCCCGAGACCCGGTGCACACACGAGGTGGCCTTTCCCTTAACTAACCCACAACCTTTTCTTTCTTTTTGTTTGGCTTTGTTTGGAGTCCAGCTTACCCTTTCGGTTGACTCAGAGACTCTAAGCTTGCTGAGGCCCGAGTCCTGGTGCACACACAAGGTGGCCTTTCTCCTACTCAGCCCAGAACTCTCTTTTTTCTCTCTCTTGCTCCTTCTTCCCCGTTACAAAGAAATATTTCTATAGCCTTCATCCTTCCCTCCTTATAACTTCGAAATCTTTATCCATGCTCATTCAAACAAAACACTTCAATAATTTGGAGAATCATGGGTAAGATAGAAACAAGTTTATTTATCACTAAGGCTGGTTCATGTAGCATGGGACATTGAAACAAAACAGGGATCTTTTTGGCTCAAAAAGTTTGACAAAAGCTGATGCAACTTGTGCATTGAAATGGGTGGCTTTGAAAAAAGCTCAAACGATTTTTTAAACAGGTGCCTAAATCACCTCATAATTTTAAAAGCCTTTCTCTGTTTCGCCTCAAGTTTTCCTCAGGTTGGTTCTAGTGATTGAAATCAACTTGCTCACTTGTACTTTGTTTTCAAAAACTATTTTTTAAAGAAAATTCTCATCTATTCAAGACTAAGCATCTGAACTAAAATATTTTTCCAGAAAGTGAATAATGCTATCCATCTGATCAGGAATTTTCACTGGTATTTATCAAAATCTCTAATGGAATTTTCTGGTCAATTTTTGAAAAAAATAGAGTTTTTAAAATCCATTGAGCATGCATAACTCCATTGAGCATGCATGAAGAAATCACAAAGAGTATCCCACCCCAAACATAAAAACCTGCTTTGTCCTCAAAGCAGCAATAAACATAGGAGTAAAAAAGATATTTCCCTGACAGTCTGGTTTGAGATTGGATGGCACTCCCTTGTTGTTCTTTTGAATTCTACTTTAATGGGTTAGTACCAAAACTTGCATGATTTTCAGTAATTAAAAATGAAACAATGACTTGAAGTATCTTTCAGGCATAAAATTTATCATAAGAAGAATACCTGCGGGCGAATGTGTGCCTTTTTACCTCTGTAGTTGTTGTTCTTCATCAAGGCAGTGGCGCGGCCTCGCCAGAATTTGGCGCAGGCGCACCGAGTAATTGCAATAATTCTACAGATCTTGAATGATTTTTTCAATTTTTCAACTTTGGATAGGTTAGTATCAGTGACAGGCAGGTTCAGAGTCATTTTTCATATATTTTCATTGGAAGAATTATTAAAAGCACCACCTAAAAATTAAAAACAGTATTCAAATTACTCACACACAAAAATCCTACTCCTATTCCTATCTAACAGATCTCTTATGGGATCAATTTAACAGATGTACAACAGAGGTTTCAGATAGAAACCTCTCTTGATATAGTTTCAGCCTATTCCCATTCACCTTGAATTTTTTTCCATTCTTTAGGTGTTTAATCTCAAATGCTCCAAAGTTTGATACCCCAACAACTTCATAGGGTCCTTGCCATCTAGATTTCTATTTCCCAGGAAAGAGTTTTAATCTTGAATTGTACAGAAGTACTTTCTGGCCTACCTCAAAGTTTTTCATCCTATTGTTGTTGTCATGCCACTTCTTTGTTTTCAGCTTGTAGAGCCTAGAATTTTCATAAGCCCAGTACCTCAGTTCTTCTAGCTCATTCAAATCCAGCAATCTCTTCTCTCCTGCCTTTTGCACATCAAAATTTAAAAATTTAGTAGACCAATATGCTCTATGTTCCAATTCCACAGGTAGGTGACATGCTTTCCCATATACCAATCTAAATGGTGTAGTGCCAATGGGGGTTTTATAGGCTGTCCTATATGCCCAAAGAGCGTCATCTAATTTGATAGCCCAATTCTTTCTTGACATGCTAACAGTTTTCTCAAGGATTCTTTTTATCTCTCGGTTTGACACTTCAACCTGCCCACTTGTTTGAGCATGGTATGGTGTAGCCACCTTATGCCTCACCCCAAACTTTTTAAGTAAAGCAGCAAATTGGGTGTTACAAAAATGTTTTCCCCCATCACTGATTATGGCTCTAGGTGCTCCAAATCTGGTGAAAATATTTTTCCTTAAGAACTCTAATACCACCCTTGCATCATTGGTCCTAGTAGCTATGGCGTCGACCCATTTAGAAACATATTCAACAGCCACTAGTATGTATTCAAAACCATATGAAGATGGAAAAGGACCCATGAAGTCAATACCCCACACATCAAACAATTCACATACCAATATGTTAGAGAGAGGCATTTCATCTTTTCAAGATACATTACCTGTCTTTTGACATCAGTCACATGTGGATACATACCTCTTCGAATCTTGATAGAGTGTGGGCCAATAGAAACCTGATTGCATCACCTTTGCAGCTGTTTGGTTGGAGATGAAGTGTCCTCCTGCTTCTCCATCATGGCAGTGCTTCAAAATTGATTCAAACTCTGTTTCCGGGACACACCTTCTTATCACTTGATCAGGACATATTTTGTAGAGGAAAGGATCTTCCCAAAAATAGTGTTTCACATCAGAAAAGAACTTCTTCCTTTGCTGCCAACTTAGCTCCTTTGGAATCCACCCACTTGCAAAAAAATTTGCAAAATCAGCAAACCAAGGTGCTTGAAAAGATAATTTATTTATCTGACAGATAATTTTATTAGGAAAGAGTTCGAAAATCCCCCTTTTCTCTACTTCTTCAGTTTCAAGCCTGGACAAGTGATCGGCCACCACATTCTCAGCTCCCTTCTTATCCTTGATCTCGATGTCAAATTCTTGGAGGAGAAGGATCCACCTGATCAGTCTAGGCATGAAGTCCTTCTTTGCAAAGAGATGTCTAAGAGCTGCATGGTCAGTATACACAACAACTTTCGATCCAATTAAATATGATCTAAATTTTTTGAAAGCATACACTACAGCCAATAGCTCTTTCTCTGTGGTAGTGTAATTTAATTGTGGTCCGGTGAGTGTGTGGCAAGCATAATAGATGGTGTAAAAAATTCTTTCTTTTCGTTGCCCAAGCACAACCCCTACAGCATAATCACTAGCATCACACATTAATTCAAAAGGTGTGGTCCAATCAGGAGCAACAACAATGGGTACTGAAATCAGTTTTTCTTTTAGGAGTTTGAAGGCATGCAAGCAATCATCATCAAAATTGAATTTCACATCTTTCATGAGCAAATTCGATAATGGTTTTGTAATTTTAGAAAAATCCTTGATAAACCTCCTATAAAAACCTGTATGTCCTAGGAAACTTCTTATGCCCTTAATGTTTGTAGGTGGAGGTAATTTTTCAATCACCTTTAACTTTGCTCTATCAACTTCAATACCTTTTTCAGAAATTTTGTGGCCCAACACAATGCCTTCATTCACCATAAAGTGACATTTCTCCCAATTCAGAACTAGATTGCTCTCTTCACACCTTGCTAGGACCAAATCTAAATTTTTCAAACATGTTTCAAATGTCAGTGCATAAAGAGTAAAATCATCCATGAATATTTTCATAAATTTTTCAATAAAATCATGAAAGATAGCAATCATGCATCGCTGAAAAGTGGCTGGTGCATTACATAACCCAAAAGGCATCCTCCTATATGCAAAGGTCCCGTATGGGCAAGTAAAAGTGGTTTTCTCTTGGTCCTCCGGGGCAATGGGAATTTAAAAATACCCGGAATAACCATCAAGAAAGTAATAGAATTTGTTACCTGCAAGTCTCTCAAGCATTTGGTCAATGAAAGATAAAGGAAAATGGTCCTTTCTAGTTGCTGAATTTAATTTTTTGTAGTCAATGCAGACTCTCCATCCAGTCACAGTCCTAGTGGGTATTAATTCATTATCTGAATTTTTTTATCACTGTTAGTCCACCCTTTTTCGGCACTACTTGGACTGGACTAACCCATTTGCTATCTAAAATTAGATAGATAATACCTGCATCTAGCAACTTTACCACTTCCTTTATGACCACTTCTTGCAAGATTGGATTTAGCCATCTTTGAGGTTGTATTGTTGGCTTAAAGGTGTCCTCCATCAGGATTTTGTGCATACATGTGGTTGGGCTGATTCCCTTGATATCTGAAATTGTCCACCCAATTGCTTTCTTGTGCTTGCTCAGCACCTCGATCAAGAGCTTTTCCTCCCTAGCATTCAAACAAGAAGAGATAATCACTGGTTTGGAATCATTTTCAAGATAAACATATTTCAAAAAATTAGGCAAAGGTTTGAGTTCAATTTTAGATAGGTCTTTGATTTCAGCCCCTTCGTCTTCTTCTTTGTTTCCTTCAGCCTCCAATTGTTCTACTTCTTGCTGCATGAGGGGATCATCATCTTCCTTGGTGCATGATTGAGTTAAGCACCTTTCCAAGCTATCCTTCATCATGACCTCCTGCTGGGCATGTTCTGCACATTCATCAATCACATCAATAAAGTAACATGTGTCATCACATAAATTTGAAGGACTTTTGATGGCTTGTTTAATGTCAAACACTATTTCTTCATCATTTAATCTAAGAGTTAATTTCCCTTGTTTGACATTAATTAGGGTAGTTGTGGTAGCTAAGAATGGTCTCCCAAGAATCAGTGGTAATTCCCAATCCACCTCCATGTCTAGCACCACAAAATCGCATGGGTAGCTGAATTTTTGAATTCTGACCAGCACGTCCTCAATCAGTCCATTGGGCCTTTTGGTTGATCTATCAACAAATTGGAGCATGATATTTGTCTCCTTTAGCTTCCCAAGATTTAATTTTCTGCAAATAGACAAAGGCATCAAATTTATGCTGGCTCCTAAATCACATAAGACTTTGTTAAACTTGAAATTTCTAAATTCACAAGGTATAGTGAAACTCCCAGGATCCTTAAGCTTGGTAGGCAATTGATTTTTCAATATTGCACTACAACTTTTATTTAGCATCACTGTCCCTTGCTCTTCTACCTTCCTTTTGCCTGAAAGCATCTCTTTAAGAAATTTAGCATATTGTGGCATCTGCATTAGAGCTTCTACAAAAGGGATGTTAATTTCCAGTTTCTTGAAAATATCAATAAACTTTGAAAATTTTTCTTCCAACTTATCATTTTTAGCTCTCTCTGGATATGGCAAGGTGTCCACATTTATTCCAGCATTGGAAAGATTTTGAGAAGACTTACCTTTTTGCTTGTGCTGTCTACTTACCTCTTTCCCCTTATCTTGTTCCTCTCTTTCTTTGGCTTGCTGCTGATCTGGTTTGTCCTCCTCCACCTGAGGTTGCTTTTTCTCTTCTAAGACCGTCTCGCTTCTCAAAGTGATGGCTTTGATCTGTTCTTTAGGGTTAGTCTCAGAATTACTAGGCAAAGTTCCTTTGTACCTACCTGATATATCATTTGCCAACTGTCCCACTTGCATTTCCAGATTTTGGATTGATGCCTCTTGGGCTTGAAGCCTGGCTTCTCCTTTCTCTTGATTTGCTAAAATCTTTGAAATCATGTCCTCAAGATTGGATTTTTGTTCTGGTTCTCGTGCTGCCTTTTGGAATCCAGGTGGTGGTCTTGTTTGAGCAATGGGCTATTGAGTGTTGGGTTGCTGGTTGTTGTTAGACCATGAGAAATTTGGGTGATTCCTCCAACCAGGATTGTAAGTGTTGTTGTATGGATCATTAGACCTGCAAAAATTGGAAACATAATTAGCTTGGTCTAAAGGATTTACAGCCTAAACATTACCTGCTTGGCATTCATGGTTTGGATGTCCTCCTCCACACATGTCACAAATCTGAGCAACCAAAGAAGGGGTATGCAATTTTGACAACTGGTTGGTTAGTGACTCGACTTGAGCCTGCAATGCTAATATAGGATCAACATTATGTATGTCAGCAACTCTCCCTCTTGCACTTCTCTCCACTGGATACTGGTACATGTTAGATGACATCTCTTCAATCAGTTCATAAGCTTCATTAGGCGTCTTTTTGTTCATGGTACCACCAGCTACAGCATCAATTAAGTTTCGTGTTGAAACTGTAATTCCATTGTAAAATGTCTCTATCTGCATCCATAGTGGTATTCCATGATTTTTGGGCACTTTCTGAGCAGCTCTTTAAAGATCCCATGCTTCATAAAGTTGTTCATCATGTTCCTGCATGAAATTGGAGATAGCATTACGCAACTTAATTGTTTTGGCAGGTGGAAAATACTTACCGAGGAACTTCCTTTGTAGCTCTTCCCATGTTCGAATGGATTCTGGTGGCAATGTATGATACCAACTTTTTGCTCTATCCCTTAGTGTGAAAGGAAAAATTCTCAACCAAACAGCTTCGTTTGTAACATCCTTAAATCTGAAAGTATCACAGATTTCAAGAAATTTTTCAATATGTTCATTAGGATCCTCATTAGACAAACCTCCAAATTGATAATTGTTCTGAATCATTGATAGAATTTGAGGCTTGATTTCAAAGATGCTTTGAACTCCAGGTCTCACAATGGCTGATCTTTGAGCATTTGGGTTTGATTGAACATAATGTTCCATTGTCTTCTCAGCCCCTTCTTCCTGGTTTTGATCCTCCATTGCTGAATTTCCTCTTCTCCTTCGGTTAAGGAGTGATCTTTCTGGTTTCGGATCTGGTTCAGCTAGTGGTTCTCCACTAGACCTTGTTTTCATGAACAAACCCGGTTCAACCTGAAAAATAGAATATAAAAATTAGACTCAATCAACAAAATAAAATTCACTTAAACTTACTCTCGATTCAATGGTCCCCGGCAACGGTGCCAAAAACTTATTGGGTCTCTAGCAAGTGCACTAGGTCACCAAGTAATATACACTTTAAGAGTCTAGATATCGATCCCACAGGGACCTTGATGACAGCCTAATCTAAGCAAAAACTTTCCTATTCGTTGAGGTGAAGAAAATTTGGATTTTTATTCGAAAACTGAAAAAGAAAATAGAATTTAAACTTCTGGAAAAACTTATGAAGATGAGATGTTGGGGAAGACTGTCAATCCCTCCTAGTTGTTGACAAGCAAAGTTCTAATTTTATAGCTCAAGTAACCTCACCTGGACTTAGCTTTCAAAACTCAATTACCCATATACAGGAAATAACTTTCACTTAGTCTTTGAACACCTTCTCAACCGGAACATTCAAATCTTAAGTGCATAAAAATAAAAGCTTAAAGATTAACTCTTTCTTATTCAGAACAAGAGTTTAATAAGTCACATCGTCTCCCACTAGTCTCCTTCGAAACCGGAACAATCTAGTTTAAAAGCGAGTTGATTTAGAAAACAAGGAATCATATAACTAACCCAAATCTTTACTGAAATTTAACTTCTCAATCTGTACGTCATTAAACTTCAGGTATCAATCTAAATTTGCAATAAGCAATGAATACAGATTCTAAAACAAAAGCAGAGTACTTTATTGCTATAGAATTCAGAACTTAAACATAAACAACTAGGAGTTCATAACTTCCCCAACAAAGATAGACTACTCCATGATAATAAATTAAACACAGAAAGATGATTCAATTACAGCCATGAAAACAAGAAGAAAATAAGTACAGAAAACCCCCTTCAGGACTGCCCTTAGCTTCAACTCCTCCCTTAGCTGAAATCTCTTCCTTCTCTCTCTAAAGTACCAAGAGGTAGTGCAAGACTTCCTCTGAACTTTCTCTCAACTTCAATCTAACTAAAAGAACAAGAATTTAAAATAAAAACAGGAATTGGAACTCAAAACTGGATCCTTGACTCTGCTCGGACCTCCTTTTATAGCAGAAGTTCTGCCGAGAACTAGTAATTTTAGCCTCTGTCCAGGGGTATGAATTGTGACTTCCCGACCTCAGAATTGGATGAAATTACATCCAAACCTTCCTTCTATAGTCCTTTCCTTGCTCACGAATTTTTAATCCATTCTGAGTTGGGAAATTCGAAATATGAAGAGAAGAAGTTGCATGGTTTCTGCTGCCTATTTTTGAACTGGGTCCACCACTTTGGAGATGTGAAACTTGAGAATCCCAGCTTGGATTGGCATGAATTTTCATGATATCATCCTCAATAGTACCAGGAATCTTTGTTCCAAGTTTGGCTTCAATTGGGATTAGGGAACTCCAGTTATCCTCCTCTTAAAACTCGGATTTTTCCTCCTTTTCTAGCAGCAGTTTGCTTCTCTGCCTTGAACTTCTCTTTCTGCTCATTCAATGCACCTGGACTCGAGCAAACTTCCTTAAGATCATCGTGGATACCTTCCTTAGGCATTTAGGACTCCTTCTCCCAAGTTTGGGCTTGATTGGTTGTCACGATCCCGAGAATTCTGAAGTTTTCGTATGCTGAGTCATCGGCGCAGTCGCGCCGAATTGTTCTTTATTTTGGCGCGGTCGCGCCACTGGAACAGAATTTGTCCAAGTCTGGAACACGGCCTTCGGGTCCCATATGAGGAAGGATTCTTCATGGCGCAGTCGCGCCACTTTATGCTGTTGAACTGGCGCGGTCGCGCCACTCCTTAGACTCTTTGCTAACTTCCCGAAATAGCACTTTGGACTCCTTGTAAGGAAACAATGCGGCGCGGCAGCGCTACTGGTAACGCCTTCTTCATGGCGCGGTAGCGCCCTCGTGGGACGCGGTCGCGCCATTTCACATTCTCGAACTGTCCTCCTTTCAGCCTTACTAGCCGTTGGGAATTTCCAAGATTTATTTGAAATTCTGCACCTTTTCCCGGCGTAGTCGCGCCAGAATCGGCGCGGTCGTGCCGTTCCCTTTTTTGGATCTTTTTGCTCCTTTCTGCTTCAATTTCGCTCAGAATTCATATTTTCTTCTTTCTTCAGGTACCTGAGACACAAAACATGAATTTGAGTTATATAATTCATTTTCAAGCTAATAATTAACTCATAATGGTAGTTTATGCTCATTAAATCATGCATAAATAAGTGTCTTTTGGACACTTATCACTGACCTAGTGCACTTGCTAGACACCCAACAAGTTTCTGGCGCCGTTGCCGAGGACCATTGAATTGAGAGTAAGTTTAAGTGAATTTTGATTTGTTGATTGAGATTAAAATTTTTATTTTATCTTTTCAGGTTGAACCAGATTCATTCATGTAAACCAGAAGTAGTGGTGAGACACTAGATGAACCCGATCTGGAACTGGAAAGAGCACTCAGATGAGAGGTGGAATTATGTGCAAAATGAGATAAGTCCATATCCTAACTCATATTCGAAATTTCCCCAACCATATGCATCTTCTAACTATCACCCATGGAGGTATGATTCTGATATATCATGTTCTTTTGATTATGAACCTAATGGTTCCTATAGAAGAGAGCATGATGATTATTCTCTAGGCAATATGAAAATCAGTATTTTTAGAATGATTGGCAGGACAATTGGCCACATGGGCAATCGTCCATGTTAAAGTATGAGAATCCTCCTATGTGTCATGATTATTATCATCATTCATCTCCCCTTCAGCCTCAAGAAGACTTGTCTAGGTTGGAGACAAGTGCAAGAGGGAGAGTCGCTGGCATACATAATGTTGATCATGTATTAGCATTGCAGGCTCAAGTCGAGTCACTAACCAAACAATTGTCAAAATTGGTTGCTCAGATTTGTGACATATGTGGAGGAGGACATCCCAACCATGAATGCAAAGCAAGTATGTATCATGATCATTGTTATCATAATTCATCCCCCCCTCAACATCAAGAAGACTTGTCTAGGTTGGCCACTTTAGTGGATGATTATGGTGCCCAAATGGATACAAGATTAGATCCACCTGAGGAACAACCTAGGTTAGAAGGTATTAATGTTTCTAAGCCATGGATTCATATTTTTCATCCATCCATGAGAACTGAGTCAGATAATCTAGAAAATCAGCAAAAGCATGAATTGATCAAAAGTATGAATGTTGAAACATGTTTTCATGAGCTATCTGATGATGATGAACCTGAATGGATGTACACAACTAGCACTTCTTGTCTTAATTTATGTGTTACTGCAGAACACATAGAGGAAGATACAACGGAGAGAGATGAGAGTTGTTGTGAGTTTCAGAAACTTAAAGAGGGAGAAGATGAGAAGATCATAGAGGAAAAAGAAGAAGATGAAAAAGAGAAAGAAGGGGATGGGGTAGAACAAGAAGAGAAACCCCATGAAAAGCATAAAGAAGTTAGGATAGAGGACACAAGGATAATGAACATTCTTTCCTCTCATTAGATATAGATTTCTTCATTATCCAGCCTCCACAAAAGTTGAACATAAAGTTTTATTCGGTCTGGGTAGTGTGAAGAAAAGTTGGCTACAAATAAATGAGCAAGAAGAGTTTAAAGCCAACCAGAAAAGAGAGAGAGTGACCAGCTCTTTGGTCAAGAATCATAATCACCATGCAACACATTCAAAAGAAAAAAATATTCTTAGGCATGGATGGTCCCATTTTCCATTCGATCCTGGTGGATCAGATCACATGGACCAGTAATTAGTGTAGGAATAGGAATAGGACTTTGTGTGTGAATTGATTTGAATAATGTTTTTTTCAAAATTTTTAGGGTTTGTTTGAATTCATAGGAAAGTTGATTTATTTGAATAAAGATAGGATAGGAAGAGTGTTAGATTAAAAATTTACAGCTTTCCAAAAATAGAAAAATAATAATAATAATAATAATATAAAAACAAAATAATAATAAAAAATTTGAAATCTGGAAAATGGCGCTACCGCGCCACATTCGGCCCGACCACGCCAGATCGCGAAAGCCAGAACTTAAGTTCTGAACCGGCGCGGCCAGTGGGGTCGAAGCGCCGGTTCAACTCAAGCGGGGCGAGTTTTAAAAGGTTCAAAACTCCATTTCGAGGGTTTTTCAAACCCAAAAAAGCGAGATAACCCTAGAATACCTTCTTCAAACTCTCAAAATCAAGTCCCATCTAAGAGATTTCTCGCCGGAAACCTCGCCGGAAACACCTCGGAATTCGGCGTTGAACACAGTGCAGGCAAAAAAGCAGTGCGAAGAAGGCTTTTTTCAAGTCATTTTTGGAAAAATCTGGAATCAACCTCCCAAAACCAAAGGTACGAATGGATAGAGGCTACTTCCTAGTTCATTTTGGTCTAAGTTTGGGGTATTTTCATCGAGGAACAAGGGAGAAAAAAGTTATCAAAGTTTGGGGTTTATTTTTGAGTTCTGCAAAAATTCTGGGCAAAAAACCAGTGTTTTTCTTGCTATCTTTCGGGGCTTAAATAGAATTACCTGGGCTTAATTTTGGAAAAGTGATTTTATATAAAAATACATACTTAGAGCTTTCCAACTTCCCACTTTGCAGCTCCAGCCGAGCTCTAAGCTAGGAGAACAAAGCCCCTGAAAAAGACCCGGACACACTATTTTCACAGAATCTTCCCACACATGGCCACTCAGAAAACCTACCAGAGGTCAAAAGCTAAAATTCCAAAAATATGGGACAAGGAGAGATTTGCCACAACTGATGGACACAAGCGGTTCAATGACATTCTGTCCAAGTACAACCTCCATATGGAAAGGGGGTTTATAATGGATGAGTGGATCAAGGAAAAATATGGGGCCATGATTGAAGAGAGAGGATGGACCCAATGGGTGGAGGCCCCTATAGAAGCTAGCATCCCCCTGGCCCAAGAATTTTATGCCAACTTGCCAGACCAAAGGAATTGGAATTTCTTTGTGAGGGGAAAGTGGATCCAGTTGTTTCCCCATGACATCAACAACTACTTGCGTACTCCTGATGTCCCCACCGAACAGCTGAATACTTTAAGAGAGGAGGTCAGTGCTACAGAGATAGCAGAACGATTGTGCCCCAAGGGAGCTAAGTGGGAATCAAGGAAGGGCACACTTCTTCACTTTCAAAGGCAAGACATGCATGTAGATGCAAAGGTTTGGCAAAGTTCTTGTTTACCAAATTGACGCCCACTTCCCACTTCACTGAAATCACACCGGAGAGAGCTTACTTCTTAGAAGCTCTATTTGAGGACATTCCCATCAATGTGGGGAATGTAATTCGTAGCCAAATCATGGCTATGACCCACCACAAAAGAGGAAGACTCCCCTTTCCCTCTCTCATCACTACTATTTGTTTGGCACATGGGATAGCACTAAGCCCCACAGAACCATTGGAGAAAATTCCCAGAAGCATCTCAGCCAACTCAGTGAAGCAAATCATAAGGGAACACACACCAGGCAGATCAGTAGCTAGTGCGAGCAAATCCAAGGAGATGGACATGGCTGCCCTCCATGAGAGGATGAGTGGGTTAGAGAAAAAGATGGTAAAGCTGACTACCTATAACAAGAAGATGTGGAAGTTGTGGGCCCAGGATGAAGGCATTCCAAAAGACCAGCTGCCTACTGGAGACACCTCGGAAGAAGAAGGAGAAGATTCGGAGGAAGAAGAAGAAGAGGAAGAAGAAGATGAGGAAGAAGAAGAAGATTAGAAAATTTTAGCTTTTCCTAGTTCTTTTATACTTTTTCTCTCTGAAATTTTTGTGTGAGCTTGTTTTTGTGTGTTCGTATGTCTGAGAGTGATCTTTACTGAAATTTCATTAATATGTACTCAATCTCCATTCATATTAATGAAATTATGATTCTTCCTCTCAAAAATTTGTCTCAAAGCATGTTTTTAATAATCCTTCCAATGAAAATGTGTGAAAAATGATTCTGAATCTGCCAGTCACTGATACTAACCTGTCCAAAGTGGAAAAATTAAAAATATCATTCAGGATCTGCAGAATTGATGAAATTACTCGGCGCGCCCACGCCACTGCCTTGATGAAGAACAGCCACTACAGAGGTAAGGAAGCACAAAAAAATTCCATTGCAGGTATTCTTCTGATGAACTATTTCATGCTTGAGAGATTTCACATCTGTTTCATTTTCAATCCTTACAATCATGCGAGTGTTTGGTACTAACCATGAAAGCAGAATTGAAAAGCACCAAGGGAGTGCCATCCAACCTCAACAAACCAGACTGCCAGGGAAGTATCTCTTTTACTCCTATGTTTGTTGCTGCTTTGTGGACAAAGCAGGTTTATAAGTTTGGGGTGGGATACTCTTCGTGATTTCTTCATGCATGCTCAATGGATTCAAAAACTCTGTTTTTTTTTCAAAAATTCACCAGAAAATTCCAATAGAGATTTTGAAAAATACCAGTGAAAATCCCTGATCATATAAATAACATGATTCATTCTTTCTGGAAAAAAATCTTTTTAGTTCAGATACTTAGTCTTGAATGGTTGAGAATTTTCTTTAAAAACAGTTTTTGAAAACAAAGTACAAGTGAGCAAGTTGATTTCAATCACTAGAACCAACCTGAGGAAAACTTGAGGCGAAACAGAGAAAGGTTTTCAAAATTCTGAGGTGATTTAGGCACCTGTTTAAAAATTGTTTGAGCCTTTTTCAAATCCACCCATTTCAATGCACAAGTTGCATCACCTTTTCTCAAACTTTTTGAGCCAAAAAAATCCCTGTTCTGTTTGAATGTCCCATGCTACATGAGCCAGCCTTAGTGATCAATTAACTTGTTTCTTCCTTACCCATGATTCTCCAAATTATTGAACTGTTCTGTTTGAATGAGCATGGTTCAAGATTTTGAAGTTATAAGGAGGGATGGATGAAGGGTATAGAAATATTTCTGTGTAAAGGGAAAGAAGGAGCAAGAGCGAAAAAAAAAAAAAAAAAAAAAATTCTGGGCTGAGTACGAGAAAGGCCAACTTGTATGTGCACCGGGACTCGGGCCTCAGCAAGCTTAGAGTCTCTGAGTCAACCGTCAAGGTAATCTGGACTACAAACAAAGCCAAAGAAAAAGAAAGAAAAGGTTGTGGGTTAGTTAAGGGAAAGGCCACCTCGTGTGTGGACCGGGTCTCGGGCCTCAGCAAGCTTAGGGACTGTGAGTCAACCGACAAGGTAAGCTAGACTCTGGACAAAACTCAAAAGAAAAAGATACATGGGAAAGAAAAAAAAAGGGAAAAGAAAAAAATGAGGGATCAATGTAAAAGAATAAGTTTGGGGTGGAAGAGCTTGGAGGAAAAGTCACAAATCCAATTCATGCACAGGAAAATGGAATATGGATATGAGGAGGAGAATAAAACCCACAAGAAATAACCAAAAATCTTCATCAGACCCATTACCCCTGCCTCATTACAACCCATAAAGACCTATTGATCAGAATTGAGAATTCCTTCAGGTTAGTGGAGAATGGACTAAGGGTTGGCTTATGGAGTTGAATTGAGAATTCTCACTTGTATGAGAATGTACATCTTTGAAAATTTTTGAAGAAAAATTCAAAATCTGTTTTGACTAAGCAAGAAGAACCATCATTAGGAAAGGAGTGAATCATCTATCTTGGAAACTTTAAAAAGGGAGGATCACTGAATTTTTCTTAGTCTTTACAGATCTATCTGGTATTTATTTCAGAGTTTTGCTCGAGGACGAGCAAAAGTTTAAGTTTGGGGTTGTGATAAGTCTCTAAGAGACACTATTTTATGCATGAATTAATGATCATAAATCCCCATTTTGAGTTGATTATGAGCATGAAAATGACATATATAACTCAAATACATGTTTTGTGTCTCAGGTACCCGGTAAAAAAAGAAAATTTGGATTCTGAGGGAAAATGAAGGAAAAAGGAGCAAAATAGAGCCAAAAAGGGAATGGCGCGACCGCGCCAATTCTGGCGCGACCGCGCCGGGAAAATATGCGAATATTGAAATAAATGGCAGAAATTTCCAGCAAGGCTTAAAAGAGGACAATTCGGGAATGTGAAACCAGGCGACTGCGCCCCCAGAAGGCGCTACTGCGCCAGGAAGATGGCGCTACCAGTGGCGCTGGCGCACCAGATAGTTGCCTTACAAAGAGTTCAAAGTTCTACTTCGGGAAGTCGGCAAAGATTTTAAGGAGTGGCGCGACCGCGCCAATTCGATAGCCAAATATGGCGCTGCACAAGTTAGTATCCTTCCTCAGCACGGACCCGAAGGCCGCCTCCAGACTTAGAAAGAATTCTACTCCAGTGGCGTGACCGCGCCATTTTAAAGAAGAACTTCGGCGCGACCGCGCCGATGACTCTACTAACGCAAATTACAAAAATCTCGGGATTCTGATTACCAATCAAGCCCAAACTTGGGAGAAGAAGTCCTAATTGCCTAAGGAAGGTATCCACGAAGATTTTAAGGAAATTGGGTCGAGTTTAGGTTCATTGAATGATCAAGAAGAGAAGTTCCACAAAAAGAAGGAAACTGCTGCTAGAAAAAGTAGAGAAAATCCGAGTTTAAGAGAAGCAAAGCTGGAGTTCCCTATTCCCAATTGAACCCAAATTTGGACTGAAGCTTCCTGAGGAGATTGAGGATCATATCACGGAAATTCAGGTCAATCCAAGTCGGGCTGTCAGAGTTTTATATTTTTAAAGTGGTGGACCCAGTGCTGGAATTGGCAGCAGAAGCAGTTCAACTTCTCAAGGTAATATCTCAAGTTTCCCAACTCAGAATGACTTCAAATTTCGTACACAAGTCAAGGACTATGTAAAGAAGGTTCGTTAGCAATTTCAAGAAATTCGGAGGTCAGGAAAGCAAGATTTCAACCCTGGACAGAGACCAAAATTACAAGTTCTGAACAGAAGCCCAGCTATAAATAGAGGTCCGAGGCAAAGAGCAAAGGAGAGGAGTTTTACATCCAGTTTTCATCCAGTTCCGAGTTCCAGCTCTTAGAATAGTTTGTAGTTTAGGTTTTTATTGGTTTTAGTTAGTTTGGAGAGGAGAGAAAGTCTAGAGGGAGTCTTACACGACCTCTTGGCACTTTAGAGAGAGAAGGTGGAGATTTCAGTCAAGGTGCAAGAGAAGTTAAAGGCAGTCCTTCAAGGGGGTTTCTGTACTTAGTTTATTTTATGTCTATGGCTGTAATTGAATCCTTTTTACTGTGTGTTTATTCTATTAGCATGGAGTAGTCTCTCTTTGTCGGGGAAGTCATGAACTCCTAGTTGTTTATGTTTAAGTTCTAAATTCTATAGCAATAAAGTACTTTGCTTTTGTTTTAGAAACTGAGTTCATTGCTTATTTCTGATCTGAATTCGATTCTGGAATTTAATGAGGTTCGAATAGAGAAGTTCAATTTCAATAGAGAGTTGGGTTAGTTATTTGATTCCAGTTTTCTAAAACAACTTGTTTTTCTAACTAGATTATTCCAGTTATGTAGGAGACTAGTTGAAAAGTGATGTGACTTCTATAACTCTTGTTCTGAATAAGATAGAGTTAATCTTTAAGCTTTTATATTTATGCACCTAGGATTTGAATGTTCCGGTTTATGAAGGAGTTCAAGGAATAGGTGAAAGTTATGTCCTATATATGGGTCACCAAGTTTTCAAAAGCTAAGTCAAGGTAAGGGTAATTGAGCTATAAAATCAGAACTTTGCATGTTAGCAACTAGGAGGGATTGACACTTTTCCCCAACATCTCATCTCTATAAGGTTTCCAGTAGTTTAATTCTGTTTTATTTTTCCAGTTCTCAAAACCTAAAATTCTTTTCCTCAATCAGTAGAAAAATCTTTGCTTAAACTGAGTTCTCATCAAGGTCTCTGTGGGATCGATATCTGGACTCTCGAGTCTGTATTACTTGTTGACCTAGTGGACTTGCTAGACACCCAACACTTTTCAATTTTTGGCACAAGTTCTGTCCGGAACCGTCGTTACGATTGCTTGACTTGCCGAACAGAGGGATGAACCGCTAGCTTGTGCACTGCGACTCGTGGGTCGAGGCCTGGCATTTCTGTGTAATTCCAGGCGAATATGTCGCGGTATTCGTGAAGTAACGACATATACTCGACCTCTTCTTTGGCCGATAGTGAAGCGCTAAGAAATGTCGGTCTCGGATCTTCTTTTGTGCCCATGTTGACTTTCTTTAATTCATCGACAGTCGACTGGCCACCTTCCTCGAATGTAGCCGAAGCCTCTTTCAAGATGAACTCGTCGTCCTCTTGATTGTCGTCGGGGACGGAAATATGATTTATCGCAACCGAGTCATATGCGCGGGCTCGTACGATGGCTGCTCTCAAGGTGTAAATAATCACCGGATTCGGAGTATCTTTCTTTTTCATCGAAGTTTGGCCAACTGAAACTTGGTGGACGTCGTCCAATGCCTTTCTGGTGATTTTGATTGAATTCGCCTGAGCTCCATAAATGCGGATTGGTTTCTCCTTCCGATAGCCGAGGCCTAGGCGACCTTGCATAATTTGGCGGCCCTCTTTTCTCAGCTTTTCTTGTTCTTGAGTGAGGACCAGCAGAGCGACCGATGGCTTCTCGTGGAGCTGGTCTTTTGTGATGTTGCCCCCAGCTCTGGCCATCAGTCAGTATGTGTTAGGGTCGAAGCCTTCGTTCGAGCGAGTAGATGGCAACTGCTCGAAGTTCGGGAATTGCTTCACAATGCTTCGGTCTTCAAGCTTCGGCAGTGGGAGAGTGACCTTTTCCGCGAAAGGGGTCGGCTAGATTTTGTTGCAAACGACCAAGGGAGCTTCTCCCTTCTTTCATTGTGATTGAGGAATGTACCGTAAGATAGGTACATTACGCTGTGTCGGAGCTGGAGTTGCTGCGGCCGGCTTGTGGCCGTGTGCCAGGTGGTTGTTAGGTGTTGGCTGTTTGTTGGGCGTCGGCCATTTTTTGGGCGCCGGCTGTTTAGGAGACACGACTTGCATCGGAGTCTATTTTGGAGACACGGCTTGCGTCGACTGTTTGGTAGACGCGGCTTGCGTCGGCTGTTTGGGAGATGCTGCTTGTGTCGGAGTCTATTTTGGAGGCAGAGCATTCTTGGCATTTGATGCCTGGTTCAACCAAGGGGACAATTTGACTGTCGGTCTGGTCATCAGATAGAATTTAGCATCTGCGAATGGTGCTTCTGCCTCGGTGAACGGACTTTCGTTGGCGTACACCATCTTTTTCTCGCCATCTTTCCAGTATTTGAAGCATTGGTGAAGTGTCGATGGCACAACCCCGTTCGCGTGAAGCCACAATCGACCCTAGAGCAGATTATAAGATGTTCTTGAGTCGATGACTTGAAACGGAGTTTCGGCCACCATGTCACCGATGTGCAATTTGAGCGAGATCATGTCGAACGTCCTCTGGCCTTCTTGATTGAAGCCTTGGATGACGAGAGAGCTCGGAGAGAGGTCACCAGCTAAGAGGCCGACATTCTTCATTGTGCGAATCGGCAGACTGTTGACTGTGGATCCACAATCGATGAGAATGCGATTGATTTTGTGGTCACTGATATAGCCAAGGTTGTGGTTCTTTGTTCCCAACAGCGCGTCCTCTTCTCAAAAGGTAATGCACGGTGGACATGAAACAGCGAACGCTTCCTCCGACTTTACCAACTGCAAACAAGAGTGTGCATCTTCTTTCTCCTTTCGGTAAGGTGGAGTTAACCCGACTTTCGGCAAGTCAAGTTCCTCATGAGCAGCATCTCGTCTTTGGGTTGTAGCTCCTCTGGTTTGTTGAGGACTCGAATTAGGGCCTGTCTTGACCGGATGGCCTATTGGGTGTCTAGCAAGTGCACTAGGTCAGCAAGTAATATAGACTTTGAGAGTCCAGATATCGATCCCACAGAGACCTTGATGAGAACTCAGTTTAAGCAAAGATTTTTCTACTGATTGAGGAAAAGAATTTTTGGTTTTGAGAACAGGAAAAACAAAGCATAATTAAACTACTGGAAAAACTAATAGAGATGAGATGTTGGGGAAGAATGTCAATCCCTCCTAGTTGCTAACATGCAAAGTTCTGATTTTATAACTCAAATACCCTTACCTTGACTTAGCTTTTGAAAACCTGGTTACCCATATACAGGAAATAACTTTCACTTAGTCTTTGAACTCCTTCTCAACCGGAACATTCAAATCCTAAGTGCATAAATACAAAAGCTTAAAGATTAACTCTCTCTTATTCAGAACAAGAGTTTAATAAGTCACATCGCCTTCCACTAGTCTCCTTCGAAACCGGAACAATCTAGTTTTAAAAGCGAGTTGTTTTAGAAAAAAAGGAATCATATAACTAACCCAAATCTTTACTAAAATTTAACTTCTCAATCCGTACCTCATTAAACTTCAGATATCAATCTAAATTAGCAATAAGCAATGAATACAAATTCTAAAACAAAAGCAGAGCACTTTATTGCTATAGAATTCAGAACTTAAACATGTAACAACTAGGAGTTCATGACTTCCCCAACAAAGAGAGACTACTCCATGATAATATAATAAGCACACAAAAAGGATTCAAATACAGCCATGAAAATAAGAAGAAAATAAGTACAGAAAACCCCCTTAAAGACTGCCCTTAGCTTCAACTCCTCCCTAAGCTGAAATGAATTCCTCGTGCAAGACTTCCTCTGGACTTTCTCTTCTCTCTAAACTAACTACAAAACAATAAAAAGCTAAACTACAAACTATTCTAAGATCTGGAACTCGGAATTGGATGATAACTTCTTCTCCAAACTCTAAACTCGGACCCCTATTTATACTTGTCCTGCTGCCCATGCCTTGTAAATAGGTCTCTGTCCAGGGGTATGAATTGTGACTTCCCAACCTCAGAATTGGCTTAAATTACATCCGAACCTTCCATCTGTAGTCCTTTCCTTGATCACGAAATTTGAATCCATTCTGAATTGGGAAACTCAAGATATGATGTAGAGAAGTTTGATAGTTCCTGCTGCCAACTTCTGCACTGGGCCCACCACTTTGAAAATATAAAACTCCACAAACCCGACTTGGATTGGCCTGATTTTACGTGTCATGATTCTCAATCCCCTCAGGAAGCTGTGGTCCATTTTTGGATCCAATTGGAAGTCGGAATCTCCAGATTTGGCCTCTTCAATCTCGGACTTGTACTTTCCTTTTATGGCAGCAGTTTCCTTCTCTGTCTTTGACTTCTCTTCTTGATCATTCAATGCACCTAGACTCTGGAAAATTTTCTTAAAACCTTCGTGGATACCTCACTTAGTCATTTAGGACTCATTCTTCCAAGTTTGGGCTTTGATTAGTTGGCAAGACCCTGACATTTCTGTAATTTAGGTTTGGAGTCATCGGCGCGGTCGTGCCGAATTGTTCATTGTTTTGGCGCGGTCGCGCCACTCCTTAGACTCGTTGCCGACTTCTCGAAATAGCGCTTTGGACTCCTTGTATGGAAACTTTCTGGCGCGCCAGCGCCACTGGTAGTGTCATCCTCCTGGCGCGGTAGCGCCCTTGTGGGGCGCGGTCGCGCCATTTCACATTCCCGAATTGTCTTCTTTGAGTCTTTGCTAGCCGTTGGGAATTTCTTGGATTCATTTGAATTTTTACATATTTTCCCGGCGCGGTCACGCCGTTCCCTTTTTTGGCTCTTTTTTCTCCTTTTTCCTTCATTTTCCCTCAGAATCCAGATTTTCTTCTTTTACTGGGTACCAGAGACACAAAACATGAATTTGAGTTATATAATTCATTTTCATGCTAATAATTAACTCAAAATGGGAGTTTATGCTCATTAAATCATGCATAAATAAGTGTCTTTTGGACACTTATCACAACCCCAAACTTAAACCTTTGCTCGTCCTCGAGTAAAACTCTGAAATAAATACCTGATAGATCTTGTAAAGACTAAGAAAAATTCAGTGTAGATCTTGTAAAGACAGAAAAATTCAGTGATCCTCCCTTTTAAAGTTTTCAAGATAGATGATTCACTTCTTTCCTAATGATGGTTCTTCTTGCTTAGTCAAAACAAATTTCGAATTTTCTTCAAAATTTTTCATAGATGTACATTCTCATACAAGTGATAAGTCTCAATTCAACTCCATAGGCCAACCCTCAGTCCACTCTCCACTAACCTGAAGAAATTCTCAATTCTTATCAATAGGTCTTTATGGGTTGTAATGAGGCAGGGGTAATGGGTATGATGAATATTTTTGGTTTTCTTTTGGGTTTTATTCTCCTCCTCATATCCATTTTCCATTTTCCTGAGCATGAATTGGATTTGTGACTTTTCCTCCAAGCTCTTCCACCCCAAACTTATTCTTTTGCATTGGTCCCTCATTTTTTTCTTTTCCCTCTTTTTTCTCCTTTCTCATGTATCTTTTTCTTTGGGTTTTGTCCAGAGTCTAGCTTACCTTGTCGGTTGACTCACAGTCCCTAAGCTTGCTGAGGCCCGAGACTCGGCGCACACACAAGGTGGCCTTTCCCTTAACTACCCCACAACCTTTTCTTTCTTTTTCTTTGGCTTTGTTTAGAGTCCAGCTTACCTTGCCGGTTGACTTAGAGACTCTAAGCTTGCTGAGGCCCGAGTCCCGGTGCACACACAAGGTGGCCTTTCTCCTACTCAGCCCAGAATTTTTTTTTTTTCCTCTTTTGCTCCTTCTTCCCCTTTACAAAGAAATATTTCTATACCCTTCATCCATCCCTCCTTATAACTTCAAAATCTTTATCCACGCTCATTTAAATAGAACACTTCAATAATTTGGAAAAACATGGGTCAGTAAGAAACAAGTTTATTTATCACTAAGGCTAGTTCAAGTAGCATGGTACATTGAAACAAAAGAGGGATCTTTTCGGCCCAAGAGGTTTGACAAAAGGTGATGCTACTTGTGCATTGAAATGGGTGGGTTTTAAAAAGGCTCAAACGATTGTTAAATAGGTGCCTAAATCACCTCAAAATTTTAAAAACCTTTCTCTGTTTCGCCTCAAGTTTTCCTCAGGTTGGTTCTAGTGATTGAAATCAACTTGCTCACTTGTACTTTGTTTTCAAAAATTATTTTTTTAAAAAAATTCTCATCCATTCAAGACTAAGCATCTGAACTAAAATATTTTTCAAGAAGGTGAGTCATGCTATTCATATGATCAGGGATTTTCACTAGTATTTTTCAAAATCTCTATCGGAATTTCTGGTGAATTTTTGAAAAAAATAGAGTTTTAGCATGCATGAAGAAATCACGAAGAGTATCTGTTGGGTGTCTAGCAAGTGCACTAGGTCAGCAAGTAATATAGACTTCTAGAGTCTAGATATTGATCCCACAGGGACCTTGATGAGAGCCTAATCTAAGTAAAAATTTTCCTATTGATTAAGGTGAAGAGAATTTGGATTTTTATTGAAAACTAAAAAGAAAAAATAGAATTTGAAACTTTTGGAAAAACTTATGAAGATGAGATGTTGGGGAAAGGTGCAAATTCCTCCTAGTTGTTAATATGCAGAATTCTGATTTTATAGCTCAAGTATCCTTACCTTAACTTAGCTTTTGAAAACCTGGTTACCCATATACAGGAAATAACTTTCACCTAATCTCTGAACTCCATCACAATCCGAAAACATTCAGATCCTAGGTACATAAATATAAAAGCTTGAAGATGAACTCTTATTCAAAACAAAAGTGTTTAATGAGTCAAATTACTTTCCACTAATCTCCATCACAATCCAGAAACAAACAATGAGAAAAAACAAGTTAACTTTCACTCATTCTTTGAACTCCATCACAATCCGGAAACATTCAAATCCTAAGTGCATAAATATCAACTCTCTTGTTCAGAACAAGGGTTATAAAAAGTCACATCACTTTTCCACTAGTCTCCGTCACAATCCGGAAACAACTAGTTAGAAAAGCGAGTTGTTCTCGAAAACAAAGAATCATATGACTAACCCAAATCTTTACTGAAATTTAACTTCTCAATCCGTACCTCGTTAAACTTCAAATATCAATTAGGATTAGAAACAAGCAGTAAGCACAATTTCTAAACAAAAGTAGGATACTTTATTGCTATAGAATTCAGAATTCATGCATATAACAAACTAGGAGTTCATGACTTCCCCAACAAAGAGAGACTACCCCATGCTAATAACACAAATACTGAAAGAGGAATTGATTACAGCCATGAAAACAAGAAGAAAACAAAGTACAAAAAACCCCCTTTTGAGGACTGCCCTTCGCTTCAACTACTCCTTGACTGAGATCTCTTCCTTCTCTCTCTCTCTCTCTCTCTCAACTCCCCACTAACTACAAGAACACGAAACTAAACTAAAAACAAGATTTAGAACTCTAGAAAACTGGATGCATGTGCTTTGGCTCGGACCTCCTTTTATAGCTGAAGCTTTGCCCAGAACTTGTAATTTTGGCCTCTGTCCAGGGGTATGAATTTGACTTCCCGACCTCAGAATTTTGTGAAATTACATCCTAACATTCCTTACATAGTCCTTGATTTGTGTACGAAATTTGAAGTCATTCTGAGTTGGGAAACTTGAGATATCACCTTGAGAAGTTGAACTGCTTCTGCTGCCAATTCCAGCACTGGGTCCACCACTTTGAAAATATAAAACTCCACAAACCCGACTTGGATTGGCCTGATTTTCCGTGTCATGATTCTCAATCCTCTCAGGAAGTTGTGGTCCAAATTTGGATCCAATTGGAGATCGGGATCTTCAGATATGGCCTCTTCAATCTCGGACTTGTACTTTCCTTTTATGGTAGCAGTTTCCTTCTTTGTCTTGGATTTCTCTTCTTGACCATTCAATGCACCTAGACTCTGGAAATATATCATAAAATCTTTGTGGATACCTTCCTTAAACAATTAGGACTTCTTCTTCCAAGTCTGGGCTTGGTTGGTAGTTAGAATCCCAAGATTTTTACAAATCATGAAGCAGAGTCAGCGGCGCGGTCGCGCCGAATTGTTCTTTGTTTTGGCCCGGCCGCGCCACTGGAGCAGAAATTTTGTCTAAGTCTGGAGCACGGCCTTCGGGTCCTATATGAGGAAGAATTCTTCGTGGCGCAGTCGCGCCACTTTATGCTGTCGAACTGGCGCGGTAGCGCCACTCCTTAAACTCTTTGCCGACTTCCTAAAATAGAACTGGCATCTTTGTAAGGAAACAGTGCAGCGCGGCAGTGCCACTGGTAGCGCCATCTTCATGGCGCAGTAGCGCCCACGAGGGGCGCGGTTGCGCCATTTCACATTCACGAACTATCCTCCTTTCAACCTCACTAGCCGTTGGGAATTTCTTGGAATTATTTGAATTTACGCACATTTACCCGGCGCGGTCGCGCCTTTCCCTTTTTTGCTTGATCTTGCTCCTTTTTCCTTCATTTTTCCTCAGAATTTAGATTTTCTTCTTTTACAAGGTACCTAAGACACAAAACATGTATTTGAGTTATATTTGTCACTTTAATGCTCATAATCAAATCAAATTAGGAATTTATGATCAATAATTCATGCATAAATAAGTGTCTTTTGGACACTTATCAGTATCCCACCCCAAACTTAAAAACCTGCTTTGTCCTCAAAGCAGCAATAAACACAGGAGTAAAAGAGATACTTCCCTGAAAGTCTGGTTTGTTGAGGTTGGATGGCACTCCCTTGGTGATCTTGAATTCTGCTTTCATGGTTAGTGCCAAGCACTTGCATAATTTTAAGCAATGAAACATGAAAATTGACTTGCAGTGTCTCTTGAGGCATAAAATTATTTTTCAGAAGAATACATGTAGTGAATTCAGTGTTTCCTCACCTCTGTAAAGGTTGTACTTCATCATGGCAGTGGCGCGGACGCGCCGAGTAATTTCAACAATTCTACAGATCCTGAATAATATTTTCAATCCTTCCCTCTTGGACAAGTTAGTATCAGTGACAGGCAGATTCAGAGTCATTTTTCACACATTTTCATTGGAAGAATTATTAAAAACATGCTTTGAGACAAATCATTGAGAGTAGAAATCATAATTTCATTAATATGAATGGAGATTGAGTACATATTAATGAAATTTCATGAAATCACACTCTCAGATACAAGCACACACAAAGAAAGAGCATACAAAAGTTCAAGAAAACAAGGAAAAATTCAAAATGTATGGCAAGAGCTGAAAAATTCTACACTTCTTCTTCCTCATCATCTTCTTCTTCCATTTTCTAGTTTTTAGTTTTTAATTTTTTTTTTTTTTTTTTTTTTTTTTTTTTTTTTATTTTTTTTTGAAAGCTGTAAATTTTTAATCTAACCCTATTCCTATCCTAGGTCTATGCAAAGGAATCAAAATCTTGTTCAAATTTAAACAAGTCCTAAAAATTTTGAAAAGAACTATCCTAACCTACTTCACACAAAGCTTTAAAATTTTCAAGAAAATTCAAATAAATCCTACTGCTATTGCTACACTACTGATACAAGTATTCTGAGCAACCAGGATCGAATGGAAACTTGAACCATCCATGCATAAGGAAATTTTTGGCTTTGGAATTTATTACATGGTGATTATGCCTTTCAAGCAAAGAGCTGGTTACTCTTTCCCTTTTCAGGTTGGCTTTAAACTTTTCTTGCCTATTTATTTGTAGCCAACTTTTTCTCACACTACCCAGACCTAATAAAATTTTAATTTCAACTTTTGTGGGTGGTTTATAGGGCTGCATAATGAAGAAATCAATATCTAATGAGAGGAAAGAATGTTCATTATCCTTGGTGTCCTCTATCCTAACTTCTTTATGTTGTTCATGGGGTTTCTCTTCTTGTTCTTCCCCTTCCCCTTCTTTCTCTTTTTCATCTTCTTCTTTTATCTCTATGATCTTTTCATCTTCTCCCTCTTCAAGTTTCTGAAAATCACAATAACACTCAACTCTCTCCATTGTATCTTCCTCTATGAGTTCTGATATGACAATGGCCATCTGTCCTAGTCGTATTTCCAAATTTCTGATGGAAGCTTCTTGATTCTTTAGGATTGCTTCTTGAGCGTCAAGCCTGGCTTCAGTCTGAGCATCTCTTTTTTCTTGATTTTCTAGGAACTTTAAAAACATCTCCTCAAGTCTGGCTCTTTGTGAATTATCAATGATTTCTAAACTAGGTTGTTCATCAGGTGGATTTAACATAGTATCTATTTGGGCAGAATAGTTATCCACTAGAGTGGTCAGCCTAGACCAGTCTTCTTGAGGCTGAGGGGGATATGCATGATGATATGAAGAGTCACTGAACATAGGAGGGTGATCATACCTGAACCTGGACAATTGCCCATGTGGCAAATTGTCCTGCCAATTATTCTCAAAATATGGATTTACATTTTGCTTAGGGAAATAATTATCATGCTCTGCTTCATAGAAACTATTAGGTTCATTATCAACTAAAGAACATGATATATTAGAATCATACCTCCATGAATTATGATTTGAAGATGCATATGGTTGGGGAAATTCTGAATATGAGTTAGGATATGAACTTATCTCATTCTGCACGTCTTTCCACCTCTCATCTGTGTGCTTGAAGTTATACCATTCCATTAAAGCTCACAAGCCACAGATCATGGTTACCTGAGTGCTCTTTCCGGTTCCGGATCAATTTCAGCAAGTGGCCCACCACTGATTCTGATTTTCATGCATTGATCCGAAATAACCTAAAAAGATAGAATAAGAAATTTTAATCTCAATCAACATATCAAAATTCACTTAAACTTACTCTCAATTCAAAGGTCCCCGACAACGGCGCCAAAAACTTGTTGGGTGTCTAGCAAGTGCACTAGGTCAGCAAGTAATATAGACTTTGAGAGTCCAGATATCGATCCCACAGAGACCTTGATGAGAACTCAGTTTAAGCAAAGATTTTTCTACTGATTGAGGAAAAGAATTTTTGGTTTTGAGAACAGGAAAAACAAAGCATAATTAAACTACTGGAAAAACTAATAGAGATGAGATGTTGGGAAGAATGTCAATCCCTCCTAGTTGCTAACATGCAAAGTTCTGATTTTATAACTCAAATACCCTTACCTTGACTTAGCTTTTGAAAACCTGGTTACCCTTATACAGGAAATAACTTTCACTTAATCTTTGAACTCCTTCTCAATCGGAACATTCAAATCCTAAGTGCATAAATACAAAAGCTTAAAGATTAACTCTCTCTTATTCAGAAGAAGAGTTTAATAAGTCACATCGCCTTCCACTAGTCTCCTTCGAAACCGGAACAATCTAGTTTTAAAAGCGAGTTGTTTTAGAAAACAAGGAATCATATAAGTAACCCAAATCTTTACTAAAATTTAACTTCTCAATCCGTACCTCATTAAACTTCAGATATCAATCTAAATTAGCAATAAGCAATAAATACAAATTCTAAAACAAAAGTAGAGAACTTTATTGCTATAGAATTCAGAACTTAAACATATAACAACTAGGAGATCATGACTTCCCCAACAAAGAGAGACTACTCCATGATAACATAATAAGCACACAAAAAGGATTCAAATACAGCCATGAAAATAAGAAGAAAATAAGTACAGAAAACCCCCTTAAGCACTGCCCTTAGTTTAAACTCCTCCCTTAGCTAAAATCCCAAAAACTTGTTAGGTGTCTAGCAAGTGCACTAGGTCAGCAAGTAATATAGACTTTGAGAGTCCAGATATCGATCCCACAGAGACCTTGATGAGAACTCAGTTTAAGCAAAGATTTTTCTACTGATTGAGGAAAAGAATTTTTGGTTTTGAGAACAGGAAAAACAAAGCATAATTAAACTACTGGAAAAACTAATAGAGATGAGATGTTGGGGAAGAATGTCAATCCCTCCTAGTTGCTAACATGCAAAGTTCTCATTTTATAACTCAAATACCCTGACCTTGACTTAGCTTTTGAAAACCTGGTTACCCATATACAGGAAATAACTTTCACTTAGTCTTTGAACTCCTTCTCAACGGGAACATTCAAATCCTAAGTGCATAAATATAAAAGCTTAAAGATTAACTCTCTCTTATTCAGAACAACAGTTTAATAAGTCACATCGCCTTCCACTAGTCTCCTTCGAAACTAGAACAATCTAGTTTTAAAAGCAAGTTGTTTTAGTAAACAAGGAATCATATAACTAACCCAAATCTTTACTGAAATTTAACTTCTCAATCCGTACCTCATTAAACTTCAGATATCAATCTAAATTAGCAATAAGCAATGAATACAAATTCTAAAACAAAAGCAGAGTACTTTATTGCTATTGAATTCAGAACTTAAACATGTAACAACTAGGAGTTCATGACTTCCCCAAAAAAGAGACACTACTCCATGATAATATAATAAGACAAAAAAAGGATTCAATTACAGCCATGAAAATAAGAAGAAAATAAGTACAGAAAACCCCCTTAAGGACTGCCCATAGCTTCAACTCCTCCCTCAGCTGAAATCTCTTCCTTCTCTCTCTAAAGTACCAAGAGGTCGTGCAAGACTTCCTCTGGACTTTCTCTTCTCTCTAAACTAACTACAAAACAATAAAAATCTAAACTAAAAACTATTCGAAGAGACGGAACTCCGAATTGGATGATAACTTCTTCTCCAAACTCTAAACTCGGACCCCTATTTATACTTGTCCTGTAGCCCATGCCTTGTAAATAGGTCTCTATCCAGGACTATGAATTGTGACTTCCTGACCTTGGAATTGGCTGAAATTACATCCGAACCTTCCTTCTTTAGTCCTTTCCTTGTTCACGAAATTTGAATCCATTCTGAGTTGGGAAACTCGATATATGATGTAGAGAAGTTTGATAGTTCCTGTAGCCAACTTCTGCACTGGGCCCACCACTTTGAAAATATAAAACTCCACAAACCCGACTTGGATTGGCCTGATTTTTCGTGTCATGATTCTTAATCCCCTCGGAAAGCTGTGGTCCAAATTTTGATCCAATTGGAAATTGGAATTTCCAGATATGGCCTCTTCAATCTCGGACTTGTACTTTCCTTTTATAGCAGCAGTTTCCTTTTTTGTCTTTGACTTCTCTTCTTGACCATTCAATACACCTAGACTGTGGAAAATTTCCTTAAAACCTTCGTGGATACCTTCCTTAGTCATTTTGGACTCCTTCTTCCAAGTTTGGCCTTTAATTAGTTGTCAGGGTCCCAAGATTTCCGTAATTTACGTTTGCAGAGTCATCGGCGCGGTCGCGCCGAATTGTTCTTAGTTTTGGCGCGGTCGCGCCACTCCTTAGATTCATTGCCGACTTCTCGAAATAGCGCTTTGGACTCCTTGTATGGAAACTGTCTGGCTCGCCAGCGCCACTGGTAGCGCCATCCTCCTGGGCGGTGGTGTGTTCTCCTCGTAGGCCGATCGCCCATTTCACATACCCGAATTGTCTTCTTTGAGTCTCTGCTAGCCGTTGGGAATTTTTTGGATTTATTTGAATTTTTGCACATTTTCCCGGTGCGGTCGCGCCAGAATCGGCGCGGTCGCGCCGTTCCCTTTTTTCTATTTGCTCCTTTTTCCTTCATTTTCCCTCAGAATCTAAATTTTCTTCTTTTACCGGGTACCTGAGACACAAAACATGAATTTGAGTTATATAATTTATTTTTATGGTAATAATTAACTCAAAATGGGAGTTTATGCTCATTAAATCATGCATAAATATGTGTCTTTTGGACACTTATCATGGCCAAGTTGAGGTCGTCGTCAATCTCGTTAAGCGACGAGATCTGTTTGAGTGATGTCTCGTGGTCGTCGCATTCGACGACTGGCCGTTTGCCTTTGTCTTTGGATGCTGTCTGCTCGGGCGGGGCTGTCGAGCAAGTGGCCACCATTGCTGGCGGCGCGAAGAACTCCTTTGGGAAGAACTCGGCCAGTGTGACGGGTCTTCTTTTCTTTTTGTTTGCTCCCTGAACGTTGGTCATGGGAGCTTTCTTTTGGCACTTCGTGTCTTTTTTGTTTGGCCGCTTTGCCTTTGTTTTTGTGTTTGCCGGCGCTGGTTCGATTTCTCGAATAGGCTTCTTTCGCCGGGTGATCAGAATCCACCCCTCTGCATCGGCTGCAGCTGCTTCGCGGGGTGCCGATTTTGGTGCGACCTTAGCCGGTGGTCATCTGTGGTTTTGCGGTCGGTTGGAGGGACCGGATTTTGGACGGTACTCCTTCCTCGCGACATGTTGTTTGTTTGGCCGAGTTCGTCGGTTTCGCTCGGCTTGAATGGAGATGACATGTGAGGATGCCTTGTTTTTGGCTCCTTCGATTTCGATGTGACCTTGAGTCGCCACCTCCATGATCCTGTCTTTTAAGACGAAGCACTTCTCGTTCGGGTGCCCGACCAAGCAGTGGTACTTGTAGAAGTTTGGATCTTTACTCCTGGACAAGTCGTTAGGTCTTTTGACTTCTGGCAACTTGAGCAGATGGTTGTCGATCAGTTGCTCAAGCATGACAGGAACATCAGTGTTGGCGAACGGATATGTTTTGGCCTATCGTTCCTCTAGTGAAGGCCTCTGATACGTGCCCCCGGCTGGCTTCCATGCAACGTAACTTGTTTTGACCTTGCTCCCGACCTTGATTGGTTCGAGAGCGTTCATTGCGAAGGATGCTTTAGTTTTCTCCTTCGCGTCTTTAGGTGTTATCGCGATGGCCTTTACTTTCTTGTGAAGGTCAGCCGATGACGTAGCTTCTTCTCCTCGCTCCTCCATGAGGTTCTCCATGTTATGGGCCTCCGTCGCGAGTTCTTGAAAGTTTGGCCTCTGACTCTGGATGTAGCGCAGGAGTTTCCATTGCATCCCTCGAGCGCACATTTAAATTTCAGCCTCGAGAGATAAATTTGAGCTCTCTTTGCAATTGAGGCTCAGGTTCCTCCACCGATTGATGTAGTCGACAACTTTTTCGCCCTTCTTCTGTTTTAGATTGGCGATCTCGAGCAGAGTGACGGTGCGCCGAGTGCTATAGAATCGGCTGAGGAACTCTCGCTCCAGTTGCACCCAGCTGTCAATTTACTCTTGGGGCAGCTCGATATACCAGTCGAAGGCATTTCCCTTCAACGAACTGCCGAACTGCTTGACCAGCAAGTCGCCGACTGTGCCGGCATTGTTGCTGGTTTCAATGAAATGGGCGACATGTTGTTTGGGGTGCTCATCGCCATTGAATTGCTGGAATTTTGGAGGATGGTAGCCGAGTGGCATCGGGATGTTTTGTATCCTCCACGTGTAAGGCCTCCGATATGCGACAGATTTTTTGTCACCTGAGCTGTTTCGTACAGCGCGGTTGATCAGTTTGGTGACTGCGTCGAGTGTGAGGGCAGTTGGCTCTGCTTCGACTCGACCTCTGCGAATGGCTATCGATGCGATGGGCGGCAGCTCATCGTCAAAGGCAGGATCTTCTGGCAATGGTTCGGCCGAACCACTGGTAGTCACCGATTTTGGTCGACTTCTTGAGAAACGTTGCCAGTGTTGTTTGTGGCCGCGCTCATTTCGAGCCGCTCCAAGATCCTTACGATTTGGAAGTCACGAGCTGTGAGTTGTGCATCTTTGAAGCGCAGCTGGTCGCTTTGTTCTTTAAGTGCAGCTTGCATTTCGGCAAGCTGCTTTTCTATTGTCTTGGCCGATGTTGTCATTGCGGCCATTCTGACGGTCGGCGTCAACGGAGTTGTTCTCGACGCGGATCAGAGTGGTGAGTTTGCTGCCGGCGACCGCATTGGGGAGACGGTTGTTGGTGTTCTTGGGTGTGGAGAGGTTGAGGTGGGCGACCGATCAGGAGAACCGGCCACTATCGGTTGAGCGTGGCAAATGGTTTTGGCAGGTGACTGGCTTTGCGGTGGCAGCCACCGGTAAGATTCGGCACGATGGAATGGGTGATAGTGCCGCAGGGGAGGTCGTCGGTGACTGTCGGAGTGGCGAGTGGATGGATGGTGAGCCGGCTGCTACAGTGAGCGCGGCTAGGAGATCATGAGAGATGGTCACTGTTAGTGCCAGACATTACGAGTTGACTATCTTGTAAAAAAATCAGTTATGGGAGATCAAGGAGATCAAGACATGAGATATATATAGTATGTATACAATCAAGGGTGGTTTAAAAAGAATGATTGCGTTGACACTTGAAGGGATTGCAATCTGTTTAAATGAGTGATTGAAGATATATGAAGAAGATGATCAAGAGAGGAAGGAAGATTGATAAAATCATCGATCGTAAATTGAACCATGATTAAAGGGGATACATACGAGTATAAATAGGCATGAAGGCCTGTACATTAGACACGACTTCTGAGAGAGCTGTTCCGAGTATTCAAGTGAATTTCGTGTGTTCTAGAGCATATTTGTTCTTCATCAATTTTCTTTCTAAGAAGAAGCCGATGAGATGAAGATGGAGTTCCACCCACAGTTGGAACACCCTTGCTGAAATCTATGCTGGAGACAGACTTAGTCTTCCACTCTGGAGGCTTGAACTGAGGGGGAGTCTCAGTGGGAAAGTAACGTGACCACTTACACTGAGTGGGTGAGGTATTGAAGGTAATCCACAATTCTGTTGAGAAGGTGAATCAAAACTGTAATGTCTTTGTGAAAGACTTGTAATCAGTTATCACTAGTGGATTGTTATTATCCCAGGCAAGAATGCCCTACAGATTAGGAACAGTTGTTCTGAACTGTGACAACAACCTGTTTGTGTTTGCATTGTTCTTTATTTCTCGAGGTGTTTAACGCAGAGTTCCAAACAGAGTTTTAAAACCTGATAATTTATACTATCCGATATCACCAGAACATTTTCAATTGGTATCAGAGTATGCACCAGACAGATTACGTGGTGAAATTCGGAAGTTCTAGTGAAAATGGCAGACACAATCAAGGATGGGGGTTCTTCAACTTGTCCACCCCTTCTAGAAGGAACCAATTATCCCTACTGGAAGGCTAGAATGACTGATTACATCAAAAGTATAGATAAAGATGCATGGCTAACTGTACTTGAAGGATGGCCATGTCCTACTGTTGTACTTGAAAGAAAGACATTGGATAAGCCATAAAGGAATTGGACTGGCGAAGAAAAGAAAAGCAGCAATCTGAATTCAAAAGTGCTTAATGCCATATTCTGTGGTGTTAACCTGGAGGAATTCAGCAGGATGTCAGCTATTGCATCTACAAAAGAGGAGTGGGAATCACTGGAGATACATTATGAAAGAACTGCTTCGGTAAGAATTGCTAAACTCCAACAACTTATGACAAAATTTGAATTGATTAAAATAAAAGAAGATGAGACCATCTTAGAGTATGATGGAAATATCAGAAGATTGGTCAATGAAGCAAGACTACTTGGAGATCCGTTTCCAGAAAACAGATTGGTAAGAAAAGTTTTGAGGTCTTAAAATAAAAAATTCTCTGTGAAAGCCATTGTTATTGCTGAAGCTAACAATATTGATAAAATGACTTTGAGTGAAGTGATTGGTTCACTGTGTACATTTGAGACAGAGATGGAAGCTACGGAGAATATATCTCCAATGAATGACTAGAATATTGCGTTCACTGGTGAAACCAGAAAACAAGGTTAGTCATCAAATGAAATGTTGGAAGAAAAAATTGCTAACTTGAGCAAAGGATTCAACAAGTTGTACAGGAAATTCTCTAAACATGGAAACCCTTCCAAGTATGGTGAAAAGAAACCTGAAAAGTTCAGTGCAGAACAAAGAAGAGTACAATGTCATGGATGTGATGGCTATGGTCATATCCAGGCTGAGTGTCCCATAGTACAGAAGAAAAAGAAGGCCCATAATGTGACCTGGAGTGATTCAGACAACAACTCATCAAATTCGGATGAAAATTTTACAGTGTTCTTTACCGGAGTTCAAGAAGGTGTTCCAACACTTGAGTTACACGAGGATAACATCTCTCTTCTTAAAGGTATGAAAGACAAACTGGACAATCTCTCCAATATAAATCGAGAGCTAATTGTTAAACTTAATGAGTCTGAAGCTTCTCAAAAGTTTCTTCAAATAGATGTGATGAAAAGAGAAGAATCTCTAAAGCTGCAGGAAAAACAGATTGAAGAGTTGCATAAGGAGTTATTCTCGACACAACAAATCTTGAAGAAGTTGGAGAAAGGGAAGGGTAAGTTGGATGAGATTTTGAGCAGTGGAAAAGCAAGTAATGATAAGAGTGGACTTGGTTATACTGGAAGCACCTCCAAACGACAAACAGTATTTGTTAAAGAAGGATTTCAAAAGAAAAGCCCTCATAAAAACTTCAAACATAGTGGATGCTATTACTGCCAGGATCTGGGACATATACAATCACAGTGTTACAGATTATTCAGAGATCTGAAATATAACAACAAAGGGTTTCTGAGAAATCATTTGAAAGATAAGTTTGTTTGGATTCGAAAGCAGGTATCTTGTAATCATGTTTTGAAAGCAGTTACTAACTCTGTGTGGTATTTTGACAGTGGAAGTTCGAGACACATGACTGGTAAATCAGACTTGCTGAGCAACATAAGTTATAATGAATCTGGACAAGTTACATTTGGTGATGGAGCTAAAGGAACAATTACTGGGAAAGGAACTTTAAATGTTGATGGATTGCCTAGATTATTGAATGTGTTACTTGTCCAGGGCCTAAAAGCAAATCTAATTAGTATTAGCCAATTGTGTGATGAAAATTTACTAGTTCACTTTACTAGTGAAAAGTGTCTAGTGGCTGACCACAAAAGAAATTTGGTGATGGAAGGAGTTCGAACAGGTGATAGCTGTTATAAATTGATTGAAAAATTACAATGCTATACTGCTTCTTTAGACAGTGCAGATATCTGGCATCAGAAATTGGGCCATGTGCATTTTAGGCACATTCAGAAGTTGATCAAACATGCAGCAGTAAAGGGACTTCCTGAGATAAAAAACATGCGAGATAAGCATTGTGGTGACTGTCAACGTGGCAAGCAGCATAAGACACAACACAAAAGCACCACTCAAATCAATACAACTAGACCTTTGGAACTTCTCCATGTTGATTTAATGAGACCAGTTCATACTCCAAGTCACAAAGGAAAGAGGTATATCTTTGTTTGTGTGGATGATTTTTCACGATTTTGTTGGGTTGATTTCCTCAAGGAAAAATCAAAAACATTCGTCTTTTCAAAGACTTTGTTCAAAGGTGATGATGGAGAAAAGAGAAACAATCCAGAAGATAATGATACTCAGGAGTGATCATGGGAGAGTTCAAAAACAAAGACTTTGCTGAATTCTGTGAGAAGAAAGGTATTCATCATGAGTTCTTTGCTCCAAAAACACCACAACAGAATGGAGTGGTAGAAAGAAAGAATAGAACCCTGCAAGAGATGGCTCGAGTTATGCTGCTTTCAAAAGGACTTCCTGAAAAACTCTGGGCTGAAGCCATAAACACTGCTTGTTATATTACAGACTGAGTCTTCTTCTGTCCTTTCACTCACAAGACTCCATATGAATTGTACAAAGGTAAAAAACCTACGGTAAGTCATTTCCATAACTTTAGAAGTAGATGTTATATTTTGTGTGACAGAGAACCACTTGGTAAGTTTGCAGCTCGGAGTGATGAGGGTATCTTTCTAGGTTATTCAACAAATAGTAGAGCATATCGAGTATACAATAAAAGAACTCAAGTTATTATGGAATCCATCAATGTAACAATTTTTTATGATGATACTCAAACTTAGAGAACAAATGAGGATTTATCCACTCCACAGTCACAAATACAGAATGACAGCATTCCAGAAGTCATAGATGTTTCAGAAGGAGTTCAGAACCGCTTAGTGATGAAACTCTTATTGAACCTCCTGAGACAGATGTGAACACACCAGTACAAGATAAATCTGGTGTTACCAAGAAACCTTCTTCCAGAATTCAGAAAAATCATCCAACAGAAGCGATTATTGGAGAACTCAATGAAGGTGTGAAAACTAGAGGGATTGATATTAATTATCGTGATATGGTTCGTTTTGTGTGCTATACTTCATCACAGGAACCAAAAAAGGTTGAAGAAGCCCTCAACGATGAATATTGGGTTCAGGCAATGCAGGAAGAACTCCATCTATTTGAAAGAAACAATGTTTGGAGGTTAGTACCACGTTCTGCTCATAGCAACATCATTGGTACTAAATGGGTTTTTAAAAATAAAACAGATGCAGCTGGAACGATTATCAGAAACAAAGCTAGATTGGTCGCCCAAGGGTATACTCAAGTAGAAGGTGTAGACTTTGAAGAAACCTTTGCTTCTGTAGCTCGATTAGAAGCTATAAGATTGATGATCTCGGTAGCATGTCAATTAAAGATAAAACTCTATCAGATGGACATCAAAAGTGCGTTTCTAAATGGATATATTTCAGAAGAAGTATTTGTGGAGCAACCCAAGGGGTTTATAGATCCTCACAACCCAGGCCATGTCTACAAACTCTCTAAGGCACTGTATGGGTTAAAGTAGGCGTCACGTGCTTGGTATGATCGTTTGACCTCTTTTCTAATTGGTCACGGGTATTGTCGAGGTAATGTGGATCAAACTCTGTTTATTAAACAAATTGATGGAGATATGATAATGACACAGATTTATGTAGATGACATAATTTTTGGTGTTACAAAAAGAGCATTACTAAATGATTTTGTTCAGGCTATGAAACAGGAGTTTGAGATGAGTATGCTTGGAGAACTGCCATTTTTCCTTGGGTTTCAAATCAAACAGCAGGATAATGGTATCTTCCTTAGTCAAGAGAACACACTAAAGAGATGGTCCGAAAATTTGGAATGGAACACACTAAGCCAAAAGCCACTCCAATGGGAACCAATGAAAAGCTACATAGAGATTCAGAAGGAGTTGGATCTGGTCAGCATCTATACAGAAGTATGATTGGAAGCTTATTATACCTTACAGCAAGTCATCCTGATCTATGCTTCAGTGTTGGGGTGTGTGCACGATATCAGGCAAATCCGAAAGAATCACACCTCCAGGCAGTAAAAAGAATATTGAGGTATGTACATGGGACTACTGAACATGGTATATTCTACTCAAATTCTTCAACTGTAGCACTTGCAGGATATAGTGACGCTGATTGGGCTGGGAATGCTGATGATCGAAAAAATACCTCCGGTGGTTGTTTCTATCTAAGAAAAAATCTTGTGGCATGGTACAATAAAAAGCAGAACTCAATATCCTTATCTACTGCTGAAGCTGAATACATTGTGTTGGGTGTCTAGCAAGTGCACTAGGTCAGCAAGTAATATAGACTTCGAGAGTCCAAATATCGATCCCACAGAGACCTTGATGAGTCTCTAATCTAAGCAAAATTTTCCAATTGATTGAGGTGAAGAAAATTTGGGTTTTTTTTTTTGTTGAGAATTGAAAAACAAAGCAGAATTATACTACTGGAAAACCTTTTAGAGATGAGATGTTGGGGAAAAGTGTCAATCCCTCCTAGTTGCTAAATGCAAAGTTCTGATTTTATAGCTCAAATACCCTGACCTTGACTTAGCTTTTGAAAACCTGGTTACTAATATACAGGAAATAACTTTCACCTATTCCTTGAACTCCATCACAATCCGGAAACATTCAAATCCTAGGTGCATAAATATAAAAGCTTAAAGATTAACTCTCTTATTCAGAACAAGAGTTATAGAAGTCATATCACTTTTCAACTAGTCTCCATCACAATCCGGAACGATCTAGTTAGAAAATCAAGTTGTTTTTAAAAAATAGGAATCAAATAACTAACCCAACTCTCTACTGAAATTTAACTTCTCTATTCGAACCTCACTAAACTCCAGAATTGAATTCACATCAGAAATAAGCAATGAACTCAGTTTCTAAAACAAAAGCCAGGTATTTTGTTGCAATAATTTTAGAATTTAAACAAGTCACAACTAGGAGTTCATGACCTCCCCAACAAAGAGAGACTACTCCATTCTAATAGAACAAACACACAAATAGGATTCAATTACAACCATGAAAACAAGAAGAAAACAAGTACAGAAAACCCCCTTTGAGGAACTGCCCTTAGCTTCAACTCCTTCTTGACTGAAATCTCTTCCTTCACTCCAAAGTACCAAGAGGTCGTGTAAGACTCCCTCTGGACTTTCTCTCCTCTCCAAACTAACTAAAAACAATAAAAACTACAAACTATTCTAAGAGCTGGAACTCGGACCTCTATTTATAGTTGAAGTTCTGTCCAGGCCCTGTAAATTGGTCTCTGTCCAGGCGTATGAATTATGCCTTCCCGACCACAGAATTGGCTGAAATTACATAAGAACCTTCCTTCTATGGTCCTTGCCTTTCTCACAAAATTTGAGTTCAATCTGATTTGGAAAACTCGAGATATGATGTGAAGAAGTTGCTTGATTCTGCTGCCAATTCCAGCACTGGGTCCACCACTTTGGAAGTGTAGAACTTGAAAAACCCGACTTGGCTTTCCCTGAATTTTCGTGATATGGTCCTTAATATCCTCAGGAATCTTCAGTCCAAATTTGGCTTCAATTGTACCACAGGAACTCCAGATATGTTCTTCATAAATTTCGGACTCAACTTCTTCTCTTGGCAGCAGTTTCCTTCTTTGAATTGATATTCACTTCTTGGTCATTCAAAGCACTTAAAACTCGAATATATTTCCTTAAAATCTTCCTGGATACCTTCCTTAGACACTTAGGACTTCTTTTCCCAAGTTTAGGCTTGATTGGTTGTCAAGATCCCGAGATTTTTGCGACTTTGTGTTTCTCAGTGATCAGCGTGGTCGCGCCAAAAATAAGCTTAAAAATGGCGCGGTCGTGCCACTGGAGCAAATTTTCTTCTAATTACTCAAATGGAAAGAGTTCTGGTCGTGTTTGGCAACTCAATAAGCCTTCTGGCTCCATTTTGGCGCGGTCGCGCCGGTCACTGCAACATTGTTCTTTTATGCACTAAAATCCTCATATCTTCTTCGTTTTAGCTCTGATTTCAATGATTCTTGTTGCGTTGGACTCCTGAGAGAGAAAAGATTAATCTGAGACATATTTCATGATATTATGATGAATATTGACTTCAAAATATAATTTTCAATTCCAATTAAGGCCTAAAAATAGTGTCTTTTAGACACTTATCACATTGCAGCTGGAAGTTGTTGTACTCAATTACTGTGGATGAAGCAAATGTTGGCAGATTATGGTTTTGAGCAAGACATTTTGACAGTGTTTTGTGATAACACGAGTGTAATAGATATCTCCAAAAACCCAGTATAGCACTCTCGCACAAAGCATATTGATATTCGGTACCATTTTATCAGAGAGCTGGTGACAGAAAAGATAATTAATCTGGAGTACATATCTACAGCAAATTAGTGGCAGATATCTTTACCAAAAATCTTGACAGAACACGATTTGAGTTCCTCCGAAGAGCTCTTGGGATGTGTCATTTGTAAACCTCAGGGATTATGAAAAGAAAAAAAAAGCAAAAAAAAAAGGGGGTGAAATCAGATTTTGGTAATCTTTATATGTCATGGTTTGGTTGTTTTGATAGGTGTTCAAAAGGGAGTTACTGCACGCACAAGTCACCTACCGACGAACATTACATGGTGCTAAAGAAGTTGGTAAAGTTTTTTTACCGTTGTGCAACGGTAAAAACACATGGACACGGTTATGTGTCGAGGCAACTTTCGTTGTCTATATAAAGAAAGTTTGAACTCCCTTTCAATCACTGTTTGTTTCCTTTGATTTCCTTCCTATTCTGTCTCAAACTTCAAGGCTGTTATATTGTGCCCTAGGTACACGACGATCCAGTACTTGTTGAATCGATGGATTCCTCACCATCCTCGTCGGGTAAAAAGAAAGGAGCTGCTGCGATTGTTGATCGAGTGGTCTCTTTCTTTCTGCCAACAAAATTGCCTTCCCCTGCTACAACAAAAGCAGTTGACACAGCCTCTGAAGAAACGCCAAAGGAAACAGCACTCGTTCACACATCTTCCTCCTTGCCTTTGATGTTTGTTCGTGATGATCCTCAGTCAGAAAAAGTTCAGCACACTGCTACCAGAGAGTCGTCACAAACTGCAGCAAGTATTTCCCCATCTGTTGAGGATTCCTCAAATGAATCCTCTTCATCGTTGTGAGACTCTCTGACTATACTAGACGCACTGCAACACATTGTCCAATCGTCTCGTCTACAACAGTCTCGTCGATTGCCTGAGGAGCTGCCAAAAGTTACAAACTATGAACATATTGATTTTTCTAGTGATGACTCTCCTGCTCCATCACTCTCTAGCTCTGCTGAGGTACGAAGATTGAACTCATCTGAACTCGATGACATTCCAATTTCTCAGCTTTGTAAGCATCAACATCAGAAGTCATCCAAACCCACATCTTCACTCAAAAGAAAACGTCTTGCTGAGCCCAGTGCCCCAATTGGGTCTCTCTCAATTGGAGTTGCTTCTTGGTTGGGACCTAGAATTTCTAAGGAAGGAATTTCCTCCCCTCGAAGAACTCCTATTCTACGTTCTAAAGCCCGTTGGTCAGTCTCTGTTTCGGCCTCGGTTCCACTTGATGATGTGCCTAATGTTGCTGATGATAAAGACATGGGAGATGAAGATTGAACAGGAGCAGTTGAAATGTCAGTTCTTCTTCCAGATGTGCGACCTGTTCTTGTGGACGAAGAAGCTCATTCTACACTTGGAAGGTTATTCTTGAACTTCCCATATGTGTAGATGAGTATGAGAAATTTGGTCTCCTTACGTTGTTAGATCAGACGCATCTTCGTCAATCAGCGCTATTCATTGCCAAATTCCATCCTGTCATCATCTATGAATTTTATTCCAATCTGAAGAAATCTATCTTTGCTCCTAACTCTCCTGGATATCACAAGGTATGGCTTAGGGGTTACTCTTATGAGTTTCCTCCTAAAATTTTGGCTATGTTTGTTGGTGAAATTATTATTGTGCTTCACGCGTACGTGGGAGTGTACTTACACCCAGAGATTGGTGTACTTACACTTATCGTTAGTTGATTATGACACAATAGACACCAGAAACTGTTATCACTGTTCGGAACCAATAGTTCCTACTCTACGGGGCACTCGGCCCAGGGTACCAGAAATCCACTATAGAGTATTACAGAAGTAATGGTGTATGAAAACACTTACAACGATGGGTTCTCCTCCCTCAGGATTCGAACATAACTCTTCTAGTCTTGTAGCTTCCGGTTCCAACGATCGACAGAAGCTTCTTGATACCCCTCACACTAAGGCTCTCCCCCTTAGGGTGTTAAGAGCCAAAGCACTCTTCTGTTCAGCACGACTTAGGGTCTTCACTTGTATTAATCCACGATCATCAGCATGAAGAACTCCCCCTTAATTCATCCTCCATTATTTTGTTTTTACTCACTGCGTAACCCTAATCCCACGACTCCATTAGCTTTTTATAGTCTAAGGGTCTTTTTACGCTTTCAACCACAGAGTCCTGTTTCTAATGATCTGATCCCGTAATCAAGGGATCCAGCTCAACCCAGTTCCCTATTACATCCCAACTTCCTCATATGCATTATCCATGTATAGCAACCACCTATAATCAAGGGATACAACACATATTGGTTTCCTGTTATCATTCGACTTCCTTACTGATACTTCAATCAGGACTCCTCTCGTGGAGTGTGTTTTGTCACAAATAGCCAATCACACATACTCGTTCTAACATTCTCCCCCTTTGGCTCCTTTTAACAAAAACATCTCTCATAACTTTAATCTTCATGATATAATATCTGTTAATTTAACTTACAAATAGAGATGTAGCACTCAAGCTTACAGTACTGTTCATTGCCTACAAAAACACCCATAATACTCCTCATAGTCATTCCACCATCAGTAGTAATAAAACCATATTCATTTCAACATCAGCATCATCACATATTCCTTACTACAAAGCAAAACGAACTCATAACAACTGTCATTGCCATTACCCAAGCACACCATGTCACAAATATTCATCCACTGTCATGTCACAAGTAACACAGATTCACAGAAACAATCAAAAATAGCACAGCACAGATTCTCATCTCATCTCATCACATCACATATTCACATATTTTCTCCCCCTTTTTGTCAAAAGGAAAAAAACAAACATCAAAAGATGTAGTTGGCAAGAATTAAAGCTAACTGGAACTTACTGTGAAGGCGGATTCGACTGCACATTAGTGAGATGTTGCAATAAAAACAGTTCACTCTACCATGCCTTATGCCGAGTAAGTAATTGTTCCAGTTCTGTGTCTATTGAGGTAGGCGACATTACACTTGCTGGTACGTGTGAAATTACCCTTGCAGGTACAGTGCTTTTTTTACTTTACCAATTTCTCCAAAAATTGTCGAAAAGACATATCGTCATCACTCTCATTCAAACTCCCTCCTAAAGGAGAGCTGATCAAGTCCAAATCTTTGGGCACATTTTCAACCACAACATCATGGATGGATGTCCAACCAAAACATCAGAACCCAAATTATCCGACGATCGAAAAGCAAAATCTTTATCAACCAATGATCTCTCACCAGCAGGAGATGGTAAGGAAGACAAAAGTGGAGTTTCAGTTAGCATACCTGGGTGTCTTCCAGCCGAGGATCTTCCATATGAGCCGAGGAAGATGCCGTCCCCATGACAAAATCAAACATTTCCCGCTCAGCGCTTACGCTCTGGAGCTCCAATCTTTCCGCCACTGCGAAGGAGGGTAAAAAACTTGCCAAGGTAACTTTACCTTTCACCGGGTCACCCCCCTTTTTTTTTTGTTTTTTTATACATATATATATATATATAAAACCAACACACATTCTATGTGTAAAGAGAAATGCACACATACATAATAGAGTGTACTTACACTTGTAAGTACACTGTCCACCCTTTTCTCATATACAGCGCAGTCCTAGAGCTCCACGAAGGAACTCAACTCCTTTCGCATCCAGGCTTTTAGTAAAAATGTCTGCCAACTAATTCTCAGTAGATACATGTTCAAGCATTACTTGTCCTTCTTCCACAAGCTCTCTGATGAAATGATGACGAATGTCAACATGCTTTGGTCTTGAGTGCTGAACAGAATGCTTTGTTTTCATTCCATCATTAACATTCCCAATAATAGCATCCAGAGGATGGTTTTTCAGAATTCTCATTGATGGAGCTTGCTCCTTTTCAGAACCTATATCTGCTATATTCTCATGATCTTCCTCTATTTCAACATCACTAGCCGACGATTCTTCACCATGTGTACGACTCTCAACTTGTTCTGAAGACTGTGTACCCAAGTCAGTACTATTTTTCTCTGGAAGGATTTCAGGCATGTTACCTTGCTCGTCATCCAGTACTGGCAGATTCTCATTCTGATCTACTATTTCAACATTTACTGTTTCTATGACAATATTATTGTTTCTGAAATACACCATGTACGCATGATTGTTCCTTAAGTATCCTATGAAGATACCTTCTGTACTTCTGGAATCTAATTTTCCCAACTGTTCACGGTCTCTTAGAACATAACAAGGGCTTCCAAATTCTCGAAAATAATGAACTTTAGGCTTCCTTCCCTTCCACAGTGCATAGGGAGTTTTATGAGTCATGTACCTGAGATGTACTCTGTTACTTATGTAGCAAGCTGTGTTTACCGCTTCTGCCCACATCTTATGAGGAAGATTCTTTGAGTTTATCATGGCACAAGCCATCTCCTGAAGTGTTCTGTTTTTCCTCTCAACAACTCCATTTTGTTGAGGGGTTTTCGGAGCAAAGAATTCATGTGAAATTCCTTTCTTTTCACAGAATTGACCAAACTGATTATTCTCAAATACCCTACCATGATCACTTCTTAGACAAATTATTTTTCCTATTAGAACATTCTTCTCAGTCATGAGTCTTCTACATAGACTCGCAAACACTCTGTACATGTCTGACTTTTCTCTAATGAATTCAACCCATGTAAATCTTAAAAAATCATCAACACAAACTAGTACATACCTTTTTCTAGCAATTCTTTCGGTCTGAACTGGCCCCATTCGATCAATATAAAGCAGCTCCAAAGGTCGTTGTGTTGTAATAATCTTCAAGGCTGAATGAGGTTTTCGATGTTGCTTTCCTGCCATACATCCTTTGCAGACAACCTCTGTCTTATTACTAATAGCTGGTAATCCTCGTACAACTCCATACTTAAGCAGCTTCAGTATTCCTCTAGAATGTAGATGACCGAGACGTTTGTGCCATAGTTGAGCAATTGTTACACCAGTGTACTTACAGTGTTGTGACATATTCAGCTTATAGCAATTATCACCAGTTCTGGTTCCTTCTAGTATTAACTGTCTGCTATCATCTTCCACTATACATCCTTCTTTGGTAAATCTGACATGCATATTCTAGTCACATAATTGACTGATACTGAGTAAGTTTGCTTTCAATCCATTTACTAGTAGAACATTCTCTAGCTTTGGCAGACCATCAACTCTTAACATTCCTCTTCCAATCACTGCTCCTTTAGCACCATCTCCAAAAGTCACTTGACCACCATCCTCTCTATGTATGTTGGTCAGGTTTTTTGCATTCCCTGTCATATGCCGAGAGCAACCACTATCGAAGTACCATATTCCATCTGAGTTTGTTTTTCGAGTAGTATGTGTTGCATGCAAACTGATCTCTTTTTTCACCCATACACAGTTAGATGGAGGTTTTGACAATGTTTGACTTCCACTCCATCTCCAGTCCCTTAGCAGCTTAGAACAGAGTGGTCTGATGTGACCATACGCACCACAGTAGTGACACACCAGAACTCATGATGACTTTTGTCTAGACCGAGTCTTGTTATACATCATTTTTGAGTAGCCAATTCCCTGTTTGTCAGTACTTCTTCTTCCTTGGATCAAGATATCATCCAATTTTTTCTTTCCCTTGTCAAACTTCTTAAGGATGTCTTGTGAACTCCTCAGGTCTTCTTTCAGTTTCAATATCACTTTTTCTTTCTCATCATTCTCCTGTTTCAGTTTGTGATTGTCATTTTCAAGGGAAGAGACTAATTCTCTCAAGATTCTTTCTTCATCTGCTGGTATTTGATTTTCTTTTCTCATCACACCAATCTGTTTCTTTAGTCCAGCATTCTCTTGCTCAAGCACACCCAGACGTTCCTTAAGAATCCTTGTACTTTCAAGTACCCCATCCCATTGTTGGATAATGGCTTCCACTGTAATCTCCTCATCCTCATCCTCTGTGTCTTCTTTGCTGCTTGTTTCACCAAGATGATTTTTTGATTTTGATGACAGCATCACCTTCTGCCCGAGCTTTGCTGCAAATGCAACAAAATTGCATTCCTCTTCATCAGACTCACTACTTTCATCATCACTCCTGGTATCGTTAGATGACTTCTGTTTTCTCAAGTAAGTAGGACATTCCGATTGAATATGTCCTTTTCCACCACATTCATAACATACCACTACTTTGTTCTTGGCTAAAACTTCGGTAGATCCAGTTCCAGTATTGTTTTGTCTGTTATTGCCTTGCAAATACCTCTTCTTCTTGTCCCTTCTAATGAACTTGTTCAACCCTTTCGCCAGCAAAGAAAATTTTTCATCTAACTCTGCTAAAGTTACCACTGATGGACCACGGTTATCTGTCAATTGTAATGTTTCTTCATTTGATACAGATTGTAAGGCTATACTCTCTTTCTTCCCTTTCTCTATTGAATCTTCTGCTTCCTCGTTCATTTCAAAAGTTTTCAAAGACCCAATCAACTCATCCAGTGTCATATTGTCAATGACTTTATACTCTTCAATAGCTACTCTTTTCATCTTGAATTTAGAGGACAGAGATCATAATTCTGAGGGATTTTGTCTCCAAGAGCTGCAGACTGATTTGCTATATCTCTGATTTTGCCTTCATACTCCAATATGGACTCGTCTTCCCTCATTCGCATAAGTTCAAACTAAGTGGTGAGCATCTGCAGCTTTGACATTCTAACACTTTCAGTCCCTTCGTAGTGAACTTCTAGAATTCTCCATGCCTCTTGGGCTGTGGTGCAAGCAGAGATCCTCCTGAACTGTTTCTCATTCACTCCTCCAAATATAACATTCAACGCTTTGGAATTGCAGTTAGAGAGTCTCTCTTCTTCCTCTGTCCACTTTGTATCTGGCTTTTCAACAATCTTCATATCATCACTGCTGGTCCCTGTTTCTGGATTTTCTATACAGCAATGAGGTGTTATAACACTCGGGTGTTCTCAACACCCGCAATAACCGGAACAGCAAACAACAGCAATTCAGAAGTGAAAAGTACTTGATAGAATTAACGGAATACAATGCCAACGCAAAAGAGTATTACGGGGCTAACTAGCCCTCTTAGGGAATCTTATACAACGCTTGCAAGAACCAAAATTACAAGAGAAAACATAAATGAAACTACAAACTTACAACCGAAGATAACCCACTTTGCACACGCAATGCGATGAGGGAGATTCGACTCACGAACTCTCTAAGAACAGACCAAGGCTCCCCTTGGCGATACTCTCCTCCTGAGAGTTTGACCGATACTTTTACTCATGACAACTTCACTCTACTCCTCTTTTACTGTTTCTGCTTGTTCACTGAATCGACTGATTCCCTTTGCTTTTTATAGATGTCAGAGATCCTACTCCAGGGCTGTAATTGTGATCCACAAAACCAGATGAGTAATGGCTAAAAATACAGCCATGATGTGGTTGTGGGAAACCAACAATAGACGTGATTTGTTAACCCACGTCTCCCTTATAGGTGTCAAAAAGATGACCACCTGTCAAATAACTGTCAATCTCCCCCTTGGGCATCTTTTTGGCATCACACCAATTGATCTCCCCCTGAGGTGTTGAAGTAGTCATGGTGTTGTAACACATGACCCAGCCATATAAACTTATCAAAAGAGACAAACCGTATCCCAGTCAAATATCCCAGTTATTGCAGAAATAGCTGTCAACTAGACATGATCTCCTGATAATAAACCATAACACCTTCATGTAATATGATATCCATACAAGATCATCATTCACATAAAATCATTCACTAAGTTAATGATCAACCAAAAATATACTATCATGATCATTCATCACAATATCAGCTCCAACCTCCTTAATTATCAATTATCTCATGTTGTAGGCATAAAAAATCAAGTAACTTCTCCCCCTTGATGACAAAGAAGATGTCAATAAAGAGTAAAAGGTCATTTTCATCCCTGCAACATGAACAGACATTAGTGTACACACACTGTGCATACACCCCCTTTTTGCAAATGCTTCAGACTGTTGGTAGGACACAGACTCCCAACGAGTTCACACATTCAAGGCTTCCTTGCTTACAATACTCGTAGAGACTTTTCTTTGAATCATCAAGAGTAGAGGATCTTTTGATTGCGCAGTAGTTCATCAAACTTGGCAGACTTTTATAGGTAGGTGGACCTACCTTTTTGTGCCAGTTATGCAAATAGTTGCTAAAGCCCTCCAACTTCTAGTGCCTTGTCTGAAGGCTACCACAGGTGGTGTTGCGACACCTCATTTTACGCGACACTTTGTAATAACAATCAGAATCATGAGAATCAAAGTGACTCACCAACCCCTTTTTCACCCATACACATTTCATCTTTGAATTTCTCTGACTTTGGACTGGTTTTCTGCACTTATCTCTCTGTCGTAAATGCCTCAAGTCATTATGGAGCTTGTAGCATTTGGGTCGGATGTGACCAGTAATACCATAATAAAAACATATTGGTTTCCAATGGTTGAAAGTAATAAATTTTTCTTTATCAGAAGGATTGAAAGACTTAGTCATACCTGAATGAAACCCTATTTCGGTTCGATCGAGAGACTTGGTCATGCCTGAATCAAACCCTATTTCGTTAATGTCCCCACTGGCTGTCCCTTGTAGTAGTCGTTTCGTTGTATCTTGAGTGGTCAGCAATTGTGCATTTAACTCAGAGATAGTGGCCTCCAAAGTGGATTTTTCAGTTTTCAAGACTGAATTTTGGTTACGTAGGTCTGCATTCTTCCTGCATACATCAGCCCAGCTTTCAAGCATTTTTTGATACATACCTTCCAGAGTTTCTTCATTCATGTCATTGTCTGACTCAGTGTCATAGTCATCAGGTGTTATAACACTTGGTCGAGTGATCTTAGAAGTAAGAGCTGCATAATGGCTAATCAGCTCATCTCCGTCTGAGCTACTGACCTCCGAGTCGTCATCGCTCAAGCTTATGGCATAAGAATTTTCTCTTCCACCAAAACTTTTGAAGGCCTTGTTGAACCCTCTGGTGAGAAGAGCTAATTTCTCTACAAGTTTTTCTTTAGTAACCCAGGTTGAAGGTGTTGTAACACTCTCCTTCTTTGACACCTGAAGAGCAATGCTAGTTTCTCCTTTTTCTTTTTCTTTGCGTTTCTTCTTGGCCTCAATATTCATCTCATAAGATCGGAGGGATCCCAGCAAATCATCATATCTCAAAGTATCCAAATCTTTGCATTCCTCTATAGCAGCAACCTTGGCTGCAAATTTTTCAGTCAACGAACGAAGGACCTTCTGAACTTGTTCAGCTTCAGGAATCCTTCTCCCCAACGTGAATCTCTCATTTGCTATATCGCGAATACGGGCGTCATATTTCGCGATTGTTTCATCCTCCTCCATCTGCAAATTTTTGAATTTATGATTCAGCAGTTGGAGTTTCGATAAACAAACTCCAATAGTTCCTTCGTACGTGGTAGACAGAATTTTCCACGCATCTTTCACTGACTCGCATGTTGAAATGAGTTTAAAACGTTCCTGATCGACTCCGTAAAAAATGGCATTGAGTGCCTTTGCATTCTGATTTGAAACTTTATCATCCGCAACGGTCCAGTCAATTTCTGGTTTAACTGTGGTATCGCCTGCAGCATTAGTAACTGTTGGTGGAGTCCAACCAGTAAGGACGAACTTCCAAGCCTTCTCGTCCAGGGCTTTTATGAATGCTCTCATCCGAGTTTTCCAATAAGGAAAATTCGTGTCATCCAGAATAGGTGGCTTAACCACTTGTACGACTTCTTTATGATTCTCCATCTTCAGAATGTGGATCACTCTATAGGAATATAGAGTATGGCTCTGATACCACTTGTTGGTCCCTATTTCTGGATTTTCTATACAGCAATGAGGTGTTATAACACTCGGGTGTTCTCAACACCCGCAATAACCGGAACAGCAAACAACAACAATTCAGAAGTGAAAAGTACTTGATAGAATTAACGGAATACAATGCCAACGCAAGTGTATTACGGGGCTAACTAGCCCACTTAGGGAATCTTATACAACGTTTGCAAGAACCAAAATTACAGTAGAAAACATAAATGAAACTACAAACTTACAACCGAAGATAACCCACTTTGCACACGCAACAGTGAGGGAGATTCGACTCACAGACTCTCTAAGAACAAACCAAGGCTCCCCCATGGCAGTTACTCTCCTCATGAGAGTTTGACTGATACTTTTACTCGTGACAACTTCACTCTACGCCTCTTTTACTATTTCTGCTTGTTCACTGGATCGATTGATTCCCTTTGCTTTTTATAGATGTCAGAGATCCTACTCCAGGGTTGTAATCGTGATCCACAAAACCAGATGAGTAATGGCTAAAAATACAGCCATGATGTGGTTGTGGGAAACCAACAATAGACGTGGTTTGTTAACCCACGTCTCCCTTATAGGTGTCAAAAAGATGACCACCTGTCAAATAACTGTCAATCACCTTCTCCAATCACCTTCGTTGGCAGACACCATCCCTTCTCAATGGTCTTCCAGGCCTTCTCATCTTGTGCCTTTATGTAGATTTGCATCTTGGCCTTCTAGTAAGAATAGTTAGACCCATCAAGTAATGGTGGTCTGGTGTTCGAGCCTCCTTCTTTAGATCTTTTTCCCCAAACTAATCTGGAGCCCGCTCTGATACCACTTGAAATTATTATTGTGCTTCACGTGTACGTAGGAGTGTACTTACACCCAGAGATTGGTGTACTGCTTCACGTGTACGTAGGAGTGTACTTACACCCAGAGATTGGTGTACTTACACTTATCGTTAATTGATTATGACACAATAGACACCAAAAACTGTTATCACAGTTCGAACCAATAGTTCCTACTCTGGGGCACTTCGCCCGGGTACCGAAAATCCACTAGAGAGTATTACAGAAGTAATGGTGTTTGAAAACACTTACAACAATGGGTTCTCCTCCCTCAGGATTCGAACATAACTCTTCTAGTCTTGTAGCTTCCTGTTCCAACGATCAACAGAAGCTTCTTGATACCCCTCACACTAAGGCTCTCCCCCTTAGTGTGTTCTCTCTCTAGAGAGACTTCTTCCACACGGACTCCTCAGGATGAGAGACTGCTCAATTTGCCAGTAGCTTCAATAAGAGCCAAAGCACTCCTCTGTTCAGCACGAGTGAGCGCCTTCACTAGTATTAATCCACGATCATCAGCATGAAGAACTCCCCCTTAATTCATCCTCCATTATTTCATTTTTACTCACTGCGTAACCCTAATCCCACGACTCCATTAGCTTTTTATAGTCTAAGGGTCTTTTTACGCTTTCAACCACAGAGTCCTGTTTCTAATGATCTGATCCCGTAATCAAGGGATCCAGCTCAACCCAATTCCCTATAACATCCCAACTTCCTTATATGCATTATCCACGTATAGCAACCACCTATAATCAAAGGATCCAACACATATTGGTTTCCTGTTATCATTCGACTTCCTTATTGGTACTTCAATCAGGACTCCTCTCGTGGAGTGTGTTTTGTTACAAATAGCCAATCACACATACTCGTTCTAAGAGTTGGTGTTCCTACAGTGGAAAAATTGGCTGTTAATGTTAGTCTTGATGTCATTATTTCTGAGCTCACTGGAGGATATAAGAAAAAGTGGGTTTTCCATTGCACTTTTCCTACCTCGGCGCTGACCACAAAGTATTATGGACTGCACCAAGGCTGCTATCTCTCACTGGATGCCCACTGGTCATTATACCACTGTTAACAAATCTCTTGCACGATTTCTGTATAAAGTCGGTAAGGCTATTCTTGTTAATCTTGGGCAATTAAACTTTGATCAAGTTGTGAAATTTGCTGAACATCCAAAATACTATGCAAGCATGATGTTCCCTAGTACTATCTACACTAAACTATTGTCTCAAAAGGTGTTCGAACTGCCACCCGGTCCATTGTGTGTTCGATTTGTTACTTTGAAGATTTGTACTCGCAAGGCCTCTATACAAACAAGTCAGTGTGATGATGAAGCAGACATTCATAATATTTCTCAGCCAAATTTTTCTGAAGCATACTCTAAGCGGCAACAGCAGTACTATAAAAAACGGCTGAAGGTTCTTGATTCTGAAATACCTTTGCTCCAAAAATTTTTTGCTATTCATCAACATGAACGACGTCAACTCCTTGCTATTTTTACTGATGACTTAGAGCCGTCAACCGAGTCTGATGTTGAATTTCCAGCGGATGACGATGTCTAAAACTATTGGAATGGGTTCTATTTGACTTTCCTTGTCAAAATCGGGGAGAAAATATTTTGATCTTTTGCTATTTTGATTACCGTTCTGCTCCTGCTGTGCCATTTTACATTTCTTCAGTAAAAGAAAGAGTTTCAAGAGCAAGAAGTGATATCTCAAAAAGGATACTCAAAATAGATGGCAAGAGTCCAAGCTTCAAGTGTATTTTGTCAAAGAAAGTCAAAGGGGGAGATTGTTAGTGCCAGACATTACGAGTTGACTATCTTGTGACAAAATCAGTTATGGGAGATCAAGGAGATCAAGACGTAAGATATATATAGTATGTATACAATCAAGGGTGGCTTAAAAAGAATGATTGTGTTGACACTTGAAGGGATTGCAATCTGTTTAAATAAGGAGTGATTGAAGATATATGAAGAAGATGATCAAGAGAGGAAGGAGATTGATAAAATCATGGATCGTAAATTGAACCATGATTAAAGGGGATACGTACGAGTATAAATAGGCATGAAGGCCTGTACATTAGACACGACTTCTGAGAGAGATGTTCTGAGTATTCAAGTGAAGTTCGTGTGTTCTAGAGTATATTTGTTCTTCATCAATTTGCTTTCTGAGAAGCAGTCGAGGAGTTGAAGATGGAGTTCCACCCACAGTTGGAGTCTGTGCTGGAGACAGACTGAGTCTTTCACTCCTGAAGCTCGAACTGAGGGGGAGCCTCAGTGGGATAGTAACGTGACCACTTACACTGAGTGGGTCAGGTGTTGAAGGTAATCCACGATTCTGTTGAGAAGGTGAATCAAAACTGTAATGTCTTTGTGAAAGACTTGTAATCAGTTATCACTAGTGGATTGTTATTATCCCGGGCAAGAATGCCCCGTAGATTAGGAACAGTTGTTCCGAACTGTGTTAACAACTTGTTTGAGTTTGCATTGTTCTTTATTTCTCGAGGTGTTTAACGCAGAGTTCCAAACAGAGTTTTAATACCTGATAATTTATACTAAACGATATCACCAGAACATTTTTAGTCACGATCGGATATTTGTCCTTGGCCGTCGCTCTTTGTATGGAGGAGGCCGGCGACGAATGTGTTCTTGCCGCAGAGGAGGTCATGCCCCCACGTTGCTAGAATTGTTGCACCATGGCAGGGACGATGGAGCTCCTTCGTGATGGTGGCGACTGAGCCGAGTTGACAATCGGGCTGGTAGGAGGAGGAGAGGCAGCGACGGCCAAATATGTTGGCTTGGCCATTGCTGGAATTGGTTTGGCGGAGACTGCGACTGGCTTGGTGGAGGCCGCGGTAGCCTGTGCACGAATACGACGCTTAGGCGACGCGCATCGCGCATGAAGGGAGCATGTCCGGTGGACAAGCACCTGGCCAAAGCCCTGGTCATTGGGCGAGTGGCCTGTGGTGGAGAGGTAGGAGCTCGGAGGTCGACCGGAGAGACGATTGTTGGTCCGCGAGCTCCTACGATCGAGCTTGCAATCACAGCAAGGCTCGGGTGAGCAGAGCTCGAGTTAGCAATTTGTTTGCCCCAGTTGTTGTTATTGTTGTTGTTGTTGGCGTTATTGGCGTTGCTGGCCATGGCTGAAAGGTTTTTTTTGTTTGAACGGAGAAGGAGATGAGAGGTAGGAAAGGTCCCACCCGGCGTGCCAAATCTGTTTCACCGAAAATTCGCCGGTCCGCGAAGAGGTGCGACCGAGAGAGTAATTTGATTTACGACAGAATATTTGTGTTACAATTTGTATTTGAATATAAAGGAATGCGAGAACACTCTCCTAATCTTCCTCTGACTCGATCTCCGTGTAATTTGATGAAGTATCGGCTTCTGGCGAGTTGACGACGAAATTCGAGTTCTGGAACGAGTGTGCACGAACAGTGATGGCTTTGGTCGGTCGGACGAAAGTATTTGTGTTCCGCGTGTATCGACTTGTTGACGTTGTCGGCGAACGTGTAGAGCTGCTCCGATCAAACTGTTGAGTTCTGACGAACTGAGAGTTGCTTAACTTCTTTGGCTCGAGAGAGCTTCTGTGTAAGAGTTCTTCTCGACAAGAGGTTTTCCAACCCCTGCGACAGATCTTTTCTGGCTATTTGTAGCCGAGTCTGTCTAGCTGTTGGAGTTCTTTCCTTGGAAGGAGGATCGTGATCCCCTTTTTGCTGTTGTTGTTGAGATGGGAGGAAGACTGGGGAATTCCTCTGTTGGATCCTTTGAATGAGGACCGTGAGTAACCTTTCTCGGCTTCTTCGGTTGGCGACCAGGCTTGATTGTTTAGCCGTTGAAGTGGTTGATTTGTAACTTGGCTGCTGACTATTCCTGACACGACGGCTTATTGCTGACTAAGGTGATGACTGTATCGATGACGCAGCGACGCGAATGGGTCTGACAATGGGTTGCGGCGAGTGACTTTGAAAATCGACATAGCCTACCCACGACAATCGTTTGCTTGATTGATGGGCGTTTGGTCACATTTTGGTGCATACACTATGTATAATTTTATTTTTCCATTAGAGAACTATGCATGCACACTTAATATTTAAAATAATAGGTTATAAATTAACCTTGGAGTTTGTGTCCTTTATATTCAAAATAATATTCTGCAAAATTTGAAATAGTTTTCAAATATAAATAATTCCCTCTGTATTATCATATTTTTTTTTCCTATGTAATTAATATCCTAAAATTTATTTTATTTTAAAAATTTTATTTTTTCTAGTGATCTTAATTTTTTTTTCCTCCTTTGGCGTTATTGAGGGTGTTTGCGAGTGCCAGAATTCAATTGATGGTAGTTTAGAGGGGGAGAGTACAATTTGTAAAACTTGAGGGGTCAAAAAATTAACCGGCAAGCAGAATGGAAAAACTGTCATCAGTTCTCTGTACTGGAGGGAAGACGAAACAAGTGAGAAAAAACTGTCTCCGTTGCACGCCAATTTGTGGCTACGATCGAACACGCAACAAAAGGATACGAGCTCAAGCAAGAAAAGGCTGTGATGCTCGGGTGTTATCTGCTTCCCTTATATCTCCTCTAAAGCAATGAACTTCTCATTCGATTGACCCCCGGACTTCCGTTCTCGTGCTGAAAGAAATGGCGTATTTGCAGATTCCGAAATCGGGTCTCGTGCCGTTTCCGGGGGGCAGCAAGAATCTAAGGCGTAAATCGAGTTTTTTCTTCTACCAGTTTAATCTCACGAGGTTCCAGAGGGCGCGGGGCTTTGGATTCTCGGTCAAGAGATGGCATGGGGTTTGTTGTCGGAGTCAGGAGAACGAAAACGAAACAAACGGTAACTTGTGCTTGGAATTTTCCCTCTTTCTTATACCGGGTTAAATGGTAGTAACATGTCATTTCCTGGGTTTCCGTTATTTAATGGTTTTCTGGTTGTTTTGCTTTGAACTGCACTGCTCTGACTGATAGGATTCATGCATTGAGAACAACTAAGTTTATTGCGTCCACCGGTGAGCTCAATTAATTTTTCCAATTTACTGTCTATTCCAGGAGCTCCTGGTTCTGCCAAATGTTTGTTATGTGTATTGTTGCTGGTGCTCGCATATGTGTTTCAGCAAATTGCAGCTATGAAATAAGAAATAATGTATCAATAAAGAGTATCTAGTACCAAAAGATAAACACATTCATAGGAATATCCAATCGATGACATGGAAAAACAAATGAGATGTGATGGAAAATCACTGGTAAATTGCAGAACAATACCTTAATCGGTGAGGAGAGTAAGAAAGGGCTTCCTCGCTGGACTTTCAAGTATAACCGGAGGTTTACAACTTCATCGAGACAAAACTATGTACTTGCAGAGAAGACAAAGTTACTCCACACTCCAAGTAAACACACTTTTTGCCATACCTGAAAATCTCAAGAACCCCTTCCAATTGGTTGGAGACAAAAAATTGATAGAGTTATTTTTCTACCAGTTTAGCTACTAATATGTATTGTCAAGGTTAGAGGTATAGCTAAAAAATGGTATTAAATGGCGCAAATATATTTAAAAAAGAACTTTCCTTTACTTCCTGTTTTCCTTCTCCTTTCTATTCTTATTTCTCGCTACAATTCTCTCATGTTGCTGCCCTCTTTCTCTCTCTCTTGGCTGGAGGGGCCAGCCTTCCCTTTTGCACATTTTATTTGTTTCCAAGTTTGGCCTTCACATTATGGGTCATGGATTTTGGGTCCCATCTATGAGGATGGAGTACAGTATAACTCAAACACTTCTAATGCGTAAGGTAAGTTTTCATTCAAAATTTTGTTCGTTCTTCATCGTCTGACCGTTGTCCACACCAGTGTCTCAGGGCCAGGTGCCTTTTCAGTGATCTGTCTTCCACTTCTCTACACTTAGCTGTTAATGGTAAAGATGTGCTATCAACAGTCTATTATTCTTCTGAAAGTTCAATCCTTTTCGATTGATGAAGGGAGAAAATTTGACAGGCCAAGTGTTTTATTGTGCTTCATACACCAACAAGCTTTAGATGATCATTGGCTGCCTTGAAGATCATGTTACAGCTAGAGGGTGGAACTATTCTATCTGAAAAACTTACCCTAAGCCCTTTCAATCTAGGGGCATTATCTATTATGTTTTCTGTGACTTTCCTTAGGACAACTGTATTCTCTTATTTGTCTCTGTTCGATTTTATGTTAAAATTTGAACTCAATTCAGATTTTTCTGAACTTTTAGTGCCCCAAACTGCGCAAGAGCTATATGAAACTCACTTAGCCTACGAATTGGCCTACACTGTTGAAAGCAGGTGTAGTGCTCAATTCATGCAGAAAGTTTACTTCACTCAAGCCTAAAGTGAGAGAGCCAACTTCAGTTTGGAACTTACCACAAGGGTCGAAATTTACTTCTTGAGTCAAGTAAATAGAGGTGGTAGATGTTATCGTCTATTATGGTCTTATACCTTTTTTAAATAATTAAATGAGACCACCTTTCATTGTACTAAACATGATTCAAAATGTACATCTGGTTAACACTTTCTTTTCCTAGAGTGTGTCACTTCTCTATGACTAACATTCTACATGCTCCTGCCACTGGCTTCTTCCTTTTTGCTTCTGTGCCCCTGCAAAAATGACCACAAGCATTTCCAAAAAATACTTGTTCTTCATTTTTGTGAATACCTTGATGCTTAATTTCTGAAAAGGTTTTCTGGAGTCCTTTTCTTTCTTTCTTTTTTTTATTATTTTTTTATAGGAAAGTGCTGTTTTCGCTTGTAATAAGAGAGGAGAGATTAACTCCCTCTTTAGCTAATATATTTGACACAGAGTTGGCATCTCTAGATGCCCAAAATCAATCATGGACGCACTGGGGGGAAGATAATAGTATCTCTAAAAGCGTACAAGAATCTCCAAGGTGGAGCTAATATTTGCTGACAACAATCACGACTTTCCTTGAATACATTTCCACAATTACCCTACCATTGAAGTACTCCCTGAAGCATTAAGTCCCTGTGGACTCCCTGAACCTCCACGTCTGTGGAATCCTCTTAACCAATTTCCTAGTGGAGGTCAATAGAATGGAACCCTCTGAATCTCTTGTCACCCCTCCAAAGCCAGCTGGACCAGGGTTCCCTAGTGAAGACCCCTCTACATTCAACATGTGTACTTCTCTCGGCGGGGGACCCATTTTCTATCAAAGAAGGGATAGTGTTATTGTCGGAATCAGCAATAATAGCCTAAGAAGTTCGGATGGTAGCTCCATCAAAATCCTGGAATTTTACTTGAGACTTCAACCAACTGATCACTCTACTCTTTATGGAGAAAGCAACTTCATGCCACTACTGATATTTACTTTGGAAGACCCACTTGTTCCATTCTTCCCAAATGGCGCAAGGGATGAAAGCGGCATATGATCTTCACTGCAAACAACCTATAGTAGATTGTACACAACATGGTCAAATCATCTTGGAGTCTTGTTTTTCTTTTCCCTTCTGGAAGATGTTTTGCTAATCATTCAATGCAAAAAATGAACATGTGGGCATCTCTTCATGGAGGATAGTGCATATAAAAATTCTTGATGTAGACAGGTTTGAGTTTATTTAATGAGTTAGGCTCTCCTTTGAAATGCCTCTGGCAGTTTGGGGACATACAGAAATGCACTCTAGGAAATTCATGCTGCTTTTAGATATAGTGATACTTCTAAATCATGGATTGCACCTGAGTTGGTATGCCAGCTACTACTCTTCTCAAAGCAATTATACAACTCAAGCCTCAATGTACTCAAGGTCGTAGGATTTGCTATCTTGTTCTCATATTAAGTTTTGAGGAGTTGGATGGATTCAAAATTCCTTTTTGGCTTCTTTTTTCATTTTGGGTTTAAGTATTGCATGAGATGTTCATGTTTTATCTTGATTCCTGTGATAAAGAGAATAAAAAGTTAAAACCCTGGAAGTGGTCTTCGGGAGAAAGAAGAGTTGTTATGTGTGTCGGAGAAGTAGGGATGATAATGGTTGGCCTTGGCGAGGCATTGGAGAAGTTTTCTCCTACAGCCCAACTACACTGTTGTTGCATATGGTGGTGGTGAAGGTTGACCATGAGTTTGTGTGTGCATGTCTGGGGAGGAGAAGGGGTCTCGTCCCCTGTAGTGCTGACAAGTGTCACATAGTTGTAGATCATTTAAATTTCCAGACTATAGAACTGGGTCCACTAAAATACTTCTTGGGTATTAAGGTAATCAAAAGTAAGAGGGGGATGATATTGTCCCAGAGAAAGCATATGACTGATTTGTTCTTAAGTGAACATGGGCTACTTATCTCTAAGCCCCTTGATGCTTTTGGAAGAGAACCTGGACCTATAAGATAAATTTTGCAGCCCAAAGAAGGCCTACATGTAGGGGGAGTTATTTTATGGGGGCTTGGTTGAGGAGGTATTTATGGAGTAACCTGTAGGGTTTGTTTACTCAGTGGGAGGAATACAAGTTGTGTTGGTTACAGAAGGCTATTTATGGCTACACCAGAGTCCTTAGGAGCACAAGGTGTGTCGACTGGGTTTGTATGTTGATGACCTTGTAATTTTTAACGATGATAATGCAGGTATTGTGCCACCTAGGCACATTTGCCAGCTCATTTTTAGTCCAAAGATCATGCTCTGCTCAGACATTTTATGCATACTGAACCAACTCTTAAGAAGATAGGTATTTATCTTTCTTAGAGACAGTATATAAGTGATTTATTGCATGAGATAAAAGCCAGTGGGTGAAAACTCATGGAGGTGCCATTTGGTATTATCTTTGATTTGTCTATCACCTATGATAGAGATTAAATTGCAGTTCTGATAGCTGATTAGGAAACTTATCTATGCTATAGTTACTTGTCTTTACATAGCTTGCTTTGGGAATGATACATCAGTTTATGGAGATGCAATGGAAGGTTCACATATATATGGTGTAGAATTTTGTATGACTGGAAGAAAGCTTAGGGAAAGTACTGTATCACAACAATGGTTACTTAGATGTTAGTTGTTCATTGGATGCAGATTGTTCAGGTCCCATCTGATAGGAAGTCAACTGGTGGGCATTCGCATGTGCCTGTGCGCATCCTCCAAGTGGTGACAGTGTGGTCCTTCCCTTGCATCCAGTCGTTACGATGTGTGCAGCCCGTGGGGTTGCATGGCAGCCCTTGCTTTGCACACAGCCGACATTGCCACGTCCATGTGTGCATCCCACCAGATTACATATGTGTGTGCCAACGTGGTTGTTTGCCGTGTTTAGAATTGGTCTGCTACGCGCGTTGCCTCTTGCATGGCTGTGGCCTGTTACACTTAGACTGTAGATGAAGGGCAATATTCCCTCTTACTCTTGCAACATGTAGAACAGTGATAATTGTGGGGCAAATCATAGTAGAGGAAAGAGAACAGTGCTATGTCATTTGCCACTGGAAAACAATCTTAGAAGGATGGGAAAACAACAACCTCCAATGATGGATATCAGAAAATTGGGTAGATGAACACGTACCTTGGCTCGCTTAGGCAATCAAACATGGATCCTTTTCCTTATCTCCTAAACAACCCAAAACTTGATCTTGTTAAAGGATAAAGATACAAGAGGATATGTGTTTGAAGATTTGAACCCATGAACTCGTCATACAACACCGCCAATTGAACAAATATGGGTTACCATATCAGGAATCCGAATCTTATATCTGCCGTGTGAAAGTCATCAGAGATATAGCCAAGTCATCCACATCGAAGAAGCTTCAATAAATGGTCTAGGTATGATAGAGCTTGAGCACTCATCCTCCCTGTGAATCTTTGACTCGAGGAGCAATGGTTGATAGTTAAATGCTTGGGCTACCACAAACTTCTAGATATCAACAACAGCACGGGACAACCCTGATCTACCCCTTTTTGCTTTGACTCTTACAAGAGAAAAACAAACAGCAGTAAGCTAAAGAAGAAAAAAGAGCTAGAACATACCAAAGAAAAACAAGAAAAGAAAAAAGAGAAGACAAAAGGAAGAAAAAGGACAATGTGGTTTAAAACTCGTGTCTAGCTTCCTTCTCCCTTCTCGTTTGCGACAGCATACATGGGCACTCAAAGAGTTCACTGGGTCATTGCCTAGGTGACACTGTCCTCCCTCTTCTATTTAATATTGTGGGAGAAGCTCTTGTCATGCTCCTTAGCTTTGCAAAACAAATGAATTTGATAGGAGCCCACATTATTGACAACATTCGAGATGCAGTCCCCCTAATATGATCCAGTTCGCCAATGAAACTATCTTCTTGATGGAAGGAGATATGGACCAGGTGGGCATTAGGACCTTGGACATCTAGAACAAATTTCTGGCGAAAAGATCAATTGGCGGTGATCATCTCTTCAGCATTGGGGAGGAATACTGGTGACTCCATCAGGACAACATTTCTAGCTTGAGGAATATCAGTTGGAATCATGCTTTCGAAGAAGCAAGTAGCTTTGTGGCAAACTTGCGAGAGAAGGGATGATTCGTCAACGTTTCGCTTTCAGTTCCTTTCTCTTTGATATCGCCTCGGCTTTGTCCTGCTTAGGTTTTGTCTTTTGTTTCTTTCTTCTCTGCTCATGAGGTCTTTGTTTTTGGGCTTGAGACCTCTCTTCCTTTGATTTCCTCTTGGGATCTTTGAGTGAGTTCTTTTTTTATTTGCTTTCAAGAAAGAACTGTCAGATATTTTTTACAAAAAAAGGTATTGGTTGGTCCTCGTTTCTTCTATTTGGGTAACAAGCTAGGCCCATCTAATATCTATAGTCCAACTTGCTGTCTTGGAAATTTGGTGTATATCATGTCATGACTTGTCCATTCTGCAGGCTCGAGTGAGCTCTTGAGACAAGGTCTTTCTTTCTCCTCTTTTCGTCTTTCTTTTTTTCAAAATCGCTTCCCTCTTTGTTTTTCTTCCATTGATGTTCCTAGTACTCCAGAATTACAAATAAAATCTTTAGATTCAAGAAAATAAAATTTCTGTGCAAAGTTGTACTCAAAGCATAATCTGTTTACTTTTATTTTATTTATTTTTTTCTTTACTCTGCTATTTGTCTTTCTAAACGAATCTGCAGGAAACAAAAATCGGAGAGCACTTTCTCCTCTGAATCTTCGGAAGTAATCTTGAGCTACTATGAATTTTTATCCCATGCTACTATGCTTCTCTGTCAACTTACCTCCTTGGAGTTGAAGTAGACCCTTTGAAACAAATAGGACATTTTTTTTTTCTCTTTCTTGGACAGCTACCTTCTGGCTGAGTGGTTATTTTTTATCTTGAGCTACATTCTGGCTGACTGTTTCCTTTTTATCTTGAGCTACCTTCTTGGACAGCTACCTTAGACAGCTATTAGTTGATCTTGCTCATCTGGTCCTGCATTAATAGGAATTCTTTATACTTGTATTTGCAGGTGAAGAACCACCAGAGTCATTGTTTATGAAGGAACTCAGGAGAAGAGGCATGACCCCAACACTTCTTGAAGACAGCAATAGGAGCCTCTATGGAATAACTGAGGATGAGCTAAAGGTGGAGGAAGACAAAAGCATCCCCAAGAGAAACGGCGTTATCTCTGCAAATCTGGAGAAGAGCCTATCAAACCAAAGAGAGCGCTCAATGGCATTAAACAGTGAAGGCCTTGAGGTTTCGTTCATCTTCCTTCAAAATCCACTTTTCCGTACTCTATGTAAAAATCTTAGGTCACGTATCTGAAGAGTGGTAGTTGCATAGCAGGAATATTATTTGTCACTTGGTTCTAATTGTTGCATTGAAGTGGTAAAATATTTTCTCTGAACCTCTGTTTCTTTTAAATAAAGTGAAAATGTCCTATTAATGTCTCTCAATAGTGTAGAGTGTAGTGTATTGCTTTTTCCTGAGCTTCTATGAACTTTCCGACCACCATTAAGGAATGGATATGAACAACTTGGTGTGTTTTGAACAGCCTAACCCTTGTATGGTTAAAAGTTTAAGCATGCACTATCAATATTTGTTTTGCCTTATCGCTATTCTCAAAAAAGAAATATTTGTTTTGCCTCAATGTTGTGTCAGCATTTTTTTTATTTACTAATGAATTGCTTATTGTCAAATGCAGGGTTTAATCCCTCGTACAAAGCTTCTGCTAACGATTGGAGGAACCTTCTTTTTGGGGTTTTGGCCTCTGATTCTTGTCACAGTCGCATTATTTGCAGCTCTATACATCGTAAGTGTTTTTCTATGTCCACTTGCCTCTGCTATGTTCCTGTTATCTGTCTCTTTGTCTGTTGCATGTGAAGAAGTCTCAACTTTTGATCATTCTATTGTGTTTACTTGACTGTTTTTCAGTATTTTGGTCCAAGTTTTGTTCACGATGGAAGTAATATGCCTTCATCACCTCCAACATATATTGACCCATACAAGCTTCTAGAGGATGAAAGGTTGTCACAGCCAGCTCCAACAATCAAATAAATCACAGAACAGTTTAAACATTCTCTTCTTTAGTTTCCCAATTCTCATGTAATATTCTTTATCCCCTGTAAAAATCCTAGTCTCTGTTCCTTCTTGATTAATGGGCACAGTGGACTTCAGATATATAGTCTGTAATTAAATGTCCTCAAAGATGGCATGGCTGTTTTTTCTGCTATAACCTCTAGATACTGTGCATGTTTTCCTTGATTGCTCCTAATATCTGGCAATCTGACTGAAGAACGTGGTCTGGCTGGACTGAATAACCAAATGAAACCGTCTTGTTCTCAAGTGTTTCATACTTTAGAAGTACATGCAGGTCAAAAACTGGACGCATACTATTAAAATTGGATGAGCAGATCATATTGGATAGCTTTTATTATATCTTTAGTGTTTTTTTTTCACTACTTTAACTTACTAATCTCTTCATTAGTTTTTTTAGTATAGAATCAGTGGTCCCTAGCTTATCTTTTTATGAAAAATATCTAAAACACCCTTTTCAATTTTTGTGTACATAATAAATCCATCAATTAATTTTTATTTCAAATAAACCCACTAGAATACAAAAACCTATCTTTTAAGCCTCAAAGAGATTGGTTTCCTTTAATTTCTGGTTGAAAAAAAAAAATATTATTCTCAAAATACCCTTAACACAAATTTTTAGCTTATAAGAATCCATTTTTAATTTTTATTAACCTCTCGATATCATACCTAGAGTTTTGAAAAAGACAAATTCAAAGAGCAAATAAAGACAATATAAAAGTAATTACCAAATTGTACTTTTATACGTATTTGTACGTTTCAAAAGGGGAGAAATATAAAAATAAAATATAGATACCTAAATCAGTAAAAATTGGATAAAGGGTAAACTTGTGAGCCTTTACATGCAGGTAAAACCAGTTGTGCTTCATAAATTATGTTAGTATATTTATAAATATGGTAGGATATGGGTATGTTTATAAGTCATATAATTTTAATGGAAGATTCAATGAAACCATTAAGTCTGGGTTAAATGGATAATGTCTTCCTCTTAGGCGCTGACCGAAATAGAAAAGATGATCAAGGAAGTAGCCCGTGAGTACGCGAGGGTCCGAATACAGGGCATTGCGTTTCATCTCATAACTTAAAACTCGATATTTTTCTTACCAATTTGACCCAACCCCATCACTTTCCAAAATGTGTGGGTAAGGTGCAACGAAGATATTTATGTACTCTAGTATTATATATTTGAATTAACTAATTAAATAAAAAATTTATTTTAATTATTTTTAAATTTAATATAATAAAAATAATTCTAATGCTACGTTTTTCACGTTGCTAATATGCACTAACACTGTTTTAGACTTTTGGTAAGCGTCACGTTACAAGGTGGATTGGCAGTGTGCCACATGGGCCGACGTCGCCGAGTCGTTTACGTCAACACGTGAAGGTCCTCCATTCGTTCCGTCTGTGGCTCGGGCCGCGTGCCCCTAATCTTGCGGGGCCACGTCATTCTCCACCAAAGCCCAAATGCGTGGTAAGGAGGAGACCCCTCGACCCTCGTCCACCCGCGAAGCACCCTACCTCGCGCTCCTCCGGCACTCGCACCGTCACTCTCTCGAAATCCCGTAATTACGGAGAACGAACAGTGGTTCTTTCGTCACGTCGGTTTTTCCCTGGCAAAAATCTCCCCTTCTTTAAATACTGCCTCCGTCGCTCGGTCTCGCCCCCTTCTTCTCGCTTCCTTTTGTTGCCCGATTTCGTCACAGAAATCCTCTCTCCTCTCTCTCTCTCTCTCTCTCTCTCGCTCTCTCTCTCTCTCTCTAGCTGTGTCTTCTCCTCTTCGTCTCGTCGCTCTCTCTTCCTGCGGGAGCGGAAGTTTCGATTCTGCTAGCGATAATCGTTCGGGGATCCTAAAAAAGCCCTATTTTTGAGTCGGTTCGGTGAGACAAATAAGTATCCGGGATTGCACGGAGCACCTGAAGTTTTTACGGGACAACTAAAAAAGAATCTTAAAGTGGCGTGGTTTCGTTTCGGTATCGGTTTCTGGTAGTTTGGAGTTTTAAGGAGGGTTATGAGGTTGAACGGAGAAATCTCATTTAGGAATGAGGAGGAAAAGGACAAGGAGCGGAATTTGCAGTCGTATTCCATCTCTGGTGGTTTCCCAGCTCCGCAGAATCTCGTCGTTGGGTACGCGTTAACGTCGAAGAAAACAAAGAGTTTTTTGCAGCCAAAACTGGAAGGTTTGGCTAGGTAATTATGCGTTGATGTGTACTGTCCCTGTAAAATGCCAAGTACTTAGACGTGTCAATCCGGTTCGTGTATTACTTGTCGTGAGTGTCTGGTTGTTTCTGCTGACCGGGATTGTCCGTTTAATAATGGATTTACTGACCGTTCTGAGAGATCAGTCACCAGGTGGCTGCTTGAATTGGGCTTATCGATGTGATCGGATCCTTCTTTCCTCCTCTTCTATGAGTTTGCAGAAGACGTCGGTTTTATCTTTTGAACTTTTTTTTTTCTTCTTAATTTTTATTTAAGGGGAGCGTTGTGGTTTTGCTTTCGGGGCGATTTTATTGAGTCCGCGTTTTTCCTTTCTTCCCTGTCATGAATTCTTTGAGACGGAGATTTACTGTCGGATTTGACCTATGGTTTTACTCAATTAAACGTATCTTATTTGATCACTGTTTATTTGGTTTCTGCTCATCTGGTTTCTTTCAAGAATTTTAAATTGGTATCATCTACATTGAAAATCGGCTGGTATATATTTTTTGTACGCAAAAGAAAAGAAAGGAGTTCCAAAGTTTATGGGAAGTTACGAATGTGGAGCGTTCAATGGTACATGCGAAAATGACGTATGGACTGATTACATTAATTCTCCCTTGTCCTTGGAATATTCTTCGGCTGTCTTCCAAGAATTTGGGATATTCTTTGAATGTAAACTTTTGAATTCTTTTCAGAATTGTGTAGTGAATAAAAAAATCAATTAATTGCTTTCTGGAAATCTAGTGCTGTTATTTTTTTTAAGGTAATTTACTGTTAAAGCACTACAGCCAGTTTTTTATTGCTTTATGCGATGCTAGTTTTTTATTGTTTTCGTTTTCTGAAGTTAATTTACTGTTAAAACACTACTGACCAAATGTTGAGTCTATTTGTTATCGGTGGGAGGTATCATCTCATTGCCGGTTACGTTTCTTTATTTTGAAAAAGCTTAAAAGTTCCTTGTTAGCCTTTTCTGGTGTAGGTTTATTTTGTTTCATGTGTTTGGCAGGCTAGACTTTGGCAAGCAACCAAAGTAGTTCATTTAATTAATGAACTTCACATTTTGCCCTTAACAATGTGATTCTTAGTTTCTACGTCTTTAAAAACAGTTTCATTTTAAGAGTGTTTGTAGTGAAGTGTGACTATTATTCATATTCTATCCCTTCTGTTATTGGGCTTTAAATTACGATTTTTAACAAAGCCATTCCAAATTATTCTGCAGGAAGAAGGGCATATTATTTGTTGCAATTGACCAAAGCAGGCCCCTTTCAGAGCAAGGCCCTTTTGACATTGTTTTGCATAAGGTTGTGGAACTTGTCTAATCTCTCCCACTCTTTGTTTAAAATTTTCTCCAAAAATTTATATCCTAGTTGCCATCTGATTCGGTTGCTGTGTCCAAATTCAAGTTCATCAGAAGTTTCATATCCTTGAATTTGTGGCAAAATGTTAGTTCTCATTATGCATCCCATAATTTTTTCTATGTTAGAGTACTTATGTCGATTACATTGTGCAGTTGTCTGGAAAGGAATGGCGTCAAATTCTTGAGGTTAGTCTCGAAACTAATGTTTTCTTATGCATCTACTCTGAAATTCTAATCTGGATGTATTATTTGATCATTTTGTATGGTTGTCGTGGTTCTGGAGAATTCATGATGACGTCCAATTTTTGGATAAAATGATCATTGCATAATGCTTTTATCTGCCTTTAACAGTTGAGACAATGCATGCACTCACCCATTCACACACCTTCCACCTTCCCCACAGGACCATTAGGTATACATGTGGCTTACATAAGAAAATGCTACCACATTTGCTGTTGTTACTTAATAATGTACAGTTTACTGTACAATCTCTTGCTCATTTCTTTGGGAACTTAGGAGTAAAAGTTGTTTTAATCGTGTCAAAATACTTTTTTGCTTTATAAAATCAAAACAAGTCTCTGACAGACCTCTAGCTTGCATTGAATGACTATTTTCTTGAAGAAAATGGATTTTTTTGGTGACTACTCGTTGGATTTTGTGAGGTTGTTAATCTAGATGGAAGTCCATTGCAAAATGGAGATTCTACTTATCGATGTGTTTCTCTTTACCTATGAAATATTTCAAACTTTGTTCCTGTAGGGATGCCAGCATTTTTGACATGTGTCAGCCTAAAGGATGTGATTAATCAAGGTTTGAATATTTTCTTGTTTGTTTGTTTGCTAGTTTCTTTGTTTTTTCTAAATGGTAAAAAGATTATAATAAATCCGAGGATCTTATCGAGTGATCATTATTTAAGACGTATTCTTGGTATGGATCATTTATGTCTCGTCTGCTTCCACCACTCTAAAGCTAGCATTCAGTACTCTCATCTGATAATTTGATCCGCATTATTATTATGCACTGTAGTACCGCAAATGTCCAATACTTGCAGTGTGTTAAGCACTGTATAATGTCACCTTGAACTAATGGACTGAGGAGTATGTTTTCTTGGGGTTTAATTTAATTTTTTTGAACAGTATGAGTTCATGTAATGTTGTCACTTATTTTTTATTTAGCATATTAATGTCCTCCATTCTAGTTATGATCAGATCTCCATTTCTCTAATGCTTTTGTTTGACATTTTGTATGAAGGATTACTGGCAAAAGCATCCAGAGGTGACTGTACTTGACCCTCCCAATGCAATTCAACATGTACATAATCGCCAGTCAATGCTCCAGGATGTTGCTGACCTCAACTTGTCTGACTCTAACGGTAAGTATGTCAGGAATTTCTGTAAGTGCAGTAAAATTATTTTAGCCACGAGGGCAGACGAAGTGTATTGGAATTTATCTCCAAAGTTAGACAAGTCTCTGTTGGTGAAGGATGACTGAAAGTCTTTAGGGGAGATGCCTTATCTGTTTGAAGGCAGTTGCTGTGTGACTTTTCTACTGAAATGTGTTGAGTTTGAGACTTGCATACGTGTATGTGTGTATATGTATACCTATGTATGTATATGTATTGACCTGTAGGTCGCTATAAAGTATGCTTTCGGTTGTTGACATTAAATTTTTTCAGGAAAAGTTGGTGTGCCGAGGCAGTTGGTTGTCACCAAAGATCCATCATCAATTCCCGATGCAGTAGCTAAAGCTGGTCTACTGCTACCGCTAGGTAGGTGTGTGTTGTTCATGGTTCTGCTTAATGTCATGAAATATTTTCTCTGCTTCACCCTTAATCATGCAAAACTTTGCTGAATATGGATGCTTTTGGAACTGTTACTTGGAAACTTTTTTAGATGGTAACTATGCATAATAGTTGTCCTTTTCCTGTAAAATATTAACTCCTATGGACAGAGTTGGATGAGTTTATTTATTTGCCTTTTGAATGTTGAACACCTTACCCTAGTAATCCTTGAACCTAAAATTTCACACTTGCACATTCCTTATGTGGCCATTGAATTAAAGATCTGTCCACATTTGGTGAATTTATTGTGCTATTGTGTTAAATTTCTTTCACGGATGATTTTATTGTGCTATAGGTGCTCTTAGTAAATGCATATGCTTCAAAGGAGGTTTGGAATAATACCTAACTATCACTAACCATCACAAAATTTTATTGCTATTGGTTCATCGTCAATTTTTATATAACCGCTCTAAGCAATTGTTCAAGAAGAATATTGAAGAAAAGGGGTAAAAAGGGGAGAAGCCAATGTCATGGTAATTGAAGCAGTTTAGTGGCTTGGCCCAAGCAAATCTGGCACTGAATTATGACTTGCCGGGTGGAATTCATTTTGGGAAGTACAAAAGTTACAATTGATGATAATATTCACAAGAGTAGGGAGGATAGAGGCCTTCGTTTTTATTTTTTTATTTGTAATAGTTTCAATTTATTAAGAAAGAGAAAGGTGCTACTACCTGTGGAGGCAGAAGCCGCAAACAATGGCCACACAAATAAAGGGTCGGACAGAGAAAATAGGTTACAATGAGGGAGGGTTGAGTTTGCCTAGTAGGCAAATTACAATGGTTTACTGATAGGTCCTCAATGTCTCACTGGCAAAATGAAAATTTAGTTTTATTTGTATTTAGTAACAAAATTGAAAACTAAATTAAGTGAGATTTTTTGCTTAAAATGTTCTCCACAAGCAAGAAGTACACTACCTCACTCATGGTATGAAGGTCACAAGCTGTTTTGGTCTGTCTCTGCAGTGTGTCATTACACCGAGTGGCCTGCTGTGTTCAACCTGTTGTCTCAGCTGATATTTTCATGCCACCCTAAATTTATCAACTCTTTGGATGTTTCGGTTTTAAATGGACTGAATAATTTTTTTTTGGGTGATATGCTCATTTTACTAGTAATCATCTCTGTGGAGGAATATTGTTAAGAGTATTAATTGGCTAAATTTTTGTTTCAGTCGCAAAGCCATTGGTTGTAGATGGAAGTGCGAAATCACATGAATTATCTCTTGCTTTTGACCAGCTCTCACTATCAAAACTTGAGCCTCCGTTGGTTCTTCAAGAATTTGTCAACCATGGTATGTATTTGTACTAATTTCTTGTGTGTAGATTTTTTTAAATTGTTGGTTAGCATCTGATATTTATTGGTGAGCTCTTCTTGTATTTCATTGATTTAGGTGGTGTACTCTTTAAGGTCTACATAGTTGGGGAAGCTATAAAGGTTGTGAGGCGGTTTTCCCTGCCAGATGTTAACAAGTGTCAGGTTTTGGACAATGCTGGAGTGTTCCGTTTCCCTAGAGTTTCTTGTGCTTCAGCTTCTGCTGATGATGCGGATTTGGATCCTTGTGTTGCAGGTGGTCTTCCTCTCATTATCTTAACACGTTCAGGATTTAAAAAGCGTACCTTCCACATTCTTTTCTTCTGGAGATTTTTAAATTGACTTTTGCCTGTATTCTTTTTCCTCAGAGCTTCCTCCACGGCCGCTGCTAGAGAGGCTTGCTAGAGAACTTCGTCGTCGACTTGTGAGTCACTTGAGATTTTCTGTTTTTAATCTTTCATTATTCTTCTTTAATAGGAGATAATGGTGTAATAACTTTGCTTGTTTTGTGGTTGTATGCTTTGGGTTTTAGGGTCTGAGGCTATTCAACATGGACATAATACGTGAGCTTGGTACCAGAGACCGTTTTTATGTCATTGATATCAACTATTTTCCAGGCAAGTGAACTGCTTTTTAGTTAGTCTTTACTTTCGTTGCCCCAGGTCCAGATTAACGTTGGGTTCTTATTAGAGGTTGAACTTTTTGTAGGTTACGGAAAGATGCCCGAGTATGAGCACATCTTTACAGATTTCCTGTTAAGCTTGGTACAAAGCAAGTATAAAATGCATTCTATTAGTAACAGCTGAAGGCCACTAACCCAGAGAATTATATGATGGAGATAAAAGTCGTGATGATCATATCTCTTTATGAGGGCGCATCATATCATTTCAAAATGTACAAAAGAAATGTCTGATTTTGGGTAGGTTTAATGTTGCAGCGGATATCGCTTTCAGGGCAAAAAGAATAACAGGTTTTTTGTACAAAGTTTTCTCAAATGACACGGTGCCATTTAATCATCGTTCTTTGCAATACGCGATGGTGGAGCTTGCTTTATTTTACGGATAACTTCTTTTTCTTAGTAATTGTTCATAAGTGTAAAGGAATGTTCTACATGAAAACGGGATGCCGAACTTGGAAAGAAGAGGCAACATTATGCAACTTTGAGAGGGATCTGGCTCTCCGTCATATCAGAAGCTTGACAGGTATGCCGGGCGACCCTCTCGCGTAGTCAAGTTCAAGCGTATAACTAAACATGAAAACAGTAGTTATCTTGGGTCATGACTCATCCGCTCACAAAACGGTCATCTTAGTACGACAGGGAAGAAAGAAAGGTTCTGCTTTCACTTGGAATAAAGAGAAACATGAAGCGGGGTAACGGGGTATGGGTAGGAGGGGTTTTGATAATTGCTGCGGTTGCGTTGTTCCAACAACGCAACCGAGTGATTCGGTTGCGTTGCTGGAAGCATTGCGGTGCGGTTGCGTTGCTGGAAGCATTGCGGTGCGGTTGCGTTGCTGGAAGCATTGCGGTGCGGTTGCGTTGCTGGAAGCATTGCGGTGTGGTTGTGTTGCTGGAAACATCGCTGCGGTGCGGTTGTGTTGCTGGAAACATCGCTGCAGTGCGGTTGCGTTGCTTGAACGCGCAACGTTGCGCTGCTGCAGCCGCATCGCTCGGTTGCTCGGTTGCGCTGCTGCAGCCGCATCGCTCGGTTGCAGCAACGCCCAACCGCAATGCTCGGTTGCTGCAACGCCCAACTGCAAGGCTCGGTTGCTTGCAATGCCCAACTGCATGGCTTGCTTGCTTGCAATGCCCAACTGCATGGCTTGCTTGCAATGCCCAACTGCATGGCTTGCTTGCAATGCCCAACTGCATGGCTTGCTGGCAATGCCCAACTGCATCGCTTGGTTGTAATGCTCAATTGCATCGCTTGGTTGTAATGCTCAGCTGCAAAGCATCGTTTGGTTGTAATGCTCAGCTGCAATGCTCACATACTATGCTCAACTGCAATGCTCAATTGCAATGCTCCACTGCAATGTTCCACTACAATGCTCAAGTGCAATGCTCCACTGCAATGCTCAAGTGCAATGCTCCACTGCAATGCTCCACTGCAATGCTCCACTGCAATGCTCCACTGCGGTGCTCCACTGCGGTGCTCCACTGCGGTGCTCCACTGCGCGTTGCTCCACCGCTGCGGTTGCTCCACTGCGGTGCTCCACCTGCGGTGCTCCCATGCGCGGTGCTCCATCTGCGGTGCTCCACCTGCGGTGCTCCACCGCGGTGCTCCATCATGCGGTGCTCAATCGCGGTGCTCAATGCGGTGCTCAACCGGTGCTCTAACCGGTTGCTCAATCAAGGGTGCTCAAGCTGCGCGTGCTCAACCGCGGTGCTCAATCTGCGGTGCTCAATCGATTGCTCAATCATGGTGCTCAATCTGCCCGGTGCTCAATCTGCGGTGCTCAATCAAGCTGCGGTGCTCAATCTGCGTGCTCAATCTGCGGTGCTCAATCATGGTGCTCAATCAAGCGGTGCTCACCGCGGTGCTCAATCCGGTGCTCAACTGCGGTGCTCAACTGCGGTGCTCAACTGCGGTGCTCACCTGCGGTGCTCACCTGCGGTGCTCACCTGCGGTGCTCACCTGCGGTGCTCACCTGCTATGCTCACCTGCGGTGCTCACCTGCTGAAACGCCGACCTATCTCCTCTAGGACTCTAGCCAGAGAGTTAGCACCGTCACTGGCCTACAAGGCAATCCGTCGCTTTGTAGTAAGCCAAACTCCTCCCAAGATTCCACACACTTGCTCCACGAGTTCGCCAACAGCCTTGAGAGAGGGAGAGAGAGAGACGAGTAGGGGAAACCTTACTTGGATTTACGTTGAGAAAACCAACTTACAAATGAGGAGGAGAGTCCCCCTATTTATACCCAAAAGGATTAAAACCCCCTTAATTACACTACCCCTAAGTGTAATTTACACATACATGTATCCAGCCCAAATACATCTCCCAGCCCCTGAACCCGAACCATTTTTGAATGGAAGTGCAGCCAGGCGACGTATATGCATCCCATTTATCACTCAGATGCGTCGGTACTCACCGCAACGAGGATGACAAAAGGTTGAACTTTGTTAGAGTAGAAAACGAAAATCAGTCGGTTCCGGGAGGAAAGGAATGTTGCGCTCTCATCGAGTTTGATTATATCGGTACTCACTGAAACCAATAGATTCCCTCTTTTAGTTCATCTACCTAGTTCTCGAAAGGTTTACGCTCATCAATCGAGGAGAAGTCATGCTCAGGAACACAATACAATTTAGAAGAGAGCAATAGGAAAACGGCGCAATTGGACTATCAGCAATTCGCAGAAGAGAAAAAAGCTCCATCATTTTAGCAAAAGCCTAAAACAATTCCAAGATACATAATACAGCTTAGAAGATCTCCAAATGAAAACAGAAGAACAGAACTACCCAGCAATTCGTTTCGTCGAAGAGAACAAAACTCCACCCGCCAGTCCCCTCCTCCTAAATTCCTAATCTTCTTGGACCGCAACGGCGGGAGCCGCCACGAAACCATCCTTAACTTCTTGCGAACTCTCGAGAACCGTCCAATCGGGTGGGAGCGGCGGGAGGGGCGCGTAGACGGCGGGCTTGCGCCTGATGTCCCAAGGCTGCGTCTTCTTCGGCCGCGTCTTCATGTGGTGCTTCGTCCCCTTCTTCTGCGGCCTCGACGAGCACTCCACCACCAGACCCTGGGGCTTCCCCGACGGAGGACAGAATCGACTGGTTTCGAAATGGGGAGCACGAGAAGGCACGACCGCCCTGGAAATCGTCAAGGAAGAAATCGACATTTTTTTCTTCGACGAACCTTTCTGGTTTCTTCTCCTCGCGCCTTCTGTTACTCTTTTGGCTGGATTGGAATTAGGATAGGATAAAAGAATAGCCGCTGCCTTTCATTCTCCGTATCCAGGATACATGGCCCGGCTGGCGTCGGGTTTAATAAAACCCGAACCGACCCATTTAAATTCCAGCAAAAACTCTCCGAACCCATTTCTGGACCCCGCCCCATCGTAGCGGATACCGGTTTATAATATTTAAAATAAATTTAATATTACCTGAAATAATATTAAATATATAAATGTTTCACCGAAAATCCGCCGGTCTGCGAAGAGGCGCGACCGAGAGAATATGTCGATTACTTTAGAATAAATGTGTTACAGGGTGTGGTGTAAATATCAGAAATTGCGAGTACAATCTCCTATGCTTCCTCTGATTCGATCTCCGTATGAATTTGGTGAAGTCGAAACCTTCGCGAACGAGCGACTGTCGAACTTAAGTTACAGGAACCAGTATGCACGAACTGTTGTGGCTTTGGTCGATCGGACGGAGGTATTTGTGCTCCGTGTGTATCGACTTGTGATGCTGCCGATAGTCGTGCGAAATTGTTTCACTTGAACTAGAAGACGATGAACTGTAGGTAGCTTGGCTTCGGTGATTTGACAGGACCTCTGTATGTGTGTGCGAGCTTCTTCTCTAATAAGGGATTTGAGTCCTCCGGTTAGAGGGAAGGAATTCTTCACTTGTCGGAACTTGGGAGTTGATTTCTTCACACCTTGAGACAGGAAACTTCCGGCTATTTGTAGCTGGTATGTGTGGCCGTTGAGAGGAGTTGCCTTGGAATGGGGATCGTGATCCTCATTCTGCTGTAATGTTGAGGAAGACGAGAGAGAGAGAGACCAGGATCGTGACCCTCTTTTCGCTCCTTCGGTTGAAGACTGAGTGGTGGGCTGACGATGCATACTGATTCGACGATTCTTTGCTGACGAGGTGCCGACTGTGCTGGTGACGTGGCGATACGGCTGGACTTCGTAGTGGGTTGCCACGACGAACCTTGATGAAGATTAAAGCCTACCCATGATCGTTGTTTGATGGACCGATGGGTTGTTGGGCTTATCGAATTTGGGCCACGCACATTTTGATGCGTACAGATTGCCCCCTTCGATACTTGATCGTTCAGTAGGAACGAGCTAGTGTCGAACTTGAAGAATGCAACACACACACACCCTTTTTTTTTTTTTTTTATATTTATTTATTTATTTATTTTTATGTTGTCGTACTGAAGTACGACATGGAACGAATGTTCCTGAGCAGAAGAAGGTACTCAGGTGGCAATGAATGTTGTGGATGGCGACTTACTTGCTTGTCTCCTTCGTGTGTATGTTGTCGGCGGATTTCGGCGACGATATTTGGTATTTTGAAGGAGGTGCTGGCGAAGAACTTCGGTGACTTTTGTTGGCAGGTTGCTTCCCGTTTGGAGAAGGACTGTTGTGAAACGAGTCTTTGTAGCTATATTTGATCGGTTGAGAGGTTGAGCTTGTTTTCGAATTCTAATTCTGGAGGAGAGATGTTAGCGATGAAATCTCGCTGTTTTAGGTCGTTCTGGTCTGACTGTATCGTAGTCGCCGTCCGGGGATTGTGTTTGAACGGCTCGGAGAGTCTTTTTCTATTCTTACTGGACATAGACGAGACTGCTGCCGGTCCTGGTTATGCGGTTTGAGGCTGCACGAACTGGGCGCCGTGATTTTGAGGGTATCTTTCGGTTCGCTAAAACCCTAACTTTTAAACTCACTTTCTCGTAGCTTTCGGTTCGAATTGCACGACTCTGGATGCACCTGTTTCCACGATCTCTTTTGTTCCCGTGGCCGAGCCTTTTTTCCCATAAGCCAAGTCGGTTATGCGGGGTGGGGCCCACCAGGGCCTGGTAAAGATCCCGGGGTTGTCACCTGATCGGGTCCCCATGTAGAGTTTCATGATAAGGGAAATTCCGTACGGAAAAGATCGAATCCCTTTTAAAAAGGGACTGTCGTCTTCTCCCAAATTCGAAGGAAACCCTTCGAGTTCTTCGATATATAAAGTACCTTGAGCCTTGGGTAGTTCATCGTACGAACCTAGTAGTGCAACCCTTTTGAGTTTTTCGCCCCTTTTGCGTTCTCTATCTGAAGCTCCACATCCTTCGGTTGTGTGTGTCTGCGACCGATTCTCTGGAAATTCTGTTCACGCTTCTGGTTCTAGGAGAGTACTTGTTGAAGAGGAGTCTTTCCTTTCAGTGAACCTCTGCTTTCACCTCTTCTCTCACGTCGGACGTCTCACTCGCACCAAATTTGAAAGGTACCTTCGAGATTCTCTTTTTCTTTCTCCCTCTTCGGCAACCTCGTTTAGATTTTGAGTCAACCGGGGTCCCGCTCTCTTTTCTTTTCTTCTTTGTCCCTTCCTTTATCCTTCTTCTTTTTCTCTCCTCTCCTTTTCAACTCCTTCTTTCTTATTTTGTCGCGACGACTTCTTTTTGTTGCAGTCTCGATATTTTGCTCTCTCGTTGTTTAGAGCTTTTTATCATTTTTTTTTTTTTTTTTTTTTTGCGTCGGCTTCTTTTTGTCGCTGCTCTCTCTCCTTTTTTTTGTTTTGAGTTTTCGATACGTACCTTGTTTTACGCCTGCCCGTTTGGGCGTTGCCGAAGTCTGTCATCTTGTTGGTGTAGATGACTGGTTTTCTTCCGCAAGATTTTCGGTTGGAGAATGCGCCCGACTCAGTTGCTGGGTGCTGGTTCTTCCTTTTCCGATGGTTTTACTCCGAGGACACTGGTTGGGTCGCCGGGGTGATGGTCTGTCTTCCCCTTTTTTTTTTTTTCTTTGGGGCGTCGGTCGGTCGTTCCTCTCGTGGGTTGTCGAGCGCTGTGCGTCGTTTCAACCGACCGGCTCGGTTCTGGGGAGGAGCCTCTGTTTTCGTTCGCCTTCTTCGAAAGTTTCTTTTTCGACTTGACCGGCCGATTTGTCGGGCGTCTCGTCTCAACCTATCATCGGTGGCTTGGCGTCAAGTTTCGACTTCCCTGGCTTACCATGATGACCGAGGCACGAAGTTGGTATGGCTACCTCGTTTTCTGGTGATGGCATCTTGAACCGTTTTTTTTTTTTTTTTTTTAGCGGCGACTTCTTTTTTGTCGCAGATCTTTTTTCGTGGACGGCTTCTTTTTGTCACCGCCCTTTTTTTTTTTCAGGGGAAGAGTCACTTACCTGACTTCGCTGGCGTGTCGGGACTCGATTGCCCAGTAGCGGTTATCCCTTTTGTTTTGACCGTCTTGTGGCTTTGGCTCGTGTCCGCTCGGCTTCCGGGCGTCGTCTTCCGTGGCATTAAGCCTCTGTCCGATTTTGACATCCGACCACGGGGACTTGCAATCGAAGCGTTCGGTGATAGTCCTGGGCGTTGGATTCTTAGCCCTGTGATGCTTTGGTTTGTGTTTGAGCATTGGAAATCCAGCGTTGTTCCCCTCAGGTTTGTTGGCCGTGGGGGTGCTGGTTTCTATCGCCGTTCGTCTCAAGGCTGTATTTGTGTTAGCCGTAGAGAGAAATTTTTTTTTTTTCCCCGCGGTTTTACTTTTCTTTTACCGCTGTTCACATCCCTTTTTTTTTTTACGATCATTTTTTTTTGTTGATCGCGATGTGAATACACAAACTTCTTGTTCTTTTTTTTTTCGAAGATAGCTTGCGTACTTGATTTTTGTTGAACTGACGATTCGAATGTCTCTGTCAAATCTTTCCCATCGCTTCCGTTACATTCCTCGATCTCGTCCTCACCAACGTCCGGGTGCCGGTGAGAGGCGTTCTCCGAGAATGCGTGCACATCAGCAATGTGCAAGGAGACATGGAGATCATATTGTCCGTGTTTGCCCTCTGCCCATGGAGGACGTGACGTACGCGTCCCTTTGACCGGGACGGCTTGCGAGCTTTGGAGCCGTCCAGTTGTTAGCGGTGATGATCAACTTTGTTTCATCCCCGGCGTTGGCGAGACTCCGGCGCCTCCGTACGAAGCTCAGGGTGCAATTTTGATGAGCCCCATGCACGACACGTTGGTGAAGTTTACTCCTCCCCGAGCTCCATCATGGTAGCAGCGGTTTCAGCCCCCGGAAGCAAGGAGCATGGATATCGTAAGCCAGCGATCGCACCTTTATTACTGAGTGGGCGGACGCCGCCCCTGCGCGTGCTTTCGAGCGCCCGTGGCAGTGGACTTGTTGTATGCAGTGCGGGCGTCCATGTTCCGTTATAGCTGCTGCTGTAACGTTGTTACGGCCTTCACCGAGGTCTGGTGTCCCGCCACCAACTCTATCTTCACCCGGGAGGGAGAGCTGTCGATCTCCTTGTGGGATCTCCATCGTCTCGGTGGACTCCCCATCTCTGGGGGTATTTTTGACGAATCCTTCCCTTCCGTCGATGACTTTTCTTCTGGTCATCATCTTCCTCTTCCCGAAAGCCTGAAGTATTTAATTTTGGCCTCCTTCCGTCTATCTGTGCCTGCGGAGCCGGAGAGAGCTACTGGGCTCCCAATGTCCGATTGGACATCTTTTTGGTTCCGCCCGGGACGAGACTCTCGGCCTTTGGAAGACGCTTGGGCCGATCGTATGAAGACTTCGGGCTCGAGGAACCGCAACAGGTCGGAACGGTTGAATCAACCTTTGAAGGAGCTCGGCGTTCCGGACTCGCTCGCCGACGAGGTTTATTAGCCGCTTTCTTGTCTATGTGGCTCTGCCTCTGTATCCTCCCCGCGCCAGGGGGTACGTTGAGGTACACAATTTTGAAAATGGCGTGTTTTTTGGCGAGCGGCTATAAGTGCAACTTGGCCGCCGCAGCTTTGGCAGGTCTTTATCAAGGCCTGAATAATTCTTGCTGGGGGAAGGTTCCCCGCCCTTCGTTTACTCCTGGCTCACCCACTATTTCGGCGTCCATACGGCTGACTCGTCAGAAGGTGACCGGCCATTGATGATGATTTACCGCAACCCTGATAATGGCCGCGCCTATACACAGAGGGAAGCTCGTGCCCTGTTCTGGCGAAGTGGAGTGCAGTGTTGGTACGGGCCGCAAGCACTCCCCCCGGGTCCTATTATCGACAGGCCGGGTCACCTCGCCTCGTGAATTGAGGCGGACTATTTTCGCTGTTTGCGAGTGAGTCGTCTCGTGTTGCGGCTTTGCGCACTACAAGAAAAAAAAGTTTTTGTCACGAAAATATTTTGTAACAAGAAATAATTTCGTGACAAAAGCCTTTTGTTACGAATTATTCATGACAAGAAGTTCGTAACCACATTTCCGTGACAAAAAACCATTTGTCACGAAATTAAGAGTTCGTGACAGATGAGCAAATCCTCTTGTCACGATCCGTTAAATTCGTAACAAAAAATGTAAAAAAAAAAAATTAAAATCATTTATTTATCACAAAATTAATTTTCATGACAAATAAAATTTCTATTTGTTACGAATCCAAACTTTCGTAACAAATAAATTTTTTCATTACGAAACTGTAAATTAGTAACAATCTAGGTAAAAAATTAAAAAAAAAAAAATCTCCTATTTGTCACAAAAATTTTGTTCGTGACAAAAACAAATTGTAGTTGTTAAGAAAATAAAAATTCGTAACAATTATTTTTTTTAATCAGTTACGAAATGTGTTATTTCGTGACGAAAAAAACGTTTTGAACAGGAATTTTTTTGTTACAAAATTCTAATTTGGTGACAAATATATATATTTATGTTTATTTTTTTCAATTTTTTTTTTAAAAACCTATATAAAAACAATTATAACATTAAATGTTCATAATAACTCAAAATTTATAAATGCTAATAACCTAATTAAAAAAAATATACGATATAAAAACCTATATAATAATAAAATTGAGGCATACAAAATTCATAATCACCCTTAATAGGAAAAAAAACTTTTTAATTATACTAAATAATATAAAATTCAAAATATACAAAAGAAGGAGCAATGAATTTACATTGACGAAAAACAAAATAAACCCACATCTGTGTGATGCTCACGTTTCCTTCCTCTTGGTACTTTGTATGCTGCGAATCATCTCAAGCATCTCTTGTATCTGTTGCCAATTTTCATCTAGTAATTGTTGCATCTCCTGCTTTTGTTTGTTATTTTCTTCCCGTAATTGTTGTATTTTTCGACTGTGCTCTACCCTCATGGATGCATTTTCATCTTTCAGTGTTTGTATATCTCGTACATATTCTTCACGTATCCCTGTCACCATAGCTTCAACTTGTTGTGAAGAAGAAATCCCACGAGGTCGTCGAGCAATACGCTGTTGTGCAGTGCCTTGCACTTTAATGTAACCCGACCTATACCCGAGGACATGACACAAGATTAAAACTGCCAAAGATAGTGATAACCATTTCTTATGCCAGGCTTTTGTGGAGAACCTACGTTAGATTTCTCTTCCTCACCCAAGCTATCCCACCACCCAACCACCTGAAGATTAACACATTAGCAATGAAATTATTCAAGAGATGTGCAGGACATGCATGAAAGATATTATAGGAGAAAGCTTAAGAAAAAGATCACCAGAGAATTTAATTATTTTCAACAAGGATTAGCTACAGATTCACTGCCAATAGCACTTGTGCTTAAGATATGTCTGAAATTCGTAAACATCAATGGAACCTTCGGATAACACTAGAAAGAAATAGCTGCTGCTTGTCGGAAAACAAAAAGAATACACAGAAAACAAAAAAAAAAATTGAATGTTAAAAGCATAAGTAGAAACGAGTTGTAATATCTTCCAGATAATACAGAACTAAACATTCAAGTTTCCAGAGTATCACTCTTCTCAAACTGACACTTAACGGCATTGGTATTGAGATGGGAAGCTCCACATGCATGAGGTTCTTGTAATGGGGAATCAAAACGATATTTATTCAAGTAGAAAAAGACAATGTTTTTAACAAAAATAACAAAAGACAAACTCTTTCGAAATATAAAATGAAAGATAAATATAGAGGTAGAATAGTGCTTACAGTGTCGTTGTCATGAGTTCCAGTATATACAACTTGATCTTGTTCATGATTATGAAGCAAATGAGGGTTGTCCGGTCCACTGCCAAAAGCTGAGTTGTAGCCAGAAAAGATAAGTACAAAAAAAAAATAAAGACAGAAACTCTTGAAATTAGTACACGTTGGAGCAAAATATAACATTGCAACCTCAGTATAAAGCAGTTATTTCTCACCAAACTGAAGGACTGCCATTCCTGGTGCTCCAATGGCTTTCCGCAACTGAACCACATCCTCTGTAATCACCCCCTGTCAAATTGAAGTAACAGGTAAATATAGTAGTTAATGTAAAAAGACACCAAGGAAAGGCCAAATCATTATTTGCTTGAAGGATGGTGCTGTGTAGAAAATGGAACATAATTTCACAAGTATGGCAATTTGAATGAGAGAGAGAAAGAGAGATTCTTTTTGTATGACATATGATTAATATAAGAGTGAAGCAGATTGATCTAACATTAATCACTCATAAAGACATTTAATATAGCACTAGCAGCAAAATGAGACATCCTTTCAAGTCTGTCGTATACTAAAGAGCATACCAAGTCTTCTGCTATAATATCGATCTTGCCAATAACCTTGAGAATAGCATCAAAGAAGGCTTTTCTTGGTCCAGCCTACTGCCAGTAAATAATAAAGGTTAATGAGATCAAAAGACAGAAATTAGACAAAATTAAAATGAACAGTATAAAAAATTTTAATGTAAAGTTCACCTTCCAATTTCCAACCATTGCCACTTTAGCCTCTGCAGGGTTTATCAATTTGATTATTACTCTATAACCACAAAAGTTCAAAGTGCATAGCTTAAATTATGTTACCTGCTGGAACAGCCCAAAACCCAGCAAGCCCTCTAAAATGGTCAATTTGAAATTCATCATATAGACTCAGTGCACGTTTAATTCGGCGTATCCACCAAGAGAACCCATCTTTCCCCATAGCCTTCCAATTATAAAGTGGACTGTCATGGGAGGAACAGCATTAAGACAACATACTATAGCCCATGGCACAAGGAGAAACGAGGTTGAAGCTAACCTGCCCCATAGTTGACCAGTTCACTGAAGGCATCAGGTGGAACACCGCTAACTAGAACAGGAAAACCACTCCTATCCTGCACATGCCATATAGGTAAGGTGTTCAAGATATAATTGTTTGTCCCATCAGTTGCAGAACATAAACCAAACCAAGGTTAGGGGAATTGATCACATGTTAGAGAAAACACACATAAAAGAGTTTCAAGCACTCATTCCTTGTAACTCTTGCTTACTCACCAGTAAGAACATTTTTTTGTTTGCCCATACATCAGCACTATGATAACCCACATAAATGGGCATATCCCCCATGATCTTGATGCCTTTCATCTGTGCATAGGTGCAAACTTTTTGCCACTGCCTTTGGAATAAAAAATGCTCGGCAATGAAAACATCTATCTGCATTGAAGTATATATTATTTAAACAAATTATACCTTCGGATATAGATATAAATCTATGAAATAAGCTTCCGCTCCAAGAACAGAATCCTGCGTGCTGCCAATCCAAGCCCGCGTCGAAGAAGAGAGGATGGAAAGAGGAAGAAGAAAGGAAGAATCCGCCAAAATGGCTGCTGCTCGCGGCTGGAAAGCTCCCGGTCGATGCTCCCCGCGTCGTCGCGTGCTGCCAATCCGCCCGCGTCGAAGAAGACAGGATGGAGAGAGGAAGAAGAAAGGAAGAATCGGCGAAAATGGCTGCTGGTCGCGGCTGGAAAGCTCCCGGACGATGCTCCCCGCGTCGTTGCGTGCTGCCAATCAGGTCGAGAAGCAGAAAAGGGCGAAACTGGTCGAAGAAGAGGGAAACGGGAAGGAGAGAAACTGGTGCTGGGATGAGGGTCATGAAGGTTTTTGTCACGAAAAACCAAATTCGTGGCATATAGTTCGCTATTATTTGTCACAAAATAATTATTTCGTGACAAATAAATCGAAGTTATGAGTCACGAAATAGGTAATTCGTGACAAATATTAGAGCCTATTTGTCACGAATTACGTATTTCGTGACAAATAGTACTATTTGTTGTCACGAATTTCGCATTTCGTGACAAATATCTCTTTTTTTGTCACGAAATAAGTAATTCGTGACAATAGGCTCTTTTATTCATTCTTTAAATCTATTAATATGTTCCCTTGAATTTTTATTCTTTTATATGATACAAATTTCAATTCACAAATATCATATATTATTTCTAAAAATTTAAATAAGACTTAATAAAAAATTATATATGTTTCGTTAATTTTGACCGGGCTCTTCTTAATAAATTAAACCTCATATACATGTACCATCAACAATCACATTTTAATAAGCTAAAATAATAAATAGTTTAATAAATAAATGTAATAAATGTTTTATCTCTAATATTACTATGATATGTAAATGGGTAGTTTGATATATAATATATTTTTAGATAAATCATATACACAATTAATGGATTTATTTTATATATTAAATTTATTTATTTATCTACCTAATAAATTAGTTTTAATAATTTATTGACTTACATATATAGATTTTATACTAAGTTTATTTTAAGCTAATTCAAGGATTTAAAATATTAAATTTTATTAATGATGTAGTTTCTAATAATTGGGTGTATTTTAAAATAATTAATAAGAAACTATTTTAATATGTGATTTAACATGTCATATTTTATAAAAATATTTGATAAAAATTAGTAGTGTTTTTAAAAATAATCGAACTAGCCCGTCCGACCTAGTTGAACCCAAATCGGAGCCCAATTTGATTCTTATTGACATAATTATTTTCAATATAACCACCACTAATTTTTGCATGTTTTGATCTATTGAAATATTAAATATATAAAACTATATATAGTATAGTATTCAATGGTTGTACCATTGGTACAGCCTGGTCTAACCAGGTTCAACTGGATATATTGGGCTTAAAGTAATGTTTTAAAAACCGAATCGGCTATCAAACCGGCAGTATGTTCGGTTTTGGTCGAACATGGTTAGACCGGGTTGGGCCAATGGTTCAACCATTGAATATTATCCTCTTTGTTTTATATATATGTTATATTTTTATAGGTAAAAAGACAAAATTAATGCTGATTATAGTGAATCCACCCAATTCAATAAGATCCTGATTGCCCCGTGTTCTGGTTCAAGCGGGTTGGACCGGCCGGTCCAGTTCGGTTTTTAAAATAGTGGTTTAAACACCAGTTTGGTTTTTACAAACACTAAGTTGCACATTTTAAATGTAAATTTCATTTATTATATAAAAAGTTATATAAAAAAATATCACAAAATTTAAATTTTCTTGCAAAAAAAAAATCATTTAAGTACAAAATTAAATATACTGGAAACTATTAAAAGTGGTGAAATAAAACATTTTTGTGGATCAAAATATAGTAATTAAATTAAATATTGAGAAAAGATATAAACAAATTAATACAAATTTATTTGTCATGAATATATTATTTTGTAACAACAATTTCTCATAGCAAATGAATATTTCTTTCAATTTCCCACGTTTCTTATTTGTCACGATTTTTATTATTTCGTGACAAAAAATATCTTTATCTGTTACGCAATTAATTTCGTAACAAAAAGTAAATTTAATAATTCTTTTGAGTTACGAAAAGTTAAATTTCGTAACAATAAACAATCGCGGGAAAAATAAAATTTCCCCCGAATTTTATTTGTCACGAAAATGTGTGCTTCGTGACAAATATTCACATATAAAAAAAGTTATTTTAATTCCTCCATTTTTGTTACGAAATATTTAATTTCGTGGCAAAAACATTTTTTTTTGTTACAAAAATAATTTCGTGACAAAAACTTTGTAACTACAACTTTTTTTTCTTGTAGTGGCGACCAAATGATCATCGAGCCGTATAGTTCGCATCGGTTCGCCCGTCAGTTTGGCTTTTGCCAGGATCTGCCGGGTGTTTTGATCGGGGATCAGAGGAGGGCGCCGTCGGTCGAGTCGTTGGTGGAAGTCTGGCAGAGCGAAAATGCCTTCCCGCTCGGAACAGTGGACGTTCCGTCCTTCGTTAGTCCAGATGCCGATCCAGGAGTTGTTGAGTGTCTAGCAAGTGTACTAGGTCAGCAAGTAATATAGACTTGGAAGTCCAGATATCGATCCCACGGAGACCTTGATGAGATATTTAGTTTAAGAAAAGATCTTTCTATTGATTGAGGGAAAAGAAATTTTTGGTTTTGGTTTTGAAAACTAAAAAGAAAACAGAATTAAACTTCTGGAAAAATTAATAGAGATGAGATGTTGGGAAAGAATGTCAATCCCTCCTAGTTGTAAATATGCAGAATTCTGATTTTATAACTCAAGTACCCTTTACCTAGACTTAGCTTTTGAAAACCTGGTTACCCATATACAGGAAATAACTTTCACTCATTCTTTGAACTCCTTCTCAACCGGAACATTCAATTCCTCAGTGCATAAATATAAAAGCCTTTAGATTTACTCTCTCTTATTCAGAACAAGAGTTAAATAAGTCACATCACCTCTCACTAGTCTCCTTCGAAACTGGAACAATCTAGTTTAAAAGCAAGTTGTTTTAGAAAACAAGGAATCATATAACTAACCCAAATCTGTATTGAAATTTAACTTCTCATCCGTACCTCATTGAACTTCAGATATAAATCTAGATTAGCAACATGCAATGAATTCAGATTCTAAAACAAAGGCAGAGTACTTTATTGCTGTAAAAATTCAGAATTCAAACATAATACCAACTAGGAGTTCATGACTTTCCCCCAACAAAGAGAGACTACTCCATACTTATGAAACAAACACACAAAGAGAATTCAATTACAGCCATGAGCATGAAAAGAAAAGAAGTAAAGAAAACCCCCTCTTGAGGACTGTCCTTAGCCTCCTTCCTGCCTTTGCAACAATCTCTTCTCTCTCTCTTTCTCTCAACTCAATACTAACTAACAGAACACAAAATTAAACTAAATACAAGAATTAGAACTCTAGAAAACTGGATTTACACTACAAAAACTCGATGCCTTGCTCTTTGCCTCGGACCACCTTATATACTTGTTCTGCTGCCCATGTCATGTAAATTGCTCTCTGTCCAGGGGTATGAAGTACCCTTTCCCGACCTCAGAATTAGGTAAAATTATATAAAGACCTTCCTTTCAAAGTCCTTTCCATGCTCACGAAGTTTGAATTAATTCTGAGTTGGGAAACTCGAGATATGAGGGAAGGAAGTTGCCTGATTTCTGCTGCCAATGTCTGCACGGGTCCACCACTTTGAAGATGTGTAACTCGAGAATCCTGGCTTGGATTGACCTGAAATTTTGTGAAAAGATCCTCTGTAGTACCTGGAAGCTTCGTTCCAAGTTTGGCTTCAATTGGAATTTTGAAATTCCTTCTCTGATCTTCACAAAATTCGGATTTATCTCCTTCCATTGGCAGCAAATTCCTGTTTTGAATTAACTTCTTCTTTTGGACCATTCAATGCATCTGGACTTAATTAATTTACCTTAAACTCTTCGTGGGAACCTTTCCTTAGACGTCTGAGACTCCATCTCCCAAGTTTGGATTTGATTTGATTGCAGGTCCCGTGATTTTCGTATTTTCTGCTGCTGAGTCATCGGCGCGGCCGCGCCGAATTTTGGCGTGGTCGCGCCACTGAACCCGATATCCGTCTAAGTTTGGAAACCACTTAGCGCAGTCGCGCCGAACATTGCTGCGATATGGCACGGTCGCGCCAGTCCTTAGGAATTTACTTGGTCCCCGGATGACAACTTCTCTTTCTGCTTTTAGCTCCCTTTGGCGCGGTAGCGCCCTCCAGTGGCCTGGTGGCGCTTCCTGTGGCGCGGTCGAGCCCATTCACATTCCCCAACCTTTGTCTTTCATGACCGTTAGGTCGTTGGACATTTTTGCACATTAATTTGAATTTTTGAGGATTTGTTTGGCGTGGTCGCGCCAGAATCAGTGCGGTCGCGCCGTTCTTCTTTTTGGCCTCTTTTGCTCATTTTTCCTCCGTTTTAGCTCCAAATCCCATTTTTCTTCTTCTATCGGGTACCTGAGACATAAAACATGTATTTGAGTTATATTTGTCACTTTTAAGCTCATAATCAACTCAAATTAGGAATTTATGATCAATAATTCATGCCTATATAAGTGTCTTTTGGACACTTATCAGGAGTGACGGCTTTATATCGGGAATCATGGCTCGAAGCCGTGGTTCCTCTTTTTGAGGTAAGAGCACTCACCTATTTTCTTTTTGGTTCTTTGAGCTTTTTGATTGTATTTGCACTTACTTTCTTCTTCGCCTGCTGTTTCTCAGAGAGAATGGGAGAGATTCACTGGGGAGCGGGCGCCGCGGAAGAAGGCTGCGCCGAAGAGGGGTCCGTCGAAGGAGAAGACTCCGGCCCCTAAACCTCCCTAGAAGGCTCAGGCTCCGACGACTGTCGAGCCAGAAGGAGGGGTCGTTATCAAAGAAGCCGCTCCTGCCCCGCCTGCCGAACCGGTTGTTCGGCCGAACTTGTCGTCTCCATCGGCTGCGGATGTGCCGTTGGACAAAGGGAAGGGAGTCGTAGACCCAATCATAGCGCATCCTGCTGTCCCGCCACCGGCAGTTTCGCCGAGGAGGGGTGTGCCGAAGAGGAAGAAGGCGGAGGCCTCAAGGGTCGTCTTCGACCCTCCTTTGTTCAAGAAGAGATCGAGGAGTCGACACCATCGAACTTCGTCGTCTTCTCGTGACTTGCCTTCTCCGACGATTTTCGCTCCGGAGTCCCGAGAAGTCATCATGGGGACATGTCTGGTAGAGAGGCTGGAGGCACCACCTGCCGGAGAAGTTGCCATGCGGCCGGAGGCGGTGTCAGCTGTGTCTTCTCCGGCGCGACCTGAGGTAGAGGCGGAGCCTTCCGCGAATACACTTGCATTGGTCCTCTATTCTCGAGCGAGCCATCCTGGAGTTCACTCGGAGGGTCCGCGTTCTCCTCTTGCTACAGAGGGGCGCTACCGGGAAGAGAGGGGCCAAGAGGGGATGTTCGCTGATGCTGCCACCGACAGGTTGGAAATGGGTCGGGTTGACTACCCTATGACCATCTCTAGGGACGAGGGCGAAGCGTCATCTCCTCCTTTAGGTGGGATAGGTGGGTCGGGTTTCGGACCCCTGTCCCTGAAGAGAGGCCGCACACCGAAGAGAGGGTGGCCGCTCCCACCATTGGAGATGAACGTCTGGAGCCCGTCCACCGGTCTGCCAGCGAGACCTCTTTTTCCTCACGGTTCACCGCGGTAAGTTTCGTTGCTCTCTGTTTGTTTTCCCTTCTTTGCTTTTCTTGACTCTTTGTTCGTCTGGCGATCTCGCAGTCTTCGACGATTTCACTCTCGGCAACCTCGCGAGGATGGGTCCAGCAATCTGCGTTGGATCTGTGGACTCGGTTTATCCGAACCTCCTTGGCGCCTGCGGAGGACCCCTGCTCTCCAGAATTGGTGATCGATGACCGCGGCCTTTTGGAGCATTTGCACGTGGCGGGCGTCGAAATTTCTATCCTAGAGCAATGGGTGGAGGATTTCGCGCGAGAGGCTGAGCATCTCCAGCAGTTGCGTCGCTCTGCTGCCAGTAAGGCTTCCAGGGTCGAGCACCGGGCTCTCGAAGCTGAGATATCGCGGTCAGTTCGGCGAGTGCATTGTCGGCGCAACGCGATGGTTGAATTGGTAGGTTTGCGCCGGTCCGAGTATGGAACCGTGGAGGCTGAGAGGGAAGAGGTTCTCGAACATCTGGCAAGGTTGGACGCTCAGCTAGACTCTCTCCGGGCGGACATTGGCATTGCTCAGGCCGAACTAGAGGCTTTTGATGCGGAAGCCTCTGTGTTAGAACGGCAGCTTGAGGACGTCCGTGCGCAGCCTGTGCTGAGTGAAGGCGAAGCCCGTGAACTGGAGGATGCTCGAGCAGAGGTGCTCCGCCGGAGGCAGCGGTTAGTCGATTTTGAGCTTAACCTGTAGCTTCTCCTCTTTCGACCCCTTGGATTTGATGTAACCCCATTTTTTTTATTCTCTCTTTCCGTTTAGTGGTCTCGAAAGTATTTTTTTTTTTTTTTTTTTTTTTTTTTACGTTACGAGACTTTGGGTGTAGACACAACCCCTTCTTTTTTTCAAGAAATGGAATGAACTTCAAATTTTTTCTGCTACCTTTCTCATGGATAAAACCGTTTGAGAAATTTACCGTTTGTAACAGGTCGCTCCGACCTGTTAGCGGTGACGAGTTTGTATGCGCCGTTGGTGTAAGCTTCTTGTATGACTTAGGGGCCCTCCCATTTGGGTGCGAATTTGCCCCCGGTCTTGCTCATGAAGAGCATCGGCCGTCGAACTGTTAGCACAAGGTAGCCCTTCTGGAATGACCTGAGGCGTACTTTTTTGTTGAAGGCTCTAGTCATGCGAGATTGATAACACTCGAGTCGTTGTTGCGCTTCGAGTCGCTGTTCATCGAGTGACTCAAGCTCTGCCAATAGCAGCTGGGCGCACTCCTCCGTCGTCACCCTTCTCTTACAGCTATGTGTAAGGAAGGGAGCTGTACTTCGAGAGGAAGCACTGCTTCGGCGCCATAAATCAGCGAGTATGGAGTCGACTGGGTGGGCGTTCGAGCCGTCGTTCTGTACGCCCATAAAGCTTCGGGAAGCTTCTCATCCCAGCTCCTTTTGTGGGCGCCTACCGTTTTCTTCAGGATTTTGCAGAGTGTCTTATTGAAAGCTTTTGCGAGTCCGTTGGCTGCCGGGTTGTAAGCCGACGACATCCGCTGTTGTATGCGAAATTTTTCGCAAAAGCGGTCCATGACTCTGTTTCTGAAGGGTGTGCCGTTGTCCGTCACGATATACCGCAGAACTCCATATCTGTATATGAGTTGAGTTCGAATGAAATCGGCGACAGTGGTGGCTTTGACCTCTCGGTAGGCTGCGGCTTCAGCCCATTTGGAGAAGTAGTCAGTGGCAGCCAAGATGTACCGCCGGTCGGAGTCGGATTTGGGGGTGATGGGACCGATGATATCCATACCCCAAGCTTCGAATGGCCAGGAAGCGACCGTTGGGTGAAGCGGCACCGGTGGTTGGTGTATGTAGTCGGGGTGGAGTTGGCACGGTTTGCAGGTTCGGGCCATTTCAATGGCGTCCCTGAGCATAGTTGGCCAGTAATAGCCGAGTCGTTTGACTTGTAGGTGGAGCTTTGGACCAGCTTGATGTGCGTCGCATATCCCACTGTGTATTTCTTTCAATACTTGTAATCTCTCTTGTTTTGAAAGGAAACGAAGGAGCAGACCTTCGTATGACCTTCGGTATAGTACGTCGTTGATAAAAACGTACCTGGGAGCTGTTTGGCGAATTTGGACTCGCTCTCGCAGGTCGACTAGGAGCGTGTTGTGGCGGAGGAAGTTGATGATGGGTTCGCGCCAATCTTCGGTTTGATTTTGGCTAGCCGAGATAGGGAGAGATTCTTCTATCTCCTCCGTTAGCTCTTCTTCTAATTCTTCTTCGACTGGTGGAGGGATGATCCATTGCTCGCAAATGGGGACTTGCTTTGGTCGTACGTCCAGATGTGCTAAGCTGGCAGCAATGCTGGCTAATGCGTCGGCTGGCCCATTCTCGGAACGAGGGACATGGTGGAGTGACACTTCCGGGATTTGGGCCAGAAGTTCACTGGCATATCTCCATAGAGGTTCAAGCTTGAGTTTCTTAACTTCGAACTCCCCTGTCAACTGCTTGATGACTAAAGCCGAATCGCCGTAGATGGCTAGCTGCGGCATTTGCATCTCGACCGCTATACCGAGTCCGAGAAGGATGGCTTGATACTCTGCTTCATTGTTTGAACAAATCTGTGTTAGCACGAACGAATACGGCAGTAGATCCTTCTTTGGAGAGACGAAGAGTACTCCGACACCTGCTCCATTTCTTCGTGCAACGCCGTCGAAATACATCTCCCAAGGAGGGAGTATCTCGATCAGGAAGATTTCCTCGTCCGGGAATTCTTCTGATATCTCCCATTCGGCCGGTATCGGGTGGTCCGCCAGGAAATTGGCTAATGCTTGCCCTTTGATCGCTCTTTGCGGCACGAAATCGATCTCGAATTCGGAGAGGAGCAGTGCCCATTTTGCCAGTCGACCGGAGAGAATTGGTCGCGACATAATATACTTCAGTGGGTCGGCTCTTGAAATGAGTTTCGTTGAATGTGCCAGGAGGTAGAGACGGAGTTTTTGAACAGCGAAGACCAGCGCCAGGCATGTCTTTTCGATTGGTGTATAGTTAAGCTTGGCACCCACCAGTATTCGGCTGAGGTAATATAGAGAACGTTCTTTGTTGTCCTCATCACATTGAGCCAGAAAAGCGGCCACCGATTTTTCTTGTGTTGCGATGTACAGCAGCAGCGGTTTGTCGACGATTGGAGCTACGAGCACTGGTGGTTTGGTGAGATATGCCTTTATGTTGTTAAAGGCGTGCCGGCAAGAGTCGTCCCATTTGAATGGTGTACCCTTCTTTAGCAGACGACTGAAAGGCTGGCATCTCCCGGCAAGGTTCGATATGAACCGTCGGATGTATGCCAGGTGACCTTGAAAGCTTTTAAGTTCGGAGACGTTTCTGGGCTCCGGCACCTTCTGAATGGCGTCGATTTTTGACTGGTCGATTTCGATTCCTCTGTGATGTACGAGGAACCCCAAAAATTTGCCTGAGGTAACGCCGAAAGCGCATTTCAGTGGGTTCATTTTGAGTTGAAACCGCCGAAGTCTCTCGAACACTGCCCGGAGGTCGAGAAGATGGTCGGCTCTCTGTTTTGTTTTCACCACCAAGTCGTCAACGTAGCATTCGACTCGCTTATGGAGGAAGTCGTCGAAGATGTTCTGCATTGCTCTTTGAAATGTCGCGTCGGCATTTTTGAGTCCGAACGACATTACTTTGTAGTAGAAGATCCCTTTTGGAGTGCGAAATGCGGTGAGCTCCTCATCTTTTGGGTCCATCCGAATTTGGTTATAGCCGGAGGACCCGTCCATGAAAGATAGGGCCTCGTGACCTGTTGTCGCGTCGACCATGAGCTCGGTAATTGGCAGAGGGAAGTCATCCTTCGGGCACGCTTTATTCAGGTCGCGAAAGTCGACGCAGACCCGAATTTGGCCAGTCTTATTTTTTACTGGGACGATGTTTGCAATCCAGGACGGGTACTTCACCTCCCTGATGAAATTTGCCGCGATCAACTTGTCGACCTCCTTTTCGATTTCTGGTACCAGTTCTGGCCGGAATCGTCTTTGCGATTGCTTCACCGGCCAAACAGAGGGATGGACCGCCAATTTGTGAACTGCTATTCGCGGGTCGAGGCCAGGCATCTCTGTGTAATTCCAGGCGAAGATGTCGCGATATTCACGGAGCAGCGCCATGTATTCGATCTCTTCATCGGCCGTCAGTGAAGCACTGAGGAATGTCGGCCTGGGGTCCTCTGCTGTGCCCAAGTCGACTTTCTTTAATTCGTCGACTGTCGACTAGCCTCCTTCTTCGAATTCAGCCGGAGCCTCCTTCAAGACGAATTCCTCCTCTTCTTGTTCGTGGTCGGTGACGGAGATGTGATGCACTGTGACTGAGTCATAGGCACGAGCTCGAGCAATGGCTGCCTTCAACGTATAGATGATGACTGGACCATCGTCTCTCTTTAGCTGACTTTGATTGATGGCGGCTTTGGTGCGAATAACCACCGGCTTTGAAATGTTTTGTTTCTCCGTTGAAATTTGGCCAACTGAGACTTGGTGCACATCTTCCGATGACTTTCTGGTTGTCTTGACCAGCTTTGCTTGGGCTGTGTATATTTTGACTGGTTTTGGCTTCTCGTACCCGAGGCCCAGGTGGCCTTGACTGATGCAGTGCCCTTCGTTCTTCAATTTCTCCTGCTCTGGAGTGAAGACGGGTAAGGTCACGGGAGGTTTTGCATGAATTTCGTCTTTTGTAAGATTGCCCCCTGCTCTGGCCATCAACCGATAGGCGTTTGGGTCGAAGCCTTCATTTGAGCGTGTAGCAGGTAACTGTTGCTGGCTGGGGAGTTGTTTCACGACGCTTCGTTCCTCCAGCTTTGGCAGGGGAAGCGTGAATTTTTTTGGCAAAGGGGTCGGCCGAATTTTGTTGCAGGCGACCAGGGGAGCTTCTCCTTTCTTCCTTTGCGACTGTGGAATGTACCGCAGGATGGGTACATTGGGGCGTTTCGGCGCTGGAGTAGCCTTGGCCGATTTGTGACCATGTGCCGGTTGGTTGTTGTGTGTTGGCTGCTTTGGAGATACGACCTGCGTCGTAGTCTGTGTAGGAGATGCAACTTGTGTCGGAGTCTGCGGTTTGGCGGGCTGCGACGACTGTTTGAGTTGCGCCGGTTGTTGGGACGATGCAACCTGTGTCGGAGTGCCTTTGGCGTTCACTACTTGGTTCGACCAGGGTGACAATTTGACTGTCGGCCTGGTCGTCAGGTAGAATTTAGCATCTGCGAACGATGCCTCTGCTTCTGTGAATGGGCTCTCATCGGCATACACCGTCTTTTGTTCACCGTTTTCCCAATATTTGAAGCACTGGTGCAGTGTGGATGGCACAACTCCGTTTGAATGAAGCCATGGTCGACCCAGGAGCAGGTTGTAGGACGTCCTGGAGTCGATGACTTGAAGAGGAGTGTCGGCTACCATGTCCCCGATGTGCAGTTTCAGGTTCGTCATGCCGAGTGTTCTTTGGCCCTTCTGGTTAAAACCTTGGATGAGAAGGGAGCTCGGGGAGAGGTCACCGCCAGAGAGACCGATATTCTTCATTGTACGGATAGGCAGAATGTTGACTGCAGATCCACAATCGATGAGGATACGATTGATTTTGTGGTCTCTGATGTAGCCGGAAACGAACAATGGTCAGTTGTGATTTCTCATCCCCAATTGTGCGTCTTCCTCTCTGAACGTAATGCACGGTGGGCATATGACGGCCAGGGCTTCTTCCGACTTTGTGAGATGCGCTTTGGTGTATGCATCTTCCTCCTCCTTTCGGAAGGGAGGGGTTAACCCGACCTTTGGCAGGTCGTTCTTTCTCATCAGCAACGTCTTGAGCTCGGCTTTGAGTTCCTCTGGTTTGGCGAGGATCTGGATTAAGGCTTGCCTCGATCTGATGTCTAGGTCGAGATCATCCTCTATCTTGTTGAGTTGCGAGATTTGCTTGAGTGGTGTCTCGAGGTCGTTGCATTCAACGACTGGTCTTTTGCCCTTTCCTTTTGTTGCTGTTTGCTCGGGGGGAGCTGTTGAGCAGGTCGCCACCATTGCAGGCGGCGAAAGGAACTCCTTCGGGAAGAACTCCGCCAATGTGACGGGTCTTCTTTTCTTTTTGTTTGCCCCCTGGACGTCAGTCCTGGAAGCTTTTCTTTCGCGTTTTGCCGCTCTTTTGTTTGGCCGCTTTGCCTTTGTTTTGGTGGTCGCCGGTGCCGGTTCGATTTCTCGAATAGGCTTCTTTCTCCGGGTGACCAAGATCCACCCCTCTGCGTCGGCCGCAGCTTCTTCACGGGGTGCCGGTTTTGGTGCGACCTTAACCGGAGGTCGGTAGTTGTTGTTGTACGGACGGCCGGAGGAACCGGGCTTTGGTCGGTACTCCTTCTTTATGGCTTGTTTCTGGGTTCGTCGGTTTGGCACGGTTTGGATGGAGATAGCATGTGAGGAGACTGTGTTTTCAGCTCCTACAATTTCGATGCGTCCTTGGGCTGCCAACTCCATGATACGGTCTTCCAAGACTGATAAGTGTCCAAAAGACACTTATATAGGCATGAATTATTGATCATAAATTCCTAATTTGAGTTGATTATGAGCTTAAAAGTGACAAATATAACTCAAATACATGTTTTATGTCTCAGGTACCCAGTAGAAGAACAAAAATGGGATTTGGAGCTAAAACGGAGGAAAAATGAGCAAAAGAGGCCAAAAAGAAGAACGGCGCGACCGCACCAAACAAATCCTCGGAAATTCAAATTAATGTGCAAAAATATCCAACGACCTAACGGTCATGAATGACAAAGGTTGGGGAATGTGAATGGGCTCGACCCGCCACAGGAAGCGCCACCGGGCCACTGGAGGGCGCTACCGCGCCGAAGGGACCTAAAAGCAGAAAGAGAAGTTGCCATCCGGGGACCAAGTAAATTCCTAAGGACTGGCGCGACCGCGCCATATTGCAGCAATGTTCGGCGCGACCGCGCCAAGTGGTTTCCAAACTTAGACGGATATCGGGTTCAGTGGCGCGACCGCGCCAAAATTCGGCGCGGCCGCGCCGATGACTCAGCAGCAAAAAAATACGAAAATCTCGGGAACCTGCAATCAAATCAAATCCAAACTTGGGAGATGGAGTCTCAGACGTCTAAGGAAAGTTTCCCACGAAGAGTTTAAGGTAAATTAATTAAGTCCAGATGCATTGAATGGTCCAAAAGAAGAAGTTAATTCAAAACATGAATCTGCTGCCAAAGGAAGGAGATAAATCCGAATTTTGTGAAGATCAGAGAAGGAATTTCACAATTCCAATTGAAGCCAAACTTGGGACGAAGCTTCCAGGTACTACAGAGGATCTTTTCACAAAATTTCAGGTCAATCCAAGCCAGGATTCTCGAGTTACACATCTTCAAAGTGGTGGACCCGTGCAGAAGTTGGCAGCAGAAATCAGGCAACTTCCTTCCCTCATATCTCGAGTTTCCCAACTCAGAATTAATTCAAACTTCGTGAGCATGGAAAGGACTTCGAAAGGAAGGTCTTTATGTAAATTTACCCAATTCTGAGGTCGGGAAAGGGTACTTCATACCCCTGGACAGAGAGCAATTTACATGGCATGGGCAGCAGAACAAGTATATAAGGTGGTCCGAGGCAAAGAGCAAGGCATCGAGTTTTTGTAGTGTAAATCCAGTTTTCTAGAGTTCTAATTCTTGTATTTAGTTTAATTTTGTGTTCTGTTAGTTAGTATTGAGTTGAGAGAAAGAGAGAGAGAAGAGATTGTTGCAAAGGCAGGAGAGGAGGCTAAGGACAGTCCTCAAGAGGGGGTTTTCTTTACTTCTTTTCTTTTCATGCTCATGGCTGTAATTGAATTCTCTTTGTGTGTTTGTTTCATAATTATGGAGTAGTCTCTCTTTGTTGGGGGAAAGTCATGAACTCCTAGTTGGTATTATGTTTGAATTCTGAATTTTTACAGCAATAAAGTACTCTGCCTTTGTTTTAGAATCTGAATTCATTGCATGTTGCTAATCTAGATTTATATCTGAAGTTTAATGAGGTACGGATGAGAAGTTAAATTTCAGTACAGATTTGGGTTAGTTATATGATTCCTTGTTTTCTAAAACAACTCGCTTTTAAACTAGATTGTTCTGGTTTCGAAGGAGACTAGTGAGAGGTGATGTGACTTATTTAACTCTTGTTCTGAATAAGAGAGAGTAAATCTAAAGGCTTTTATATTTATGTACTGAGGAATTGAATGTTCCGGTTGAGAAGGAGTTCAAAGAATGAGTGAAAGTTATTTCTTGTATATGGGTAACCAGGTTTTCAAAAGCTAAGTCTAGGTAAAGGGTACTTGAGTTATAAAATCAGAATTCTGCATATTTACAACTAGGAGGGATTGACATTCTTCCCCAACATCTCATCTCTATTAATTTTTCCAGAAGTTTAATTCTGTTTTCTTTTCAGTTTTCAAAACCAAAACCAAAAATTTCTTTTCCCTCAATCAATAGAAATATCTTTTCTTAAACTAAATATCTCATCAAGGTCTCTGTGGGATCGATATCTGGGCTTCCAAGTCTATATTACTTGCTGACCTAGTACACTTGCTAGACACTCAACAAGTTTTTGGTGCCGTTGCCGGGGACCATTGCATTGAGAGTAAGTTTAAGTGAATTTTGATTTGTTGATTGAGATTAAATTTTTTTTTATTTTTTTCTTTTCAGGTTGCACCAGATTCATGCATGAATGTCAGAATTAGTGGTGAGCCACTAGATGAACCCAATCTGGAGCTGGAAAGATCACTCATATGAGAGGTGGAAAGATGTGCAGAATGAGATAAGTCCATATCCTAACTCATATTCAGAATTTCCCCAACCATATGCATCTTCTAATCATGATTCATGGAGGTATGATTCTAATATATCATGTTCTTTTGTGGATAATGAACCTAATAGTTTCAATGAAGCAGAACATGATAATTATTTCTCTAAGAAAAATATAAATCCATATTTTGAGAATGATTGGCTGGACAATTTGCCACATGGGCAATTATCCAGGTTCAGGTATGATCACCCTCCTATATTTAGTAACTCTTCATATCATCATACATATTCCACTCAACCTCAAGAAGACTGGTCTAGGCTGACCACTCTAGTGGATTACTATTCTGCTAAAAAAGATACTATGTTAAATCCACCTGATGAACAACCTAGTTTAGAAACCATTGATAATTCACAAAGAGCCAGATTTGAGGATATGTTTTTAAAGTTTCTAGAAAATCAAGAAAAACAAGATGCTCAAACTGAAGCTAGGCTTGACACTCAAGAAGCTGCCATCAGAAATTTGGAACTACGAATAGGACAGATGGCCACTATCATATCAGGTATGAACCAAGTTAATTCTGAATGGATGTATACAGCTAGCACTTGTCTTAATTTATGTGTTACTGCAGAACACATAGAAGAAGATACAACAGAGAGAGCTGAGACTTGTTGTGAGTTTCAGGAATCTCAGGAGGGAGAAGATGAGAAGATCATGGAGGAAAAAGAAGAAGATGAAAAAGAGAAAGAAGGGGATGGGGTAGAACAAGAAGAGAAACCCCTTGAAGAGCATAAAGAAGTTAGGATAGAGGACACCAAGGATAATGAACATTCTTTCCTCTCCTTAGACATTGATTTCTTCACTATCTAGCCCTATAAACCACCCACAAAAGTTGAAATTAAAATTGTATTTGGTCTGGGTAGTGTGAAGAAAAGTTGGCTAAAAGTAAACAAGCAAAACAAGTTAAAAGCCAACCAGCAAAGAGAAAGAGTGATCAGCTCTTTACTCAAAAGATTGAATCATCATGCAACACATTCAAAAGTCAAAAACACCCTCAAGCATGGATGGTTCCAGTTCCCATTCGATCCTGGTGGATCAGATCACAGGGATCAGTAGGTAGTGTAAATAATAGAGTAGGAGTTTTTGAATTTGCTGGAATTTTTTTTTTTTTCTTTAAGTAGGTTAGGATAGTTTTTTTAAAAAAAATTTAGGACTTGTTTAAATTTGAATGAGATTTTGATTTCTTTACATAGACCTAGGATAGGAATAGGGTTAGATTAAAAATTTACAACTTTCAAAAAACCAAAAAAACACAAAAAAATTAAGAACTCAAAACTGGAAAAAGGAAGAAGAAGATGAAGAAGAAGAAGAATAGGAACTTTTAGCTTTTGCTAGTTCTTTTATATTTTTTTTCTTTCTGAAAAATTTTGTATGAGCTTGCTTTGTGTGTGATTTTATCTGAGAGTGTGATTCAATGCAATTTTATTAATATGTACTCAATCTCCATTCATATTAATGAAATTATGCTTTTTCTCTCAAATTTGTCTCAAAGCATGCTTTTCATAACTCCTCCAATGAAAATGTGAAAACAATGACTCTGCATCTGCTTATCACTGATACAAACCTGTCCAAAGTGGAAATATTGAAAATTGCATTCAGAATCTAAAGATTTCCTGGGATTCAACGGCGCGACCACGCCACTTGGTATAATGAGCTTTGGCCACTACAGAAGTGCTGCAACATAACCTCCACTGCAGGTATTCTTCTTAACATACATTTTATGCCTGAGATACACGTTTAGTCAATTTTTATTTTCAATTGCTCATAATCATGCAAATTTTTATCACTAACCCATGAGAGCAGAATGCAAGAGTCACAAAGAGAGATCCATCCAACCTCAATCCACCCAGAAAGATAGGGAAGTATCTCTATCACCCCTATGTTTATTGCTGCTTTGAGGACAAAGCATGTTTTTAAGTTTGGGGTGGGATACTCTTCATGCAAATTTATGGGGATTTGAAAAATTTTAAGTTTGGGGTGGGATACTTTTCATGCATGGATTTGAAAACTCTGTTTTTTTTCAAAAATTCACCAGAAAAGTCCATTAGAGATTTTGAAAAATACCAGTGAAAACCCCTGATCATATCAATATCATGATTCACCTTCTGAAAAATATATTAGTTCAGATGCTTAGTCTTGAATGGATGAGAATTTTTCTTTAAAAAATAGTTTTTGAAAACAAAGTACATGTGAGCAAGTTGATTTCAACCACTAGAACCAACCTGAGGAAAACTTGAGGCAAAACAGAGAAAGGTTTTCAAAAATTTTGAGGTGATTTAGGCACCTGTTTAAAAATCGTTTGAGCCTTTTTCAAAGCCACCCATTTTAATGCACAAGTTACATCACCTTTTGTCAAAACCTTTGAGCCGAAAAGATCCCTGTTTTGTATCAATGTCCCATGCTACATGAACCAGCCTTAGTGATAAATAAACTTGTTTCTTCCTTACCCATGATTCTCCAAATTATTGAAGTGTTCTGTTTGAATGAGCATGGATAAAGATTTTGAAGTTATAAGGAGGGATGGATGAATGGTACAGAAATATTTCTTTGTAAAGGGGAAGAAGAAGCAAAAGAGAGAAAAAAGAGAGTTCTGGGCTGAGTAGGAGAAAGGCCACCTTGTGTGTGCACCGGGACTCGGACCTCAGCAAGCTTAGAGTCTCTGAGTCAACCGGCAAGGTAAGCTGGACTCCAAACAAAGCCAAAGAAAAAGAAAGAAAAGGTTGAGGGTGAGTTAAGGGAAAGGCCACCTCGTGTGTGCACCGGGTCTCGGGCCTCAGCAAGCTTAGGGACTCTGAGTCAACCGACAAGGTAAGCTAGACTCTGGACAAAACCCAAAGAAAAAGATACATGGGAAGAAGAAGAAAAGAAAATGAGGGAAATAGAAAAAAATGAGGGATCAATGCAAAAGAATAAGTTTGGGGTCGAAGAGCTTGGAGGAAAAGTCACAAAATCAATTCATGCTCAAAAAAATGGAAAATAGATATGACGAGGAGAATAAAACCCAAAAGAAAAACCAAAAATCATCATCATACCCATTACCCATGCCTCATTACAACCCATAAAGACCTATTGATCAGAATTGAGAATTCCTTCAGGTTAGTGGAGAGTAGACTGATGGTTAGCTTATGGAGTTGAATTGAGACTTCTCACTTGTAAGGGCATGTTCATCTTTGAAAAATTTGAAGAAAATTCGAAATCTGTTTTCACTAAGCAAGAAGAACCATCATTAGGAAAGGAGTGAATCATCTATTTCGAAACTCAAGTAGGGGGGATCACTTAATTTTTTTTAAGTCTTTACAGATTTATCTGGAATTTGTTTCAGAGTTTTGCTCGAGGACGAGCAAAGGTTTAAGTTTGGGGTTGTGATAAGTGTCCAAAAGACACTTATATAGGCATGAATTATTGATCATAAATTCCTAATTTGAGTTGATTATGAGCTTAAAAGTGACAAATGTAACTCAAATACATGTTTTATGTCTCAGGTACCCGGTAGAAGAAGAAAAATGGGATTTGGCGCTAAAACAGAGGAAAAATGAGCAAAAGAGGCCAAAAAGAAGAACGGTGCGACCACGCCGATTCTGGCGCGACCGCGCCAAATAAATCCTCGGAAATTCAAATTAATGTACAAAAATGTCCAACGACCTAACGGTCATGAAAGACAAAGGTTGGGGAATATGAATGGGTGCGATCGCGCCACAGGAAGCGCCACCGGGCCACTGGAGGGCGCTACCGCGACAAAGGGAGCTAAAAGCAGAAAGAGAAGTTGCCATCCGGGGACCAGTAAATTCCTAAGGACAGGCGCGACCGTGCCATATCGCAGCAATGTTCGGCGCGACCGCGCCAAGTGGTTTCCAAACTTAGACGGATATCGGGTTCAGTGGCACGACCGCGCCAAAATTCGGCGCGGCTGCACCGATGACTCAACAGCAGAAAATACGAAAATCTCAGGAACCTGCTATCAAATCAAATCCAAACTTGGGAGATGGAGTCTCAGACGTCTAAGGAAAGGTTCCCATGAAGAGTTTAAGGTAAATTAATTAAGTCCAGATGCATTGAATGGTCCAAAAGAAGAAGTTAATTCAAAACAGGAATCTGCTGCCAATGGAAGCAGATAAATCCGAATTTTGTGAAGATCAGAGAAGGAATTTCACAATTCCAATTGAAGCCAAACTTGGAACGAAGCTTCCAGGTACTACAGAGGATCTTTTCACAAAATTTCAGGTCAATCCAGGCCAGGATTCACGAGTTACACATCTTCAAAGTGGTGGACCCGTGCAGAAGTTGGCAGCAGAAATCAGGCAACTTCCTTCCCTCATATCTCGAGTTTCCCAACTCAGAATTAATTCAAACTTCGTGAGCATGAAAAGGACTTCAAAACGAAGGTCTTTTTTTAATTTTACCCAATTCTGAGGTCGGGAAAGGGTACTTCATACCCCTGGACAGAGAGCAATTTACATGGCATGGGCAGCAAAACAAGTATATAAGGTGGTCCGAGGCAAAGAGCAAGGCATCGAGTTTTTGTAGTGTAAATTCAGTTCTCCAGAGTTCTAATTCTTGTATTTAGTTTAATTTCGTGTTCTGTTAGTTAGTATTAAGTTGAGAGAAAGAGAGAGAGAAGACATTGTAGCAAAGGCAGGAGAGGAGGCAAAGGACAGTCCTCAAGAGGGGGTTTTCTTTACTTCTTTTCTTTTCATGCTCATGGCTGTAATTGAATTCTCTTTGTGTGTTTGTTTCATAAGTATGGAGTAGTCTCTCTTTGTTGGGGGAAAGTCATGAACTCCTAGTTGGTATTATGTTTGAATTCTGAATTTTTACAGCAATAAAGTACTCTGCCTTTGTTTTAGAATCTGAATTCATTGCATGTTGCTAATCTAGATTTATATCTGAAGTTTAATGAGGTACGGATGAGAAGTTAAATTTCAGTACAGATTTGGGTTAGTTATATGATTCCTTGTTTTCTAAAACAACTCGCTCTTAAACTAGATTGTTCCGGTTTCTAAGGAGACTAGTGAGAGGTGATGTGACTTATTTAACTCTTGTTCTGAATAAGAGAGAGTAAATCTTTAGGCTTTTATATTTATGCACTCAGGAATTGAATGTTCCGGTTGAGAAGGAGTTCAAAGAATGAGTGAAAGTTATTTCCTGTATATGGGTAACCAGGTTTTCAGAAGCTAATTCAAGGTAAAGAGTACTTGAGTTATAAAATCAGAATTCTGCATATTTACAACTAGGAGGGATTGACATTCTTCCCCAACATCTCATCTCTATTAATTTTTTCAGAAGTTTAATTCTGTTTTCTTTTCAGTTTTCAAAACCAAAACCAAAAATATCTTTTCCCTCAATCAATAGAAAGATCTTTTCTTAAACTAAATCTCTCATCAAGGTCTTTGTGGGATCGATATCAGAACTTCCAAGTCTATATTACTTGCTGACCTAGTACACTTGCTAGACACTCAACAAAGACGAAGCATTTCTCCGTCGAATGCCCGACCAGTAGATGATATTTGCAAAAATTTGGATATTTGCTTTTGGATTGGTCGCCAGGTCTTTTGATTTCTGGCACTTTCAGCAGTTGATTTTAGAGGAATTGGTCGAGCATGATAGGAACGTCTGCATCGGCAAAGGGATATGTCTTTGCCTGTCGTTCTTCGGGAGACAATTTCTTGTAAGTACTCCCGGTCAGTTGTCGCGGGAGGTAAGTTGCTTTAGCCTTGCTTCCGACTTTGATTGGTTCGAAAGCGTTGGTCGAGAAAGAGGATTTTGTTTTCTCTTTTGTCTCTTTTGGTGCAGCCGCAGCTGGTGCCTTTCCCTTTTTGCGTGGATCGGCGGAAGAGGATCCTTCTTCTCCTCGTTCTTCTATTAGGATCTCCATGTTGTGAGCTTCTGTTGTGAGCTTCTGTTGTGCGCTCTTGGAAGTCGTTCGGCCGTCGGCTACGGTTCCCAATGCATTCCTCGTGAGCACATTTCGATCTCGGCTTCGAGAGAGAGATTTGAGCTTTCTTTGCGGTTTAGGCTCAAATTTCTCCATCGGTTGATGTAGTCAACCACCTTCTCGCCCTTCTTATGTTTGAGATTGGCGATTTCTACCAGAGTGACGGTACGCCGAGTGCTATAGAAGCGGCTGAGGAATTCTCGTTCTAGTTGCTCCCAGCTGTCGAAGAACTCTTGGGGTAACTCGATGTACCAGTCGAAGGCGTTTCCCTTCAGTGACCGGCCGAATTGTTTTACCAGCATGTCACCGTCGGTGCCGGCATTGTTGCAGGTTTCTATGAAATGGGCGACGTGCTGCTTTGGATGCCCGTCGCCGTTGAATTGTTGGAATTTTGGAGGGTGGTACCCGATCGGCATAGGAATGTTTTGAATCCTCTGCGTATACGGCCTCCAGTAGACGACTGATTTGTTGTCGCCGGAGTTGTTTCGTATGGCGCGATTGATCAGCTCGTTGACCGCGTCGATAGTGAGAGTAGTCGGATCCGCTTCAGCTCGGCTTCTGCGGGTAGCGACTGGTGCGACGGGCGGCAACTCGTCGCCGGAAGAAGGATCCTCCTGGATTGGTCCGGCTGAAGTACTAGCGGTCGGGTGATTTCGACCGACTTCCTGGGAAACGGCGCCGGAATTGTTCGCCGCCATGCTCATTTCGAATCTTTCGAGCATTCTTGTGATTTGAAGGTCGTGTGCTTCAATTTACGCATCTTTGATGCGCAGTTGCTCGCTCTGCTCTTTGAGAGCGGCTTGCAGCTCGGCCAATTGTTCTTCAACCATTTTGGCTGAAGTTGTCATAGCGGCCATCTTGACGGTTTGCGTCGGAGTAATTGTTCCCGACGCAACTTGAAGATATGAAGCCTTCGTCGGTGACTTTACTGAAGAGGCGGTCGCTGTGGGGGACCGGTCGGAAGGACCGGTCGCAGTTTGATTGCGGCGGGTGACCCCGGGGCGGCGATCGCTTTGCAAAGGATACGCCGGTGAGAATCGGCAAGATGGAATGGGCGATGTGGCCGCAGGGGAAATCGCCAGTGTTTGTCGGCGAGGTGAACGAATAGGTGGTGGGCCAGCCGCTGCGTTGAGTGCGGCCAGAAGGTCATGTGAGACCAACATAACCGGCGAGTTGTCTGTTGGTGATGTTCTCTATACGGAGGAGGCCGACACGGAGTGTGTTATCGCGGGAGAGAGAGAGGAGATCCCCCCGCTTTGCTCGTATTGTTGTACTAGAGTGGGAACAATGGAGTTTCTCCGTGACGGCGGCAACTGCAGCGAGCTGGCAGTCGGGCTGCGAGGAGAAGGAGAGGTGGCGGCGGCCAAATAGGTCGGCTTAGCCATCGCCGACATCAGTTTGGTGGAAGATGCGGCAGGTTTAGTTGAGGCCGCGATAGCCGGAGGCACGAACACGGCAGTTGGACGACGGGTGTCGCGCATGAATGGAGCTTGCCCAGTGGACAAACTTCTGGCCAGAGCCCTTGTAAATGGGCGTGTGGCATGTGGAGGGGATGTCGGAGCGCGGAGGTCGACCGGAGATGTGGCTACTGGTCCGTGGGCTCCGGTGGTTGAGCCTGCAGTCGCGGCGGGGCGCGGTTGAGCAGAGCTCGAGGAGGCTATTTGCTTGCCCCTGTGGTTGGTGTTGTTGTTGTTGGTGCCGTTGTTGGCGTTGCTGGCCATGGCTGTAGTTGGAGATTTTTTTTTGTTGGACGGAGAAGGAGATGAGAGGTAGGAAAGGTCCCACTGGGTATGCCAAATCTGTTTCACCGAAAATCCGCCGGTCCGCGAAGAGGCGCGACCGAGAGAATATGTCGATTACTTTAGAATAAATGTGTTACAGGGTGTGGTGTAAATATCAGAAATTGCGAGTACAATCTTCTATGCTTCCTCTGATTCGATCTCCGTATGAATTTGGTGAAGTCGAAACCTTCGCGAACGAGCGACTGTCGAACTTAAGTTGCAGGAACCAGTATGCACGAACTGTTGTGGCTTTGGTCGGTCGGACGGAGGTATTTTTGCTCCGTGTGTATCGACTTGTGATGTTGCCGATAGTCATGCGGAACTGTTTCACTTGAACTAGAAGACGATGAACTGCAGGTTGCTTGGCTTTGGTGATTTGACAGGACCTCTGTATGTGTGTGCGAGCTTCTTCTCTAAGAAGGGATTTGAGTCCTCCGGTTAGAGGGAAGGAATTCTTCACTTGTCGGAACTTGGGAGTTGATTTCTTCACACCTTGAGACAGGGAACTTCCGGCTATTTGTAGCTGGTCTGTGTGGCCGTTGAGAGGAGTTGCCTTGGAATGGGGATCGTGATCCTCATTCTGCTGTAATGTTGAGGAAGATGAGAGAGAGAGACCAGGATCGTGGCCCTCTTTTCGCTCCTTCGGTTGAAGACTGAGTGGTGGGCTGACGATGCATACTGATTCCGATTCTTTACTGACGAGGTGCCGACTGTGCTGGTGATGTGGCGATGCGGCTGGACTTCGTAGTGGGTTGCCACGACGAACCTTGATGACGATTAGAGCCTACCCATGATCGTTGTTTGATGGACCAATGGGTTGTTGGGCTTATCGAATTTGGGCCACGCACATTTTGATGCGTACAATAAATTATAAAATATAATATTTGTTTCATAAAAAATCTACCGGTCTGCGAAAAGGCACAACCGAGAGAGTAATTCGATTAATTCAGAGTAATTTTGTGTTACAATTTGGGTGTGAGTATAAAAAAATTGCAAGTACAATTTCCTGGGCTTCCTTTGATTCGATCTCCATTACAATTTTGGTGAAGTTGAAGCTTTTGGCGAGGACGACGCTGAAACTGGAGTTACAGGAACGAGTGCGCACGGACTGTTGTGGCTTTGGTCGGTCGAACAGAGGCATTTGGGCTCCGCGTATGTCGACTTACGACGTTGCCGGCGAACGTGTAGAGCTGCTCCTGGTCGAATTGTTGACTGACGAACGGCGAGTGGCTTAACTTCTCTGGTTCGAAAGTGTTTATGTCGACGGGAGTTTCTTCTCAGTGAAGGAGTTTTCAGACCTTCGTTTCGAGAGAGAATCTTTGTGCGTAGAGTGATTTCTCCGCTAGAATGCTTTCGAACTTGATTTTTTCCAACCCCTGGGACAGACTGTTTCCAGCTATTTGTGTTGGAAGATAATGTGCACAATTCACTCAAGATACAATAACTGCAATTGAACAATTTACACAACCAGAAACCAAATGTGTGTACCTTGTAGCCGAACCGCTTCCAAATAATTGACAGTAATGTAAACAACTGTAACTGGAAAGGTAATACCAGGTCCGAGGCGTGTAGTCACTGACTTCGAAAGAAATATGCCTCCTGTTGTGCACTAGGATTATTGGCAACTTCTCCCCAAGATACAACGGACCTAGTTGACTCACTCGTGCACCGAGTTGACTCAACTCTCGAACTCTTTCAGAACTTTTCTTGACTGCTTTTTCGGATTGAACACGAACTGTTTCGGAACTTGGATCAACCAGAGAATATATCTGATTTCTCCTCTCAAACTCAAGAACAAACGAGAACTTCACGAACTCTCAAGATCAGAGCTCTTTTCACTTTCCAAGTGTTTCTCAAGTCTCTGCTCTACTGATCTGTGGAACCCAATTTATAGGGTTCCCTGGGCACTTGTGTGAAAAGACACTTTTGCCCTCCAGTCCGATCAGACCGTTCATCAGTAACCAACTCCGATCCGACCATCGATCTATAACCAACTTGATCTGATGGATCAGATCAATAACCGTGTCAATCAACGGTCTGGATCTAGATCTATCTCAACGGTCATATCGAACTTATCTCTGATAAAATAAATGAATCTCAAATGGAGGTGCCGAGTTTCCAACCCAGGACCTCTCATATGCTAATCAAGAATTTTCCCCTCTGAGATACATCTCAATTGTGGAAATAAGATAAAACTTATAGAAAATAAATTAAAATGAATTACATCATTTTAAAACTACACAACATTCCCCACCATTTTAAAATGATGAGACAGCTGACATGACACAAGAATGACAAGCTGACATAACGCAAGAAAGATAACTCGATAGAAAGGAAAAGCAGTCAGTACTCATAAGTTTTCGACGAAAGGTGTCTTGCGGACTTGAACCTCCGTCTAGTTGATGTTCTGCTACCCATAACAGTCCTAAGTGAACAAGTCTTGAACTTGGACTTTATATACAGGTTTTAGAAACACCGAACAACCAAAGGTTGGTTCTCAAATATGAGTTCCATCAGGGTTGCGCGTTACGGCCATGCGCAGGTATCTTGTGATGTGAATATCTCTTTAGAGAATAAGCCCAGATTCTCTTATAGACTGCGGCCCCACAGTCATACTCACATTCGGTGATATCTCCAAGGGTATACTGCATCTCTATACCCTGCTACAATAGCCTCGATATCATTAAGGTTTTTCACCAACCTCAAATGATTGCAGTTGAGCACCAGCTTCCTAGAGATGGGACGTGAATAAATTCACTAATTTTGGTGCTCCTACCAATTACTCAGTTGGCTTGTTTTTACCCATTGAACCTTCATCATGGGATAACCATTCAGATAGGTTGGGTTGCTACTAACGGTAACTCATATAATAGGCTTTAATCCCATCCCCCTCGAAGCAAATTGTACTTGTCCTCTCGACAAGCCCTTGGTCAGATGATCTGCCAAGTTTTCCATGGACTTAACATAACTTAACGTTATGATTCCAGTGGAGGTGAGCTTACGCAAAATCTTGTATCTAAGCTCTATGTGCCTAGACGACTTTGAATTGTGATTTTTACTCTTCACTTTCATTATAGTCGCCTGATTATCACAGTTTATTAGGATAGCAGGAATAGGCTTATCCAACAATGGAATATCGATAACGACTCGAAGCCATTCTGCTTCCCCACCAGCCAACTCCAAGGCAACCATCTCAGCCTCCATAGTTGATCTGGTGATCAAGGTCTGCTTGGAGGATTTCCAAGCGACAACACCACCACCTAGTGTAAACACAAAACCACTAGTGGATTTTGTTTCATCAGAGTCAGAGATCCAGTTAGCATCACTGTACCCTTCAGGTATAGTTGGTAAACCGGAATAGTGTATCCCATAGTTAACAGTTCCCTTCAGATATCTCAGGAGTCTCTTAATAGCACTCCAATGAGATTTATCTAGATTACTCGTGTACCTGCTCAATCTGCCTACAACATATGAGATATCAGGTCTAGTGCAGTTTGACAAATACATCAAACTACCAATAATCTGGGAATATCTCAACTGAGAAACACTATCCCCACCATTCTTCTTTAGTTTAACACTAGAGTCATATGGTGTACTAACTGGTTTGCTATTCTCAAAGCCAAATCGCTTCAAGACTGTTTCTACATAATGAGACTGTGTGAAACAAATCCCATTCTCGTCTTTTATGACTCTGATTCCTAAGATCACATTCAGTAATCCTAGATCTTTCATGTCAAAATTATCACTAAGGTATTTTTTAACCTCTAAAATTTTGACATGTTCTTTCTCAAAAATTAATATGTCATCTACATATAAACACATTATGATGAATGAATTTTCATATACTCTCCAATACACACATTTATCAAAATCACATATCCTAAATCCATAGGAGAGAATTACCTTATCAAATTTCTCATGCCACTGCCTAGGAGCTTGTTTTAATCCATATAGAGATTTAACTAGTTTACAGACCTTATTCCCCTTACCAGGAACTACAAAGCCTTCTGGCTGCTCCATATAAATCTCTTCATCTAACTCACCATTAAGAAAGGAGGTTTTAACATCCATCTGATGTATCTCAAGTTTGTATGAAGCTTCCAGTGCTATAAGCACTCGCACGGTAGTGATCTTAGTTACTGGCGAATAGGTGTCAAAAAATTCGATCCCTTCTTTCTGACTATAACCTTTGGCAACTAATCTAGCTTTACATTTCTCAATGGATCCATCAGGATTACGTTTCCTTTTGAAAATCCATTTGCATCCTATAGGTCTAGACCCTGGAGGTAAATTAGTCAACACCCATGTGTTGTGTGAAAGTATGGAATCCATCTCACTTTTCACAGCTTCCTCCCACAAAGATGCATCACTAGATAGCATCGCCTCAGTGTAAGTTAAAGGATCATCCTCTATAAGGAAGGTATAGAAATCATCTCCGAAATTTTTCTCTATCCTAAGTCTCTTGCTCCTCCTAGGTTCAGTTTTAGGCAACTCACCAGTTTTCTCTGTATGTGATTTTAATGACTCTGCTACATCTAGTTTCCTCTTTTCTTTCATGGGAAAGGTGTTCTCTAAGAACACAGCATCATCGGATTCTTTGATTGTATTTACGCTGACCTCTTGTATATCAGAGCGTATAACCAAGAACCGATATGCATTGTTGTTTTCAGCATATCCTATGAAAGCAACATCGTAGGTTTTAAGAGTTAATTTCGTTGTTTTGTTAAGATTAACTTTAACCTTAGCAAGACAACCCCAAACTCTAAAGTATTTAAGACTAGGTTTCCTACACCATAATTCATATGGAGTTTTCTGGTAATCCTTGTACGGGATACGGTTAAGTATTTTACAAGCTGAAAGTAAGGCTTCTCCCCATAAATTGTTGGGAAGACCAGAACTAGACAACATAGAATTAATCATGTCGAAGAGTGTTCTGTTCTTTCTCTCAGCAACCTCGTTTGACTGGGGTGAATACAGAGCAGTGGTTTCATGAATGATTCCATGCTCCTCACAGAATTTCCCAAACTCTGCAGAGCAGTATTCACCTCCTCTGTCTGACCTAAGTCTTTTAATTGTCTTTTGGGTTTGGTTTTCAACTTCTACTTTATAGGTTTTGAAATTTTCAAAAGCTTCATCTTTTGTTTTTATTGGATACACATAACAGTATTTTGACATATCATCGATAAGGTAATAAAATACCTCTTACCTCCTCTAGTCAAGATACCGCTCATCTCACATATGTCACTATGTATCAATTCAAGTAAGTCAGAACTCCTACTGACTATCTCGAAAGGTTTCCTAGGTGGCTTGGACTGAACACATATCTCACATTTGTTATTCAGATTTTTGTTATGCTTGGGAATTAAGTCCAAGTTCATCATTCTTTTAAGTGTGTTCAAGTTCACATGTCCTAGTCTTCCATGCCATATGTCATGGAAATTCGTGCACAAAAACAAAGATGAACTAGCAGCTTTATTATCAGATTGAACAGAAATTACATTGAGTTTAAATAAACCATCTATTACATAACCTTTGCCTACAAAGGAACCTCCTTTGGTTATTACAACCTTATTTGATTCAAACACCAACTTAAACCCTAATTGACTCAGAAGAAAACCGCTACAAGATTCTTCCGAACTTCTGGCACATGTTGCACACGATGGAGGGTGAGAGTGTTCCCGGAGGTAAACTTCAACTTCACTTCTCCTTCTCCTATAACTTGTGCTACACTAGAATTGCCCATCGTCACAGATCTCCCTTTTACTTCCTGATAGGAAGAGAAAGAGGAAATATCAGAGCAAATATGAATAGTAGCACCAGTATCAATCCACCAATCGGTGGGTGTATATGCCAGGTTTAATTCATAGTTAGATGATACTAACCTGTCATTGGTTCCAGTAGAACTGGTTCCAGTTATCATGTTTTCCTGAGGGGTAACCTTATCCTTCTGTTCTCCTGGATTGTATTTCCTATGCCTACACTGTTTGGCAAAGTGTTCAGGTTTTCCACAGGCATAGCATGTTCTCTTGTTTCCGTCCTTCTGAATCTTTTGTTTGGGTTTTGTAAATTGCTATTTGTTTTTCTTCTTGTTGAAGTTAGGCCGTTTAGACTCTACTAAGTTGGCTTTTTCACTAACTTCTGCAGTAATGTCTGAATTCTTTTGGTCTGTACTTTTTTTTTTGTCTGAAACCTTTCGATTCTTTTCTTCAATCTGAAAGGCAACTAGCACTTCTTCCACTGAAGGGATAATTGACTTGTGCCTCATACGATTTCTGAATTCTGACCACGATGGGAGAAGTTTATCTATCAGTGCTGAAGCTTGGACTTTTTCAATAAAGGTGATTCCTTTTGAGCGGAGCTTGGTTACTATGTTTTGAATTTCATGAGCTTGATCGACAACTGATTTTTCATCGACCACTTTATAGGAAAAGTAATTTCCTATGTTAAAACTTTGCTCTGACTCCGATTCTGTTCCATACTTCGTCTCTAGTTCTTTCCAAAGGATTTTGGCTAATTTAGCTTCTTGATAGAGATCAAATAGATTATCACTTAGAGCACTAAGTATTGCCCCCCGACATATATGATCATCATTCATGAATTTAGCCTGTGTTCCAGATCTACCAGGTTCATGATCTTCAGGATCGGCTATAGGTGGGTCTTCTAAGACAAGGTAGTATAACCCGATGGAAGTTAACAAATATTCCATCTTTTTCTGCCATCTCCTAAAGTTGCTTCCATCAAAAGTTTTCGGTTTCAAAGTTTTGTTCAACTTATCTCTTGAGTGCATCATTCTAGGACAATATTTCTTTCGAAATTGTTGGAAAATAATGTGCACAATTCACTCAAGATACAATAACTGCAATTGAACAATTTACACAACCAGAAACCAAATGTGCGTACCTTGTAGCCGAACCGCTTCCAAATAATTGACAGTAATGTAATCAACTGTAACTGGAAAGGTAATACCTGGTCCGAGGCGTGTAGTCACTGACTTCGAAAGAAATATGCCTCCTGTTGTGCACTAGGATTACTGGCAACTTCTCCCCAAGATACAACGGACCTAGTTGACTCACTCGTGCACCGAGTTGACTCAACTCTCGAACTCTTTCAGAACTTTTCCTCACTGCTTTTCCGGATTGAACACGAACTGTTTCGGAACTTGGATCAACCAGAGAATATCTCTGATTTCTCCTCTCAAACTCAAGAACAAACGAGAACTTCACGAACTCTCAAGATCAGAGGAACCCAATTTATAGGGTTCCCTGGGCACTTGTGTGAAAAGACACTTTTGCCCTCCAGTCCGATCAGACCGTTCATCAGTAACCGACTCCGATCCGACCATCGATCTATAACCAACTTGATCTGATGGATTAGATCAATAACCGTGTCAATCAACGGTCAGGATCTAGATCTATATCAACGGTCATATCGAACTTATCTCTGATAAAATAAATGAATCTCAAATCAAGCATTTTCCCATCTGAGATATATCTCAATTGTAGAAATAAGATAAAAGTTATAGAAAATAAATTAAAATGAATTACATCATTTTAAAACTACACAACAATTTGTAACCGAGCTTGTCCAGTGGTTGAGGAATTTTCCTGGGAAAGGGGATCATGATCCCCTTTCTGCTGCCTTAATTGGGAGAGCAGGAATACCAGGAGCTTCCTCGGTTAACGACCAGACTTGGTCGTTTAACAGTTGAGGAGGTTTCTGGACGTGGTTGCAGACTGTTGCTGATGCGATGGATTTCTGCTGACGAGGGCGTCGACAGTACCGATGACGCGGCGACGCGGCTGGACCTCGCGATGGGCTGCGATGACGGACTTAAAAAATTGATAGAGCCTACCCACGACAATCGATTTCTGAATCGGTGGATTTCTGGGCTCGTCGAATTTGGGCCGTTCACATTTTGGTGCATACAGATTGCCCCCTTCGAAACTTGATCGTTCGGGAAGAACGAACAAGTTTTGAATGTGAAGAAGAACACACACGCACGCAACATTTTTTTTGTTTCTTTGTTGATCCGCTTACTCTTTTTGGATCATTTATCTTGTGTACGTATGTTTTTCTGTCCTCTTGCTTTTTTTTTTTTGGACATTGTCTGTACACTTTATACATATATATAAATATAAATAAATATATATAAAAATATAAATATATATATAATTATAAATATAAATATATATATATATATATATATATATATATATATAAATATAAATATAAATATATATATATATATATATATATATATATATATATATATATATATATATATATATATATATATATTCTCTTTGCTATTTTAGACTGCTGTTTTTACTTTTCCACTTCTCTATTTTTTTTTTTTTTCAATTTAGATGATTTTTTTTTTTTATCTGCATTACATGTGCAATGTACGGTATAGAGGGAGAGAGTACCTGAGCATCGACGACGAGTTAAAGTTGAGGTTGTAGTTGGCCGTAGTTTTCGTTGAGTGTTGTCGAAGGTTGTTTCGGGACCTCGGAGAAGGCAATCGCGATGGATTTTGAGGATTCCTGCAAGGCTCGGCAGCTTTGGTCGTCACGCCGGGTAAGAGGTGTTACTCGGCGACTCTGTATGTATTGCGCTAGTGAGAGGTGCAGTTTCGACGGCTTGGTCATCGTACCGATGAGGGAATACGCACTCGAATAAGACCCGGGAAGTCGAATTCAAGCTTGACTAGTTTTTTTTTTTTTCGGCGAACTGAAGTTCCTCCGGCAAACTATACTGATGCGTCGGGAGGGGGATTTGCGCCAGAGTAGATGCGGTGGTGGGGACCACTTTGGCTGAATTGAACCTCCCACGCGACTTGGGATGTCTCTCTATCGATGATTCTGCTTCTGTACAGGTCGCTGAGGATTTAGGGTGAAGCAGCATGGGTCCCACCCTTTCTGCGCATAGTCCCCCTTTTAAGTGGGAGAGGCACCAATCCACTCCCCATGAAGGAACGGTTACCTCCTCCTGGGAATTTAAGTGCTCCCGGTGTGACTACAATTTCTGCGAATTGGCTTTTTGCGAAGTGAATTGGGGGTTCTGCGAATTTGTTATCTGTGCTTGGCTGCGACTTTGGCTTGGAGGGTTGTCTGCGATTTGATTTTGGAAGACTGTTTGCGAGTTAGGTCTGGAAGGCTGTCCGCGATTCTGACTTAAAAGACAGTCTGCGATTTGGCATTCTCTACCAGACTACAAATTTGGGTTTGTGATTTTGATTGCGAATTGGAGACAACCTACGATTTTGTACTTTTTGACAACCTGTGAATTTAGGTTGAGAAGATAGTTTGCGGATTTGGCTTTGAGGAGGGCAGTCTGCGACCTTGACTTCACCTGCGACTCGGGTTGGCTTCGGATTGGGAGACTACGCGTTTGGCTTTTAGGAAGACTGCCTGCGACCACGACCCGAGAGAACTGTCTGTTTGCGGATTGGCAGTCTGCAAAATTTGGGACTGCAACCTGCTACCTGCTGTCCTCTGCGATTTGACTCTGCAACCTTCTCGGCTCGGGTCAAAAGTTCTCCGCGAACCAGAATTTTAAGGTACTGTATCAAGAAAATCTTCCCGGCCGTCTCTGGCTGAATTCGAGTCAGTCGGGGTCCCCACTCTCTTTTCTTTCTTCTTCTCTTCCTCCCTCTTTCTTCTTCTTTTTCTCTCCTCTCATTTTCGACTTCTCCCTCAATCTCTCTCTCTCTCTCTCTCTCTCTCTCTCTCTCTCTTGTCACTTTGTTTTCTTTCTCTCCTTTCTTTGTTTTTTTTTTTTTTTTTTTTTTTTGAATTTAGTCTCTTTTTTTTTTACGTCTCGATTTTTCTTCTCTCTTTCTCGCTCTAGGTGTGCATCCGGTTTGTTGATGTGACAGGTGCGACAACTTTTATTGTCGTGCGTGCTTGAGTTGATTTGGGTCGCGCCCGGCTCGGTCGCCGGGAGTGGCGTTGCCACTCCATCTTGGTCGCACCCTACTCTGTCGCTGGGGCTGGGCTTCTGCGTGTTGTGCTCGGCTTGGTCGCCGAGATCTATGAGTTTGTTCCATTGCTTCCGGCTCAGTCGCCGGGAAGTGCAGGTTGCGTTCGGCTAGGTCGCTGGGCGCGAGACTTTTGTTTTGTAAACTTATCAAAAACCAATTAATTTTAATTAACATGTACAAGTCTTTATATACATGGGTTACACATACAGAATGACCAAATTGCCCCTATATATGTACACATATTACACTAATAACCTATATAAACATATTACACTAACATCCCCCCTCAAACTCAAGGGGGACCAAGGGAACACATCTTGAGTTTGGAACACAAATACTGAAATTGCGACTTAGTGAGCGGTTTAATAAACATATCAGCAACCTATATTGTACAGCTGAAGAGTACGCGAAACATATTAATGTCGAATAAAGTGGCAATCAACTTCAGTGTGTTTGGTTCTCTCATGAAACACATCATTGTGAGAAATTTGAATGGCACTTCTATTGTCACAATAAAGTGGAGAGGTAGTGTCCAACTGCACACCCATATCACTAAAAAGCCAACGAAGCCAAACGAGCTCAGAAGTAGTGTCAGCAAGAGCACGATATTCGGCCTCAGTACTCGAACGAGACACAGTAGAATGCTTCTTGCTGCACCAAGAAATCAAAGAGTCACCCAAGAAAATACAATAGCCTATAGTAGATCTCCGATCAGTAACATCACTTTCCCAATCAGCATCCGAATTTGCAGAGAGATGAAGCTGCAAAGTGGAACCAAAAAATAATCCTTGGAACAAACTGCCTTTAATGTATCTCAGAATGCGCAAGACTGCAGCATAATGAACAGAACGAGGAGCAGACATAAATTGACTAACAACATGGACTGCATAGCTAATATTCGGACGATAGATAGTCAAATAGAGTAGTCCTCCAACTAATTGCCTGTATAAAGTAGGGTCAGATAATAATTCACCATCAGCAGGCAAAAATTTAGCATTGGGCTCCATAGGACTGTCACAAACCTTGCTATCAGACAGACCAGCTCGATTGAGCAAGTCAGAGGCATACTTAACCTGAGAAAGGCCATAACCATCATCAAGCGGAACAACTTCAAGGCCAAGAAAATATCGTAACTGGCCAAGATCTTTCATCTCAAAACAATAGCTAAGATAGCGCTTGAGATCAGAGATGCCCTATATGTCATCACCAGTAATCATCATATCATTAACATAGAGTAATAACAGAATTGTGCCAGACGAGGACTGACGAATAAACAAAGCAGAGTCATGACTACTCTGTGTATACCCAAATTTAACAATCTTGGAACAGAAGGTGGAAAACCAAGCACGAGGTGCTTGTTTGAGTCCATACAATGCACAACGAAGCCTGCATACCTGCCCAGAAGGATATGAAGAACCCGGAGGAGCTACCATATAGACTTCTTCAGTGAGTGTACCATTCAAAAAGGCATTCTTCACATCCATCTAAAAAAGATCACAGTGACGAATAGAGGCAATGGTTATCAACACACGTACTGAAGTCAATCGAGCCACAGGGGCAAACATCTCCTCGTAGTCAATGCCATACTCCTGATTATATCCTTTGGCCACAAGACGGGCTTTATACCGATCAATAGACCCATCAGCCTTAGTTTTAACCTTGTAGACCCACTTGTAACCAATAGGAAATTTACCAGGAGGAAGAGAAACAAGGTCCCAAGTATGAACTTTGTCTAAGGCTTGCAGCTCTTCAGCCATTGCTTGCTGCCAGAGAGGATTAGAGGAAGCTTCCCTGTAGGAAGAAGGTTCATAGACAGAGGTAAGAGCAGAAAAGAAACAATGATAGTTATTGAGACGCACCGAAGGTCGACGAATGCGCGAAGACTGACGAGGTGCTGATGGAGGGACGTCTGGAGCCAAAGGAGGAAAAGGCTCAGACGGCGAAGCGGAAGAAGGCACAGGCACGTCAACTGCAGGAGGCGAAGGGGACAAAGTATTGTCATACGGCGAACCTGCAACAGAATCAGAGCTAGCAGAAAGTAATGGAGAAGAACCATCAGGAAAAATATCAAAGGCAACTATAGGAGACATAGAAGACTGATCGGAGTGTTTAGGAAAGGAATATAAGGGAACATGTTCCCAAAAGGTAACATGGCGAGATATACATAGTTTGTTAGCCACAGGATCAAAACACCGAAAACCGTTTCGTTCAATGCCATAACCCAAAAAAACACACATAGCAGACTTGGCAGATAACTGCTCTCGTGGTCTGGCAAGAGCACAAAGCAAGTAGAGCCAAAAACACGAAGAAGAGAATAATCAGGAGATGTACCATAAAGACAAGTGAACGGGGTAGAGTTCTGCAAAATAGGTGAAGGCAGCCGATTAGTGAGATAAACAGAGGTTAAAACAGCCTCACCCCAAAACTGTTTCGGAACAGAAGAAGACAACATGAGAGTGCGAGCTATTTCTACAATATGCCTGTGTTTACGCTCAGCAACCCCATTATGTTGAGGAGTATAGGGACAAGAAAGCTGATGCAAGGTACCATGCGATTGCAACAGAGAATAAAAAATATGAGAAACATACTCTCCCCCAGAATTCGAATGAAAAACCTTTATAAACTTGGAAAATTGAGTACGAATCATAGTGGAGAAGTTAACATATGCATTATAGAACTCAGAACGAGCATGCAACAGATACACCCAGATGAAACGAGAATAGTCATCAACAAAAATAACATAATAGGAAGACCCTCCCATGGTCGCAACTGGAGCAGGACCCCATATATCAGAATGAATCACATCAAAAGGAGCCAAAGAACGGGTCTCGCTCGTATGAAAAGGCAATGCAGTATGTTTCCCAAGTTTACAATTAATGCACTATAAAGACGCAGAAGAAACAGAACCCAAATTTCCAGATGAAATCATTTTATTCAAAGTAGAACGAGATACATGACCTAAACGATTGTGCCAAAGTATAAAATCTGAGTCTGAAGTAACAGAAAGACTACAACGAGAAGAAACAAAATCTGAAATGTCTAAAGTATCTAACTAAAAAAGCCTTCCAACTTTACGCCCTGTCCCAAACACCTTCCCCGTTGACGGGTCCTGTACCTGACAACCAAAAGAAGAAAAAATAACATCAAGACCAAGATCACACAACTGACCAACAAAGAGTAGATTCATGGACAAAGCAGGAACATGGAAAACGTCAGAAAGATGAATTCCACGAGATGTACTGATAGAACCAGAATAGAAAACAAAAAGGGTAGACCCATCGGCAGTATAAATAGGAGATAACAAAGAGGAAGAAGTGGACATGAAAATAGTAGAATCAAAGGTCATGTGATTCGATGCACCAGAATAAATGGTCCAAGAAGACTTACCTGAGCTAGCAGACAAAGCAGAGGCTGAGGAAGTACCTTGACCAAGACCTATGAGAGCCTTGTTTATCATCTCCTGAATATCACCAAAGGTCGGAATAGGACTAGGAGAGGTAGAAGGCTGCGAAGGCAATGAGTCATCCTGATCGGCCGAAGCTGCAGTGGTGCGACGAGTGGAGGTAGAGTGTGGCGACTTCTTGAGTTTAGGACAAGTGAACTTCATATGCCCAAACTCTTTACAATAATTGCACTTTACCTTACTCATATCCAGAGTAGCACTAGGTTTGCCTTCAGAGGAAGTAGAAGATTTTTGAGATGTTGTGGCAAAAACTGTATCAATACCACCCAATGAGGAACTGAAAGGTCCCCGAGTAAGGCGACGAGTATCTTCGGCTAACAACTCCGATAATGCACTCTCAACGGACCGTAGTGGAGACTCGTGCAGCATAGAAGAGCGAATGGAGTCGTACTCATCACAAAGTGCCATCAGGAATTGAACCAAGTGAGTTTCCTCAATATACTTTTGAAAAATAACTGTATCTTCCTCATATTTAAACTGGGGATCCATGGCTGCTAACTGATCACACAACAAAGACATCTGAGCATAAAAATCAGAGATAGACTGATTTGGCATCTGTCGAAGAGAGTGAAGATCCATTGCTAACTTGTATTTCTGAGCAAAATTAGTGCCCATATACCGTTTTTTCAAAAATACCCAAGCATCATGGGCACAATCAAATTTACCAAGTTGAAAACTGATGGAAGGAGACACTGAACTAACAAGTAAAGTAAGTGCCTTAGAGTTGTTAATTTCCCATTCATCAACTGCTTTCAAATTAGAGATGTCAGCAGCAAGAACCGGCAGTGCGCAGGCACCAGTGACATATCTCCACAAATTTTGACCTTTCAAGAAAGTACGCACAATAGAGGCCCAATGAATATAATTAGAGTCATCAAGCTTCACTGGCACAATCTGAGCAATATCCATGCTCGTGGCCATTAGGGTCCCAAAACACACACAAACACAAATAAGGCAAAAAAAATAAAGTGCAACAATCCTAAGCCAAAAATCAAACCAGCAATCACCAAAATCCCAAACAGACAGTCGCAGCCCGCCACAAAGCAATGCAATAGGAGGATTTTCGACTCCCACACAAGCAATTGCAAGCTAAAAACCAATATTCAAGCAACGCACCTGAGAAAGAAGCAATTCGCGACTAATAATTGCTGAAGAAGAAGAGTTGCAAGGTCAAGAGAGCACAACGAATTCCAAATCACGAAGACACAACCTCGCGACGACGCAACCCGAATATGAGTTTTCAAAACCTCTCGCGAACTCCAAATTACCCAAAATTTTGTGAGGGGTTTGTCAAATCTTACCAAATCGACGTTTAATCGACACCTATGGCCAGATGAGAGGCTTTGGATAGCCCAAAATTTCGCCCAAAAAGCCAAATCGCGACCTACGCAAGGTCAACGACGCAGCCCAAAAAATGCTTCAAATCTTCACAAAATCGCAAGATTTCTCCAAAATTTCTTGTGGGGTATGAAAGAGCAACTCAAAACGATCCTATAGGTGGTCTCAGAAGGAGTTTTCGTGCCCTGAAAGCTCCAAAATCGCAATCCCAAACAGGCGCCGAAACCCTAGCCCAGGGTTGAAGACGACCGAGTCACGATGAGTCGACTCGATGACGTCGCGAACTCGGACCGAGTTGGGCCCGAGTTGAGCCGAGTTAGGTCGATTTTGACTGTTTTGTGACCGAGTCTAACTGAGTCACGCCCCCTCTCAACAAAACACGTAATTTTCTGGCTCTAATACCATGTAAACTTATCAAAAGCCAATTAATTTTCATTAACATGTACAAGTCTTTATATACATAGGTTACACATATACAAAATGACCAAATTGCCCCTATATATGTACACATATTACACTAATAACCTATATACACATATTACACTAACATGTTTTGCGTCTGCCTTGGTCGACGGACGCTGAATTCTGCTTCGAGTGAGGCCGGCTGGGTTGCCGGGGTGTTGCATTTCCATGTTGTAGCATCTGGCTTGGTCGTCGGGTGTTGATTTTCGTTTTGGCTTTGGCCGGCTCGGTCGCCGGGAGATAAAACTTCTGTTTTGGTCGCCGGGTGCCAAAATTTTGATTCAGCTAAGTCCGGTTGGGTCGTCGGGAGGCTGGAATTTCTTTGCGCACCTGGCTTGGTCGCCGGGTGCTGCCCGCAACCGGCCAGAGTTGCTGAGTGCGAGTTGTTTTGAGGTCGCGGCCGACAAGAGTCACCGAGGCGCGAGTATGTGTCGACCTCCTTGAAATTTTCTTGCGACTGCTTCTTTTTGTCGCAACTTCTCTTTTTTTTTCTGCGACTGCTTCTTTTTGTCGCGATGTTGTTTTTTTGTTTGGCGACTGCTCTTTTTTGTCGCTTGCTTTTCCTTTGCGACGGCTTCTTTTTGTTGCATTGCCCTTTTTTTTTTGTTCGGAGAAGAATTACATACCCAGCTCCGATTGGCTGCGTCCGGCTCGGTCGTCGGCCAGTGCCTTTGTATTTCTATCGCGTCTCATTTTGTTGTTTGGGTGCGGCATTTGAACTGTGCTCAGCTCGGTCGCCGGGCACAGTGACTTTGCAATTTTGATTGCGGCCGTATTGGTTGCTGGTTGCGAATGCTTGAACTGTGCTCATCTCGGTCGTCGGGTATAGTGACTTTGTTGTTTTGATCGCGACCATTTTTTTGGATGGTCGTGAAGCTTTGAGTCGTGCTCGGCTCGGTCGCCGCACTTGTTTTGATCGCGGCCGGCTGTGTGGCTGGTCGCGGAGCTCTGAATTGTGCTCGGCACGGTCGTCGGGCATTTGTTCTGATCGCGGCCGGCTGTGTGGCTGGTCGCGAAGATTTGAGTTGTGCTCGTCTCGGTCGCCGAGCACTTATTTTTTTTTTTTTTTTCGCGGCATTCATTTCCCGTCCAACTCGGTCGTCTGGCACTAGGATTTGAATGTGCGGCATCTGGTACTGTCGCCAGATGCTGAATTCTCTGTTTTGTTGTGTCCGTCTTTGGTCGTCGGGCACTGGAGATGTTGTTCGCCTCCAGTTTACTCTGTTGGCCGCGAGGCTGTTTTCTGTAGTGGCATCTGGCTCTGTCACCAGTCGCGAAGCTTGTGGTGTTGTGCTGCGCTCGACTTTGTTACTGACTGTAGTGCTCCTGTTTTGATCGAACTTGGCTCGGTCGCCGAGTGCTGTAAGTTTCTTTTGGTCGCATCTGGCTTGGTTGCTGGACGTGAAGGTTTGCTCGTTTGCGCAGAAGAGGATCGGTAGGCCCATTCGGTTTGCCCTCTCTATTTTTTTTGTTTTTGTTCCTCTGTTCTTTCTCTTTCAGCGGTGACTGGTCCTTTTTGTCACCCCCCTTTTTTTTTCTTATTTGCGTCCCTCTTTTCTCTCTTTTTCCTTTTTTTTTTTTTTTTTTTTTTCTGACTTTTTTTTTTTTTGGTCGCGTGTCCCCCTTCTTTTTGTTTGCGACTTTGCCTTTGGTCGCAGGGGGCACACACATTTATTATATATTTTTTTTCTTTGAATTGAGAGGGAGATGAATTGAGTACCTGATTTGGCTCGGCTGACGATTTAGACACTTTATTGCAGATGTCTACTCCATCGAATTCTTTCTCCTTCCTCGGTCTGACCATTTCGAGCGTCAAGACCCTCGTAAAGGGTACTCTCCGAGATTGCTTACGAATTTGTGACTCTAAAGAAGAGTCGAGAGCATTGTTGATACCTCTTGGGGGGCCGTTGGCTTATGGCGGTTGCGAAGTGACTGCGCCCTTGGTTAGAGCTATCCATGACCTTTGGAGCCGCTCGGTTGTCGACGAGGACGACCAAATTTGTTATCTCCCCAGAGTTGAAGAAGCTTTATCGTCTCCACATCAGACCGTATGCAACATCTTACTGAGTTCGATGCACGACCATTTGATTCGTCTTTCGGCGCCGAAGCTTCCCATCGACAGCGACCGGCTTGGTTCTTGGGACAGTCACCCGATGGTATGCTTGAGCCCTTATCCGGCGCCCTTCTACTTTGAGTGGACGAACGTCATTCTCCATACCTGTGCAGAACCATGGCCGCGGTGGACCTTATTCATGCGGTTCGAGCTTCAATGTTTTCGTACCGATGTTTCAGCAACGTTATCCACGCCTTTCTAGAAGTCTGGTGTTCTTCCACCAACACTATCTTTACTCGCGAGGGGGAGCTATCGATTTCTTTGTGGGATATGCATCGGCTAGGTGGACTGCCTATCTCTGGGAGCATTTACGATGAGGTGACTCCGACGATTGAAGACTTCACTCAGAGTCATTTCATGCCGCTACCTAAGAGCATTCAGTATTTGATTCTCGCATACTATCGCCTTTTCTGTCGTCTACGGTCTTTGAACTCGGAAGGATTCTCTGGAGTTCCCATGTCCGAGTGGGCGTCGTTCTGGTTCCGCGCCGAAGGGGATGTGCAGCCTTCGGAAGACACATGGGCTGATCGTGGAAAGACGACTGGTTCTCAGAGTCGCGACCGGTCGGCCGTGCAGAATCAACCACTCTCCGAGCTTGGAGTTCCTGATGCCCTCGCAAATCAGGTATATCTGGCGGATTTCTTGTCTTTGTGGCTCTGCCGCTTCGCCATTCCTTTACCGGGCGGCATGCTGAGGTTCACTGTCTTCAAGATGGCATGTTTTATGGCCAGAGACAAGAAGTGTAGCTTCGCCGGCGCAGCCTTGGCCAATCTTTATCGTGGGCTCAACAGCTTCTCGATTGGGTGGATCTCTTGGCCGTTTGTCTATACATGGCTTGCCCAGCGGTTCGGCGTGCACGAGGCTGATTCTACCAAAGGCGACAGACCCCTTATGCTGTTGTATCGTAACCCGGAGCTTTGTCGTTTCTATACCAAGGAGGAGGCTCGTTCTCTGTTTTGGCGCGGTGGAGTGCGATGTTGGTATCCTTCAGAGGCTCTTCTCCCCGGCCCGATTATTGACATGCCTGGCCACTTTGCTTCTCGGATCGAAGTGGAGTACTTCCGTTGTTTGCGAACGACCTTTCTAGTCCTGCGGCAGCGCAACCTCCTTATAGTGGTCAGTCCTCATCGGTTTGCTCGTCAGTTTGGGTTCTCGCAAGACTTACCAGGAGCGCTATTTGCTGACCAATGGAAAGCGGCCACGGTTAATGCGCTGGTGGAAGTTTGGCGAGCCGGGACTGCCTGCCCTCTCGGCAGTGTGGAGGTGCCAGCCTTCGTGAGTCCAGGTTCCGACCCTGGTGTTACGTCCCTTTTTCCGGAATCCTAGCTTGAGGCAATCGTCCCCCTCTTCGAGGTACTAACTTCTCCTTATTTTCTTTAGCATCTTCCTCCTTCCCCTTCTTTTTTTTTTTTTTTTTTTTGACTTCTTCCATCCTCTTTTTTTTTGTTCAGCGTGCATGGAAGAAGTTTACCGATGCATTTGCGCCGGAAGGAACTTTGCCCCCCGCGCAAGGAGATGGTGAAGCAGAGGGTGCTGTTCGAAAGAGTTCTCGAAAAAGGCGAAGAAGGGTAAAGTTGCGAAGAAGAAGGCGCCTCAGCCGAAGGTCGCGAAAGAGAAGGTGTCGGTGCCGTCGGAAGTCGTACTGGCGAAAGGCATCGTGATCAGCGAGGCATCTCCGGCACAAGGGGAACCTCTGCCAGTGGTACTTTCTTTGACGGCTTAGAACGCTCCTTTAGATAAGGGGAAAGGATTGGTTGAGTCGGTGACCCCGCTGAAGAAGACTGCTGCGAAGAAGAAGAAGGGGGCTCCACAGTCAGAACCTTTCATTTTCGTCCCGCCTCCTTTCAAGAAGCAGCTGCGAACCGGTCTAGGTAAGCCTTTGACGCATTTGACTCCGCTTTCTGTCGTTCAGCCGCCGGAGACCCCTCTGTCGGAGTCGGGAGAGAAGGCTAAGGAGACAGCGCCCCATGACGGGTCTGTTGTTTTGCCGGCTGGAAAGACCACTGTGGAACCAGCAATATTGTCACCTGAGCTGGCGACCCAGGCTGAAGTGTCAGCGATCCACGAGTCTGGCGACCTTCCTTCCGACGATCTTACCATCATTGTGGCCCCGTTTGCAAACCAGCCCAGCTTTCAGCAGGAAGACCTGTTCGATCAGGCTGAGATGGATGCTACCCGCAAGTTGGAGTGGGTCGAGGAGCGAGCTCTGTCTGCCGTCGCTATTGATGAAGCCGAGTGCCCGACGATGACTCTTGGTGAGGGCGTAGCACCTCAGCAGCCTTCGAGTGGGCCAATTGCGGCTGAGGGACTTGTGGTAGATGCCGGAGTGGCTGTCGCGACTTCGAGGAGGGAACCCTTTGTGACGTTCCCCCCTAGCAGTGGAGAAGTGACTTTAGCTGTGAAAGAAGGAGCTCCGGGTTCAACTTGTTGACCCGTTAGTGAGGATTCGTCGACTTCTCGGCCTGCGTCGGTAAGCACCTATCATTCTCTTCCCCTTTTTTTTTTCTTTGTTCTTCTTTCCCTCATCTCTCGATTTTTTTTTTTTAGCTGTCGGCCTTCCCTCTTTCGGCGAGGTCAAGGTTGTTGATGCAGCGGTCCGCGCTGGGACTGTGGACAGTGTTCGTTGAGTCGGTTTTAGTGCCGGGCGACGACCCATGTTTGTCCGAGCTTGTGTTGGACACTCGTGCCATTCTTGAGCATTTGAGAGGAGCCAATGTCGATACTTTGGTTCTGGAGCAGTGGGTGGAATATTTTGCTTCATAGGCGGCTTATTTTCAGCAGTTGCGCAACTCTTTGGCCGGGAAACTCAGTTTGACCCAACGGTTTGCTACTGAGGCTGAACTCACGCAGTCTGTCCAGCGCGTAAACCATCGACGCGATGACTTAACTGCGGACTTAGATAGACATCAGGCTGAGTGCGACGCTGCGGAGGCTGAACAGGGAGCTCTTCGTGATCGTCTGGCATTCATCTCATCTCAGATCGACTCCATCAATGCTGAGCTTGCGACCATCTGTCGGGGGATTGACACTGCTGAGGAGGAAGCTTCTGCTCTGGAGGGCGAACTTGCTTCTGTTCATGCATGCCCTGTTCTCGACGAGGCTGAGACACAAGATTTGGCTGAGGTCCATGCTGATGTGGTGCGGTTGCGGCAACGAGTGGCTGACTTTGAGCTTCCTTCGCCTTGATGTGTTTTTTTTGTAGTCTCTCTTTTTCTTTTTCTTTCGACGAGACTAGAACCTTTTTTTTGTAGCCTCCCATTTTTGTTACGAGGCTTGTATTACTCTCATCACACATTTTCTTTTGCAATGGGAAGTGGTCATTTTTTTTCGACTTTCTTTTCCTTTATTTTCCTTTTTTTTTTTTCTTTGTCCTCTTCATGGATAAAATCGTTTGACGAATTTACCGTTCGTTATCGGCAGTTCCGAACCATTTGAAGTGATGAGCTTGTAGGCGCCATTAGTGTAGGCTTCCTGCACCACATACGGTCCTTCCCATTTCGGTGTGAACTTGCCCCCGGTTTTACTCGTAAAGAGCATTGGCCGTTGAACTGCGAGCACAAGGTCGCCTTTATGGAATAACCTGAGTCGTACCTTTTTGTTGAAGGCTCGGGTCATGTGAGATTGGTAGCATTCGAGTCGTTGTTGCGCTTCGAGTCGTTGCTCATCAAGTGACTCCAATTCTGCGAGTCGCAGTTGGGCGCACTCCTCCGTCGTCAACCCTTCTCTCATCTCAATTCGCAGAGAGGGAAGTTGTACTTCGAGAGGGAGCACTGCTTCGGTGCCGTAAAACAGCGAATATGGGGTCGACTGGGTCGGTGTTCGAAACAAAGTCCTGTATGCCCACAAGGCTTCGCCGAGCTTTTCGTGCCAACTCTTTTTGTTGGCGCCGATGGTTTTCTTTAGGATCTTGCAAAGTGTTTTGTTGAATGCTTCTGCAAGTCCTTTGGTTGTCGGATTGTAAGCCGACGATGTTCGCAGTTGTATGCGAAATTTCTTGCAAAAGCGGTCCATGACTCTATTCCTGAACGGTGTGCCATTGTCCATCACTATATACCGAGGAACTCCATATCAGTAGATGATTTGAGTTCGAATGAAGTCGGCGACTGTGGTTGCCTTGACTTCTCGGTATGCGATGACTTCGGTCCATTTCGAGAAGTAATCGGTGGCCGCCAGGATGTATTGCCTGTCGGAGTCGAATTTGGGAGTGATGGGACCTATGATGTCCATCCCCCAAGCTTCGAATGGCCATGATGCAATCGTCGGGTGAAGTGGCTCAGGTGGCTGATGTATGTAATCGGCATGGAGTTGGCACGGTTTGCAGGTTCGAGCCATTTCGGTGGCGTCCCTGAGCATCATCGGCCAGTAGTAGCCCAGTCGTTTGACTTGTAGATGGAGCTTCGGGCCAGCTTGGTGTGCGCCGTAAATTCCACCGTGTCTCTTTTAGCACTTGCAGCGCCTCTTCTTTTGATAAGCATCGAAGGAGCAGACCTTCATACGACCTACGGTAGAGTACGTCATTGATGAAAACGTACTTTTGAGCTGCTCGGCGAATTTGGACTCGCTCTCGCAGGTCAACAGGAAGTATGTCGTGGCGAAGGAAGTTTGAGATAGGTTCCCTCCAATCTTCAGCTTCGTCTTGGCTGGCCGAGATAGGAAGAGATTCTTCTATTTCCTGTGTCTGTTCTCCTTCTATTTCTTCCTCGGCCGATGGAGGGATTACCCATCGTTCGCAAATGGGGACTTGGCTCGGCTGTTCGTCGAATTGTGCTAAGCTGGCAGCAATTCCAGTCAATGTGTCGGCTGGCCCATTTTCGGATCGAGGAATGTAGTGAGTGAGGCTTCCGGAATTTGGGCCAGAAGTTCAACGACATGTCTCCAGAATGACACAAGTTTGGGTTTCTTTACTTCGAACTCCCCTATGAGCTGCTTGGTGACCAGAGCCGAGTCGTCGTAGATGTTTAACTGCGGCAATTTCACCTCGACCGCCATGCCGAGTCCGAGGAGGATAGCTTGATACTCCGCTTCGTTGTTCGAACAGTTTTGAGTAAGAACAAACGAATACGGGAGTAGGGTGAAATAAACAGAACTCCCGCGCCGGCTCCGTTTCCTCGCGCAACACCGTCGAAATACATCTCCCACTGGGGAAGCACCTTGACCAGGAAGATCTCTTCGTCCGGGAACTCTTCTGTTAATTTCCATTCGGCCGGCACCGAGTGGTAGGCTAAGAAATTAGCCAGAGCTTGGCCTTTGATTGCGCGTTGCGGAACGAAGTTAATTTCGAACTCCGATAGAAGCAATGCCCACTTTGCCAGTCGACCAGAGATAATTGGTTGCGACATGATGTATTTCAGTGGATCAGCTCGCGATATTAAGTTTGTCAAATCCGCCAGGAGGTAGTGCCGAAGTTTTTGGATTGCGAAGATAAGTGCTAGACATGTCTTCTCGATCGGTGTATAATTAAGTTCGGCACTTACTAGTGTCCGGCTCAGGTAGTAGAGAGAACATTCTTTGTTGTCCTCGTCGCATTGAGCCAAGAGAGATCCGACTGACTTCTCTTGTGCTGCGATGTACAACAGCAACAGTGATAAGTGTCCAAAAGAAACTTATTTTATGCATGATTTAATGAGCATAAACTCCCATTTTGAGTTAATTATTATCATGAAAATGAATTATATAACTCAAATTCATGTTTTGTGTCTCAGGTACCCGGTAAAAGAAGAAAATTTGGATTCTGAGGGAAAATGAAGGAAAAAGGAGCAAAAAGAGCCAAAAAAGGGAACGGCGCGACCGCGCCGATTCTGGAGCAACCGTGCCGGGAAAATGTGCAAAAATTTAAATAAATCCAAGAAATTTCCAACGGCTAGAAATGACTCAAAGAAGACAATTCGGGAATGTGAAATGGCGCGACCGTGCCCCTCGAGGGCGCTACCGCGCTAGGAGGATGGTGCTACCAGTGGCAATGGTGCGCTAGACAGTTTCCATACAAGGAGTCCAAAGCGCTATTTCCAGAAGTCGGCAACGAGTCTAAGGAGTGGCGCGACTGCGCCAAAACAAAGAACAATTCGGCGCGACCGCGCCGATAACTCAGCAAACGTAAATTACGGAAATCATGGGATCCTGACAATTAATCAAAGCCTAAACTTCGGAGAAGGAGACCTAAATGACTAAGGAAGCTATCTACGAAGATTTTATGGAATATTGTCAGAGTCTAGGTGCATTGAATGGTCAAGAAGAGAAGTCCAAGACAAAGAAGGAAACTGCTGCCATAAAAGGAAAGTACAAGTCCGAGATTGAAGAGGCCATATCTAGAGATTCCGACTTCCAGTTGGATCCAAATTTGGACCACAGCTTCCTGAGGGGATTGAGAATATTGACACAGAAAATTAGGCCAATCCAACTCGGGTTTGCGGAGTTTTATATTTTCAAAGTGGTGGGCCCAGTGCAGAAGTTGGCAGCAGGAACTGTCTATCCTCTCCACATCATATCTCGAGTTTTCCAACTCAAAATGGATTGAAATTTCGTGAGCAAGGAAAGGACTACATAAGGAAGGTTCGGATGTAATTTCAGACAATTCTGAGGTCGGGAAGTCACAATTGATACCCCTGGACAGAGACCTATTTTCAAGGCATGGGCAGCAGGACATGTATAAATAGGGGTCCGAGTTTAGAGTTTTTCATCGAGTTTATCATCCAGTTCCGAGTTCCAGTTCTTAGAATAGTTTGTAATTTAGGTTTTTATTGTTTTGTAGTTAGTTTAGAGAGAACAGAAAGTCCAGAGTAAGTCTTGCACGACCTCTTGGTACTTTAGAGAGAGAAGGAAGACATTTAAGCTAAGGGAGGAGATGAAGCTAAGGGCAGTCCTTAAGGGGGTTTTCTGTACTTATTTTCTTCTTATTTTTATGGCTGTAATTGAATCCTTTTTGTGTGCTTATTATATTATCATGGAGTAGTCTCTCTTTGTTGGGAAAGTCATGAACTCCTAGTGGTTACATGTTTAAGTTCTTAATTCTATAGCAATAAAGTACTCTGCTTTTGTTTTAGAATCTGTATTCATTGCTTATTACTAATTTAGATTGATATCTGAAGTTTAATGAGGTACGGATTGAGAAGTTAAATTTCAGTAAAGATTTGGGTTAATTATATGATTCCTTGTTTTCTAAAACAACTCGCTTTTAAACTAGATTGTTCCGGTTTCGAAGGAGACTAGTGGAAGGCGATGTGACTTATTAAACTCTTGTTCTGAATAAGAGAGAGTTAATCTTTAATATTTTATATTTATGCATTTAGGATTTGAACGTTCCGGTTGAGAAGGAGTTCAAAGACTAAGTGAAAGTTATTTCCTGTATATGGGTAACCGGGTTTTCAAAAGCTAAGTCAAGGTAAAGGTGCTTGAGCTATAAAATCAGAATTTTACATGTTAACAGCTAGGAGGGATTGACATTCTTCCCCAACATCTCATCTCTATTAGTTTTTCCAGTAGCTAATTCTGTTTTGTTTTTCCAGTTCTCAAAAAAAAAAATTATTTTCCTCAATCAGTAGAAAAATCTTTGCTTAAACTGAGTTTTCATCAAGGACTTTGTGGGATCGATATCTGGACTCTCGTGTCTATATTACTTCCTGACCTAGTGCACTTGCTAGACACCCTACAAGTTTTTGGCGCCGTTGCCGGGGACCATTTAATTGAGAGTATGTTTAAGTGAATTTTGATATGTTGATTGAGATTAAAATTTTTTATTCTATCTTTTCAGGTTATTTAGGATCAGTGCATGAAAATCAGAATCAGTGGTGGGCCACTTGCTGAAATTGATCCGGAACCAGAAAGAGCACTCAGGCAACCATGATCTGTGGCTTGTGAGCTTTAAGGGAATGGTATAACTTCAAGCACACAGATGAGAGGTGGAAAGACGTGCAGAATGAGATAAGTTCGTATCCTAACTCATATTCAAAATTTCCTCAACCATATGCACCTTCAAATCATAATTCATGGAGGTATGATTCTAATATATCATGTTCTTTTGTTGATAATGAACCTAATAGTTTCTATGAAGCAGAGCATGATAATTATTTCTCTAAGCAAAATGTAAATCCATATTTCGAGAATAATTGGTAGGACAATTTGCCACATGGGCAATTGTCCAGGTTCAGGTATGATCACCCTCCTATGTTCAGTGACTCTTCATATCATCATGCATATCCCCCTCAGCCTCAAGAAGACTGGTCTAGGCTGACCACTCTAGTGGATAACTATTCTGCCCAAATAGATACTATGTTAAATCCACCTGATGAACAACCTAGTTTAGAAACCATTGATAATTCACAAAAAGCCAGACTTGAGGAGATATTTTTAAAGTTCCTAGAAAATCAAGAAAAAAGAGATGCTCAGACGGAAGCCAGGCCTGACGCTCAAGAAGCAATCCTATAGAATCAAGAAGCTTCCATCAAAAATCTGGAAATACGAATAGGACAGATGGCCACTGTCATATCAGAACTCATAGAGGAAGATACAATGGAGAGAGCTGGCAGTTATTGTGATTTTCAGAAACTTCAAGAGGGAGAAGATGAAAAGATCATAGAGGAAAAAGAAGAAGATGATAAAGAGAAAGAAGGGGATGGGATAGAGAAGGAAGGGAAACCCCTTGAAGAGCATAAAGAGGTTAGGATAGAGGACATGAAGGTTAATGAACATTCTTTCCTCTCATTAGATATTGATTTCTTCATTATCCAGCCTTATAAACCACCCACAAAAGTTGAAATTAAAATTTTATTAGGTCTGCGCAGTGTGAAGAAAAGTTGGCTAAAAATAAATGAGCAAAACAAGTTAGAAGCCAACTAGAAAAGAGAATGAGTGATCAGCTCTTTACTCAAAAGTTTGAATCACCATGCAACACATTCCAAAGTCAAAAACACCCTCAAGCATGGATGGTTCCAGTTTCTATTCGATCCTGGTGGATCAGATCACATGGATCAGTAGGTAGTGTAAAAATAGGAGTTTTTGAATTTGCTGGAATTTTTTTAGTAGGTTAGGATAGTTCTTTTCAAAATTTTTAGGTCTTGTTTAAATTTGAATGCGATTTTGATTTCTTTGCATAGACCTAGAATAGGAATAGGGTTAGATTAAAAATTTACTGCTTTCAAAAAATAGCAAAACACAAAAAAATTAAAAACACAAAACTGGAAAATGGAAGAAGAAGATGAAAGGGAAAAAGAAGAGTAGAAATTTCTTGCTATATCATTTAAACTTTTTCTTTCTGAAAATTGTGTGTGTGAGCTTGCTTTGTGTGTGCTTTTATCTGAGAGTGTCATTTAATGAAATGTTATTAATATGTACTCAATCTCCATTCATATTAATGAAATTATGATTTCTACTCTCAATGATTTGTCTCAAAGCATGTTTTTAACAATACTTCCAATGAAAATGTGTGAAAAATGACTCTGAATCTGCCTGTCACTGATTCTAACTTGTCCAAGAGGGAAGGATTGAAAATATTATTCAGGATCTGTAGAATTGTTGAAATTACTCGACGCGTTCACGCCAAATTCTGGCAGGGCCGCGCCACTGCCTAGAGAAAAAACAGCCACTACAAAGGTGAGGCAACACAACCTCCACTGCAGGTATTCTTCTTAACATACATTTTATGCCTGAGAGACACTTCTAGTCAATTTTCAATTTCAATTGCTGAAAGTCATGCAAATTTTTATCACTAACCCATGAGAATGAATGCAAGAGCCACCAAGGGAGATCCATCCAACCTCAATCCAACCAGAAAATCAGGGAAGTATCTCTATCACCCCTATGTTTACTGCTGCTTTGAGGACAAAGCATGTTTTTAAGTTTGGGGTGGGATACTCTTCATGCAATTTTAAGGGGATTTGAAAAAATTTTAAGTTTGGGGTGGGATACTTTTCATGCATGGATCAGAAAGCACTATTTTTTTCAAAACTTCACCAGAAAATCCAACAGAGACTTTGAAAAATACCAGTGAAAATCCCTGAGCATATGAATAGCATGATTCACTTTCTGAAAAATATTTTAGTTCAGATGCTTAGTCTTGAATGGATGAGAATTTTTCTTTAAAAACAGTTTTTGAAAACAAAGTACAAGTGAGCAAGTTGATTTCAATCACTAGAACCAACCAGAGGAAAACTTGAGGCGAAACAGAGAAAGGTTTTCAAAATTCTGAGGTGATTTAGGCACTTGTTTAAAAATCGTTTGAGCCTTTTTCAAATCCACCCATTTCAATGCACAAGTTGCATCACCTTTTGTCAAACTTTTTGAGCCGAAACGATCCCTGTTTTGTTTCAATGTCCCATGCTACATGAACCAGCCTTAGTGATAAATAAACGTGTTTCTTCCTTACCCATGATTCTCCAAATTATGGAAGTTTTCTGTTTGAATGAGCATGGATAAAGATTTTGAAGTTATAAGGAGAGATGGATGAAGGGTATAGAAACATTTCTTTGTAAATGGGATGAAGGAGCAAGAGAGAGAAAAAAGAGAATTCTGGGCTGAGTAGGAGAAAGGCCACCTTGTGTGTGCATCGGGACTCGGGCCTCAGCAAGCTTAGAGTGTCTAAGTCAACCGAAAAAGAAAGCTGGACTCCAAACAAAGTCAAAGAAAAAGAAAGAAAAGGTTGTGGGTTAGTTAAGGGAAAGTCCACCTCGTGTGTGCACCGGGTCTCGGGCCTCAGCAAGCTTAGGGACTCTGAGTCAACCGACGAGGTAAGCTAGACTCTGGACAAAACTCAAAGAAAAAGATAAATGGGAAAGAAAAAAGATGAGAAAAGGAAAAAATGAGGGATCAATGCAAAAGAATAAGTTTGGGGTCGAAGAGCTTGGAGGAAAAGTCACAAATCCGATTAATGATCAGGAAAATGGAATATGGATATGAGGAGGAGAATAAAATCCAAAAGAAATAACCAAAATATTCTTCATCATACCCATTACCCCTGCCTCATTACAACCCATAAAGACCTATTGATTAGAATTGAGAATTCCCTCAGGTTAGTGGAGAGTGGACTAAGGGTTGGCCTATGGAGTTGAATTGAGACTTATCACTTGTATGAGAATGTACAACTTTGAAAAATTTTGAAGAAAATTCAAAGTCTGTTTTGACTAAGCAAGAAGAACCATCATTAGGAAAGAAGTGAATCATCTATCTTGAAAAATTTTAAAGGGAGCATCACTGAATTTTTCTTAGTCTTTACAGATCTATTTGGTATTAATTTCAGAGTTTTGCTCGAGGACGTGCAAAGGTTTAAGTTTGGGGTTGTGATAAGTGTCCAAAAGACACTTATTTATGCATGATTTAATGAGCATAAACTCCCATTTTGAGTTAATTATTATCATGAAAATGAATTATATAACTCAAATTCATGTTTTGTGTCTTAGGTACTCAGTAAAAGAAGAAAATCTGGATTCTGAGGGAAAATGAAGGAAAAAGGAGCAAAAAGAGCCAAAAAAGGGAACGGCGCGACCGCGCCGGGAATATGTGCAAAAATTCAAATAAATCCAAGAAATTTCCAACGGCTAGCAAAGACTCAAAGAAGACAATTCGGGAAAGTGAAATGGCGCGACCGCGCCCCACGAGGGCGCTACCGCGCCAGGTGGATGGCGCAACTAGTGGCGCTGGCGCGCCAGACAGTTTCCATACAAGGAGTTCAAAGCGCTATTTCGAGAAGTCGGCAACGAGTCTAAGGAGTGGCGCGACCGCTCCAAAACAAAGAACAATTTGGCGTGACCGCGCCGATAACTCAACAAACGTAAATTACGAAAATCTCGGGATCCTGACAACTAATCAAAGCCCAAACTTCGGAGATGGAGTCCTAAATGACTAAGGAAGCTATCCACTCAGATTTTATGGAATATTGCCAGAGTCTAGGTGCATTGAATGGTCAAGAAGAGAAGTCCAAGACAAAGAAGGAAACTGCTGTCATAAAAGGAAAGTAGAAGTCCGAGATTGAAGAGGCCATATCTGGAGATTCCGACTTCCAGTTGGATCCAAATTTGGACCACAGCTTCCTGAGGGGATTGAGAATCATGACACGGAAAATTAGACCAATCCAAGTCGGGTTTGTGGAGTTTTATATTTTCAAAGTAGTGGGCCCAGTGTAGAAGTTGGCAGCAGGAACTATCTATCCTCTCCACATCATATCTTGAGTTTCCCAACTCAGAATGGATTGAAATTTCGTGAGCAAGGAAAGGACTACAGAAGGAAGGTTCGGATGTAATTTCAGCCAATTCTGAGGTCGGGAAGTCAGAATTCATACCCTTGGACAGAGACCTATTTACAAGGCATGGGCAGCAGGACAAGTATAAATAGGGGTCCGAGTTTAGAGTTTTTCATCGAGTTTATCATCAAGTTTTTCATCCAGTTTCGAGTTCCAGTTCTTAGAATAGTTTTTAATTTAGGTTTTTATTATTTTGTAGTTAGTTTAGAGAGAAGAGAAAGTCTAGAGGAAGTCTTGCACGACCTCTTGGTACTTTAGAGAGAGAAGGAAGAGATTTCAGCTAAGGGAGGAGTTGAAGCTAAGGGCAGTCCTTAAGGGGGTTTTCTGTACTTATTTTCTTCTTATTTTCATGGTTGTAATTGAATCCTTTTTGTGTGCTTATTATATTATAATGGAGTAGTCTCTCTTTGTTGGGGAAGTCATGAACTCCTAGTTGGTACATGTTTAAGTTCTGAATTTTATAGCAATAAAGTACTCTGCTTTTGTTTTAGAATCTGTATTCATTGCTTATTGCTAATTTAGATTGATATCTGAAGTTTAATGAGGTACAGATTGAGAAGTTAAATTTTAGTAAAGATTTGGGTTAGTTATATGATTCCTTGTTTTCTAAAACAACTCGCTTTTAAACTAGATTGTTCCGGTTTCGAAGGAGACTAGTGGAAGGCGATGTGACTTATTAGACTCTTGTTCTGAATAAGAGAGAATTAATTTTTATGCTTTTATATTTATGCACTTAGGATTTGAACGTTCCAGTTGAGAAGGAGTTCAAAGACTAAGTGAAAGTTATTTCTTGTATTTGTGTAACCAGGTTTTCAAAAGCTAAGTCAAGGTTTAGGTGCTTGAGCTATAAAATCAGAATTTTACATGTTAACAGCTAGGAGGGATTGACATTCTTCCCAAACATCTCATCTCTATTAGTTTTTCCAGTAGCTAATTCTGTTTTATTTTTTCAGTTCTCAAAATAAAAAATTCTTTTCCTCAATCAGTAGAAAAATCTTTGCTTAAACTGAGTTTTCATCAAGGTCTCTGTGGGATCGATATCTGGACTCTCGAGTCTATATTACTTGCTGACCTAGTGCACTTGCTAGAAACCCAACAAACGGTCTGTCGACGATTGGGGCGACGAGCACTGGTGGCTTGGTGAGGTAAGCTTTTATGTTGTTAAAGGCGCTCCCGCAAGATTCGTTCCACTCGAACGACGTATCTTTCTTCAGTAGGTGGCTGAACGGCTGGCATCTCCCGCCTAGATTCGAGATGAAGCGCTGGATATACGCTAGGTGGCCTTGGAAGCTTTTGAGTTCGGAGATGCTTCTGGGCTCTGACATCTTTTGAATTGCATCAATTTTGGATTGATCGATCTCAATTCCTTTGTGATGAACAATGAACCCCAAGAATTTGCCCGTGGTGACACCGAATGCGCACTTCAATGGATTCATTTTAAGCTGAAATCGTCGAAGTCGTTCAAACACTGCTCTGAGGTTGAGAAGGTGATCTGACCTCTGTTTTGTTTTCACCACCAAGTCGTCGACATAGCATTCGACGCGCTTGTGCAAGAAGTCGTCGAAGATGTTTTGGAATGCCCTCTGGTATGTCGCTCCAGCATTCTTGAGCTCGAATGGCATTACTTTGTAAAAGAAAATGTCTTTAGGAGTGCGGAACACAGTGAGTTCTTCATCTTTCGGGTCCATCCGAATTTGGTTATAACCGGACGACCCGTCCATGAATGATAGAGCTCCATGACCCGTCGTCGCATCGACCATGAGTTCTGTTATTGGTAAGGGGAAGTCGTCTTTCGGGCAAGCTGTATTCAGGTCGCGAAAGTCAACGCAGACCTGAATTTGGCCGGTCTTCTTCTTGACTGGTACGATGTTCGCAATCCAGGATGGGTACTTCACCTCTCTGATGAAATTGGCAACAATTAACTTGTCGACTTCTTTTTCAATTTATGGCACAAGTTATGACCGGAACCGTCGTTGCGATTGTTTGACTGGTCAAACAGAAGGATGAACCGCTAGCTTGTGTACTGCGACTCGTGGATCGAGGCCTGGCATTTTTGTGTAATTCCAAGCGAATATGTCGTGGTATTCGCGAAGTAGCGACATGTACTCGACCTCTTCTTCGGCCGACAATGAAGCACTGAGAAATGTCGGCCTCGGGTCTATTTAATTCGTCGATGGTCGACTGACCGTCTTCCTCGAAGGTAGTCGGGGCCTCCTTTAGGTCGAAGTCATCATCTTCTTGGCTGTCGTCGACGACGGAGATGTGGTTCACCATCACTGAATCGTACGCGCGTGTTCGTGCAATTATAGCTTTCAAGGTGTAAATGATCACCGGGTTCGAAGCATTGTTCTTTTTGTCGGAGTTTGGCCGACTGAAACTTGATGTACATCTGCTGATGCTTTTCTGGTGATTTTGATTGGCTTCGCTTGAGCTCTGTAGATTTTGATCGGCTTCTCCTTCTGGTAGCCGAGGCCTAGGCGACCTTGATTGATTCGATAACCTTTGTTCCTCAGTTTCTCCTTTTCTGGAGTGAGGACCGGTAGAGTGACAGGTGGTTTCTCATGGATTTGATCTTTTGTGAGGTTGCCCCCGGCTCTGCCCATCAATCGATATGCGTTCGGGTCGAAGCCTTCATTCGAGCGAGTGGACGAAAGTTGCAGGAGGTTCGAGAATTATTTCACGATGCTTCTTTCCTCGAGCTTCGGCAATGGGAGTGACCTTTTCTGTTAAAGGGATCGGCTGGCTTTTGTGGCAGACGACCAAAGGAGCTTCTCCCTTCTTCCTTTATGACTAGGGAATGTACTGCAAGATGGGTACATTGCGCTGCGTTGGCGCCGATGTCGCTGCGGCTGATGTTGGAGTTGCTGCGGCTGGTTTGTGGCCTTGTGCCGGCAGGTTGTTGCACGCTGGCTGTTTGGGAGACCCGACTTGCGTCGTGGTCTGTTTTGGAGACACGGCTTGCGCCGATGGTCTGGTAGATGCAACTTGCGTCGGCTGTTTGCGCGATGCAGCTTGCGTCGAAGTGATCTTGGCTTTTGACGCCTGGTTTGGCCAGGGTGACAATTTGTCTGTCGGTCTAGTCGTCAGGTAGAATTTGGCGTCCGCGAATGATGCCTCTGCTTCCGTGAATGGGCTTTCGTCGGCGTACACCATCTTTTGCTCGCCGTTCTCCTAATACTTGAAGCATTGGTGCAGTGTGGATGGTACAACTCCATTTACGTGAAGCCATGGTCGACTCAAGAGCAGATTGTAAGATGTTCTTGAGTCGATGAATTGAAATGGAGTTTCGGCCATCATGTCGCTGATGTGCAATTTGAGGTTGATCATGTCGAGCGTTTCTGGCCTTCCTGGTCGAAGCCTTGGATGAGGAGAGAGCTCGGAGAGAGGTTGCCGACAGAGAGACCTACATTCTTCATTGTGCGAATCGACAGAATGTTGACTGCGGATCCACAATCGATGAGAATGTGATTGATTTTGTGGTCTCTTATGTAGTCGGAGACGAACAATAGTCTGTTGTGATTCTTCGTCCCCAACTGTGCGTCCTCCTCTCGAAATGTGATGCACGGCGAACATGAGACGACGAGTGCTTCCTCCATCTTTGCAAGTTGCGAGGAGGATTGTGCATCTTCTTCCTCCTTTCGATAAGGTGGAGTCAACCCGACTTTCGACAAGTCGTGTTTCCTCATGAGCAGCATTTCGACTTTGGCTTGGAGCTCCTCTGGTTTGTCGAGGACCCGAATTAGAGCTTCTCTTGACCGAATGGCCAAGTCGAGATCATCCTATATCTCATTAAGCGGCGAGATCTGTTTGAGTGACGTCTCGAGGTCGTCGCATTCAACGACTGGTCTTTTACCTTTGTCGTTTGATGTTGTGTGCTCGGGAGGAGCTGTCGAATAGGTCGCCACCATTGCTGGCGGCACGAAGAACTCCTTTGGAAAAAACTCTGCCAGTGTGACAGGTCTTCTCTTATTTTTGTTAGCTCTCTGGACGTTGGTCCCGGGAGCTTTCTTTTGGCGCTTCGCGGCTCTTTTGTTTGGCTGCTTCGCCTTGGTTTTGGTGTTCGCCGGCGTCAGTTCGAGTTCTCGAACAAGCTTCTTTCGCCGGGTGACCAAGATCCACCCCTCTGCGTCGGCTGCAGCTAATTCGCGGGGTGCCAGTTTTGGTGTGACCTTAGCCAGTGGTCGTCTGTTGTTGTGTGGTCGGTTGGAGGGACCGGATTTTGGACGGTACTCCTTCCTTGCGACCTGTTGTATGTGTGGCCAAGTTCGCCAGTTTGGCTCGGCTTGAATGGAGATGACATGAGAGGAGGTTGTGTTTTCAGCTCCTTCGATTTCGATGCGGCCTTGAGCCGCCTGCTCCATGATCCGATCCTTCAAGATGAAGCACTTCTCAGCCGGGTGCCCGACCAAGCGGTGATACTTGCAAAAATTCGGATCTTTGCTCCTGGACAAGTCGCCGGGTCTTTTGACTTCTGGAAACTTGTGCAATTGGTTGTCGAGCAACTGGTCTAGCATGACGGCGACAGCCGCGTCCGCGAACGGGTATGTCTTGGCCTGTTGTTCCTTGAGCGAAGGCCTCCGGTACGTGCCCCTAGTTAGTTGTCGTGGGAGGTAGGTTGCTTTGACCTTGCTTCCGACCTTGATTGGTTCGAAAGCGTTCGTCGCGAAGGAGGTTTTTGTTTTCTCCTTCGTGTCTTTGGGCACGGTCGCGGCTGGTGCCTTCCCCTTTTTGCGAGGGTCGACAGAAGAGGATCCTTCTTCTCCTCGCTCCTCCATAAGGTTCTCCATGTTATGAGCTTTTGTTGCGAGCTCTTGAAAGTTAGCCGGCCTCCGACTGCGAATGTAGCGCAGGAGTTCCCATTGCATCCCTCGAGAGCACATTTCAATTTCGGCCTCGAGAGAGAGATTCAAGCTTTCTTTGCAGTTTAAGCTCAAGTTCCTCCACAGGTTGATATAGTCGACGACTTTTTCGCCCTTCTTTTGTTTAAGATTGGCGATCTCGACCAGTGTAACGGTGCGCCGAGTGCTGTAAAATCGGTTGAGGAACTCACGCTCTAGTTGTTCCTAGCTGTCGATGGACTCCTGGGGCAGCTTGATGTACCAGTCGAAGGCATTTCCCTTCAGCGACCTGCCAAACTGCTTCACCAACAAGTCGCCGTCGGTGCCGGCGTAGTTGCAGGTCACTATGAAGTGGGCGACGTGCTGTTTCGGGTGCCCGTCGCCATTGAATTGCTAGAACTTCAGAGGATGGTAGCCGATCGGCATCGGGATATTTTGAATCCTTTGAGTGTACGGCCTCCAGTATGCGACAGATTTGTTGTCGCCCGAGTTGTTCCGTACAATGTGATAGATGAGCTCGGTGACTGCGTCGATGGTAAGAGCAGCCGAATCTGCTTCGGCTCGGCCTCTGCGGATGGTTACTGGTGCGACAGGCGGCAGCTCGTTGTCGGAGGAAGGATCTTCTGGCAGTGGTTCGGCTGAGCCACTGGTAGTCGCCCGATTTCAGTCGACTTCTTGAGACACGCTGCCAGTATTATTTGCGATTGCACCCATTTCGAGTCGTTCTAATATTCTCTTGATTTGGAGGTCACGAGCTGCGAGTTGCACGTCTTTGATGTGCAGCTGCTCACTTTGTTCTTTGAGCGCAACTTGCATTTCGACAAGCTGCTCTTCGACGGTTTTGGCCGAGGTTGTCATCGTGGCCATTCTGACGGTCTGCGTCGGTGAAGCTGTTTCGAGTGCAGGTCAAAGTGGTGAGATTTTGATCGGCGACCGCCTTGGAGAAACGGTCGCCGACGTTCTTAATTGCGGAGTGGTTGCGGTGGGCGACCGATTTGCGGTGGCAGTCGCCGGTGAGATTCGGCATTGAGGAACAAGTGATGTTGCGACAGGGGAAGTCGCCGGTGTTTGTCGGCGAGGTTAGCGGATGGGTGGTGGACCCGTTGCTGCATTGAGCGCTGCCAAGAGGTCATGAGAGACAGTCACGACTGGAGATAAATCTTCAGGTGAAGCTCTTTGTACATGAGCAGTTGGCGACGAATGCATCTTTGCCACGGAGGAGGAAGCGATGGCCCCATGTTGCTCATATCGTTGTACCAGGGTAGGGACGATAGAACTCCTTCGCGATGGCGGCGACTGGATCGGGCTGACAGTCGGGCTGCGAGGAGGAGGAGAGGCAGTGACGGCCAAATATGATGGCTTGGCCATCGCTAACATCAATTTGGCAGAGGCCGTTGCTGGCTTGACAAAGGTCGCAGTAGCCTGTGGTATGAACACGACGCTTGGGCGACGTGATAAGTGTCCAAAAGACATTTATTTATGCATGAATTATTGATCATAAATTCCTAATTTCAGTTGATTATGAGCATGAAAGTGACAAATACAACTCAAATACGTGTTTTGTGTCTCAGGTACCTAGTAAAAGAAGAAAATCTAAATTATGAGGAAAAATGATGGAAAAAGGAGCAAAATCAAGCAAAAAACGGAATGGCGCGACCGCGCCGGAAAAATGTTCAAAAATTCAAAGAAATCCTGAAAATTCCCAACGGCTAGTCAGGCTGAAAGGAGGACAATTCGTGAATGTGAAATGGCGCGACTGCGCCCCACGAGGGCGCTATCGCGCCATGAAGATGGCGCTACATGTGGCGCTGTCGCGCCTCATTGTTTCCTTACATAGATGCCAAGTTCTAATTCGGAAAGTCGGCAAGAAGTCTAAGGAGTGGCGCGACCGCACCAGGTCAACAGCATAAAGTGGCGCGACCGCACCATGAAGAATCCTTCCTCTTATAGGACCCGAAGGCCGTGCTCCAGAGTTAGACAAAATTCCTGCTTCAGTGGCGCGACCACGCCAAAACAAAGAACAATTTGGTGCGACCGCACCCCTGACTCAGCTTCGTGACTTGCGGAAATCTCGGGATTCTAACTATATATTAAGCCCAGACCTGGAAGAAGAAGCCCTAATTGGCTAAGGTATCCACGAAGATTTTATGATATATTTACAGAGTCTAGGTGCATTGAATGGTCAAGAAGAGAAGTCTAAGACAAAGAAGGAAACTGCTGCCATAAAAGGAAACTCCAAGTCCGAGATTGAAGAGTCCATATCTGGAGATTCCGACCTCCAATTGGATCCAAATTTGGACCACAGCTTCCTGAGAGGATTGAGAATCATGACACGGAAAATCATGCCAATCCAAGTAGGGGTTGTAGAGTTTTATATTTTCAAAGTGGTGGACCCAGTGCAGGAATTGGCAGCAGAAGCAGTTCAACTTCTCAAAGTGATATCTCAAGTTTCCCAACTCAGAATGACTTCAAATTTCGTACACAAGTCAAGGACTAAGTAAGGAAGGTTCGGATGTAATTTCAGAAAATTATGAGGTCGGGAAGTCACAATTCATACCCCTGGACAAAAGCCAAAATTACAAGTTCTGGGCAGAGCTTCAGCTATAAAAGGAGGTCCGAGGCAAAGCATAAAGGGGGGAGTTTTAGATCCAGTTCCGAGTTACAGCTCTTAGAATAGTTTGTAGTTTGTTTTTATTGTTTTGTAGTTAGGTTTGAGAGAAGAAAAAAGTCCAGAGGGAGTTTTACATGACCTCTTGGCACTTTAGAGAGAGAAGGTGAAGATTTCAGTTAAGGTGAAGATTTCAGTTAAGGTGTAAGAGAAGCCAAAGGCAGTCCTTCAAGGGGGTTTCTGTACTTAGTTTATTTTATGTCTATGGCTGTAATTGAATCCTTATTACTATGTATTTATTCTATTAGCATGGAGTAGTCTCTCTTTGTTGGGGAAGTCATGAACTCCTAGTTGTTTTATGTTTGAATTCTGAAGTTTATAGCAATAAAATATCCTGCTTTTGTTTTAGAAACTGAGTTCATTGCTTATTTCTGATCTGAATTTACAATTGAAGTTTAAAGAGGTTCGAATAGAGAAGTTAAATTTCAGTAGAAAGTTGGGTTGGTTATATTATTCTTTGTTTTCTAAAACAACTTGTTTTTCAAACTAGATTGTTCCGGTTATGAAGGAGACTAGTTGAAAAGTGATGTGACTTCTATAACTCTTGTTCTGAATAAGAAAGAGTAAATCTTCAAGCTTTTATATTTATGCACTTAGGATTTGAATGTTCAGGTTGAGAAGGAGTTCAAGGAATAAGTGAAAGTTATGTCCTGTATATGGGTAACTAGGTTTTCAAAAGCTAAGTAAAGGCAAGGATATTTGAGCTATAAAATCAGAATTCTACATGTCAACAACTAGGAGAGATTGACATTCTTCCCCAACATCTCATCTCTATTAGTTTTTCCAGTAGTTTAAATTCTGTTTTCTTTCCTGTTTTCAAAACCAAAACCTAAAACTTCTTTTCCCTCAATCAATACAAAAATCTTTACTTAAACTTGATTCTCATCAAGGTCTCTGTGGGATCGATATCTGGACTCTCGAGTCTATATTACTTGCTGACCTAGTGCACTCTCTAGACACCCAACAAGTTTTTGGCGCCGTTGCTGGGGACCATTGAATTGAGAGTAAGTTTAAGTGAATTTTATTTTGTTGATTGAGATTAAAATTTTTATTTTATCTTTTCAGGTTGAACCAGATTCATGCATAAAAGTCAGAATTAGTGGTGAACCACTAGATGAACCCAATCTGGAACTGGAAAGAGCACTCAGAGGAGAGGTTGAATTATGTGCAGAATGAGATAAGTCCATATCCTAACTCATATTCAGAATTTCCCCAACCATATGCATCTTCTACCTATGATCCATGGAGGTATGATTCTGATATATCATATTCTTTTGATTATGAACCTAATGATTCTTATAGAAGAAAGCATGATGATTATTTCTCGAGGCAATATGAAAATTAGTATTTTGAGAACGATTGGTAGGACAATTTGCCACATGGGCAATTGTCTAGGTTCATATATGATTACCCTCCTATGTTCACTGATTCTTTTTCTCAACATGCATATCCCCCTCAGCCTCAAGAAGACTGGCCTAGGTTGACCACTCTTGTGGATAACTATTCTGCCCAAATAGATACTATGTTAGATCCACCTAATGAACAACCTAGTTTAGAAACCATTGATGATTCACAAAGAGCCAGACTTGAGGAGATGTTTTTAAAGTTCCTAGAAAATCAAGAAAAAAGAGATGCTCAAATTGAAGCCAGGCTTGACGCTCAAGAAGCTTCCATCAGAAATCTGGAAATACGAATAGGACAGATGGCCACTGTCATATCAGAACTCATACAGGAAGATACAATGGAGAGAGCTGAGAGTTACTGTGATTTTCAAAAACTTCAAGAGGGAGAAGATGAAAAGATCATAGAGATAAAAGAAGAAGATGTAAAAGAAAAAGAAGGGGATGGGGTAGAAAAAGAAGAGAAACCCTTTGAAGATTATAAAGAAGTTAGGATGGAGGACACCAAGGATAATGAACATTCTTTCCTCTCATTAGATATTGATTTCTTCATTATCCAGCCCTATAAACTACCCAAAAAAGTTGAAATTAAAATTTTATTAGGTCTGGGCAGTGTGAAGAAAAGTTGGCTAGAAATAATTGAGCAAAACAAGTTAAAAGCCAACCAGAAAAGAGAAAGAGTAACCAGCTCTTTACTCAAAAGTTTGAATCACCATGCAACACATTCCAAAGTCAAAAACACCCTCCTGCATGGATGGTTCCAATTTCCATTCGATCCTGGTGGATCAGATCACATGGATCAGTAGGTAGTGTAAATAATAGGAAGTAGGAGTTTTTGAATTTGTTGGAATTTTTTTATTTTGAGTAGGTTAGGATAGTTTTTTTTTCAAAAATTTTAGGACTTGTTTAAATTTGAATAAGATTTTAATTTCTTTGCATAGACCTAGGATAGGGAAAGGGTTAGATTAAAAAATTTTAGCTTTAAAAAAAAACACAAAAACACAAAAAAATTTAAAAACTCAAAACTGGAAAATGGAAGAAGAATATGAAAAGGAAAAAACGAAAAGAAACCTCTTGCTATATCTTTTAAACTTTTTCTTGTTGAAACTCATGTTTGAGCTTGCTTTTTGTGTGTGATTATGTCTGAGAGTGTACTAAATGAAATTTTATTAATATGTACTCAATCTCCATTCATATTAATAAAATTATGTTTTTACTCTCAATGATTTGTCTCAAAGCATGCACTTCTTCTTTCTTCCAAAGAAAATATTTGAAAATCACTCCTAAGCATGCCTCTCTCTCATATTTAATTGTCCAAAGTGGAAATATTGGAAATTGCATTCAGAATCTGAAGATTTCAAAGAATTACACGGCGCGACCACGCCACTGGGTTGACGAGATTTGGCCACTACAGAGGTTAGGCAACAGAACCTCCACTGCAGGTATTCTTCTTAAGACACATTTTATGCCTGAGAGACACTTCTAGTCATTTTTCATTTTCAAATGCTGAAAAACATGCAATTTTTTATCACTAACCCATGAGAACAGAATGCAAAAGCCATTAAGGGAGATCCATCCAACCTCACTCCACCTAGAAGTTCAGGGAAGTATCTCTATCACTCCTATGTTTATTTCTGCTTTGAGGACAAAGCATGTTTTTAAGTTTAGGGTGGGATACTCTTCATGCAATTTTAAGGGGGATTTGAAAAATTTTAAGTTTGGGGTGGGATACTTTTCATGCATGGACTGAAAACTCTATTTTTTTCAAAACTTCACCACAAAGTCCACTAGAGATTTTGAAAAATACCAGTGAAAACCCTTGATCATATGAATAGCATGATTCACTTTCTGGAAAAATATTTTAGTTCAGATGTTTAGTCTTGAATGGATGAGAATTTTTCTTTAAAAACAGTTTTTGAAAACAAAGTACATGTGAGCAAGTTGATTTCAACTACTAGAACCAACCTGAGGAAAACTTGAGGCGAAACAGAGAAAGGTTTTCAAAATTCTGAGGTGATTTAGGCACCTGTTTAAAAAAATCGTTTGAGCCTTTTTCAAAGCCACCCATTTTAATGCACAAGTTGCATCACCTTTTGTCAAACCCTTTGAGCCGAAAAGATCCATGTTTTGTTTAAATGTCTCATGCTACATGAACCAGCCTTAGTGATAAATAAACTTGTTTCTTCCTTACCCATGATTCTCCAAATTATTGAAATGTTCTGTTTGAATGAGCATGGACAAAGATTTTGAAGTTATAAGGAGGGATGGATGAAGGGTACAAAAATATTTCTTTGTAAAGGGGAAGAAGAAGCAAGAGAGAGAAAAAAGAGAGTTCTGGGCTGAGTAGGAGAAAGGCCACCTTGTGTGTGCACCGGGACTGGCCTCAAAGAAGCTTAGAGTCTCCGAGTCAACCGGCAAGGTAAGCTGGACTCAAAACAAAGCCAAAGAAAAAGAAAGAAAAGGTTGAGGGTGAGTTAAGGGAAAGGCCACCTCGTGTGTGTGCACGGGTCTCGGGCCTCAGCAAGCTTAGGGGCTCTGAGTCAACCGACGAGGTAAGCTAGACTCTGGACAAAACCCAAAGAAAAAAGATACATGGGATAAAGAAAAAAAAAAAAAAAAAAAAAAAGAGAAAAAAAAATTTGAGGGATCAATGCAAAAGAATAAATTTGGGGTGGAAGAGCTTGGGGGAAAAGTCACAAATCCAATTCATGCTCAGGAAAATGGAAAATGGATATGAGGAGGAGAATAAAACACAAAAGAAAACCAAAAATCTTCATCATACCCATTAACTCTGCCTCATTACAACCCATAAAGACCTATTGATCAGAATTGAGAATTCCTTCAGGTTAGTGGAGAGTGGACTGATGGTTGGCTTATGGAGTTGAATTGAGACTTCTCACTTGTATGGGCATGTTCATCTTTGAAAAATTTGAAGAAAATTTGAAATCTGTTTTGACTAAACAAGAAGAACCATCAATAGGAAATGAGTGAATCATTTATTTTGAAACTTTAGTAGGGAGGATCACTGAACTTTTATTAGTCTTTACAGATCTATTTATTTCTGAGTTTTGCTCAAGGACGAGCAAAGGTTTAAGTTTGGGGTTGTGATAAGTGTCCAACAGACACTTATTTATGCATGAATTATTGATCATAAATTCCTAATTTGAGTTGATTATGAGCATGAAAGTGACAAATATAACTCAAATACGTGTTTTGTGTCTCAAGTACCTTGTAAAAGAAGAAAATCTAAATTCTGAGGAAAAATGAAGGAAAAAGGAGCAAAATCAAGCAAAAAAGGGAATGGTGCGACCGCGTCGATTCTGGCGCGATCGCGCCAGAAAAATGTTCAAAAATTCAATGAAATCCAGAAAATTCCCAACGGCTAGTGAGGCTGAAAGGAGGACAGTTCGTGAATGTGAAATGGCGCGACCGCGCCATGAAGATGGCGCTACCTGTGGCGCTGCCGCGCCTCACTATTTCCTTATATAGATGTCAAGTTCTAATTCGTAAAGTCGGCAAGGAGTCTAAGGAGTGGCGCGACCGCGCCAGGTCAACAACATAAAGTGGTGCGACCGCGCCATGAAGAATCCTTCCTCTTATAGGACCCGAAGGCCGTGCTCCAGACTTAGACAAAATTCCTGCTCCAGTGGCGCGACCACGCCAAAACAAAGAACAATTCGGCGCGACCGCGCCGCTGACTCTGCTTCGTGACTTGTGAAAATCTCGGGATTCTGACTATCAATTAAGCCCAGACCTGGAAGAAGAAGTCCTAATTGGCTAAGGAAGGTATCCACAAAGATTTTATGATATATTTACAGAGTCTAGGTGCATTGAATGGTCAAGAAGAGAAGTCTAAGACAAAGAAGGAAACTGCTGCCATAAAAGGAAACTTCAAGTCCGAGATTGAAGAGTCCATATCTGGAGATTCCGACCTCCAATTGGATCCAAATTTGGACCACAGCTTCCTGAGAGGATTGAGAATCATGACACGGAAAATCAGGCCAATCCAAGTAAGGGTTGTGGAGTTTTATATTTTCAAAGTGGTGGACCCAGTGCTGGAATTGGCAGCAGAAGCAGTTCAACTTCTCAAGGTGATATCTCAAGTTTTCCAACTCAGAATGACTTCAAATTTCGTACACAAGTCAAGGACTAAGTAAGGAAGGTTCGGATGTAATTTTAGAAAATTATGAGGTCGGGAAGTCACAATTCATACCCCTGGACAAAAGCCAAAATTACTAGTTCTGGGCCGAGCTTCAGCTATAAAAGGAGGTCCGAGGCAAAGCATAAAGGGGGGAGTTTTAGATCTAGTTCCGAGTTTCAGCTCTTAGAATAGTTTTTAGTTTGTTTTTATTATTTTGTTGTTAGGTTAGAGAGAAGAGAAAAGTCCAGAGGGAGTTTTACATGACCTCTTGGCACTTTAGAGAGAGAAGGTGAAGATTTCAGTTAAGGTGTAAGAGAAGCCAAAGGCAGTCCTTCAAGGGGGTTTTTGTACTTAGTTTATTTTATGTCTATGGCTGTAATAGAATCCTTATTATTGTGTATTTATTCTAGTAGCATGGAGTAGTCTCTCTTTGTTGGGGAAGCCATGAACTCCTTGTTGTTTTATGTTTGAGTTCTGAAGTTTATAGCAATAAAATATCCTGCTTTTGTTTTAGAAACTGAGTTCATTGCTTATTTCTGATCTGAATTTATAATTGAAGTTTAATGAGGTTCGAATAGAGAAGTTAAATTTCAGTAGAAAATTGGGTTGGTTATATGATTCTTTGTTTTCTAAAATAACTTCTTTTTCAAACTAGATTGTTCCGGTTATGAAGGAGACTAGTTGAAAAGTTATGTGACTTCTATAACTCTTGTTTTGAATAAGAAAGAGTAAATCTTCAAACTTTTATATTTATGCACTTAGGATTTGAATGTTCCGGTTGAGAAGGAGTTCAAGGAATAAGTAAAAGTTATGTCATGTATATGGGTAATTAGGTTTTCAAAAGCTAAGTCAAAGCAAGGATATTTGAGCTATAAAATCAGAATTCTACATGTCAACAACTTGGAGAGATTGGCATTCTTCCCCAACATCTCATCTCTATTAGTTTTTCCAGTAGTTTAAATTCTGTTTTCTTTCCTGTTTTCAAAACCAAAACCAAAAACTTCTTTTCGCTCAATCAATAGAAAAATCTTTACTTAAACTGAATTTTTATCAAGGTCTCTGTGGGATCGATATCTGGACTCTCGAGTCTATATTACTTGCTGACCTAGTGCACTTGCTAGACACCCAACACGACGTGCGTTTCTCATGAAAGGAGCCTGTCCGGTGGACAAGCTTCTGGCCAAAGCCATTGTAATTGGGCGAGTGGTCGGTGGTGGAGAAGTAGGAGCGCGGAGGTTGGCCGGAGATGCGGTAGCTGGTCTGCGAGCCCCCGTGGGTGAGTCTGCGGTCACGGCAGGGCGCGGGTGAGCAGAGCTCGAGGTGGCAATTTGCTTGCCCCTGTTGTTGTTGTTGTTGTTGGCGTTGCTGGCCATGACTGAGGTTGGAGATTTTTTTTTGGACGGAGAAGGAGATGAGAGGTAGGAAATGTCCCACCGGGCGTGCTAAATTTGTTTTATCGAAAATCCGTCGGTCCGCGAAGAGGCGCGATCGAGAGAGTAATTCGATTAATTCAGAGTAATTTTGTGTTACAATTTGGGTGTGAGTATCAGAAAAATGCGAGTACAATTTTCTGAGCTTCCTTTGATTCAATCTCCGTTACAATTTTGGCGAAGTTGAAGCTTCTGGCGAGGACGACGCCGAAACTCGAGTTGCAGGAACGTGTGCACGAACTATTGTAGCTTTGGTCGGTCGAACGGAGGTATTTGGGCTTCGCGTATGTTGACTTATGACGTTGCCGACAAACGTGTAGAGCTGCTCCTGGTCGAATTGTTGGCTGACGAACGACGAGTGGCTTAACTTCTTTGGTTTGAAAGTGTTTATGTCGACGGGAGTTTCTTCTCAATGAAGGAGTTTTCATACCTCCGTTTCGAGAGAGAATCTCTGTGCGTAGTGATTTCTCCGCTAGAATGCTTTCGAACTTGATTTTTTCCAACCCCTGGGACAGACTGTTTTCGACTATTTGTAACCGAGCTTGTCCAGTGGTTGAGGAATTTTCCTGGGAAAGGGATCATGATCCCCTTTCTGCTGTCTTAATTGGGAGAGCAGGAATACCAGGAGCTTCCTCGATTAACGACCAGACTTGGTCGTTTAACAATTGAGGAGGTTTCTTGACGTGGCTGCTGACTGTTGCTGACGCAATGGATTTTTGCTGACGGGGCCGCCGACTGGACCGATGACGCGGCAACGCGGCTGGACTTCGCGATGGGCTGCGACGATGGACTTCGAAAATCGACAGAGCCTACCCACGACAATCGATTTCTAGATCGGTGGATTTCTAGGCTCGTCGAATTTGAGCCGTTCACATTTTGGTGCATACAATATTCAATGCAACGCTTTAAAATACCTTAATCGCTGAACAATAAACCAACCAAAACGAAGTGTAAGGCAGAAAAACAAGATAATGTCACTTAGTTACAGGAAACAAGTCTCTACTCATGAATATGAGGGAATCAATAAGGATGAATCAAACTTTTATCAATGCAGAAAACAGTTTTTTCTGTAGAAATTCCAATCACTTGGACCATATAATATACCACAACTTAGTGGCAGATCCGTTTGGTATGGGATTGGCGTCCCCCTAATGTTGGGCATACAAACAGCAAATGCAGCCGTCTACACAAGTAAAATATCATAAATGTGGCAAGATTCCTCAGTTACTTGGTTAAGACAGGCTGAAAATAGGACCACACTGAATTCCACTGGGGAACCATTTGAGATCAAGAGCTCCTAATCACAGGAATACGTTGTTGCGCGGATAATGTCTCATTCATTTGGGCAATGTGATGCAACAGCTGACTAATTTTCTGCACAATAGAAGACCAGTTTTAGATCCTGCAGTTGACAAGAAAAGAAGGGTAGCAACAAAGAAATGGAAAATGAAATCCTATGCGCTAAAATCTAGATAGCACACAGGAAAAGCATTATGGGGTGAAGGATTTCTTGAGTAGAGTTACTGAGTTAAAGAATCCATATACAGTGTCAAATTAACGAGTTAGAAGATTCTGAATATCCAGTACACAGTTGCAATATGATCTAGAAGATGTTTCAAGTATATAATAAACCAAAGATTGATGAATGCCACTTCGACATTCTGAATGGCTGTGAGCCCCTGATTGGCAAAAGAAGTTTGTTCTATAATAGAAACCTTAAATGAGATGGGGACATAGCATGTACGTGTAGATCAATATTACCTCATTCATTTGAGCAACTTGTCGTAAAAGCTGACTGATTTTCTGCAGTGAGCAAAGCATACATTAGCACCAGACACCAGGTACAGAAAGAAATAAGATGAAAATCAGACAAGGGAGAAAATAAACACGAAACAGCATATAATGCATCTGCTCACTAAAACTTTAGGAACTTTTCATGCACAAGGTGCTTTATATCTAAATTTTGTAAGGCTTGAAGATTAAATTATATATAGTTACTTTTTTTTTTTTTTTTTGAGGAAATTGCTTTGTTTTCATTGATTGTTTGTAATATCTAGTACATCAGGATACAAATGGGGGTGACATCCTCAATGTATGTGAAGATAGATTCACTCCCTCTTCAGCTAAAGAGTCTGCCACCAAATTGGCATCTCTTGGAATACATATCCAGTCATTAACACGTGTTAAAGCTAGAGAATGGATCTCTCGGAAGATGTATAACAGCCTCCAAGGTGGAGCTGATGTTTGTCTACATCAGCCAATGACATTTTTGGAATTCCTTCCACTATCAATTCTCCACTTACATGCTCATGGAAGCACCTAAGTCCATGCAACACTGCGTTCCCTTTTGCCGAAGTAGAATCATCCTCTCCAAGCAGACTTGCATAGGAAAAACTAATGTTCCCCTCTTCATCTCTGATAACTCCTCTATACCCTGCAGGTCCAGGGTTCTCAAATGATGAACCATCAAAATTCCATTTAACTTTCCCCATAGGAGGGGGAAGCCTTTGAACTCTCAGGGGAGGTGCACCAATGTGGTATGATGTTGCAACTTCTCGCCAGGCTAACCTGATTACATCTCCATCATGCCCTCCCAATTGCCCATGTATGAGCAGCCACTGGATTACCCTGTTTTGCGTCATGGTTGCCACATCTCTCCACTGCCTGGACTTATTTTGGAATACCCTCCTATTCCTCTCTTCCCATATAGACCAGAGTAGGTATGCTATGAGCGATTTCCAGAGCCTCTTACCAACAAGGGAGAAATGGCCTGGTGCAAAGTCTAGCAATGCCTCCAATGTGCTAGGTATCCCCCATGAGAAGTCAAAGGGTTGTACAAACCACGACTATACATTCCACGTGAACGAGCAATGAAGTAGAAGATGAGATATGGTCTCGGTTTGCACACCACATAAAGGACATGCTAGAGATGGGAGGGGCACTCCTCTTCAATCTAGTGCTACTCTTGTGAGTTCGCTCATGCAATGCACTCCAAACAAAAAACTTCACCTTAGGAGGGGCCAAAGAGTCCCAAGCTCGCCTACTTTTCTGCTGCCCAACACTTTGAAGCAAGAGCAATCTATAATTACTTATAATTTAGTCACAAGTTAAGCATTGGGTGAGGCTGGGCTCATATCATCAGTGATTTGTTTATAAATTTGTAAAGAAGAATTCCTGGGACTAAAAAAGAAACAAGAAAAGAGAATGAAAGAAAACGGCTTTTGGAGCAGCACCTTGTTGAGGCTCTAAAAATGGCTCTAACCTTTTTGTATTATGTTAGAGCACTTTGTTTTACTTGTTTTACCATAGTTTACAAATCTGCATATGAAAAAGATCATTTACAATAAGGGAGAGGTGTCTATAATTTTCAACCGATTTCAGAACAAGGTAAAAGTTCCTGTAAGGCAGTAAGGGTCATTTCTTTTTTAATAGTAGGGTCATTTTCAATTTACTTGTTTGCCCCAACTAATTCAAGGGCACATGTTGTAATTGTTCGAACTTCAAGTATAATCATGCAAACCCTGATCAACCAAGTTAGGTCAATTAATCAATCCTCTTCCACTCATCTTATCCATATTAAGATCAATCTATCTGAACCCTCCTCACAGGTTTTCCATGTCGAAGTATACTTCGGTTGGCCTGGAATCGAGAAGCCATGGCATCGCATATTAATGACAAAAGCTCCTCCAACAACGGGACTTGGTTTTTATACAGGAGTTAAGAGACTTGGAGGTTTCTGATTTTATCTTGTTGTTTCATGATCTAAAACAAATTATCTGTTACAAACTATCTCCTGAACAACATGTTTGGAGCCTTGCACCAGAGGGATCCTATACACTTGCAATGGGATCCTCCAGGTTTTTGGGTAGCTTTTCATCCCTGCTCTAGAAGCAAGTGCTTAGAACCTCTTGAAGCCACCTTAGATGAGGCATTACATTTGAAGTGATGTACATGGAAAACTTCTCACCAGGAAAAATTTGGTCAAAAGAGGAGGGGACCTGGATACAATGTTTGCCTTCATTGTTATTCTGTCGAAGAGTTCACCCCTTAGTTGTTATTGTGCTTTCTTGGTAGAAGATCTGGACTTCATTTTTTGAATAACAAGGGGTCTCACTTTGCTTCCTGATTGTGAGCCTTTTCTCACTCTACACCATGCTTCCCCAAGCCTCTAGCAGGATGCTTATGTAATAGACAAGTCCCATTTCATCCTGGCTTAGAGCGAAACCGCCATGTCTTTAATTATAAGTCACAGGTTTGGATGGAGATTGCTCAAGGTATCTGAACCAGCATAAATGTTTGGCTGCTCCCTGGAAGAATTTGAGAGGTAGGGAGGGGGCTATCAGAAACTCTTGGAAAAAGTTTCAAATCTCACAAAGGCTGGTAAAAAATCTCCTTCAGCTGCTTGCACTGCCCCAGTAGATGGCGTGCCGAAGCTAAACTTCCACGACTCCTCTTTTGGAAATCAGGCACCTTCTTGGTTTGCTGGTGTCTTCTGAGTTTTCATGGAGTTATTTTGGCTTCTTATAAGGGCCTACTTGGCATTTATACTTATGCTAATGTTTATGAGTTAAAAATGGTCTGTGTACTTTTCAGCTCTCGTTATATGCAAAACCTCCACATTGAGGATGATTCAAGCAGCATCATTGATTGATGCAGTTAGAAACTTGAGCCACCCCGATGGCACTGGTCAGCATTTTGTGAGCTCGGGATCTTACTAAAATTGAAAAAAAAAAAAAAAAAGTTATGGAAAAGCAGTATTTTGTACTTGCTTTGCATAAACTGTATAACTGTATTATAAACAAGCACTCTCCTTTCAGGTATTCCACACATACTAATCGCACCAGCAAACAAGATTAGCATTACACCTCAAAATTGGTTGTGCAACTTATTGTTCAAGCCATTACAAAACATAACCTTTGGATACATCCTCAGTGCAGTATCCACCCAATCATTAGTGTCATAGTAGCGGCTACAATTTTCAAGAATTAAATGGTTTTTTAATTTTTAGTCTGTCCTGGTAATCTTTTATTTAAGATTTCTAAGTGGGATTTTGTAGCTACCCTATTCTACCTTGCTTTCTCCAACTTGGGCTCGTGAATTCTTGTAAGTGCTGACTAAAATGGGCCTATTTCAGGTCTCATCATCTTAAAACAAAGAAAATGGTGCTCTACCACAATGGCAAATCAACATCATTGCTGCTGTAACATAGGGGTGACTTGCATGAGATGTAAATCCTTGACTAGGACCAATTGTGCATTGTAATGGTAGAATTTGTAGCATATAATTCATTAGACCAAAGCTTAATTTTCATTGGTCCAAATTGCGTAAGAGTAGAGATCATAAACCTCAAATTTCTCACACATTAGCCATATGTTGCTTTATATTTTTGGATATTCTACAAGCAAATCTGTTCAGAGGTCATTGATGGCCCATACTGGAATCAAAGCAAGATATCTAGGATCACAGTCCACTACAATTTCCTTCCTTACACCCTCACCATCATAACCTCTTTCACAACAATCTTCTGAAATCCTAGAAGCTAAACAATGACAACTCCTGATTTAAAATATGCATCACACGACTACCAGACACCAGCCTCCTATTAATTTCACCAACAAAGTACTGATGTAGGATAGGAGAAGCTTTTAGATGGACATAGGTTTAGCAAATACCATGCCAACAAACAGTTGTACAAACAGCATCTAACTCATAAAAGTACGCTTCCTACCACAATAAAAAAAATCAATTCCAGAAAGACACATGAACTGAAATCAATATGCATTTATCACCTTAGAGCACAGCCATATTCTGAAAGAAACTAAATTACTTGAGCCGCAATAACTAATGCACATCATGAATCTACCACATTTCATGAACTTATCAATGAAATTTACAGTGAAATAAAAAATCCATTAACATAAAGAAGATAAACATGCGATAAAAAATTACTATAAAAAATTGCTACCACATAAACAAATGTCCTACTAAATGACATTCAAAAAATGGTAGCAATCAACCACCTCTTTAGAAATTTGAGAATGGAATTACTTGAGATATCACAAACATTTTATAAGAGACAACCTTAAGAGATTCTCCCATTGTCTCCTTTGAGATTGCCTAGTTTAACATAACTAAAAAAAGGTATGAGGAATAAGTACCGAATTCAACAAATTAGTTACTGCATTTCTTAGACGACACCCCATTCCGAGTTGCGTTTATGAACTTAAAAAGATACCAACAGACGTCTTTGGATAAGACAGTCACTCGGAACAGAGTAAAGAGTAGAAACTCAACACTAAGGATAGCGATTTGAACGTAAATGCTTCGGCTCTTTTACACTCAAGAAATTTCATAGAAAGAATTAAAAAGAATGATTCGAATATAATTTTGTTTTAAGAAGGACTAGAACGGTAGCCTCCCATTCATTAACAAGTAAAAGCTTATAACTTCATTAAGGCTATCCAAGGACGTAATCGCATACCTCGTCCTTTTCCCGAATAAGAAGCAGCAAGGAGTCGTTGCCAATAGGTCGCCTTCGACGCCTAAGGTACAAGAGGACTCCGAAGAGACCCATGGCTACACCGGCCGAATATGACAAAACTGCTTTTCTACTGAAACAACAAGGGAACATATTTTTCCGAAATATCAGCAGGTTCGTGTACAGCACCCCGATTCCTGACTTCAACCGCCGCACGAAGTTCGCCCTCACTTGAACCCGGGAATCGGAGGACGGATGAGGTTGAAGAACATCGGCCCAGAACGGCCGGGACGGCGGCGGGGATGATGGGTCCGGTTCAATTTGGACCAGGAGACCTTCATGGCAGCTGGGAGGGAAAATGTTGGCAAAATCATCGATAAAAACGGGAGGAGGTGGCGGCAGTGGTGTTGTGGATGCCGCCACTTGCCCTTCTCTTCCGTTGATCGAAGAGGCCGAGGACGACGATTCGGGTGATACCTGTTCCCAATCGATGAAGCCGGCATTTGAAGTCTCCGCCATTTCTTTGGGTTTAAACTTTAAAGGTATTTCCTTCTGAATAATAATGGGATAGACCGAAAGACTTCAGTTTCTGCAGCACAACAGTCTGCATAGTTATGAAATCTCTTTCTGATCGTTTCATATTAAAACGAGAAGAAAACAACTAATTTCTCAGACGGATAAAATCATGAAATCGACAGCGAGGAAGAGTCGGCCTCAAAAAACAAAACTAGGCTTTTTAACTTCTGTTGCGCTGTTTGAGATATTTTGAAAGGACCTTCTACTTCAACCAAAATATCAACAAAAGTTAAGAGATATAAGAAAGAGAGCCCCCTGGAAGCCTTGACGAGGAACTGATACCAATTGGTGCTTAGTTTACATAAATGTTGATTGTTCAGAGCTCGAGCAAAATAGTTAAAAGCTTGAATATAAAAGGTTTAAAAATTGAAGGCTCGAGCCAAATATAGAGGGACAGGGAAAAGAAAGAAAAAAGAGACCAAAAAATGACCAAAGGAAAAAGAGTGGCGAAAATAAAACATATATTTCTCTGCAAAAGTACATATTAAAATTGTTTCACGGAAAATCCATCGGTCCGCGAAGAGGCGCGACTGAGAGAGTAATTCGATTATATCAGAATATTTGTGTTACAATTTGTGTTTGAATATCAAGGAATGAGAGTACGATCTCCTATTTTTCCTCTGATTCGATCTCCATTGAATTTGGTGAAGTTTAAGCTTCTGGCGAGGACGACGAAATTCAAGTTCAGGAACGAGTGTGCACGAACTGTTGTGACTTTGGTCGGTCGGAAGTATATGTGTTCCGCGTGTATCGACTTGTTGACGTTGCCAGTGAACGTGTAGAGCTGCTCCAATTGAACTGTTGAATTCCGATGAACTGCAAGTCGCTGAACTTCTGTGGCTCGAAAGAGTCTCTGTGCGTGAGAGCTTTAGGTTGAAAGATTTTCGAACCCCTGCAATGGAACGTTTCAGGCTATTTGTAGTTTGTTCTCTACAGTTGTCGAGGTTGATGCTTGAAAGGGGGATCACGATCCTCTTTACGCTGCTTCTTTTGAGAGAGGAAGAAAACTGGAGAATTTCCCTCCGGGATCCATCGAATGAAGATCCCCTATCTCTCCTTGGCTCCTTCGGTTAACGACCATAATTGGTCGTTTGACTGTTGAGGAGGCTGACATGTAACTTGGCTTGATGACTGGTGTTGACGCGACGACTTCTTGCTGACTGGAGCGTCGACTGTGTTGATGACATAGCGACGCAACTGGACATCGCGATGGGCTGCAACAAATAATCTTGAGAATCGTCAAAGCCTACCCACGACGATCGATTTCTGCATCAATGAGCATTTGGGCTTGTCAAAATTGGGCCGTTCACATTTTGGTACATACAGATTGCCTCCTTCGAGACTTAACCGTTTTGGAGAAAACGATCAAGTTTCGAATCTGAAGAAGAACAAACACAACACACACATACTTTTTCCCTTTTTTTTTTTGGTTGATCCTCTTACTCTTTCAGGATCGTTTATCTTTTGTGTACGTATGTTTTTCTGTCCTCTTGCTTTTTTAGGACAGTGTATATTTCTGTACACTTGTATGTATATATATATTTTTTTTTGTTCCTTTCTTTTCTCTCTTTTTTTTGGCTCTCTTGCTGTTTTAGAGCTATTTGCTTTTTTGATTTCTTTTTTTTTTTTATTTTGATGATTTTTTCCCTTTTTTTTTTTTTTTTGCATACGCGTAAATGTAGATTATGTACAGTATAGAGAGAGTGTACCTGAGCAGAAGATGTTACTCAGGTTGATGGTCGACACTGAACTGACGTTGACTGGGTCAAGGTTGTAACTTACTTGGTTGTCACGGCCGAATGTTGCTTCAGAAAAGTTGGTCTCGCGCCGGAGAGAAAATTGAACTTGGCGAGATACTTTAGAGACCACTGGCCGATCCTTCTGACGATGGCGATGGATTATGTTGGCTTCGGCAAGTTTCGGCGAATTTGACTCAAGAGGCCTTCTCCAGGTCTCGGTGGCTTTGTATTTTGCGACCCGGCCACCTGCTTCTCGTCGCTTTTTGGGTTTAAAGGAGAAGTCAGATGGTGTGAGCCAATCGCGCCGCAGAGTTTTTTACCTCTACGGTGGCTTGGTCGTCGTACCGAGGAGGGAGCACGGCTCTAAATAAGGTCTAGGAGGCCGAATTCGAGCTTGACTGATTTCTCAACTAACTGGAGTTCCTTCTGCGAGCTGTATTGATGCGCCAGGAAGAGGCTTTGCACAGGAGAGGGTGTGGTGGCTGGTGGGGCCTACTCTGGCTGAACTGCTATCCACGGTGAATTCGAATTTTTTTTTTGATGATTTGGCTTCTGCGCAGGTCGTAGAAGGTTTGAGGCAATGACGTGGGTCCCACCTTTCTGTATAGAGGGCTCCTTCTTAAGTGGGGAAATTACTCATCCACTTCCCACGAATTTGGGATAGTCCAGTTTAGGGATCCTATCTTCTTCTTCTTGGTGCACTTTGCAAACCTGAATCTCTTGCTTGTTTGCGAATTTGGTTTGATAGATTGCGAACTGCTGAGAATTTCCTGTTTGCGATTCTGGTTGGGAGAGCGTTATGTGAAATTTGGAGGTTGCGACTTTTGGGAGACAAACAGCGATTGCGACCCAATTGTCTGCAAATTGACTGGTTTTGACTGGCTTTGGATTTGAAAGAAAATTTGCAATTTGGCATTCTGCTTCCTGTCTGCGAAGTTGGCTTTTGCACTTGACTGCGACTTTGGTTTGGGAGGTAGGCTGCAACTACAACTCGAAATTCTGTCTGTGATTCTGCGTCTTTTTGTCAGTCTACGAATTTGGGTTTTCTGTTAGTCTGCAAACTTGGCTCTTTGCGACCTAACTGTGTTTGCGAATTTAGAGGCTGTGAGGTTGAGAGACTGCGATCTGCTGAATTCTGACTATTTGCAATCTAGGAGAATTTGGGAGCCTGCGAACTGTGATTTGGGAGATTGTGGGAGACTGGGAGACTGCAAATTGGAGACTACATGCGACTGCGACCCTGAGAACTATCTGTTTGCGAATTGGCAGTCTGCAAAATTTGGGACTGTGACCTGCTGTCTGTTGTCCTCTGCGATTTGACTCTGCAATCTTCCCGACTTGTGTTAGAACTTCTCTGCGAACCAGAATTTAAAGGTACTCTATAAAGAAAATCTTCCTGGCCGTATCTGGCTGAATTCGAGTCAGCCGGGGTCCCCACTCTGTTTTCTTTCTTCTTCTCTTCCTCCCTCTCTCTTCTTCTTTTTCTCTTCTCTCTTTTTCAACTCCTCCCTCAGTCTCTCTCTTTTTTTTCACGATTTATCTTTCATTTTTTTGTGTGCATATTCTCTCTCTATTTTTCTCTCTTTCTTATCTCTCTCAAACTGACTCTTTTGCGCACTCCTGGTGTCTGTCAGTTTGTCAATGCGACAAACTGACAAATTTTTGTGCGCTGTTTGGTCCAAAAAGTGAACCTGGCTCTGTCGCCATGTGCAGGAATTTAATCTGGGTCGCATCCGGCTCCGTCGTCAAATGCTGGATTCTGCCTTGGTCACACCCGGCTCGGTCGTCGGGGTTGGGCTTTTGCGTGTTGTACTAGGCTTGGTAGCCGAGAGCTATGAGTTTGTTTCCGCGGCTTCCGACTCGGTCGCCGGGCAGTGCACGTTGCATCCGGCTCGGTCGTCGGGGCTGTTGTTTGTTTCGAGAGAACCCGACTAGGTCGCCGAGTGTTGAATTCTGCTTTGAGTGAACCCGACTAGATCGTCGGGATATTGTATCTCCATGCTGTCGCATCTGGCTTGGTCGCCAGGTACTGTCATCGCATTCGGCTCGATCGCCGGGTGCCGAGATTTCGATTCGACTAAGCCCGGCGAGCCATGGCAAGGCAGAATTTCTGTGCTGGCACACTTGGCTTGGTTGCCGGGTGCTGATTTTTGTGTAGTTGTAGCCGGCCAGAGTTGTCGACGCGCGAGTAAGTGTCGCCCTCCTATTTTTCTTGCGACTGCTTCTTTTTGTCGCAACTTCTTTTTTTTTTTCTGCGACTGCTTCTTTTTGTCACGATGGTGTTTTTTTTTTGTTTGGCGACTACTTTTTTTGTCGTTTGCTTTTCTTTTTCGACGGCTTCTTTTTGTCGCAGCCTTCCTCTTTTTTTTTGTTCGGAGAGGAGTTACATACCTGACTCTGTCTGGCTACGTCCGGCTCGGTCGTCGGTCGCAGGAGTTTGCTGCATGGCACCCGGCTCTATCGCCGGGTGTTGCATTTGATGGTTCTTTCATCGTGTTGGGCTTGGTTGTCGGGTGTGGATTTTTTGTTGCGTCCGGCTATGTCGCCAATCGCGAAGCTTCTTTCTTGTGTTCGGTTTGGTCGCCAAACGCATTGCTCCTGTTTTGGTCGCATCTGGCTCGGTCTCCGAGTGCTGTTTGGTCGCGTCCATCTTTGTTTCCGGTCGCGAAGCGTTGAATTGTGCTCGGCTCGGTCGCCGGGCACTTGTTTTGATCACGACCGGCTACGTGGCGGTCGCGAAGCTTTGAGTTGTGCTCGGCTCGGTCGTCGGGCACTTGTTTTGGTCGCGACCGGCTATGTGGCTGGTCGCGAAGCTTTGAGTTGTGCTCGGCTCGGTCGTCGGGCACTTGTTTTGATCGTGACCGGCTGTATGGCTGGTCGCGGAGCTTTGAATTGTGCTCGACTTGGTCGTCGGGCGCTTGTTTTGATCACGGCCGGCTGTTTGGCTGGTCGCGAGGCTTTGAGTTGTGCTTGGCTTGGTCATCGGGCACTTCTTTGTTGTTTTGCAACATTCGTTTCCCGTCCAACTCAGTCCTCCGGCACTGGGATCGAGTGTGCGGTGTCTGGCTCTATCGCCAGCTACTGAATTCTCCGTTTGGTTATGTCCAGCTGGGTTGCCGGGCACCGGAGTTTGATTTTGTTCACCTACGATTTAGTTGTTGGCCGCGAGGCAAATTTTTTTGGTAGCACTAGGCTCTGTCGCCGAGCGCGAGGCTGTTGGGACTGTGCTCGGCTTGGTCGCCGAGGCACAGTGTTGTTGTTTTAGTCGCACCCGGCTCGGTCGCCTGGTGCTGCTTTTGAGCTGTGTTTGTCTTAGGTGCAGCATTTTTTATTTTGATTGCATCCGGCTCGGTCGTCGGGTGCTATTTTTTTTATTGCGCCTGACTTGTCCACCGGACGCGAGCTATTATCATACCGCTTCGGCTCGGGCGCCGGTTATTATCTGCGCTTCGGCTCGGTTACTGGCGGCGAGCCTTTGAGTTATTCTCAGCTCCGTTGCTGGGCATAATGTCTTTGTTGTTTTCGTCGCAACTGGCTCCGTCGCTGGTCGCTGTGTTTTGAACTGTGTTCGGCTTGGTCGCTGAGGCCCAGTTACTTTGTTTTGGTCGCGTCCGGCTCCGTCACCGAACACGATGATTTTGAACTGCGCTTTCAGAGAGCTTTATTTCGACAGCAGTTTGGTTGCTGGCCGGGTCGTCTGAAACAACCGGTGTTTTTCCCTCTCTCTTTTTTTTGATTCTCCGACTTTTTCTTCTAGGTGACTGGTCCTTTTTGTCGCCCCCCCTTTTTTGTTTTTGACTTGTGTTTTTTTTTTCTTTCTCCCTCTTTTTTTTTTGTTTGCGACTTCGACTTCTCTATCTCTAGTCGCAAGAAACTCCTTCCTTTTTTTTTGTTTGCGACCTTGCTTTTGGTCGCAGGGGATGTCTTTACTCTATTTTCGAATTGAGAGGGATGTGGATTGCGTACCTGACTTTACTTGCTCTGTCGCAGATGTCTGCCACACTGACCTCTTTTTCCTTCCTTAATCTAACTATCTCGGCCTTCAAGACCATTGTAAATGGCGTTGTTCGGGAGTGTCTACGAATCTGTGATTCTAAGGAAGAACAGAGACCACTTACATTGGTTCTCGGGGGACCATTGGCCTACGGTGGTTGTGACGTGACTGCTCCCATAGTCAAGGTTGTTCACGACCTATGGAGTCGCCCTGTTGTCGACGAGGATGACCAGATCTGTTATCTCCCGGGGGTTGACGAAGCCTTGTCGTGTCCTCTTCAAGCTGTAGGCCACATATTGCTGAGCCCTATGCATGATCAGTTGATTCGTTTTTCGCCGCCGAATCTTTCCATCGATAGTGACCGATTCGACTCTTGGGATAGTCACCCTGTTGTGAGTTCGGCCCCGTACTTTGTGCCTTTTTACTTCGAGTGGGAAGGCGTCATCCTCCAAAGTTGTCCCGAGCTGTTGGCAGCAGCAGGCCTCACTCAAGCAGTGCGAGCTTCTATGTTTACATACCGGTGCTGCAGCAACGTCCTCCATTCTTTTCTGGAGGTCTGGTGTTCGTCAACCAACACCGTTTTCACTCGCGAGGGGGAGCTGTCCATTTCTTTATGGGATATGCACCGTCTTGGTGGGTTACCTCTTTCTGGGAGTATTTACGATGAAGTGACCCCGACGATTGCCGATTTTACTCAGAGTTGCTCTACGCCGCTACCCGAGAGCCTCCAATACCTCATTCTTGCGTATTATTAGTTTTTTGGTCGTTCGAGGGCTTCGAACTCGGATGGATTCTTGGGGGTTCTTATGTCCGAGTGGGCATCTTTCTGGTTCCGTGCCGAAGGGGATATGCAACCTTCGGAAAACCCATGGGCTGATCGTGGGAAGGCGACGGGTTCTCTAGGTCACGACCGGTCTGCTGCAGGATCGACCCCTCTCAGAGCTAGGAGTTCCTGACGCCCTTGCAGACGAGGTGTATCTGGTTGCTTTCTTATCAGTGTGGCTCTGCCATTTCGTTTTCCCTATGCCGGGCGGCGTGCTGAGGTTACGTGTTTTCAAGATGGCCTGCTTCATGGCCAGCAGGAAGAAGTGTAGTTTGGCCGGCGCAGCCCTGGCTAACATTTATCGGGGACTCAGCGCTTCATCAGGGAGGGTTTCTTGGCCATGTGTTTTTGCATGGCTTGCCAAACGGTTCGGCGTTCATGAAGCTGATCCCATCGACGGTGACAGGTCCCTCATGCTGCTCTACCGAAATCTGGCGCACGTTCGCGTCCTCAGCTAGACAGAGGCTCGTTCTTTGTTTTGGCGTAGCGGAGTGCGGTGCTGGTACGCCTCAAAGGCTCTTCTCCCTGGTCTGATCCTTGACAAGCCTGGTCATTTTGCCTCTCGGATTGAAGTAGAGTACTTCCGTTGCTTGCGAACGACTTTTCTGGTTTTGTGGCAGCGCGACAATCTTATAGTGGAACCTCAGAGTCCTCATCAGTTTGCTCGTCAATTCGGGTTCTGCCAAGACTTGCCGGGTGTGCTATTCATTGACCAATGGAAGGCAGCTACGGTTAATGCACTGATGGAGGTATGGCGAGTCAGGACTGCCTGTCCTCTTGGCTGCGTGGAAGTACCTGCCTTTGTGAGTCCTGCCTCTGACCCTGGTGTGACGTCCCTTTATCGGGAATCCTGGCTTGAGGCAATCGTTCCCCTCTTCGAGGTAATGACTTCTTTTTGTTTCCTTTTGTTTCTTCCTCCTTTCTCCTTCTCTCCCTTTTTTTGACTTCTTCCATCCTCTTTTTTTTTTGTTCAGCGTGCATGGAAGAAATTCACCGACGCCTCTGCGCCGGACAGAGCTTTGCCGTCTGCGCAAGGAGATGGTGAAGCGAAAGGACCCGTTTGAAAGAGCTCGCGAATAGGAGCAAAGCCTTCGACTTCTCCGAAGCCGAAGAAGAGCAAAGTTGCGAAGAAGAAGGTGCCTCGGCTGAAGGTTGCGAAGGAGAAGGTGTCGGCGCCGTCGCAAGTTGCGCCGGTGAAGGGCGTCATCATTAGGGAGGCATCTCCGACACAAGGGGAACCTCAGCCAGTGGTACTCTCTTTGACAGCTGAGAATGCTCCTTTAGATAAGGGGAAAGGATTGGTTGAGTCGGTGACCCCGACGAAGAAGAAGTCTACAGTTCCACAATCAGAGCCTTTCATTTTTGTCCCTCCTTTCAAGAAGCGGCTGCAAACTGGTCTTGGTAAGCCTTTAACGGACTTAGCGCCTCTTGCTGTTGTTCAGCCATCGAAAATTCCTCTTACGGGGTCAGGAGAGAAGGCTAGGGAGACGGAGCCCCTCGACGGGTCTGTTGTTCCGTCAACTGGAAGGACCGCCGCGGAGCCAGAGGTGGCGCTTGCGCAAGTGGACCAGGCTGGGTCGCGGGCAGTTGAAGAGTCAGTCGACTTGCCTTCTGATACACTTGCGGTCATCGCCGCTCCTTCTATGGGCAAGCCTGTCTTTCGGCAAGACGATTTGTTTGAGCTCGCCGAGTTAGGGGATACTCGACAACTGGAGTGGATCGGGGAAGAGGCGCCTTCTGCTGCAGTTCCCAATGGGTTTGTGACCGGTGAGGCTGAGTGCCTGGTGATGATCTCGAGTGATGGTGGAGCGCCCTTCCAGCCTTTGGTTGAGCAAGTCGCAGGTGGATTTCAGCACCCTGTTTCTGATCTGGGCCCTCCGATTGTCGCAACTTCGAGGAGGGAGCCTTTTGTGACGTTTCCTCCTAGCAGTGGAGAAGTGCCTCTTGCTGCTAAGGAGGGAGCTTAGGGTTCAGTTTGCCGACCAGTTAGCGAGGATTCGTCGACTTCACGCCCTTCATCAGTAAGTAAAAATCCTCTCATCATTTTTTTTGTTCTTTGTTTTCCTTCCCTCATCTCTCTACTCTTCTCTCTTTTTTTTTTTAGATTTCGGCCTTCCCCATTTCGGCGAGGTCGAGGCTGTTGATGCAGTATCTGTGCTGGGACTATGGACAGTGTTCGTCGAATCGGTTTTATTGCCGGCCGACGATCCATGTTTGCCCGAGCTCGTGGCGGACACCCATGCCATTCTTAAGCATTTGAGAGGAGCCGGCGTTGAAACTTCGGTTCTGGAGCAATGGGTGGAAGACTTGGCTTCAGAGACGATTCGTTTTCAGCAGCTGCGCGATTCGTTGGCCGGGAAGCTTAGTTTGACCGAGCGGTTTGCTGCTGAAGCTGAACTCTCGCGGTCTGTCCAACATGTGAACCGTCGGCGCGATGACTTAATCGCAGACATGGATAGATGTCAGGCTGAGCGCGAAGCTGCAAAGGCGGAGCAGACAACTCTTTTTGCGATCGTTTGGCATTCGTCTCGTCGCAGCTCAGCTCCATCAATACTGAGCTTGCGATTATCTGTAGGGGAATTGACACTGCTGAGGAGGAAGCTTTTGTTCTTGAGGGTCAACTTGCTTTTGTTCGTGCACGCCCTATTCTCGACGAGGTCGAGACACGAGAGTTGGCTGAGGCCTGCGCCGAATTGGTGCGACTGCGGCAACGGGTGGCTAACTTCGAGCTTTCTTCGCCTTGATGTAGTTCTTTTTGTAGTCTCTCTTTTGTTTCTTTTTTGTTTTGCGAGACTAGAGATACATTTTTTTTTGTAGCCTCCCGTTTTTGTTGCGAGGCTTGTATTACTCCCATCACACACAATTTTTTAATGAGAAGTATTTTTTCTTTTTATTCGACTTTCTCTTTCTCTTTTTTTTTTCGCTGTCCTCCTCACGAGTAAAATCGTTTGAGGAATTTACCGTTCGTTATCGGCAGCTTCGAACCGTTTGAAGTGACGAGCTTGTAGGCGCCATTGGTGTAGGCTTCGTGCACTACGTACGGTCCTTCCAATTTCGGCACGAACTTGCCCCCGATTTTGCTCGTAAAGAGCATTGGCCATCTGGACTGCGAGCACGAGCTCACCTTTCTGGAATGACCTGAGCCGTACCTTTTTATTGAAGGCTCGAGTCATGCGGGATTGGTAGCATTCGAGCCGTTGTTGTGCTTCGAGTCGCTGCTCGCCGAGTGACTCAAGTTCAGTGAGTCGCAGTTGGGCGCATTCCTCTGTCGTTAGCTCTTCTCTCATTGCAATTTGTAGAGAGGGAAGTTGTACTTCAAGAGGGAGTACTGCGTCGGTACCGTAGACCAGCGAATATGGGGTCGAAACGAAGTTTTGTATGCCCACAAGGCTTCTCTGAGTTTTTTGTCCCAGCTCTTTTTGTTGGCGCCGATTGTATTCTTTAGGATTTTGCTGAGGGTTTTGTTGAAAGCTTCTGCAAGTCCGTTGGCTGCCGGATTGTAAGCCGACGAAGTCCGCTGCTATATGCGAAATTTCTCGCAGAAGTGGTCCATGACTCTGTTCCTGAACGGTGTGCCATTGTCCATCACTATGTACTGAGGAACTCCATATCGGTAGATGATTTGAGTTCGAATGAAGTTGGCGACGGTGGTTGCCTTGACTTCTCGGTAGGCAACGGCTTCGGCCCATTTTGAGAAGTAGTCGGTGGCCGCCAGGATGTATTGTCTGTCGGAGTCGGATTTGGGAGTGATGGGACCTATGATGTCCATCCCCCAAGCTTCGAATGGCCATGACGCGATCGTCGGGTGAAGCAGCTCCGGTGGCTGATGTATGTAATCGGCATGGAGTTGGCACGGCTTACAGGTTTGAGCCATCTCGGTGGCGTCCCTGAGCATCGACGGCCAGTAATAACCCTATCGCTTAACTTGTAAGTGGAGCTTTGGGCCGGCCTGGTGCGCGCCACAAATTCCACTGTGTGTCTCTTTTAGCTCTTGCAGCCCCTCTTCTTTTGATAAGCATCGAAGGAGCAGACCTTCATACGACCTCTGGTAGAGTACGTCATTGAAGAAAACGTACTTTGGAGATGCTCGGCGAATTTGGATTCGCTCTCGCAAGTCAACCGGGAGTATGTCGTGGCGAAGAAAGTTTGAGATGGGCTCTCTCCAATCTTCGGCTACGTTTTGACTGGCCGATATTGTTAGAGACTCTTCTATCTCTTCTATTTGTTTTTCTTCTGTTTCTTCTTCGACCGGTGGAGGGATTACCCGTCGTTCGCAAATGGGGTCTTGGCTCGACCGTTCGTCGAATTGCGCTAGGCTGGCCGCAATTCCAGCCAATGCATCGGCTGGCCCATTTTCGGATCGAGAAACATAGTGGAGTGAGGCTTCTAGAATTTGGCCCAGAAGTTCCCCGACATGTCTCCAGAATGGCACAAGTTCGAGTTTCTTTACTTCGAACTCCCCTGTGAGCTGCTTGATGACAAGAGCCGTGTCACCGTAGATGTTTAGCTGCGGCAGCTTCATCTCGACCGCCATGCCGATTCCAAGGAGGATGGCTTGATACTCCGCTTCGTTGTTCGAATAGTTTTGGGTAAGAACGAACGAATACGGGAGCAAGTCCCTTCTCGGTGAAACGAACAGAACTCCTGCGCCGGCTCCATTTCTTCGAGCAACGCCGTTGAAATACATCTCCTAAGGGGGAAGCACCTCGACCAGGAAGATTTCTTCGTTCAGGAATTCTTCTGTTAATTCCCATTCAGTCGGCACTGGGTGGTCGGCCATGAAGTTCGACAGTGCTTGGCCTTTGACTGCGCGTTGTGGAACGAAGTTAATTTCGAACTCCGATAGAAGTAATGCCCACTTAGCCAATCGACCAGAGAGAATTGGTCGCGAAATGATTTATTTCAGCGGGTCGGCTCACGATATCAAATTTGTTGAATGCGCCAGGAGGTAATGCCGGAGCTTTTGGATTGCAAAGATGAGTGCTAGACAATTTTTCTCAATCGGTGTGTAATTGAGTTCAGCGCCCACCAGTGTTCGGCTCAGATAATAGAGAGAGCGCTCTTTGTTGTCCTCATCACATTGGGCCAATAGAGCTCCGACCGATTTCTCTTGCACTGCGATGTACAGCAGCAACGGCCGGTCGATGATTGGAGCGACGAGCACTGGCGGTTTGGTGAGATACACCTTTATGTTGTTACAGGCGTTCCGGCATGACTCGTCCTACTCGAATGGCGTATCTTTCTTTAATAGGCGGCTGAACGGCTGGCATCCTCCTAGACAAGTCGCTGGGTCTTTTGACTTATGGGAGCTTTAGTAATTGGTTGTCGAGATGCTGGTCCAGCATGACAGAGACGTCCGCGTCGGGGAAACGGGTATGTCTTGGCCTGTCGTTCCTCCAGCGAGGGTGTTGGGTGTCTGCTGCCAATTCCTGCACTGGGTCCACCACTTTGAAGATATGAAACTTGAGAACCCCTACTTGGCCTTGCCTGAATTTTCGTGATATGATCCTTAGTATCCTCAGGAATCTTTAGTCCAAATTTGGCTTCAATAGGATCTCGGAATCTCCAGATATAGTCTTCATAATTTTTGGACTCAACTTCTTCTCTTGGCAGCAGTTTCCTTCTTTGAATTGATCTTCACTTCTTGGTCATTCAAAGCACTTAAAACTCAAAAATAATTCCTTAAAATCTTCGTGGATACCTTCCTTAGACACTTAGGACTTTGTTTCCTAAGTTTAGGCTTGATTGGATGTTCGTATCCCGAGATTTTTACGATTTTGTGTTGTTGAGTCATCGGTGCGGTCGCGCTGAATATAAGGCAGAATATGGCGCAATCGCGCCACTGGAGCAGAGATCTTTGTATGTCTGGAAACGGCCTTCGAACCCGAGCTGAGTTAAGAGACTTCTTGGCGCGGTCGTGCCATAGTTTGCTGTAGAAGTGGCGCGGTCGTGCCACTACTTAGACTTTTCTTTGCTCCCCAGAATGACAACTTCTCTTTCCTTCTTCAGCACTCTTCGGCACGTTCATACTGTCTTTGGGCGAGGTTGCGCCAGCTCTTTGGTGCGGTAGCGCCCTCAGATGGCGCAGTCGCACCATTTCACATTCCCCAATCGTTGGCTTTCTTGACCGTTAAGTCATTGGGAATTTTTTTAATTATTTTGAATTTTTGCATATTTATCTGGCGTTGTGGCGCCGATTCTGGCGCATACGCGCCATCCTTGTTTTTGGCCGCTTTTGCTCATTTTTCCTTCGTTTTTGCTCCAAATCCAGATTTTCTTCTTGCACTGGGTACCTGAGGCACAAAACATAAAACTTAGTCATATATATATGTTAATTTTATACTCAAAATTTACTCAGAATTAGACATTTCAATCACTTTCATGCCTAAAGATAGTGTCTTTTAGACACTTATCACAACCCCAAACTTAAACCTTTGCTCGTCCTCGAGCAAAATCTGAAAGTAACAACCAGATGAGTCTGTGGAGATTAAGGAAAGATCAGTGGCAATCCCCTTGCAAGTTTCAAAATATATGGTTCACTCCTTTCCTAATGATGGTTCTCCTTTCTTAATCAAAATAGGATTCAAATTTTTCTTTAATTTTTCAAAGATCCTTATCCCCATATTAGTGAGAAGTCTCAGTTAACTCCATAAGCAAACCCTCTGTCCACTCTCCACTAACCTGAAGGATTCCATAATCCTGATCAATAGGTCTTTTCTAGGTTGTAATGGGGCATGGGTAATGGGTATGATGAATAGTTGTAAGCATTTCTTTTTTGGTTTATCCTCCTCCTCATATCCATGTTCCATCATTTCTGAGCGCCAATTTTTTATGATCCTTCTCCAAGTTTTTCCACCCCAAACTTATTTTCTTGCATTGAACCCATATTCTTTTTTCTTTCCTTTCTTTCACATGTATTCTTTTCTTTTGGGTTTGTCCAGAGTCCAGCTTACCTCGCCGGTTGACTCAGAGTCCCTAAGTTTGCTGAGGCCCGAGACCCGGTGCACACATGAGGTGGCCTTTCTCCTAACTAACCCACAACCTTTTCTTTTTTCTTTGGCTTTGTCTGGAGTCTGGCTTACCTTGCCGGTTGACTAGAGTCCCTAAGCTTGCTGAGGCCCGAGACCCGGTGCACACACAAGGTGGCCTTTCTCCTAACTTAGCCTCCATCTTGTTCCCCCCTCTTTTTTCAAAGAAACTCAATACTTTTCTTTCATCCCTCCTTATAACTTCCGATTTTTGTCCATGGTCATTTAAATAAAACACTTCAACTTTTTGGAGAGATATAGGTTAGTCAGAAACAAGTTGGTTTTCAACAAAGGCTGGTTCATGTGATGAGGGATTTCAAATAAAACAGGGATCTTGTTGGCTCAAGGTGTTTGACAAAAAGTGATGCATCTTGTGCATTCAAGTGGGTGACTTGAAAAGGCTCAAACGATTGAAAACAAGTGCCTAAATCACTTCAGGATATTTGAAAATCTTTCTCTGTTTAGCCTCAAGCTTTTCTCAGGTCGGTTCTAGTGGTTTACATCCACTTGCTTACTTATACTTTGTTTTCCAAAAACTGTTTTTAAAGAAAATTCTCCTCTTGTAAGGACTAAGCAATTTGAAATAAGTTCTCTCACCAGAAAGTGAATCATGCTTTCTCTTTACTCAGGGTTTCCACTGATGTTTCCCAATTTAGAATCTATTTCTGGTGTGAAAGTTTTTGAAAACAGAGATTTTGAAAACATGATAAAAGAATATCCCACCCCAAACTTAAAACATGCTTTGTCCCCAAAGCATAAATAAAATAGAAGGAGGATGAAAACTTTCCTTTTCTGAGCTCTGGAGTGGTTGTTCTTCAATGAGACAGTGGCGCGGTAGCGCCAGATTATGGTGCAGACGCGCAATGTAAATCAATCAAATATCAGCATCCTGAATGTGTTTTTGAAAATTTCCACTTTGAACAGGGTTTTATCAGTTAGGTACAGATGCTGATTTGGTTACCACACATTTTCATTGGAGAAATCATACTTTGGGACACATAGTGAGAGTGCAAAATATCATGTCATCAATATGAATGGAGATTGAGTACATATCAATGAACATTGCAGTCAAAAATCACTCTAAGACATCTGATACACAAACACCAAAGCATATTCTCCTAGAGGACAGACTGATTCAGATATGAGGCTCAGAAATGTTTTCTGGGCTGGCGCGGTGGCGCCAGTTTTAGCGCGGTAGCTCTAGTTTCAAAAAAAATTTGTAGGTTTTATTTTTTTAATTTTTTTGTTGTTTTCTGTTTATGGTGAAGAATTAAAACGCTTTCTAGCCTAATTCTATCCTACTCATGCTGAATCAATCAACTAATCATGAAAAGTCCTAATAGTTCACAAAAAATTACAAAATCCATGAAATTTCAATGCAGTCCTATTGTAAAACAAGTAAATAAGTTCTGGATTATTGTCCCAGCTCGACTTTGTGACTCTTTCTAGTCAGATAGGATGGTGAAGGTTCTTTCCTGATGAAAATCGGGAGAGATGTATCTTTTCAGCCTTTGTCCATTCACAATAAAGGTGGATTGATCTTTTGGATTTCTGATTTCCACTGCCCCTGATTTTAACACTCTTTCCACTGAAAAAGGACCAATCCATTTAGATCTAAGTTTACCAAGGAACAACCTAAGTCAACTTTTAAACAAAAGGACAAGTTGACCAGGTTGAAATTCCTTGGGTAAGATGTGCTTATCATGCCATTTTTTAGTTTATTCTTTGTACATCTTGGCATTCTCATAGGACCAGTACCTAAGTTCATCTAGTGCATTTAGTTGCAGCAATCTATTCTCTCCAGCAGCCTTGATATCAAAATTTAAGAACTTGGTTGCCCAATATGCCTTATACTCTAATTCCAAGGGGAGATGACATGCCTTACCAAAAACCAACCTATAGGGGGTCATGCCTATTGGGATTTTGAAAGCTGTCCTTTAGGCCCACAATGCATCATCTAGCTTGGTTTTCCAATCTCTTCTTGAAGTGCTAGTAGCTTTTTCCAGAATTCTCTTGAGCTCTCTATGGGACACTTCTACTTGGCCACTTGTTTGGGCATGGTATGGGGTGGCTACTTTGTGGGTGACTCCATATTTTTTCAACAAGTTTTTAAAAGGAGTGTTGCAAAAATGCTTTCCCCCATCACTGATGATAGCTCTAGGAGTGCCAAAACGACAAAAAATATTCTTTTTCAAAAATTCAATGACAACATTGGCATCATTAGTTCTGGTTGCTATGACCTCTACCCATCTTGTTACATAATCTACTGCAACCAGAATGTACTCATACCCAAAAGAAGGTGGAAAGGGTCCCATGAAATCAATGCCCCAAACATCAAAACATTCACATTCAAGAATATTATTTAAAGACATTTTATTCCTTCTAGAGATATTACCTGTCCTTTGACACCAATCACATGCTTGGACGTACCTCTTTGCATCTCAAAAAAGTGTTGGCCAAAAGAATCCCGATTGCAATACCTTTGCTGTTGTTCAGTTTGCACTGTGATAGCCACCAACCTCCTTGTCATGGCAATGGCTGAGAATGAGTGGAGCTTCTTCCTCTTTCACACACCTTCTAATGACTTGATCCGGGCATGATTTATAGAGGAATGGATCCTCCCAATAGTAGTGTTTTGAATTTTCCATCAGCTTCTTCCTTTGCTAGTATGTGAAGTGCTTTGGTACCCATTTGCTGCAAACAAAATTAGCAATATCAGCAAACCATGGTACTTTTGAAATATTTACCTGGCAAATCAGTTCATCCGGAAAGAGTTATGAAATTTCCCCTTCTTTATTTTCTGCCTCTAGCCTTGAGAGGTGATCTGCTACCACATTTTCAGCTCCTTTCTTGTCCTTGATTTCAATATCAAATTCTTGAAGAAGAAGGATCCATCTGATCAGTCTTGGTTTAGAATCCTTCTTTGCAAATAAGTATCTAAGGGCTGCATGGTCAGTCCAAGCAATAACCTTTGAACCAATGAGATATGAACTGAATTTTTCAAATGCAAAAACCACAGCCATAAGTTCTTTCTCAGTGGTTGTATAATTCAAATGAGGACCAGTGAGTGTGTGACTAGCATAAGAAATGGTGTGAAAAACTTTTTCTCTTCTTTGGCCAAGGGCTGCCCCTAAAGCAAAATCACTTGCATCACATATGAGTTGAAAAGATAAGTTCCAATCAGGTGAGATAATGATGGGGGCAGAGATTAATTTTTGTTTCAGAAGATGAAAGACATGCAAGCAATCATTATTGAAATCAAATTTGACATCCTTCGAAAGCAAGTTTGACAAAGGTTTTGTAATTTTGGAAAAATATTTTATAAACTTTCAATAAAAACCTGCATGGCCTAGAAAACTCCTAATGGCCTTGACTGAAGTGGTTGGAGGAAGCTTTTCAATTACTTTTATTTTTGCCTTGTCTACCTCTATCCCCTTTTCTGAGATTTTCTGGCCAAGAACAATCCCAATTTAGCACTAGTTTCTTTTCTTCACACCTTTCGAGAGCAAACTCCAAGTGCTGCAAACAAGTTTCAAATGTTAGTCCATATATTGTAAAATCATCCATAAAAATTTTCATTATCTTGCCTATCATATCATGAAATAAAGCCATCATGCATCTTTGAAAGGTGCCTGGTGCATTGCACAAGCCAAAGGGCATTCTCCTATATGCAAAGGTTCCATATGGGCATGTGAAGGTGGTCTTTTCCTGGTCCTCGGGTGTTATCGGGATCTGAAAGTATCCTGAATGACCGTCTAGGAAACAATAAAATTTATTTCCAACAAACCTTTCAAGCATTTGATCAATGAATGGTAAAGGAAAATGATCTTTCTTAGTGGCTGCATTCAATTTCCTATAGTCTATGCATACCCTCCAACCCGTGACTGTCCTAGTGGGGATCAATTCATTATTTTCATTGTAAATGACAATGGTACCCCCCTTTTTAGGAACAACCTGAACATGACTTACCCATGCACTATCTGAAATAGGATAGATAATACCTGCGTCCAAGAGTTTGATCACCTCCTTTTTCACTACCTCTTGCAATGTAGGGTTCATCCTTCTTTGTGGTTGAATGCTGGTCTTGTAATTGTCCTCCATCAAGATTCGATGTGTGCAAATGGTGAGGCTGATTCCTTCAATGTCTGCTAATGACCAGCCAATTGCCTTCTAGTGTTTGGACAGCACCTCAATGAGTATTTTCTCCTCCAAACCTGTCAAACATGAGGAAATAATCACTGCTTTAGCATTCTCTTCTAGAAAAACATATTTCAAATTATTAGGAAAGGGTTTGAGTTCAGGTTTGGGAGCTTCTTGAGCCCCTTGTTCCTTTATTCCTTCCTCCTTGCTGTTAGCCTCCTCTCTTGTCATGATGAGATCTTCATCTTCCTTCTCTTCTAAATTGACTAGGCCTTTCTTTCACTACTTCAATCCTTGCTTCTTCTTCAATTTCTGCTATACAAGAATCAATCACATCAATACTCAAACAGAAATCATCAAGTGGGATGGCTGGTTGTTTCATGGCTTCTTTTATATAAAAACTTATTGTATCATTGTTAAACCTTAAGGTTAAATTCCCTTGCTTGCAATCAATTATAGCACCAGCAGTAGCCAAGAATGGTCTACCAAGAATTATAGGCAAATTCTTGTCCACTTCCATGTCTAAAACTACAAAATCGTAGGGATATATAAAATCTTGAATTTTTACCAACACATCCTCCATCACTCGTGGTATTTTGGTTGATATATCTGTAAATTGAAGAGTGATTCCAGTCTCTTGAGGTTCTCCAAGCCTTAAATACCTGCAAAGGGACAATGGCATTAGATTAACACTTGCTCCCAAATCACATAAAGCATTTGCAAATTTATTTGAACCAATTTCACAAGGTATGGTAAAACTCCCTGGATCTTTCAATTTTGTTGGAAGCTCATTCTTCAAGATTGCACTGCAATTTTCATTCAGCACAACCGTACCTTACTCCTCCATCTTCCTTTTTTCGGATAGGATCTCCTTAAGAAATTTGTCATAAAGGGGCATTTGCTTTACTGCCTCAAGAAGTGGGATGTTAATCTTCAAAGTCTTAAAGGTTTCTAGAAACCTAGTAAAACTACTTTCTAGAATGTCCATTTTAGCTCTACTTGGGTAAGGTAGATGTCATATATCAATATCAGTAATAGGAAGTGCATCCTTACCTTTTTTCTTCCTTGGGGAAACTGGTGGACTTACCTTTTCCCGTTCTTGCCCTTCTTCTCCTTTCTGATTTTTCTCTTCTTCCATGGCTGGTTGTTCTTTTGGTTGGAGCTCCTCAAGAGTCTTTCCACTTTTGAGTGTTATGGCCTTGACTTGCTCTTTTGGATTTACTTTTGAGTTGCTAGGAAGAGTTCCTTTTGGCTTCTCATATACATCTCTATTAATTTGATTCACTTGAGTGGTAAATTGATTCACTTGAGTGGTCAGAAGTGTGACTGATTGCTTTACTAATTGAACATCTGTTTGCATTGTTTTCAGGGACTGAATTTATGCATATATTGTTCGCAACAACTTCCTATCTTCCTCCACTCCAGCCTCTTTTTGTTGAACTTCAGTCTGTAACGGTTTGAATCCAGGTGGGTGCTGCCTTGCTTGATTAGTATTGTTCCATGAAAAATTTGGGTTATTTCTCCAGCCAGTTATATGTATTGCTATATGGATCCAACCTGCGAGAATTTCCAACAAAATTAGTTTGCTTAGGCATGGTATTTAGAGCATATACATTATCTAGGCATTCATAATCAACATGTCCTCCTCCACATATTCCGCAGATTGAAGCTACCACAGAATTTGATTGTTGCTGAAAGTTTGTGAGTTGATTCTGAAGTGCTTCTAAATGTACTTGTGTAATGGTTGAGGAGTCCAGTTTGTAAATTCCAGTAGCTTTCTTGCCTGATCGCTCTATTGGATATTGATACATGTTGGTTGTCATCTCCTCGATTAGCTCATGAACCTCTTCAGGAGTCTTTTTACTGATCGACCCTCCAGATGCAACATCTACCATACTTCTTGTGTTGATGTTCAACCCATTGTAAAAAATCTCGATCTGACTCCTAAGTTCTATTTTGTGATTTGGGCATCTTTTGAGTAGTCCATTGAACCTCTCCCATGCTTCTGAAATATGTTCTTCTTGTTCCTGCATGAATTGGAAAATTTCATTCCTTAATTTAATGGTCTTTGCTGGTGGAAAATACTTACCTAAAAATTTTTTCTGCAGATCTTCCCAAGTGGCAATAGAACCGGCTGGTAGAGTATTCAGCCATGTCTTAGCTCGCCCAGACCAAGGTGAACTTAAAAGCCTCAATCTAGTCTGCATCATCGACACACCATTGTACTTAAAAAGTAGCACACAAGTCCAAAAAAATCTTTCAAGATGGTCATTAGGATCTTCATTAGCCAACCCACTAAACCGATAATGAGTCTGCAAAGAAAGATAACAAGAAGCTAGGTTTAAAATCAAAATTATTAGCTTGAACAATTGGGAGTGATGATACTTGTCCCTGTTTGTATTTGGGCTTTGTGTGACATAATCCTCCATAGTTCTCCTTGGTCTTTGTTCTTCCCGAGTACCTTCTAAGTTTTCCATGTCTTCTTGCTCCTTGGGAGTGCTCTCAGTTCTGATTTTCCTTCAGCTTTGCCTTAAAGCTCTTTTTTCGCCCGGGATCAATCTCTTGGGGTGAGTCCACTTTCGAGATCTAGTCATGAACCTCCCCGTAAAAATAAAAATAAAAACTCAAATCTCTAATTTTTAAACTCTAAACAATTATCGCTAGAAACTTTGGTCCCAACAACGGCGCCAAAAACTTAATGTGATCCTAGCTAATCACTAGCAAGAGGACTAATCAATGTAATATAAACTTTATGCAAGTCCTAATATCGTCCCACAAGGACCAAGCCAGCCAGCTTAACTCAAGTTTTTCTAATAAAAATCTAAAGTTTGAGAATCCTGGTTTGAAAAACAGAGAATTAAACTAAATCTGTATTTGAAAACTGTTGAGAAAAGCCTTTGAGGAATTTCAATGATGAGAGAAGACGTTGGGAATCCAATTCCCTCCCTAGACACTTCTGAGATTGAATAGAAATAATATTTTGGAAATCAATTTCTGACAAGCTTATAAAACCATGGCTACAATTTGCATCGGCATCACCTTTTTCTATCTCCTAGAGCAAACTAGCCGGCATAATCTACTCTACTCGACAGCATAATCATGAAGCTCTTATGTCATAGGCAGATCAACTTATCCAACAGGGTTTTACTTTAAGGTCGAGGATTAACCCAAGGATTAGTGATCTACCTAGTGCACAAACTCATAAAGAATTGGAAAATCCTATCAACATGTCTTACCTTAGGCCTAGCGTCACCTTATAACCAGTACATAGCCAGACAGCAAGTATGAATCAAGAATTAACAACATGAAAAACTCATTCATGCACCAAATTGAAAACCAAATAGATATAAAGTATCAATCTCATTATATGCCTAGAGAGTCATGGACCCCCAACTAAAAATGACTACTCCATACTGAAAATAAAGACACACAACATGGTTTTGACAACAGCCATAAGAAATAAAGACAAATAAGCACAGAAACTCCCTGAAGAGGACTGCTCCTAGTCACCCTTGCTCCTTAAGCTGAAATCTTCACCTTCTTCCTCAAAGTGGCCAGAGGTCGTGTAAGACTCCCTCTGGCTTCTTCTCTCTCTAACTAATGAATAAAATAGAAACTTAAACTCCAACTGAATTTAAAGACTAAATCTTGAATGCAAAACTGGATGATCAGCTCTCCACCTCGGACCTCTATTTATACTTGCTCTGCTGCCCAGGCCTTGAAAATTGGTCTCTGTCCAGGGGTATGAATGATGCTTTCTCGACCTCAGAATTAGCTGACATTACATAGGAACCTTCCTTCTGTAGTCCTGGCCTTGCTCACGAAATTTTAGTTTAATCTGAGTTGGAAAACTCGAGATATGATGTGAAGAAGTTGCTTGATTCTACTGCCAATTCCTGCACTGGGTCCACCACTTAGAAGATATGAAACTTTAGAACCCCTACTTGGACTTGCCTGAATTTTCGTGATATGATCCTTAGTATCCTCAGGAATCTTCAGTCCAAATTTTGCTTCAATTGGAACTCGGAATCTCCAGATATAGTCTTCATAATTTTCGGTCTCAACTTCTTCTCTTGGCAGCAGTTTCCTTCTTTGAATTGATCTTCACTTCTTGGTCATTCAAAACACCTAAAACTCGAATATAATTCCTTAAAATCTTCGTGGATACCTTCCTTAGACACTTAGGACTTTGTTTCCTAAGTTTAGGCTTGATTGGATGTCCGTATCCCAAGATTTTTGCAACTTTGTGTTGCTGAGTCATCGGCGCGGTCGTGCCGAATATAAGCCTGAATATTGCGCGGTCGCGCCACTGGAGCAGAGATCTTTCTAAGTCTGGAAACGGCCTTCGAACCCGAGCTGAGTTAAGAGACTTCTTGGCGCGGTCGTGCCATAGTTTGCTGTAGAAGTGGCGCGGTCGCGCCACTACTTAGACTTTTCTTTGCTCCCCAGAACGGCAACTTCTCTTTCCTTCTTCAACACTCTTTGGGGCGTTCATACTCTCTGGGCGAGGTAGCGCCAGCTCTTTGGTGCAGTAGCGCCCTCAGATGGCTTTCTTGACCGTTAAGTCGTTGGGAATTTTTTTCATTATTTTGAATTTTTGCATATTTATCTGGCGCTGTGGCGCCAATTCTAGCGCGGACGCGCCATCCTTGTTTTTGGCCTCTTTTGCTCATTTTTCCTTCATTTTTGCTCCAAATCCAGATTTTCTTCTTCCACTGGGTACCTGAGGCACATAACATAAAACTGAGTCATGTATTTTGATTTTATACTCGAAATTAACTCAGAATTAGATATTTCAATCACTTTCATGCCTAAAGATAGTGTCTTTTAGACACTTATCAATGACTTCCCCGACAAAGAGAGACTACTCCATGCTAATAGAATAAACACAGAAAGAGGATTCAATTACAGCCATGAAAATAAGAAGAAAACAAGTATAGAAAACCCCCTTTTGAGGAACTGCCCCTTAGCTTCAACTCCTCCTTGACTAAAATCTCTTCATTCTCTCCAAAGTTACAAAAGGTCATGTAAGACTTCCTCTGGACTTTCTCTCAACTCCAAACTAACTAAAAACAATAGAAACCAAAACTACAAACTACTCTAAGAGCTGGAACTCGGAACTGGATTCAAACAGGCTGAATAACTGGAGGCCTCGGACCCCTTTTAATACTTGTGCTTCTGTCCAGGACTTGTAATTTTGTCTCTGTCCAGGGGTTGAAATCTTGCTTTCCTGACATCCGAATTTCTTGAAATTACTCACGAACCTTCTTTACATAGTCCTTGACTTGTGTACGAAATTTGAAGTCATTCTGAGTTGGGAAACTTGAGATTTCATCTTGAGAAGTTAAACTGCTTCTGCTACCAATTCTAGCACTGGGTCCACCACTTTAAAAATATAAAACTATGAAAACCTGACTTGGATTGACCTGAATTTTCGTGATATGATCCTTCATCTCCTCAGGAAGCTTCAGTCCAAATTTGGGTTCAATTGGGAATAGGGAACATCTATTGTTCTCTTAAAACTCGGATTTTCTCTTCTCTGCTGGCAGCAGTTTTCGTCTTTGTGTGGAACTTCTCTTCTTGGTCATGCACTGCACTTAGACTCGAGCCAATTTCCCTAAAATATTCGTGGATACCTTCCTTAGGTAATTAGGACTTCTTCTCCCAAGTTTGGGCTTGATTGGTAGTCAGAAACCCGAGATTTCTGTAATTTACGAATGTTGATTCATCCGCGGTCGCGACGAAATTCTTCTTTATTATGGCGCAGTCGCGCCACTGGAGCAAAATTCTTTCTAAGTCTGGAGGCGGCCTTTGGGTCCGTGCTGAGGAAGGACACTAAATGGCGTGGCAATGCCATATTTGGCTGTTGATTTGGCGCGGTCGCGCCACTCCTTAGAATCATTACCGACTTCCCGAAATAGCTCGTTGAACTCTAAGGCAAATGTTTAGCGCGCCAGCGCCACTGGTAGCTCCATCTTCCTGGTGCGGTAGCGCCTTCTAGGGGCGCGATCGCGCGGTTTCACATTCCCGATTTGTCCTCTTTTAAGCCTTGCCAGCCGTTGTGAATTTCTGCCATTTATTTGAATTTTTGGACATTTTCCCGGCGCGATCGCGCCTTTCCCTTTTTGGCTTAATTTTGCTTATTTTTCCTTCATTTTCACTCAGAATCCAGATTTTCTTCTTTTACCGGGTACCTGAGACACAAAACATGAATTTGAGTTATGTCATTTTCATGCTAATAATCAACTCAAATTAGGAATTTATGATCAATAATTCATGCATAAATAAGTGTCTTTTAGACACTTATCAAATAGTCTCTCTTTGTTGGGGAAGTCATGAACTCCTAGTTGTGATTTGTTTAAGTTCTGAAATTATAGCAATAAAGTATTTTGCTTTTGTTTTAGAAACTGAGTTCATTTCTTATTTCTGATTTGAATTGATATTTGAAGTTTAATGAGGTTCGAATAGAGAAGTTCAATTTCAGTAGAGATTTGGATTAGTTATTTGATTCTTTGTTTTCTAAAACAACTCGTTTTTCTTACTAGATCGTTCCGGCTTGTGATGGAGACTAGTGGAAAGCGATGTGACTTTTTAAACTCTTGTTTTGAATAAGAGAGAGTTAATCTTTAAGCTTTTATATTTATGTACCTAGGATTTGAATGTTTCCGGATTGTGATGGAGTTCAAGGAATAGGTGAAAGTTATTTCCTGTATATGGGTAACCAGGTTTTCGAAAGCTAAGTCAAGGTAAAGGTACATGAGCTATTAAAATCAGAACTTTGCATGTTAACAACTAGGAGGGATTGACACTTTTCCCCAACATCTCATCTCATAAGGTTTAATCATCTAATTCTGTTTTCTTTTCCAAGTTCTCAAAAACCAAAATTTCTTTTCCTCAATCAATAAAAAATTCTTTACTTAAAGTGAGTTCTCATCAAAGTCTCTGTGTGATCATATCTAGACTCTCGAGTCTATATTACTTGCTACCTAGTGCACTTGCTAGACACCCAAGAAGTTTTTGGCGCCAAAAACTTCTTGGGTGTATAGCAAGTGCACTAGGTCAGCAAGTAATATAGACTCGAGAGTCTAGATATCGATTCCACAGAGACCTAGATGAGAACTCAGTTTAAGTAAATTTTGATTTGTTGATTGAGATTAATTTTTTTATTCTATCTTTTTAGGTTGAATCGGATTTGTGCATGAAAATCAGAATCAGTGGTGAGTCACTTACTACCGGAACTAGAAAGAGCACTCAGGTAACTATGATTTGTGGCTTGTAAGCTTGAATGGAATGGTCTAACTTCAAGCACACAGATAAGAGGTGAGAAGACGTTCAGAGTGAGATAAGTCCATATCCTAACTCATATTGGGAATTTCCTCAACCATATGCATCTTTTAATTATGATCCATGGAAGTGTGATTCTGATATATCATGTTCTTTTGATAATGAACCTAATAATTTGTATAGAATAGAGCATGATGATTATTTTTCTAGGCAAAATGAAATCCTTGTTTTGAGAATGAGTTGTAGGTCAATTGGCCACATGGGCAACCATCCATGTTCAAGTATGAGAATCCTCCTATGTGTCATGATTATTATCATCATTCATCTCCCCTTCAGCCTCAAAAAGACTTGTCTAGGTTGGAGAGAAGTGCAAGAGGGAGAGTTGCTGGCATACATAATGTTGATCATGTATTAGAATTGCAGGCACAAGTCGAGTCACTAACCAAACAGTTGTCAAAATTGCACACCCCCTCTTTGGTTGCTCAGATTTGTGACATATGTAGAGGAGGACATCCCAACCATGAATGCCAAGCAGGTAATGTTCAAACTGTAAGTTCTTAAGACCAGGATAATTATGTTTCAAATTTTTGCAGGTCTAATGATCCATACAACAATACTTACAATCCTGGTGGGAGGAATCACCCAAATTTCTCATGATCCAACAACAACCAGCAATCCAGCACTCAACAGCCCAATGCTCAAACAAGACCACCACCTGGATTCCAAAGAACAGCACAAGAACCGGAACAAAAAGCCAGCCTTGAGGATATGTTTTCAAAGTTTCTAGCAAATCAAGAGAAAAGAGATGCTCGGACTGAAGCCAGGTTTCACACTCAAGAAGCTTCCATCCAAAATCTGGAAATACAAGTGGGACAGTTGACCAATGTCATATCAGGTAGGAACCAAGGTACTTTACTTAGTAATTTTGAAACTAACCCAAAAGAACAGATCAAAGCCATCACTTTGAGAAGCGAGAAGGTCTTGGAAGAGCAAAAGCAAACTCAAGTGGAGGAGAACAAAGCAAATCAGCAACAAAACAAGGAAAGAGAAGAACAAAGTGAAGAAAGAGTGGTAAATAGACAGCACAAACAAAAAGGTAAGTCTTCTCAATCTCTTTCTAATGCTGAACTAAATGTGGACACATTACCATATAAGGAGAGAGCTGAGAGTTGTTTTCAAAAACTTCAAGAGAGAGAGGATGAAAAGTTCATGGGGGAAAAGGAAGAGGACGAAAAAGAGAAAGAAGGGGATGGGGTTGAAAAAGAAGAGAAACCCCTTGAAGAGCATGAAGAGGTTAGGATAAAGGACATAAAGGTTAATGAACATTCTTTCCTCTCATTAGATATAGATTTCTTCATTATCCAGCCCTATAAACCATCCATAAAAGATGAAAGGGAGGAAGAAGAAACCATAGGTCATATCATAGAACCTTCCCATGAAAAGCCATTAGAGAATTGGGTAGAGAAAGAAGAAAAGATAGGGCTCTCCTTTGATTTAGACTTTTTCATCATCCCACCTTATACACCTAGCCCAAAAATACAACTGAAAATTTTATTGGGGTTGGACAAGAGGATGAATGAGTGGTGGATATGGGTAAAGATATACTTCTTATAAGCCACAAAGTCAAAAGAAAGGATTTTCAACTCAACATCAAAATTTGGTTACTTTATCATAAAGCATTGCAAAGGAAGAAAGGTCTGGCTGAGGACCATAAACTTAGCGCTTCATGGGAGGCAGCCCATGGTAGGTAAGTTAATTTAGTTTTTCAATTAAATTGTTCTCTTGCTTCGAATAATCACTTTGCGTGGATATTAGATCTTAGGTTTAGATTTATTTTACTCATGTTACGTTAGTCTTTTAAATTTGTTTGGTTTCAATAAATACCAGAAAAAAAAAGAAAAAAAGAAATTGTCTAAGGCACCTGTCCTTGAAAATTTTGGAATTTGAAAGCTAAGTGGAGTTGCATGAAGCCATTTTTTCAGCTATACTTGATGTATTTCTAGATGTGTTTTTCAAAGTCTAAATGTAGATATCAAAAGAAGGACATTGGAACTATCTTTTCCAACCATTCACAACAGCTTCCTTCAAAAGAAAAGCCATCAGAACACTCAAGAAAACTCTATGCAGAAAAGCAGTGCAGTAGCAACTCTATTCGAGAAGCCAATTTTGAAGCCGAATCCTAAAAAATCTGAAAGTGGAATGAAACAAGGAAAGGTAAGTAGTTCTAGAGGGCACTTAGTAGATAAAATAGGGCCTGGTTTGAGAAATTTTTCATTGAGTAGAAAGAGAGTTATGACTGCTGCAACTAAGGTAGAAAAAACTGGTTTCTGGAAAAATTTCTAGGTTGGCAACATTACCATCTAGCTGTCTTTGAGCATGATTTCTAAACTTTTCTGTAATGATTCTTGGAAAACATTTTTAAAGCAATTAAGGTTCAGATTTATTACTTTCTAGGAAACCCTTTTTCAGCTCTAGATGATAAGTGGTAAGAGATATACAATGCTTGCAAAAAACCCCCAACTCACTTTTTGCCCAGAATTTCAGATTTGCTGCCAAGTTTTCAAATTTGTGTTACATTCAATTCCTTTGATGAAAATTCATGAAACTTTTTTTATTGTGCACCTCTGAACCCTAACAACATGATCCAAGTGGAATAATTAAATTTTACATTCAGAATTTCAAGTTATGAAGGAATAGATTAGCGCTCCCGCGCCAAATTCTGGTGCAGCCGCGTAACTCAAAATCATTCCATTACAATTCTGACATGTTCTTCTTTATGAGTTATATTCCATGGTAAAATTTCATAACTTTCTGAATTTGTTTACAATAATTTTGTGCTATGAATGGTTCTAACCACTTTTGGGCAAACATGAAGGCAGCTCAAGTTCAAATTCCTCATGGTGCCTCAAGAAATCTGGATGCTCAAGCAACCAACATTCTCAGGGAAGTTTCTTACCCTCTATCTCATTTTTTTGAATTGGTCATTATGCAAAATTTTAAGTTTGGGGTGGGAAACTCAGATTTTTTAGTCTAGTTGGTTTTCATTGATTAGTTAGATTTGATTTGTTAGTCTTTGTTTTTGTTTTGAGTCAATACCTGAAGAACGTTTCTAAATCTGAAAAGGTTTTTGAAAAATTTGGTAGGAACTCTGATTGGTGGATTGAAAAGATAAGCCTCATTCATTCTCTTGAGAAATATATTTGTTTGAATGATTGGTTTTGGCATGAGAAAAGCTATTTTGGAAAGTGGTTTGATTGGTTGAATGCATTGAGCATATTTATTTTGTACAATAGAACCAACCTGAAGGAAGATCAAGGCGAAACGAAGACAGGTTTTTCAAAATTATGAAATGATCTAGGCACTTGTTTTGAACCGTTTGAGCCTTTTTGAGCCACCCACTTTAATGCACAAGATGCATCACCTTTTGTCAAACATTTTGAGCCGACAAGATCCCTGATTTGTTTCAATTCCCACATTACATGAACCAGCCTTTGTGATAAATAAACTTGTTTCTTATTGACCTATATTTCTCCAAATTATTGAAGTGTTCTATTTGAATGAGCATGGACAAAAATCTGACGTTATGGTGGAATAAGGATCAGTGAAGGTTATAGAAATTCTTTGAAAAGGAGAGGAATGAAGGAGCAAGATAAATGAAAAAGGAGCTGGAATATCTGAGACGAAAAGTGAAAAAAAAAGAGAGAGAAAAAAAAAATTGCTGAGTTAGGAGAAAGGCCACCTTGTGTGTGCATTGGGTCTCAGGCATCAGCAAGCTTAGGGACTCTGAGTCAACCGGCAAGGTAAGCTAGACACCAAACAAAGCAAAAAATAAAAAATAAAAAAATAAAATGTAAAGAGAAATAAAGAAAGTTTTTCCTTGAGAGATGAGGTAGAGATTGGGATCAAGGAGAAGGTGCAAAAATCTTTATTTTATTTAATTGATTTGAGGACAAAGCAAATTTTTAAGTTTGGGTGGTGTGCTACAATCAGAGATGGTTCATGCTCAGGAAGATGGGACATGGATATGAGGAGGAGGACTGACCTTTAAAATTTTTATCCTTAATTTTTTCCTTACCAATTACCCATGCCCAATTTCAACCTATAGAAGACCTTTTGATCATAATTTTAAAATTCCTTCATGTTAGTGGAGATTAGACTAATGGTTGGCTTATGTTGTTCAATTTAAACTGCTCACATTGATAGCTTGATCATACCTTGACTAAACAGGATAACCAAGAATATGAGACGTTTGAATGAGTAAATCTTTGATTGATGCTTTGAAAGGGTAAGCCAAAAAAATTTTTTTAAACTTAGATGATTGGTCATAACTCTGGTTCATTTTTTTTAGTTTTGATCGAGGACGAGCAAAGGTTTAAGTTTGGGGTTGTGATAAGTGTCTAAAAGACACTATTTTTAGGCCTAAATTGGAATTAAAAATTATATTTTGGAGTCAATAATCATCATAATATAATTTAATATGTCTCAGATTCATCTTTTCTCTCTCAGGAGTCTAACGCAACAAGAATCATTGAAATCAGAGCTAAAATGAGGAAAATATGAAGATTTTAGTGCTTAAAGGTATAAGGTAGCAGGGATCGGCGCGACCCACCAGTTGGAGGACAAAATCTGGCGCTACCGCGCTAACAGAATGGCGCGACCGTGCCAAGATGGTGCCAGAAGGCCAATGGAGTTTCCAAAAATGACCAGGACTCTTTCCATACGAGTACTTAGAAAGAAACTCTGCTCCAGTGGCGCGACCACGCCATTTTAAGGCACTTTTTTGGCGTGACCGCGCCGATGACTCAGCAACGATAAGTCACAAAAATCTCGGGATCCTGACAACCAATCGAGCCCAAGCTTTGGAAAGGAAGTCATAGGTATATAAGGAAGGTGTCTACAAAGTCTCTTTAGGAAATAGATGGAAATCCTAAGAGGTTTGAATCCTCAAAGAGATGAAATTCGATTCCTGATTAGAAGACTGCTATAAAAGGAAATTACAGCCCGAGATTGAAGAGGTCATATCTGGAGATTCCGACTTCCAATTGAATCCAAATTTGGACCACAGATTCCTGAGAGGATGTAGACTAATTTCACGAAAAATCAGGTCAATTCAAGTCGCCCTTTTGGATTTTTATATTTTCAAAGTGGTGGACCCAATGCTAAAATTGGCAGTATAACCTACCCAACTTCTGAGCATCATATCTCAAGTTGCCTAACTCAGATTAAACTAAAATATCGTACACAAAGCAAGGACTATAGAAGGAAGGTTCGTGTATAATTTCATCCAATTCTGAAGACGGTAAGTCACAATTTACACCCCTGGACAGAGACCAAATAGCTGGACCTGGGCAGCATAACAACTATAAATAGAGGTCCGAGGGAGAGAGCAAAGAATCCAGTTTTGTAAGTTAGGATCCAGTTTTGTAGTGTAAAGCCAGTGTTGAGTTCTAATTTCAGTTTTTAGTTTAAATTCCAGTTTTTGTAGTTAGTTTGGAGAGGAGAGAAAGACCAGATGGAGTTTTACACGACCTCTTAGTACTTTGGAGAGAGAAGGAAGAGATTTCAGCCAATACACAAGTTGAAGCTAAGGGCAGTCCTTGATAAGTGTCCAAAAGACATTTATTTATGCATGAATTATTGATCATAAATTCCTAATTTGAGTTGATTATGAGCATGAAAGTGACAAATATAACTCAAATACATGTTTTGTGTCTCAGGTACCTTGTAAAAGAAGAAAATCTAAATTCTGAGGAAAAATGAAGGAAAAATGAGCAAAATCAAGCAAAAAAGGGAAAGGCGCGACCGCGCTGATTCTGGCGTGACCGCGCTGATTCTGGCGTGACCGCCCTGGGAAAATGTTCAAAAATTCAAAGAAATTCAGAAAATTCCCTACGGCTAGTGAGGCTGAAAGGAGGACAGTTCGTGAATGTGAAATGGCGCGATCGCGCCCCACGAGGGCACTACCGCGCCATGAAGATGGCGCTACCTGTGGTGCTGCCGCGCCTCACTGTTTCCTTACATAGATGCCAAGTTCTAATTCGAGAAGTCCGCAAGGAGTCTGAGTGGCGCGACCGTGCCAAGTCAACAACATTAAGTGGCGCGATCGCGCCATGAAGAATCCTTCCTCATATAGGACCCGAACGCCGTGCTCCAGACTTAGATAAAATTTCTGCTCCAATGGCGCTATCGCGCCAAAACAAAGAACAATTCGGCGCGACCGCGCTGCTGACTCAGCTTCGTGACTTGCAAAAATCTCGGGATTCTGACTACCAATCAAGCCCAAACTTGGGAGAAGAAGTCCTAATTGGCTAAGGAAGGTATCCACGAAGATTTTATGATATATTGACAGAGTCTAGGTGCATGGAATGGTCAAGAAGAGAAGTCCAAGACAAAGAAGGAAACTGCTGCCATAGAAGGAAAGTCCAAGTCTGAGATTGAAGAGGTCATATCTGGATATTCCAACTTCCAATTGGATCCAAATTTGGACCACAGCTTCCTGAGAGGATTGAGAATCATGACAGGGAAAATCAGGCCAATCCAAGTTGGGATTGTGGAGTTTTATATTTTCAAATTGGTGGACCCAGTGCTGAAATTGGCAACATAAGCAGTTCAACTTCTCAAGACAATATCTCAACTTTCCCAACTCAGAATGACTTCAAATTTCGTACACAAGTCAAGGACTATGTAAGGAAGGTTCGGTTGTAATTTCAGCCAATTCTGAGGTCGGGAAGTCACAATTGATACCCCTGGACAGAGGCAAAAATTACAAGTTCTGGGCTGGGCTTCAACTATAAAAGGAGGTCCGAGGCAAAGCACAATCATCCAGTTTTCATCTAGTTTTTGAGTTCCAATTCCAGAATAGTTTGTAGTTTAGGTTTTTATTGTTTTGTAGTTAGTTTAGAGAGGAGAGAAAGTCCAGAGGAAGTCTTACACGACCTCTTGGCACTTTGGAGAGAAGGAAGAGAAAACAGTCAAGGAGTTGAAGCCAAGGGGCAGTTCCTCAAAAGGGGGTTTTCTGTACTTGTTTTCTTCTTATTTTCATGGCTGTAATTGAATCTTTTTTACTGTGTGTTTATTCTATTATTATGGAGTAATCTCTCTTTGTTGGGGAAGTCATGTACTCCTAGTTGTTTATGTTTAAGTTTTGAATTCTATAGCAATAAAGTACTCTACTTTTGTTTTAGAATCTGTATTCATTGCTTATGGCTAATTTAGATTGATATCTGAAGTTTAATGAGGTACGGATTGAGAAGTTAAATTTCAGTAAAGATTTGGGTTAGTTATATGATTGTTTGTTTTCTTAAACAACTCGCTTTTCTCACTAGTTGTTTCCGGATTGTGATGGAGACTAGAAGAAAAGTGATGTGACTTTTTATAACCCTTGTTCTGAATGAGAGAGTTGATATTTATGCACTTAGGATTTGAATGTTTCCGGATCCTGATGGAGTTCAAAGAATGAGTGAAAGTTAACTTATTTTTCTCACTGGTTGTTTCCGGATTGAGATGGAGACTAGTGTAAAGCAATTTGACTCGTTAAACACTTTTGTTCTGAATAAGAGTTAATCTTCAAGCTTTTATATTTATGCACCTAGAATCTGAATGTTTCCGGATTGTGATGGAGTTTAGAGATTAGGTGAAAGTTATTTCCTGTATATGGGTAACCAGGTTTTCAAAAGCTAAGTCAAGGTAAGGGTATTTGAGCTATAAAATCAGAACTTTGCATGTCAGCAACTAGGAGGGATTGACATTCTTCCCCAACATCTCATCTCTATTAGTTTTTCCAGTAGTTTAATTCTGTTTTCTTTTCAGTTTTTAAAACCAAAACCAAAAAATTCTTTTCCCTCAATCAATAGAAAAATCTTTACTTAAACTGAATTCTCATCAAGGTCTCTGTAGGATCGATATCTGGACTCTCGAGTCTATATTACTTGCTGACCTAGTGCACTTACTAGACACCCAACAGTCCTTCAAGGGGGTTTTCTGTACTTATTTTCTTCTTGCTATCATGACTGTAATTGAATCCTTTCTGTGTTTTATACTATTAACATGAAGTAGTCTCTCTTTGTTGGGTTAGTCATGAACTCCTAGTTGTGATTTGTTTAAGTTCTGAAATTATAGCAATAAAGTACTTTGCTTTTGTTTTAGAAACTGAGTTCATTGCTTATTTCTGATCTGAATTGATATTTGAAGTTTAATGAGGTTCGAATAGAGAATTTGAATTTCAGTAGAGATTTGGATTAGTTATTTGATTCTTTGTTTTCTAAAACAACTCGTTTTTCTAACTAGATCATTCCGGATTGTGATTGACACAAGTGGAAAGCGATGTGACTTTTTAAACTCTTGTTCTGAATAAGGGAGAGTTAATCTTTAAGCTTTTATATTTATGCACCTAGGATTTGAATGTTTCCAGATTGTGATGGAGTTCAAGGAATAGGTGAAAGTTATTTCCTGTATATGGGTAACCAGGTTTTCGAAAGCTAAGTCAAGGTAAAGGTATATGAGCTATTAAAATCAGAACTTTGCATGTTAACAACTAGGAGGGATTGACACTTTTCCCCAACATCTCATCTCATAAAGTTTAATCATCTAATTCTGTTTTCTTTTCCAAGTTCTCAAAAACCAAAATTTCTTTTCCTCAATCAATAGAAAATTCTTTACTTAAAGTGAGTTCTCATCAAGGTCTTTGTGGGATCGATATCTAGACTCTCAAGTCTATATTACTTGCTGACCTAGTGAACTTCCTAGACACCCAACACAGCTCAATATACCAGTCAAAGACATTTTCCTTCAAAGATCGGCCAAATTGCTTGACCAGCAGGTCACCGTTAGTGTTGGTGTTGTTGCAAGTCTCAATGAAGTGAGCGACGTGCTGTTTGGGGTGCCCATCGCCGTTGAACTACTGGAACTTCGGAGGATGGTACCCGACCGACATCAAAATATTTTGAATCCTATGCGTGTACGGCCTCCTGTAAGCGACGAATTTGTTGTCGCCCGAGCTATTCCGTACAGCACAGTTGATGAGCTCGGTGACTGCGTCGAGTGAGACAGCAGTCAGATCTACTTCGGTTCGACCCCGGTGAATGGCGATTGGTACGACGGGCGGCAGCTCGTCGTCTAAGGAAGGATCTTCTGGCAGTGGTTGAGCCGAACCACTGGTAGTCGCCCGATTTCGGTCGACTTCTTGATGAACACAGCCAGTATTGTTTGTGGCTGCGCCCATTTCGAGGCGCTCTAGAATTTTTGTGATCTGAAGGTCACGAGCTGCGAGTTGCGCGTCTTTGATGCGCAATTGCTCGCTTTGTTCATTGAGTGCAGCTTACATTTCGGCGAGCTGCTCTTCAATCGTCTTGGCCGAGGTTGCAATCGCGGCCATTCTGGCGGTCTGCATCGATGAACCTGTTCCCGGTGTGGGTCGAAGTGGTGAGGTTTTGATCTGCGACCGCATTGGGGAAACGGTCGTTGGCGTTCTCAATCATGGAGTGGTCACGGTGGGCGACCGGCTTGGGGTGGCGTCGCCGGTGAGATTCGGCAGGGATGAATGGGTGATAGCGCAATAGGGGAGGTCGTTGTGGTCTGTTGGTGAGGTGAGCGGATTGGTGGTAAGTCGGCTGTTGCATTGAGTGCGACTAAGAGGTCATGAGATATGGTCATGATCGGAGATGTATCTTCAGCGGTCGCTCTCTGTACGGAGGAGGCCGGTGATGAATATGTTCTTGCCGCGGGAGAGGAAATCATGCCCCCTTGTCGTTTGTTGCGCTGCACCAAGGCAAAGATGATGAAGCTCCTTTGCGACGGTGGCGATTGAGCCGGGCTGACACTCGGGCTGCGAGGTGGAGGAGATGCAGTGACAGCCAAATATGTTGGCTTGGCCATTGCTTACATCAGTTTGGCGGAGGCCGCAACTGGCTTGATGGGGGCCGCGGTAACCTGTGGCACGAATATGGCACTTGGACGGAGCGCGTCGCGCATGAAGGGGGCCTGTCCGGTGGACAACCTTCTGGCCAAGGCCCTGGTCATTGGGCGAGTGGCCAGTGGCAAGGAGGTAGGAGGGCGGAGGTCAGCCGAAGATGCAGCAGCTGGTCCGCGACCTTCTGCGGTTGAGCTTGCGTTCGCGGCAAGGCGCATGTTGTTGTTGTTGTTGTTGTCATTGTTGCCGTTGCTGACCATGGCTGAGATTTTTTTCTTTTTACGGAGAAGGAGCTGAGAGGTAGGAAATGTCCCACCAGGCGTGCCAAATCTGTTTCACAGAAAATCCGTTGGTTCACGAAGAGGCGCGACCGAGAGAGTAATTCGATTATATCAGAATATTTGTATTACAATTTGTGTTTGAATATCAAGGAATGTGAGTACGATCTCCTATTCTTCCTCTGATTCGATCTCCTTTGGTGAAGTTTAAGCTTCTGGCAAGGACGACAAAATCCGAGTTCTAGAACAAGTGTGCACGAACTGTTGTGGCTTTGGTCGGTTGGATGGAAGTATATGTGTTCTGCGTGTATCGACTTGTTGATGTTGCCCGTGAACGTGTCGAGCTGCTCTGATTGAACTGTTTAATTCTTATGGATTTTTGAACCCTTGTAATGGAACGTTTATGGCTATTTGTAGCTTGTTCTCTGCAGTTGTTGAGGTTGATGCTTGAAAGGGGGATCACGATCCTCTTTCCGCTGCTTCTTTTTAGAGAGGAAGAAAACTAGAGAATTTCCCTCCTGGATCCATCGAATGAGGATCCCCTATCTCTCCTTGGCTCCTTCAGGTAACTTGGCTTGATGACTGGTGTTGATGCGAGGGCTTCTAGCTGACTGGATCGTCGACTGTGTTGATGACGTAGCGACGCAACTGGACAACGCGATGGGCTGCGACGAATAATTTTGAGAATCGTCAGAGCCTACCCAAGCGATCGATTTCTGGATCGGTGGGCGTTTGGGCTTATCAAAATTGGGTCGTTCACATTTTGGTGCTGTATGAACGAATTTTGCAAGGACCGACAATTACGGTCCAAATCAGCATTGCATGGCCCGGGTCAACAAGTCAAATATTGACCCCAGTCAATCGATGAAATCAAGCCGTCAATCAAGCCTCGACAGATCAACCGGTGAGATCAAAATTGCCCTGTCAACAACTTACATGGACGACAAGTCAGACAATGAATCCACATAATCGGTCCACAAGGACCTTATGTGGATCAATACCATGCCTTGGTCTAAGGCACTTCCACACTTCAAGGGAGATGTTACAAAGAAACGGTCGATGTGGGTTACAACCACTCCGACATAACTGGTCCACACATTTAGAGTTCAACAAGCCTATAAAACAATAGGCTCAGGACACATCCAGGACACATACACAAAGACGGGAGAACGTACGTCAAAATCCAAGAAATTCTAAATTACCAGCCCAAATCAGTGAGATAACAACAAGCATTCCTACCGCTATTTCACAATCAACTGCCTCAAGTCAATCGGAACACCAAATTTTTCGTCAAGCTTAGGCGAAATTCAAATTTGTCTCGTTTGTTCGTGAAGAAGGCATACGTTGATCGTTGAGTGTTTATTCGGATATTGAATCAAAGGAATTCTAGAAGTCGCACCCACACAATCACCTCAAAATTACCAAATTACCCTTCAATTATTTTGTGCACTGTACATCGAACGCGTATTTTACGGTCCACCTATTGTACTCGTTTACAAATTTGGCACACCCGATGGGACCCTTCTACCTTTCATCTCTTTCTCCGATCTACCAGTTAAAATGGGTAGCTCCAACACCAACAACAACAACAAGGCCGCAGCTAAGACTCCGGCTGCCGGAGCCAGCTCGTCGCCAGCTCGTCGCCAGCACCAAGAATGACCGATCCTTTGGTCACCTTCCCCCGTCGTCCACGTACACCAACCGCCGCTGTTGTCGGCCAAGCCACAAGGATTCGTCCATCCCAGGTTCCTGTGGTCATTCGCTCAAGACCGACCACGGGATCCACCAATGCAGCGCGCTGTGCAAATTCAGCCGCAAGCAAAGCAAGCTCCGACCAATCCCATAGTTTCTCCAACAAGGCTCCATCCCTCGAGGAGCTATTCGGTTGTTCTGACATCTCCACCGCCGATCCGTCCAGTGGCGAGCCCGGTCGCAAGCCCAGCGAGCAACTCTCCTCTAACTACAAGTCGGGTCCCTGCGCTGATCACTCACTTCGAAGGAAGACGTATCATTCCTTCTCCAGTACGATCGGCCACATCATCTAGGGCACCTCTTGCTCCAAGTCCCTCTTCCCCCACATCTCTGGTTATCAGAGTGTCCGCGATGATGACCCAAGCTAAAACAGTGGAAGAACAATTGGTAGAACTCCTAGCTGCCACGAAAGAAAGGGATGAACAGCTGAGGGAAAGAAAACTGCAGAGGGATCTCCAGATTGCTACGATTCTGCAGAAGTTCGAATAAATCGCAGATCGCTTGGGAGCTTCCTCCCAACCCAAAAATGATGATGGCTAGGCAGGACCCAACACGGTTGCCACTCCTATTACGATCCCTCCTTCACCCATCATTCGCCCATCATCGGCTCCTAAAATCCCACCAATGAGCCGGGAACCACTGCTCGAGGAACCAGGGGGGCTATCCTATGGAACCCTGCAAGAAATGATTTCCAATGCGGTGGAGCAAAAAGTACAGACGGAGGGAGTACGATCTCAAGCCTACACCAGGCCCCACTCCCAACAAATCCAGGCAACCCGAATGCCTACCTCCTACCACCCGCATAAACTCCAGCAATTCAGTGGGGACGGCAACCCAAAACAGCACATTGCCCACTTTATCGAGACCTGCAACAATGCAGCAACAGACGGTGACCTCTTGGTCAAACAGTTTGGGCGATCCCTCAAAGGTAATGTTTTTGACTGGTTCATCGAACTCTCGGCAGAGTCAATCAACAGCTGGGAACAACTGGAGAGCGAGTTCCTCAGCCACTTCTATAGCACGAAGCGAACAGTGACGCTGGTGGAGCTCACTAATCTGAAACAACGCCAGGGAGAGAAAGTGATTGAATACATTAATCGTTGGCGTAACTTGAGTCTCAACTGCAAGGAGAGCACCTCCTTGTCCACACAAACATCCATCGACATGTGCATTCGAGGGATGAATTGGACGCTGGTGTACTTCTTACAGAGTCGAAAACCGAGGGACTTCCAAGAACTGGCAACCGAGGCTCATAATATGGAGATCCTTATCCAAGAAAATGGAGAAGGAAAAGCTCCAATGTTTGAGGCCGATAAAAAACCGAAATTTGTGAAGGAGTATAAAGTTCCTGCAAAAGAGGCCCTAGCCACCAACGTCGTCGAACCGCAAAAGATTGTGGCGACTCAAAATCAAAGTACGGGGAGCGACTGGAAACCAAATGTCAGTCGACTCATCAAGTGCACCCCGGCAAAAGTTCACATTAAAGGATAGACAGGCCAAATCTTATCCTTTCCCCAACTCCGACGTTCGAGGCATTCTCGAACAACTCCTGGAGAAAAATATGTAGCAACTTTCAAAAGCCAAAAGGCCGAAAGACGTTGGGAAAAGCTCAGATCCCAACTACTGCAAGTATCACAGGCTGGTAGGCCATCCTACCGATAAGTGTTTTCTCCTGAAGGACAGAATACTAGAATTAGCGACGCAAGGTCGCATCATCCTGGAAATCGACGACAACATTGCAGCTTCCCATACTATCTTCGTCCAATCAGATTCCAGAACCAGAACATGGAATTCGAGGACCCAGACCGCGGCTCGTTACAAAAGACAGAAGGGTGGGAAGTGGTAACCCGCAAAAAGAAACCACTACCTGAAACCCCTGTCAAAATATTCATCAAGGGTTATGCGGCACAAAAAGAAGAACCAAAAGTAAAGAAAAAAGCCCAAAGGAAAAGAGGAGGCACAAGGTACAGACGCAAATCTTCCCTTGCCAAAGTTGAAAAAAAAATTCATCAGAGGAAACCAATGCCGATCACTTTGGCTGATTTCTTCCCGTCAGAATTCCTGACGCCATCCCCCGCGCTCGTGGCCACTTGTTCACCTCAAACAATCGATCAAAGGCGTGAAGGGAAAGCTCCGATAGGATCCACTGATGACATTCACATGTGCCTACGGGACGTGTCCATCACCAATGCCGTAAGAGATGAACTAGACTTGCCAATTAGGTCTAGGCAGGCTCTCATCAAATTTATTGCGGCAAAAGATGACTGGCATGCAGAGGTTGAGCAATTGAGAATGCGGAGACACGATGAGCCAAAAGTCGAATTATCTCCTAGTACGTTGAAAGTAGATCAACCGAGGGAGCCACCACAAATCAAGGAAGCACACTCAACTGCCATTTCTTTCAAAGAAGCGGACATTTACTTGGAGAAGGATCCCACAACCGACCTTTGTTCGTATCTGGATCCATCAAAGACCGGTGGATCAACCGCATACTTCTGGATAGTGGGTCAGCTGTAAATATCCTGCCCATCAAGACTGTAAAAGATGTCGGGTTGGTGGCCAATGACCTTCAGGCCAGTTCATTAATGATCCAAGGTTTTAACCAAGAAGGACAACGAGCGCTGGGCACAATCAGATTGGAGCTGCAAATCGGGGACATGACTTCTCATTTGTTATTCCATGTGATTGACGCACGCACTTCTTACAATGTGCTGCTCGGGAGACCCTGGTTACATAACAACAAAGTCGTGCCCTCGACCCTTCATCAATGCTTCAAATATTATCAAGATTGAGAAGAAAAGACAGTGTTTGCTGACGAATGTCCTTTCACGGAATCAAAAGCTTCTTTTGCAGACGCAAAATTTTACTCAGAAGAAAAATCTACTACTTCGAGTAAAGCAACTCCTCTCAAAGCGATCCAAGATGAACAGGCCAACCCGAATCATAAGGGCCAGATAGAGGAACCAATACTCAGGTACGTTCCTCAATCGCGCAGGAAGAAAGGTGAATCTCCCTTCACTATCTGTGATCAAGATAAACCAGCAGAAAAACTGAAAGCCTTAAAAGGGGCTGCTACTATCCCCCTGACCAAGCTCAATAACTGGGGCATCATTGTAGAAGAGAAGCGGGGCCTATCCTATCTTCCTAAGACGCGGACACAAGGGTTTGATCCCAATACCTACCGGATGATGGCAAAAGAAGGATCTGGGCTTTCCCTCAGACAATTGCAAGAGAAACCAGTTGTGATCGTACAAAATCTATCACCAACCCAGAAAAATCTCCAGTCGCAAGGTTACTCAATCCCCTCTAACCGTCATGGGCTCGGCTATCAAAAATTCGAGCCTGTCGTGATTTTCGGCAAAGCTAGTGTCAATCAAGTGACGACCAAAAGAAAGGCACCAACCTCAGAAGGTACTCGAACATCAGCTTTTGATCAAATTGGCGTCCCAGAGCCACGAGTCTCAACCTTAGTTCGGTTGAGTCAAGAAGAGAACAGTCAACCCGACGTCCCAACACCAAGTAACGAGCATAAACCCAAAGTTACGAAAGTCTGGCAAAAAAAGGGGCAAAAAGAAAACTCATAACTGAATCCATTGACAACGAAGAAACAAGGAGTCTGCCAAAGACTAGGGAAGTCGATGGAGCAACCCAAAAAGAACGTCTTCCAAAGACTTGGGGCCATCACATAAGCACCTACACGAATCCCTGTGATCCAAAGGTTGGGAAAAATAAGAGAAAGCTCGTCAAAGAGAACAAAGACCGAGGGCAATGAAGCCACCCCATTAATCATCAATACACCTGTGGTGATCTACATATCATCAAAGAAAGAAGATGTCGAAGAAGAAGTAGCTGCCATCCACCACATTTCAGTCGACGAGAGCAACAATCCAACTCCTGAGGAAGAGCTGGGAGAAGCACCTGCAATCTTCGAGGAAGGCAGCCAAGCAACTATCGATCAACTAAAGAAAATAAATTTGGGTACAGAAGAAGATCCAAGGCCCACTTTTCTAAGTGCTTCACTGTCTGTAACAGAAGAAAAAGAATATGTTACTTTACTCAGTGAATACAAAGACGTTTGTGTATACTGAGATGTGATACGATCCTACCTAATCACTAGCAAGAGGACTAATCAATGTAATATAGACTTTACGCAAGTCCGAATATCGTCCCACAAGGACCTAGCCAGCAGTTAATTGCTTTCTTAATAACAATCTAAAGTTTGAGAATCCTGATTTGAAAGACAGAAAATTAAACTAAACAAGTACTTGAAAACTGTTGAGAAAAAACTTTTGAGAAATTTTAGTGAGGAGAGAAAACGTTGGGAATCCAATTCCCTCCCTAGACACTTCTGAGATTGAATAGAAAGTATGTTTTGGTAATCAATCTTTGACGAGCTTATAAAACCATGGCTACAATCCACATTGGCATCACCTTTTTATATCTCCTAAAGTAAACCTATCTAGCATGATCGACTCTACTTGATAGCATAAAATGAAGCTCATTATGTCATAGACAAATCAATCTAATCCAATAGGGTATTACTTTAAGGTCGAGGATTAACCCAAAGATTAGTTGATCTACCTAGTGTACGAATTCATAAAGATTTGTAAAATCCTATCAACATGTCTTACCTTAAGTCTAGCGTCACCTTATAACCAGTACATAGCCAGACAGCAAGTATGAATCAAGAATTAACTTTGAAAAACTCATTCATACATCAAATTGACACTACAAGTAAAAAGACTTTTAACCACGAAATTTTTCGTGGCTAAAAGTCCCCAGTTCGTGGCTAAAACTTTTAACCACGAAATTTCGTGGTTAAATGTTCGTAACAAATAAAGCGTCGCTAAAAGTTTTAGCCACGAAATTTCGTGTTTCGTGTCTAAATCTTTACACTTTTAGCCACGAAATTTAATATTTCGTGGCTAAAACTTCAAGACTTTTAGCCACGAATCATTCAGTTTCGTGGCTAAACCAGTCCTTATTAGCAACGAAATTTTGTGGTTCGTGGCTAAAAAATTCACCATTTAGCCACGAAAATCTGATTTCATGGGTAAAAGTGTTAACTTTTAGCCACGAAAATTCTAATTTCGTGGTTAAATGTCTTTTTTTTGGTTATTTGTAATTTATATTAGTTTTTTATAAACCTGCTTAAATTTTATCACAGCTGACAAAAACAAAAAATAATACACCACAATTGAGTTCTCATTCACAATTCATTCGCAAAATAAATAATTCATTCACAATAAAATAAGTAAAGGAAATCAGATACCATTTCTATTTATTTTTGTGCAATCTCTCCTTCTCTCTCGTATGGCATCCATCAAGATATAATCCAGACAAAATGATTTAGAGAGAGAGGAAGTGGACTGGAGGAACCTTGTCAAGGTCAGATGAGACGAACCTCTCTCTCCTCCTCATCTATTACTCTCTCGAAGTCCCAAACTCTATATCGCAGAGAGAAAAGTTTGAGAGAGAGAGAACAAGTGGGAAAAAACCCAGATTCTTGAACCCTTTTTCTGGGTTGATTAATTAGGAGGATTTTCGGCGAGGACCCACCTCGATGTTTTCGGTGTATATATTTGACTTGGGTGGAAGAATACTAAGCAAAATTTAACTCTTGTAGTGCTCTGTACTCCAACCAAAAGGGGGCCACGAGATATAAAATTAAGATAAGCATAAGCAAGATATAGAATCTCAGTTTGAAATGTCTCATTTCGGTTAAAATCTTGAATGTAACGACATAAAATATTTCTCTGTACAAGGTTAAGGAGTGACTATGTGAGAAGTCTCATGCATGCACCTTGTATATATCTTGATCAAATCAACTTTTATTTTTTATTTTTATTCTTTAAGCTATTATACTGAAATAAAAGTACAGGCATTCAGAAAATCAACAGAAAAGATGCTTTTGGGCAATCCCTCAAAGAAATTAATGAATCTGTTTGCCACATTCTTCTTAATTAAACCCAGTTGTTTACGAAAATCATCACATCAAAATCCAGATAAAATAAAACTGAGAGCTCAGCTGAGTAAGTTTCTGATTAATTTCAGAACTAATACCCAACTGATCAAATTTGAAGGAAAAGCAAACTGCTGTTTGTTTTTGTTTTGTCTGGGCTTGAGTTGGTTTCTCAATGCAATATCATGTCAGTTAACCAAGGCATTTGACCAGCTTTAGCTCTAGCTTTCATTTCTATAAAATCATGTAGTAATGGTAATCGGTAAGGCTATGATTTGTTGGAGATAAGGTGCTGTAAAGGGGAAGTGGACAAGTGCATGCGAGGGAGAAACAAGAAAGAAGAGGAGGGTCACAAACTACGGTGCCAACAAACAACAAGCAATACAGATAATAAAACAGAGAAAAAAAAACAATACAGATATGCAGAACAGATAAGCAGCAATCAACCCAAGTTGCAAGCCACATCACGAGAGCGAGAGACGATTGGCAACCGGTAACCAGGAAAAATAACGAGAGTCGAGAGGGAAGAAGAAAATAGATAAAAGATTGGGAATAATACCTTCGCTCCAAGAATAGAGGACTCTAAAATGTGTGAATCCGCTTGCCCAATAGATTCCCTACGGTTTGTAGAAGTTTCCTTGCGAAAATGTCTGCTGCTTGCCCTCCGTTCGCCGATTGACTCGTCGTGCTGCCAATCCAAAACGAGAAGAGCGCTGGAAGGGAAACGCGCGACGTTGATGAAAGGAGGAAAACGGGAAGATGAAATGAAGAAAACCGCGGGAAGAAGAGGGAAACGGGAAGAAGAGGGAAACGGGAAGAAGAGGGAAACGGGAAGAAGAGGGAAACGGGAAGAAGAGGGAAACGGGAAGAAGAGAGGCGGGGTGCGGGTTTAGAAAAATTTGGGACAACTTTAGCCACGAAACTAAGGTTTCGTGGTTAAATCAAGACATTATACCATGAAAAATAAATTTCGTGGCTAAAAAGAGGGAAAAGTTAAAAAACAAAAAAAAACATAACTTAATTAGCCACGAAACCACTATTTCGTGGCTAAATAAATACATATAACCACGAACTAATTATTTCGTGGCTAAAAGTAAGAAAATTAAAAAAAAATATATATATTTAGTTATTAGCCACAAAATTTTAAATTTCGTGGGTATCATGACTTATAAAATTATCACTTTTAGAAATTAAACTTTTACCCACGAAATATAAATTTCGTGGTTAATAACCCATTTTTAGTAACAAAAATTATTTCGTGGTTAAAAGTTTGTTACTAAAAAAAAAATTTCTTATAGTGTGAAAGCAAATAAAATATAAAGTATCAATCTCATTACATGCCTAGGGAGTCATGGACTCCCAACTAAAAATGACTACTCCATACTGGAAATAAAAACACACATCAAGGTTTTGATAACAGCCATGAAAGAAAAATAACTAAGTACAGAAACTCCCTTTGGAAAGCTTCTCTTGGTCACTCTTCCTCTTTGGCTGAATTCTCCACCTTTCTTCCTCAAAGTGGTCAGAGGTCGTGTAAGACTCCCTCTAGACCTTCTTCTCTCTCTAACTAATGAATAAAACATAAACTTGAACTCAGAACTGAATGAAAAGACTGGATGCCTTGTGCTCTGCCTCGGACCCCTATTTATACTTGTCCTGCTGCCCAGGCCTTGTAAATTGATCTCTGTCCAGGGGTATGAATTATGTCTTCCTGACCTCAGAATTGGCTTAATTTACACACGAACCTTCCTTACATGGTCCTTGCCTTGCTCATGAAATTTGAGTCCAACCTGAGTTGGATTGCTTCTGCTGCCAATTTTTGCACTAGGTCCACCACTTTTAAGATTTAAAACTTGAGAAACCCAACTTTGATTGGCCTGAATTTTTGTGATATGATCCTCAATATCCTCAGGAATCTTCAGTCCAAATTTGGGTTCAATTGGGATTCGGGAACTCCAGATATGCTCTCCTTCAAACTCGGATTTATCTTCTTCTTTTGGCTCAGTTTCCTTCTTTGGATTGATCTTCACTTATTGGTCATTCAAAACACTTAGAACTCGAGTGAATTTCCTTAAAATCTTCGTGGATACCTTCCTTAGACACATAGGACTTCTTTTCCCAAGTTTGGGTTTGATTGGTTATCAGGATCCCGAGATTTTTGCGCAAGAGCGTTGCTGAGTCAGCCGCGCGGTCACGCCGATATTATGCCTGATCTAGCGCGGTCGCGCCACTGGAGCGGAGTACTTTCTAACTTTGGAAACGGCCTTCGAACCCGAGCCGAGTTAGGAGACATCTTGGCGCCGTAGCGCCATATTTTGCTATAGAAGTGGCGTTGTCGCGCCACTCAGATTTTTCTTTGCGACCTAGAATGGCAACTTCTCTTTCCTTCTTCAGCAACTCTTCGGCGCGTCCATGCTGTCTCTAAGTGAGGTAGCGCCAGCTCCTTGGCGCGGTAGCGCCCTCCAATGGTGCGGTCGCACCATTTCACATTCCCCAACCGTTGGCTTTCATGTCCGTTGAGTCGTTGGGCATTTTTGTCCAATATTTTGAATTTTTGAATATTTTCCCAGCGCAGTGGCACTGATTCTGGCGCGGGCGCGCCATCCTTCTTTTTGGCTTCTTTTGCTCATTTTTCCTTCGTTTTTGCTCCAACTCCAGTTTTTCTTCTTCCACTGGGTACCTGAGGCACAAAACATGAAATTGAGTCATATGTGTTACTTCTATACTCAGAATTTATTTGAAATTTGATTTTTCACTCAATTTTCATGCCTAAAGATAGTGTCTTTTAGGCACTTATCAAGATGCCTGGGCTTGACCCAACAATTGCAGCCCACAAACTCGCTATCAAAACTGGAGTCAAACCAGTAAAGCAGACTCAAAGACGGTTCCGTCCCGAACTCGTTCCAGAAATAGAGAAGGAGGTTGACAAACTCCTCAAATCCAACTTTATCCGTGAAGTCAAATACCCAACCTGGATCGCCAACATCGTGCCAGTGAAGAAGAAGAATGGGCAAATTCGAGTCTGTGTCAATTTCAGAGACTTGAACAAAGCCTGCCCAAAAGATGACTTCCCGCTCCCCATCACCGAATTAATGGTGGATGCAACAACGGGACATGAAGTTTTATCATTCATGGATGGATCTTTTGACTACAACCAAATTCGGATGGATCCAAAAGACGAGGAAATGACGGCCTTGCGCACGCCAAAAGGTATTTTCTGTTACAAAGTAATGCCATTTGGTCTGAAGAATGCAGGGGCAACATATCAAATAGCCATGCAAAGAATATTCGACGACATCGTACACAAGTTCGTGGAATTTTACGTCGACGATCTAGTCGTCAAAACTAAATCAAGGGACGACCACCTAAAAGACATGCGAGCTATCTTCGAGCGCCTACGACGGCATCAGTTAAAGATGAACCCGCTTAAGTGCGCCTTTGGAGTTTCATTCGGGAAGTTCCTCGAATTCGTAGTCTGGCACAAAGACATAGAAATCGACCAGACCAAAATTGATGCCATTCAACAAATGCTTGAACCCAAAAATCTCTCAGAATTAAAAAGCCTACAGGGGCATTTGGCTTACTTACGACGGTTCATCTCAAACCTAGCAAGAAGATGTCAAACCTTCAGTCGTCTCATGAAGAAGGATACACCCTTCGAATGGGATGAATCTTGCCGACAGGCATTTCAAAACATCAAGGACTACCTTATGAAGCCACCGGTGTTGATGGCTCCAGCTCCAGGAAAGCCACTTCTCATGTGCATCGCGGCTCAAGAAAAGTCTTTGGGCGCCCTTTTGGCTCAAAATGATGACCAAGGGAAAGAACGCTCGTTGTACTACCTAAATCGCACAATGGTCGGAGCTGAACTCAATTATTCTCCAATTGAAAAAACATGTCTCGCCCTCATCTTCGCTGTCCGGAAGTTGAGACACTATCTACTTGCAAACTCTACAAATCTGATATCCCGGGCAGATCCCCTCAAATACATCATGTCCAGGCCTATGCTCTCCAGACGGTTGACCAAATGGGCTTTGTTGCTCTCTGAGTTCGAAATCAATTTCATCCCACAAAAAGCCGTACAGGGACAAGGGCTAGCAAACTTCCTAGCCAATCACCCCATCCCGGCAGAATGGGAGATAAGTGAGAATTTACCCGACGAAGAAGTTTTCTACATTGAAGTACTACCTCCACGGAGGATGTATTTCGATGGCGCTGCAAGAAAAAATGGAGTGGGCGCCGACATCCTTTTCATGTCTCCAAATGACGATCTGATGTCATACTCCATTTTATCTCACTGCTGCACAAACAACGAGGCTAAGTACCAAGACATAATCCTTGGTTTGGGAATGGCTATCAAAATGGGCCATAACCGGCTAGAAATCTTCTGCGACTCGGCCCTGGTGATCAAACAGCTAATCGGGGACTTCAAAGTCAGGAAAGATGAACTCGTTCCTTATCATAAAGAGGCCCAAAGGTTACAGGAGAAAATTCCAAACGTAACCCTGGGACATGTACCCCGAGCCAACAATAGTCAAGCAGACGCATTGGCAGGAATCGCCGCAAATCTAGCACAGTTCGATGCAAGGCCTGAATGGATCCCTGTATCCGAAAGATGGGTGGTACCTATCTTGGAAAAAATATCAGGGGAGGAAGAAACAAATCTGGTCTCGGTCTATGCCATCGAGGAAGAAGATTAGCGTCAATAATTCCTCGACTACTTAGAGCATAAGAAATTACCCGATGAATTAAAAGCTTAGACTTATGTACGGAGACTCGTGCCCAAGTTCTGCTTGTTCAACAACAAATTGTACCGACGATCTTACGACAGTATTTGATAAGTGTCTAAAAGACACTTTTTTAGGCCTGAATTGGAATTGGAAATCATATTTTGGAGTCAATATTCATCATAATATCATGAAATATGTCTCAGATTCATCTTTTCTCTCTCAGTAGTCCAACGCAACAAGAATCAATGACGATTTTAGTACAGAAAGGTACAAGGTTGCAGGGACCGGCGCGGCCGCACCAGATGGAGGACAAATTCTGGCGCGACTACGCCAACAGAATGGCGCGACCGCACCAAGATGGTGGCAGAAGGCTTATATAGTTTCCAAACATGACCAGAACTCTTTCCATTCGACTACTTAGAAGAAATTCAGCCCAAATGGCGCGACCGCGCCATTTTAGACACATTTTCGGCTCGACCGCACCAGTGACTCAGCAATGCAAAATCGCTAAAATCTCGGGATTCTGATAAGTAAACAAGATCAAATATGGGAGGAAGAGTCCTAAGTGTATAAGAAGGTGTGCTCGAAGTCTATGGAGGAAATTGAGGGAAATTCTAAGAGGTTTGAATCCTCAAAGATGTGGAGTGTTATTCTTGATTAGGAGACTGTTATAAAAGGAAAGAGCGAGTCTGAGATTGAAGAGGCCATATATGGAGATTCCGACTTCCAATTGAATCCAAATATGGACCACAGCTTCCTGAGAGGATAGAGAATCATGTCACAGAAAATCAGGCCAATCCAAATCGGGTTTCTAGAGTTTTATATTTTTAAAGTGGTGGACCCAGTGCTGAAATTGGGAGCACAACCAACCCAAATTCTGAGCATCGTATCTCAAGTTTCCTAACTCAGATTAAACTAAAGTTTTGTACACAAGGCAAGGACTATAGAAGGAAGGTTTGAGTATAATTTTATCCAATTCTGAGATCAGGAAGTCACAATTTACACCCCTGGACAGAGACCAAATTTCAGGACCTGGGCAGCTGAACAACTATAAATAGAGGTCCGAGGAAGAGAGTTATTCATTCAGTTTTAGTGCTTGAATTCAGTTTTCAGTTAAATTTCCTGCTTTGTAGTTTAGTTTAGAGAGAGGAGAAGGTCCAGAGGGAGGCTTACACGACGCCTCACCTCTGGGTGCTTTGAGGAAGAAAGGTGGATAATTCAGCCAAGGAGCAAGGGTGACCAAGAGCAGCCTTCCAAAGGGAGTTTCTGTACTTAGTTATTTTTATTCTTTCATGGCTGTTATCAAAACCTTTATTTGTGTTTATATTTCCAGTATGGAGTAGTCATTTTTAGTTGGAAGTCCATGACTCCCTAGGCATGTAATGAGATTGATACTTTATATTTTATTTGGTTTCAATTTGATGCATGAATGAGTTTTCCAAAGTTGTTAATTCTTGATTCATACTTGTTGTCTGGCTATGTACTGGTTATAGGTGACGCTAGACTTAGGTAAGACATGTTGATAGGATTTTACAAATCTTTATGAGTTCGTACGCTAGGTAGATCTACTAATCCTTGGGTTAATCCTCGACCTTAAAGTAATACCCTGTTGGATTAGATTGATTTGTCTAGGACACAATGAGCTTCATGTTTATGCTATCAACTAGAGTCGATCATGCTAGCTAGGTTTACTCTAGGAGATAGAAACAGGTGATGCCGATGCGGATTGTAGCCATGGTTTTTTAAGCTCGTTAGAAATTGATTTCCAAAACTTAATCTTTATTGAATCTCAGAAGTGTCTAGGGAGGGAATTGGATTCCCAACGTTTTTTCATACTGATTTTATCAAAAGCCCTCTTTTCATTTTTGTAGAATTAGGTAGATTAGTTTAATTTCTGTTTTTGTGACTCCTCTCCAATTGATTTCCCAAACTTTAGTTTCTAAACTAGAAAAGCAATTATCTATTTGCTTGGTCCTCGTGGGACTATATTCGGACTTACATAAGTCTATATTACATTGATTAGTCCTCTTACTAGTGAGTAGCTGGGATCGCGTCAAGTTTTTGGTGCCGTTGCCGGGGACCAATGTTTTTAATAGTAATTGCTTGTGTTTAAAATTAGAGGTTTGAGTGTACATTCTATTTTTTTTTTTCAGTTTATTTTTATTTTTTTTATTTTTTGTGGACTGATGTGTTGTGTGCATGGATTTTGGCTTGCATAAGTCCACTTATGGAAGGAGACACCTTGAGGATTATAATATTTTTTCTTACCCAAATCAAGAATGGAATTCTTTTCAGCCTTCTAAAAATTTTCATATGCCATGTAATTTGTATGAACAACCATGTAGTCCTTTTGACCACTCTTATAATTCTCCCACCCATTATGATGATACGCTTAGCATGCAATTTCAAATGGATTTTGTGAATTACTTTTGTGATGTGTGTGGAGGTAACCATGCTACTAATGTATGCAATGAAAATTCAAGACTTGATTTTTCTAATTATGAGTCTAATTCCTGCAGGTTAGACCCATATGGTATTTCATTCAACCAAGAAAAAGAGGAGCCACTAGTCACCAGGGCTGAATTGGAGGAAAACAGGAAATTGAGGCAAGCAATGTATGCAGAGTTGCAATCACTAAGGCAATCATTCACACTTCTGACCACTCAAGTGAATCAACTTAATGAAGATGCATCTGAGAGACCTGGGGGAACCATGCCTAACAAATTTGAGGAGAATACAAAAGAGCAAGAACAGTCCATACCCTTTATGAGTGGAGAGATCCTAGAAAAGCCTCAACCAAAAGAAACCTTGGAAGAGAGTGTGTGCCCCTATGATTTAGAGGAGTAGGAAGAACCAATTGAAGAGGTAGTAGATGAGGTGGAGGAAAAACTCATCCCATTTCTTATCTTCCAACTAATTGAGCAAGAACTACAAGCATTAGTGGCTGAAGAATAACCCATGGCAGAAGTGGATGAGGTCAAGGAAGAGAAACCCATGGCTGAGATAGCTGCAAATATAGAAGAGGTAGAAGAGAAATCCCAGCAAGGAGAAAAATCATTAGAGGCTGAAAAAGAACCCATAGCTGAAGAATTAGATGAAAGGGAGGAAGAAGAAACCATAGGTCCTATCATAGAACCTACCCCTGAAAGGCCATTAGAGAATTGGGTAGAGAAAAAAAAAAGATAGGGCTCTCCTTTGATTTAGACTTTTTTATCATCCCACCTTATACACCTAGCCCAAAATTACAACTAAAAATTTTATTAGGGCCGGACAAGAGGATGAAGGAGTGGCTGATATGTGTGAAAATTTACTTCTTAGAAGCCACAAGGTCACAACAAAGGATTTTTAGCTCAACACCACAATTTAGTCGCTCTACCATAAAGCATTGCAAGGGAAGAAAAGTCATGATGAAAGGATTCGAATTGAATTTTCCTTTTGATCCAGGTCGAATGAAGCTACTGGTCTGGCTGAGGACCATAAACATAGCGCTTCATGGGAGGCAACCCATGGTAGGTAAGTTAGTTTAGTTTTTTTTTTTAATTGTTCTTTTTCTTTGAATAATCACTTTGTGTGAATCTTAGATCTTAGGTCTAGTTTTGTTTTACTCATGCTAGGTTATTATTTTAAATTTGTTTGGTTTGAATAAAAACTTAAAAAAAAAAAAAAAAAAAAAAGAGATCTTCCAAGGCACATGTCTGAGAAAAAAAATCTGGAATTTGAAAGCTAAGTGAAGTTGCATGAAGCCATTTTTACAGCTATACTTGATCTATTTTTCTGTGTTCTTTAAAGTCTAAATGCAGAGATCAAAAGAAGGAAGTTGGGACTATCATTCCCAACCATTCACAGCAGCTTCTTTCAAAAGAAAAGCCATCAGAACACTCAGATAAACTCTGTGCAGAAAAAGCAGTGCAGCAACAACTCTATTCGAGCAGCCAACTTTGGAGTTGAATTCTGAAAAATCTGAAAGTGAAAAGCAACAAGGAAAGGTAAGTAGTTATAGAGGGCACTTAGTACATAAGATAAGGCATGGTTTGAAGAATTTTTATTGAGTAGAAAGAGATTTATGACTGCTACAAGATGGGGAGTTAAAACTATTTTCTGGCAAAATTTCTGGGTAGGAAACTTTACTGTCTTTGAGCTGATTTCTAAAATTTTTGGTAATGATTCTTGGAAAATGGTTTTGAAGCAATTAAATTTCATACTTATTACTTTCCAGGAAACCCTTTTTCAGCTCTAGATAATAAGTGGTTAGGGAGATACAATGCTTGCAAAATACCCCCAACTCACTTTCTGCCCAGAATTTCAGATTTGCTGCCAAGTTTTCAAATTTCTGTATCTTTCACTTCCCTTGATGAAATTGCATGAAACATGTTTTATTGTGCACCTCTGAACCTTAAAAACATGCTCCAAGTGGAATCATTAAATTTAACATTCAAAATTTTAATTTGTGAAGGAAAAGAGAGGCGCTTCCGCGCCAAATTCTAGTGCGCCCGCGCCACATGTCTGATAAATTTTTGAGGCTCTACAACTCAGAATCATTCCATTCCAATTCTGACATGTTTGTCTTTAGGAGTTATAGGCCTTGGTAAAAGTTCATAAAATTCTGAATTCGTTTGCAATAATTTTGTGCTATGAATGTCTAACCACTTTTGGTCAAGCATGAGGGCAGCTCAAGTTCGAATTCCACATGGTGTCTCAAGAAATATGGAAGTTCAAGAAACCAACATTCTCAGGGAAGTTTCTTACCCTCTATCTTATTTGATTGAATAGATCATAATGCAAACTTTTAAGTTTGGGGTGGGAAACCCGTATTTTGAACGCTAGTTGGTTCTCTTAGTTTAGTTAGTCTTTATCTTTGTTTTTGTTTTGAGTCCATACCAGAAGAATGTTTCTAAATCTGAAAATATTTTTGAAAATTTTTGTGGGAACTCTAATTAGTGGATTGAGAAGATAGGTCTCATTCATTCTCTTGAGAAACATATTTGTTTGAATGTTTGGTTTTGGCATGAGAAAAGCTGTCTTGGAAAGTGGCTTGATTGGTTGAATGCATTGAGCAAGTTTTTTTTTACAATAGAACCAACCTGAAGGAAGATCGAGGCGAAACGAAGATAGGTTTTTCAAAATTATGAAATGATCTAGGCACTTGGTTTGAACCGTTTGAGTCTTTTAGAGCCACCCACTTTAATGCACAAGATGCATCACCTTTTGTCTAACATTTTGAGCCGACAAGATCCCTGCTTTGTTTTCAATTCCCACATTACATGAACCAGCTTTTCTGATGAATAAACTTGTTTCTTACTGACCTATATTTTTCCAAACTATTGAAGTGTTCTTTTTGAATGAGCATGGACAAAAAAATGAAGTTATGGAAAAATAAGGAGGGATGAGTGAAGCTTATAGGAATTCTTTGAAAAGGAGAGGAAAGAAGGAGCAAGATGAAAGAAAAAGGTGCTGGAATATCTGAAAGGAAAAGAGCAAAAAAAAAAAAAAAAAAAAAAAAAAAAGTGTGCTGAGTTAGGAGAAAGGCCACCTTGTGTGTGCACCGAGTCTCGGGCCTCAGCAAGCTTAGGGACTCTGAGTCAACCGGCAAAGCCAAAGTAAAAAAAAAAAAAACAAAACAAAGGTGAAAAATAAATAAAGAGAGTTTTTCCTTGAGAGATGAGGTAGTGATGGGGATTAAGGAGATGGTGCAAATATCTTTATTTTATTTTTTTGCATTGAGGACAAAGCAAATTTTTAAGTTTGGGGTGGTGTGCTACAATCAGAGATGGTTCATGCTCAAAAAGATGGGATATGGATATGAGAAGGAGGACTGACCCTAAAATTTTTATCCTTAATTTTCTCCTTACCCATTACCTATGCCCAATTACAACCTATAAAAGACCTTTTGATCATAATTTTGAAATTCTTGCATGTTGGTGGAGATTAGACTGATGGTCGGCTTATGTTATTCAATTTAAACTGCTCAAATGCATGGGAAAGTGGTATGTATGGTAGAAGATAGTTTGATCATGCTTTGACTAAGCAGGATAACCAACAATAGGACAGGTTTGAATGAGTAATCTTTGATTGATGCTTTGAAAGGGTAACCCCACCGATTTTTCTTAAAATTTGATGACTGGTCATAACTCTAGTTATTTTTATTTTTACTTTTACTTGTACTCGAGGACGAGCAAAGGTTTAAGTTTGGGGTTGTGATAAGTGTCTAAAACACACTATTTTTAGGCCTGAATTGGAATTGGAAATTATATTGTGGAGTCAATATTCATCATAATATCATGAAATATATCTCAGAGTCATCTTTTCTCTCTCAGTAGTCCAACGCAATAAGAATCAATGAAATTGGAGCTAAAATGAGGAAAATATGAGGATTTCAGTACAGAAAGGTACAAGGTTGCAGGGACCAGATGGAGGACAAATTCTGTAGCGACCGCGCCAACAGAATGGCGTGACAACGCCTAGATGGCTCCATAAGGCTTATATAGTTTCCAAACACGACCAGAACTCTTTCCATTCGACTACATAGAAGAAATTCAGCCCAAATGGCGCTACCGCGCCATTTTAGACACATTGACTCAGCAATGCAAAATCGACCTAAGTGTATAAGGAGGTGTCCACGAAGTCAATAGAGGAAATTGAGGGAAATGCTAAGAGGCTTGAATCCTCAAAGAGGTGGAGAGCTATTCCTGATTAGGAGACTGTTATAAAAGGAAAGTACAAGTTTGAGATTGAAGAGGCCATATCTGGAGATTCCGACTTCCAATTAGATCCAAATATGGACCACAGCTTCCTGAGAGGATTGAGAATCATGTCACAGAAAATCAGGCCAATCCAAGTCGGGTTTCTGGAGTTTTATATTTTCAAAGTGGTGGACCCAGTGCTGAAATTGGCAGCAGAATCAACCCAACTTCTGAGCATCATATCTCAAGTTTCCTAACTGAGATTAAATAAAATTTTGTACACAAGGCAAGGACTATAGAAGGAAGGTTCGTGTGTAATTTCATCTAATTCTGAGGTCAGGAAGTCACAATTACACCCCTGGACAGAGCCCAAATTACGGGACTTGGGCAGCAGAACAACTATAAATAGAGGTCCGAGGAAGAGAGTTATTCATTCAGTTTTAGTGCTAGAATTCAGTTTTTACTTCTATTCCCTGCTTTTTAGTTTATTTTAGAGAGAGGAGAAGGTCCAGAGGGAGTCTTACACGACCTCTGGGTGCTTTAAAGAAGAAAGGTGGATAATTCTGCCAAGGAGCAAGGGTGACCAAGAGCAGCCTTTCAAAGGGAGTTTCTGTACTTAGTTATTTTTCTTCTTTCATGGTTGTTATCAAAACCTTTATTTGTGTTTATATTTCCAGTATGGAGTAGTCATTTTTAGTTGGGAGTCCATGACTCCCTAGGCATATAATGAGATTGATACTTTATATTTTATTTGGTTTCAATTTGGTGCATGAATGAGTTTTCCAAAGTTGTTAATTCTTGATTCATACTTGCTGTCTGGCTATGTACTGGTTATAAGGTGACGTTAGACTTAAGGTAAGACATGTTGATAGGATTTTACAAATCTTTATGAGTTCGTACACTAGGTAGATCAACTAATCCTTGGGTTAATCCTCGACCTTAAAGTAATACCCTGTTGGATTAGATTGATTTGTCTATGACACTATGAGCTTCATGTTTATGCTATCAACTAGAGTCGATCATGCTTGCTAGGTTTACTCTAGGAGATAGAAACAGGTGATGCCGATGCGGATTGTAGCCATGGTTTTATCAGCTCGTTTGAAATTGATTTCCAAAACTTAATTTTCATTCAATCTTAGAATTGTCTAGGGAGAGAATTGGATTCTCAACATCTTTTCCATACTAATTTTATCAAAAGCCCTCTTTTCATCTCTGTAGGATTAGGTAGATTAGTTTAATTTCTGTTTTTGTGACTCCTCTCCAATTGATTTCTCAAACTTTAGTTTCTAGACTAGAAAAGCAATTATCTATTTGCTTGGTCCTAGTGGGATGATATTCGGACTTACATAAGTCTATATTACATTGATTAGTCTTCTTGCTAGTGATTAGCTGGGATCGTATCAGTATTTTACTTACATGTGTCTCCAAAGAAGAAGGACAAGCTATCTTGGCCGAAGCACATGGAGGAATTTACGGAGGGCATCAAACGGGCCCCAAACTACACTTCAAGTCAAACAGTTAGGCTATTACTGCCCTACAATGCTGCGGGATGTGATGGAATTAGCACGACATTGCACAGCATGTCAACTTCATGCTAATTACATTCATCAGCCTCCCAGTCCGTTGCATCCGACAGTGGCCTCCTGGCCATTCGAAGCCTGGAGAGTGGACATCATAGGTTCAATCACCCCGAAGTCGTCATCAAATCACCAGTATATACTGGCGGCTACTGATTACTTCTCTAAGTGGGCAGAACCAGCAGCTTACAAAGAAATCAAAGCTACCACTGTGGTCGACTTCATCCGAATGAAAATCATATATCGGTATGGTGTTCTGAGATACATCATGACAGACAACGGTACCCCGTTTCGCAACAAGACCATGGACAATTTCTGTGAGAAATTCGGCTTCCAACAAAGGACGTCCATGGCATACAACCCTGCTGCAAACGACTTAGCAGAAGCCTTCAATAAAACCTTGTGCAAGATCTTAAAGAAGACAGTCTCAGGGAACAAGAAAGACTGTCATTAAAGGTTCAGAGACGCACCGTGGGCATACAGGATTACGTTCCGCACCCCTACAGAGTCAACCCCTTATTCTCTAGTCTACGGTGTTGAAGTCGTGCTGCCACTGGAAATCCAAATTCTGTCCCTACGAGTCGCTCTTCGAGAAGGGCTCACAGAAGAGGAAAATATCCAACTTCGCCTATAGGAATTAGAATCCCTCGACGAAAAGCGCCTGGAAGCGCAGCAAAGGCTTGAATGCTATCAAGCTTGCCTCACTCGTGCTTTCAATAAAAAAGTTAAGTTCCGCTCCTTTCAAAAGGGGGATCTCGTCTTAGCCGTGCGCAGACCAATTATGGCCACAAGCAGAGATGGGGGAAAATTCGCACCTAAGTGAGAAGGATTGTTCGTCGTTCAAGAAGTCTACACTAACGGTGCTTACAAATTGGTCACTCCTGAAGGAAGCAGACTCCCGGCCATAAATGGTAAATTCCTCAAAAAAATTTATCCATGATAATATTTGTATTCCAAGTGCAAAATCAATAAATCAAATAGCCAATAATCAATTACACAAAAAAAACGAAAGAAAGAAAGGTCTAAAGATCAAATCAAAAGGGAAAGACAACGAGGCCACTAAAGTTCCTTCGCCATCTCCTGCTGCGACTCCTCAAAGGCGGCCCTCAACGACAGAAGAGTCGCCTCCTCAGCTGCACTGAGAGTAGACATGGTAATGACCTCCTCTACCTTTCGCTCAGCTTCAAGGACGACTTTCTTCAACTCCCGCATGCTCTCTTGAATCTACTCAACTTGAGTTGTAAGGTATACAACTTTAGTCCCAGCCGATTGAAGTTGTTCTCTAACTAGCGCCAGGCGTTCACGGGCAACCTCTTCATCAAGCTTAGCTTCTGAAAGATCTTCAGTAGCCTCGTTCAAAGTGACCTCGGCATTGTCCATCTTGGAGGACAGCACATCCAATGCTTCTCGAGCCTCATTTTCTGCCGAATCCTTTGAAATCCAACTCGCCTTCTCACAAGCCAAATTTTTTGCTTCCTTAAGAGCCTGAAGCTTCTGGGTGTAGCCCTGTAAGCGATTCACATCGTGACTCACCTCCTGCAACTTACTAATGTTAAACTCTACATCAGCGGCCAAAGACGAGTCGTGCGCTGCATCTTCTGAAAGCATGCGAGGGGCTATTTGGTCCTTCCAGATCTGTAGCACCACACCCTCAAAGTGAGACACTAACTGTTGCGACGGAGTCGCCAAGGAAGTCGAAGCAGGAGATGCAGGTAACAGCAGAGAACTGACTGTTTCCTGTACAACTGGAGCTTCTTGAACAACTGGAGCTCTAACCTGAATAACCTCAACCACTTCCTGAACGGTTGGAGCTTCTTCCTGAACCACTTCCTGAAAGACCTCTTCTTGTATAACTGGAGGAGCAACCTCTCGAATAGGTGAAGCCTCAAGCTGAGTCGAGGCTGGGGCAATCTCCGCAAGGGTCTCCACCACCTCCGTAACCTCGGGGGCAGCAACAACGCACAAATCTGTCTGGACGGTTGCTTCTGGATGAGACACCTCCACCTGAGGTGCTTCGGATACCTCTGGGGAAGAAGATATTTGAACAGTCTCAAGAGGATCTAGCTTTGGCGGCGGACAGGAAGGCTGAGGCTCTATATGAGGCTCTATCTCCGAAATTGGAGGAAGAAAAGTCGGTGGCGAAGGGAGAGAAGTGGGTTGAGCTTCCACGCGCGCCTTTTTCTTCGATGCAGAAGCATAAGCATCGTTCAAAGTAGTAAGTGGGGACCTCTTCTTATTCGCCTCAGCTTTAAGAGGGAAATATTAGAACAAGCAACAAAACAAAAGGAGTCACAAGTATGACACAACTTACCGAAGGTGCGCTAACTTGCTTCTTGCCTTTTCGCCTTCGTCGGCGCGGATGGGACCGATCGCTGTCATAATCCTCCTCTTCTTCACCACTCTCTGCAGCCACAGAAATAGTCGGCTCCAGTCGACCTTGCTGAAAAGACACAGGACAATGAGGATTTATAAAAAAAAAAAAAAAAATCATGCTTAACTGAAATCTTGGGGACGTGTGTTCTTTCCACCAAGTATAATATGCAAAGGTGGTCCCAGGATCCCGAGTAGGTTCCCCTGGCAGAGGCAAATCAAGCCGACCACATGGACGGATAAGGCTGGCCTTCCAAAGAGTTATTAACTCAGAAATAGAGGTGGCATCCCATCGATTGGCCCTAGCCCCCAAATCCCCGGGCAAATCCTGACAATACCCAAATTGTCGCGCAAACCTGATGGGATAATACGGCTCCATGAAGAAGCGAATGGAGCGACGGGCCGTCAAATAACAACAGCGGACACTGAGGAGACTCTCGTAAGCCTGCCTAGAAATTGGTGACTTTGGCTCTTCTACCAAGGAAGAAATCGTGTTCCCGGCAAGAATGTATCGGTGCCACACCGGCACCGAAAGACGTCGGAATAAGTCACGAGCTTTCTCCTCGGTAAAAGTACGTCGAAGGGAAGGATTCCCAAAAGAAATCATACCGGGACGACGAATTTCTTGAAGGTCCTCCCCATGTGTGTGGAAGTAGACGGCTAGCCAGGAATACAAGTACGGCCATTGAGCAATCGATGACAAGTGATAAGTGTCTAAAAGACATTGTTTTATGCATGAATTAATGATCATAAATTCCCATTTTGAGTTAGTTATTAGCATGAAAGTGACATATATGACTCAAATTCATGTTTTTGTGTCTCAGGTACCTGGTAGAAGAAGAATATCTGGATTCAGAGAGAAATTGAAGCAGAAAAGAGCAAAAAGAGTGAAAAAAGGGGAATGGCTCGACCGCGCCGATTCTGGCGCCACCGCGCCAGGAAAATGGTCAAAAATTCAAATAAATGACGGAAATTCCCAACGGCTAGTAAAGCTTCAAAGAAGACAACTCGGGAATGTAGAATGGCGCGACCGCGCCTTCTAAGGGTGCTACTACGCCTTCTGAGGGTGCTACCACGCCAAGAAACTGGCGCTACCTCACTTTGTGACTACATGGACGCGCCAAAGAGATGCCAAATACAGAAGAGGAGTTGCCATTCGGGGACCAATGAAAAAGACTAAGGAGTGGCTCTGCCGCGCCACTTCAACAACTACATTTGGCCCTGCCGCGCCACTTCCACAGCTACATTTGGCGCTGCCATGCCAAGAACTCTCCTTACTCGGCACGATTTCAAAGGACGTTTCCAGACTTGGAAAGAATTCTGCTCCAGTGGCGCGACCGCGCCAAAATCAGAGGAAAATGTGGCGCGACCGTGCCAAAATCAGAAGAAAATGTGGCGTGACCGCGCCACTGACTCAGTAACGTAAATTGCAGAAATCTCGGGATTCTGACTACAAATCAAGCCCAAACTTGGGAGAAGAAGTCCTAATTTCCTAAGGAAAGTATCCACGAAGATTTTATGGAAATTTGCTCGAGTCTAGGTGCATTGAATGATCAAGAAGAGAAGTTCCATACAAAGAAGGAAACTACTGCCAGAAGAGAAGAGAAAATCCGAGTTTTAAGAGAACCATATCTGGAGTTCCATATTCCCAATTGAACCCAAATTTTGACTGAACCTTCCTGAGGAGATTGAGGATCATATCACAGAAATTCAGGTCAATCCAAGTCGGGTTTTCAGAGTTTTATTTTTTTAAAGTGGTGGACCCAAAGCTGGAATTGGTAGCATAAGCAATCCAACTTCTCAACATCATATCTCGAGTTTCCCAACTCAGAATGGACTCAAATTTCGTACTCAAGGCAAGGACCATTGAAGGAAGGTTCTAATGTAATTTCATTAAATTCTGATGTCGGGAAGGCATACTTCATACCCCTGGACAGAGAGCAAATTACAAGGCCTGGGCAGCAGAACAAGTATAAAATAGAGGTCCGAGGCAGAGAGCAAGGCAGCCAGTTTTAGATCCAGTTTTGAGTTGTAAATCTAGTTTCAGTTCTTAGTATAGTTTGTAGTCTAGTTTCTTATTGTTTGTAGTTAGTTTGGAGTTGAGAGAAAGAGAGAGAAGGAAGAGATTTCAGCCAAGGCACGAGTTGAAGCTTAGGGCAGTCCTTCAAGGGGGTTTTTTGTACTTATTTTCTTCTTATTATCATGGCTGTAATTGAATCCTCTGTGTGTGCTTATTCTATTATCATGGAGTAGTCTCTCTCTATTGGGGAAGTCATGAACTCCTAGTTGTTGAATTGTTTAAGTTCTGAAGTTATAGCAATAAAGTACTTTGCTTTTGTTTTAGAATCTGAGTTCATTGCTTATTTCTAATCTGAATTGATATTTGAAGCTTAACGAGGTTCGAATAGAGAAGTTAAAATTCAGTATAGATTTGGGATAGTGATTTGATTCTTTGTTTTCTAAAACAACTTGTTTTTCTAACTAGATCGTTCTGGATTGTGATGGAGACTAGTGGAAAGGTGATGTGACTATTTATAACTCTTGTTCTGAATAAGAGAGAGTTCACCCTTAAGCTTTTATTTTTATGCACCTAGGATTTGAATGTTTCCGGATTGTGGAGTTCAAAGAATAGGTGAAAGTTATTTCTTGTATATGGGTAACCAGGTTTTCAAAAAATAAGTCAAGGTAAGGGTACTTGAGCTAAAAAATTCAGAACTTTGCATGCTAACAACTAGGAGGGATTGACACTTGTCCCCAACATCTCATCTCCATAAGGTTTAGTCATCTACTCTAGTAGTTTAATTCTATTTTCTTTTCAGTCTTCAAAAACCAAACAATTTCTTCACCTCAATCAATAGAAAAATCTTTGCTTGAACTGAATTCTCATCAAGGTCCCTGTGGGATTGATATCTGGACTCTCGAGTCTATATTACTTGCTGACCAAGTGCACTTTCTTGACACCCAACAACAAGCCAGCAGCCGCGTGACCCAAACCTCATGTAAAGACAAGCTTAAACGGGACCAGCCAAGGCAAAACGGACCCCAGTGGCCATATAACTCGCCACCTTGAAGACCGTAGGTCGCAAATCATCGCCTCCAGTTGAACGAAATACGGAACGGGACAACCAAACCGAGAGGAGTGCCGCCAAATGGACTTCGCCTTCTTTACCCGGTGATGTGATCCCAGCTAATCACTAGCAAGAGGACAAATCAATGTAATATAGACTTAGGTTAAGTCCGAATATCGTCCCACAAGGACCAACCTAATAGATAATTGCTTTTCTAGTTTAAAAACCAAAGTTTGAGAAATAAGTTGGAAAGGAGTTATAAAAACAGAAAATAAACTAATATACTTAATCCTATAGAGATCAAAGAAAGGGCTTTTGATAAAATCAGTATGGAACAATGCATTGGGAATCCAATTCTCTCCCTAGGCAATTCTGAGATTGAATAGAAGTTGAGTTTTGGAAATCAATTTTTGACGAGCTTATAAAACCATGGCTACAATCCGCATTGGCATCACCTGTTTCTATCTCCTAAAATAAACCTAGCTAGCATGATCGACTCTACATGATAGCATAAATATAAAGCTCATTGTGTCATAGACAAATTAATCAAATCCAACGGGGTATTACTTTAAGGTCGAGGATTAAGCCAAGGATTAGTTGATCTACCTAGTGTTTGAACTCATAAAGGCTTGTAAAATCCTATCAACATGTCTTGCCTTAAGCCTAGCGTCACCTTATAACCAGTACATAGCCAGACAACAAGTATGAATCAAGAATTAACAACTTTGGAAAACTCATTCATTCACCAAATTGAAACGAAATACAATATAAAGTATCAATCTCATTACATGCCTAGGGAGTCATGGATTCTCAACTACAGATGACTACTCCATACTGGAAATATAAACACAAATCAAGGTTGTGATAACGGCCATGAAAGAAAAAAAATAACTAAGTACAGAAACTCCCTTTGGAAGGCTGCTCTTGGTCACCCTTGCTCCTTGGCTGAATTCTCCACCTTCCTTCTATAGTCCTTGCCTTGTGTACGAAATTTGAGTTTAATCTGAGCTAGGCAACTTGAGATATGATGCTAAGAAGTTGGGTTGATTCTGCAGCCAATTCCAGCACTGGGTCCACCACATTGAAAATATAAAACTCTAAAAGCTCGACTTGGATTGGCCTGATTTTCCGTGACATGATTCCCAATCCTCTCACGAAGCTGTGATCCAAATTTGGATCCAATTGGAAGATGGAATCTCCAGATATGGCCTCTTCAATCTCGGACTTGTACTTTCCTTTTATAACAGTCTCCTAATCAAGAATAGCACTCCACCTCTTTGAGGATTCAAACCACTTAGGATTTCCCTCAATTTCATCTAGAAATTTCTTGGATACCTTCCTTATACACTTAGGACTCTTCTGACCACGTTTGATCTTGTTTACTTATCAGAACCCCGAGATTTTAGCGATTTCGCATTGCTGAGTCACTGGCACGATCGCACCGAAAATGTGTCTAAAATGGCGCGGTCACGCCATTTGAGCTGAATTTCTTCTAAGTAGTCGAATGGAAAGAGTATTGATCATGTTTAGAAACTATATAAGCCTTCTGGTGCCATCTTCGCGCGGTCGCGCCTTTCTGGTGGAGCGGTCGCGCCAGAATTTGTCCTCCTTCCGGTGCGGCCGCGCCGGTCCCTGTAACCTTGTACCTTTCTGTACTAAAATCCTCATATTTTCCTCATTTTTGCTCCAGTTTCATTGATTCTTGTTGCTTGGACTCCTGAGAGAGAAAAGATGAATCTGAGACATATTTTATGATATTATGATGAATATTGACTCCAAAATATAATTTCCAATTCCAATTCAAGCCTAAAAATAGTGTCTTTTAGACACTTATCACAACCCCAAACCTACACCTTTGCTCGTCCTCGAGCAAAAATAAAAGAAAAAATAAAAAGAACCAGAGTTATGACCAATCATCAAAGTTTAAGAATAATCAGTGGGGTTACCCTTTCAAAGCATCAATCAAAGATTACTCATTCAAACTTCTCCTATTCTTGGTTATCCTATTTAGTCAAGGCATGATCAAGCTATCTTCCACCATACATACTACTTTCCCATGAATGTGAGCAGTTTAAATTGAACAACATAAGCCAACCATCAGTCTAATCTCCTCTAACATGAAGGAATTTCAGAATTGTGATCAAAAGGTCTTCTATAGGTTGTAATGGGGCATGGGTAATGGGTAAGGAGAAAATTTAAGGATAAAAATTTTTAGAGGTTAGTCCTCCTCCTCATATCCATGTCCCATCTTCCTGGGCACGAACCATCTCTGATTGTAGCACACCACCCCAAACTTTAAAATTTGCTTTGTCCTCAAAGCAATCAAATAAAACAAAGATATTTGCACTTTCTCCTTAATCCCAATCACTACCTCATCTCTCAAGGAAAAGCTCTCTTTATTTATTTTTCTCTTTCTCTTTTTTTTTTCTTTGTCTTTGTTTGGAGTCTAGCTTACCTTGTCGGTTGACTCAGAGTCCCTAAGCTTGCTAAGGCCCGAGACCCGGTGCACACACAAGGTGGCCTTTCTCCTAACTCAGCAATTTATTTCTCTCTTTTTTTTTCACTTTTCCTCTCAGATATTCCAGCACCTTTTTCATTCATCTTGCTCCTTCTTTCTTCTCTTTTTCAAAGAAAATTCTGCACTAATCCTTCAGCCCTCCTTATTTCTCCATAACTTCAAATTTTTGTCGATGCTCTTTCAAACAGAACACTTCAATAATTTGGAGAAATATAGGTCAATAAGAAACAAGTTTATTCATCACAAAGGCTGGTTCATGTAATGTGGGAATTGAAACAAACCAGGGATCTTGTCGGCTTAAAATGTTTGGCAAAAGGTGATGTATCTTGTGCATTAAAGTGGGTGGCTCAAAAAGGCTCAAACGATTCAAAACAAGTGCCTAGATCATTTCATAATTTTGAAAAACCTATCTTTGTTTCGCCTCGATCTTCCTTCGGGCTGGTTCTATTGTACAAAATAAACATGATCAATGCATCAACCAAACAAACCACTTTCCAAGACAGCTTTTCTCATGCCAAAACCAAATATTCAAACAAATATATTTCTCAAGAGAATGAATAAGACCTATCTTCTCAATCCACTAATCAGAGTTCCCACAAAATTTTTCAAAAAAAATTTCAGATTTAGAAACATTCTCTGGTATTGACTCAATACAAAAACAAAAATAAAGACTAACTAAACAAAGAAAACCAATTTAGAATTCAAAATCCGAGTTTTCCACCCCAAACTTAAAAGTTTGCATTATGCTCAATTTAATCAAATGAGATAGAGGGTAAGAAACTTCCCTGAGAACGTTGGTTGCTTGACCTTCCAGATTTCTTGAGGCACCATGAGGAATTTGAATTTGAGCTGCCTTCATGCTTGATCAAAAGTGGTTAGAACCATTCAAAGCACAAAAATATTGCAAACAAATTCAGAAATTTATGAAATTTTACCAGGGCATATAACTCCTAAATATAAACATGTAAGAATTAGAATGGAGTGATTCTGAGTTGCAGAGCCTCAAAAATTAATCAAACATGTGGCGCGGCCGCGCAGAAATGTGGCGCGGCCACGCCGAAATTTGGCGCGGAAGCGCCACTCTTCTCCTTCATAAATATGAATTCTGATTGCAAAATTTTAAAATTCCACTTGGAACTTGTTTTTTAAGTTCAAAGGTGCACAATATGTAACATGTCTTCCTTCAACTCCACTTAGCTTTCAAATTCCAGATTTTTTTTTCAGACATGTGCCTTGGAAGATCTCTCTTTTTTTTTTCTGGTATTTATTTAAACCAAACAAATTCAAAATACTAACCTAACATGAGTAAAACAAAACTAGACCTAAGATCTAAGATTCACACAAGGTGATTATTCAAACCAAAGTACAATTGAATTGAAAAACTAAACTAACTTACCTGCCATGGGTTGCCTCCCATGAAGCGCTAAGTTTATGGTCCTCAGCCAGACCAGTAGCTTCATTCCACCTGGATCAAAAGGAAAATTCAATTCGAATCCATTCATCATGACCTTTCTTCCCTTGCAATGTTTTATGCTAAAGTAACCAAATTTTGATGTTGAGTTAAAAATCCTTTCTTTCGACTTTGTGGCTTCTAAGAAGTATATCTTCACACATATCAGCCACTCATTCATCCTCTTGTCCAATCCCAATAAAATTTTAAGTTGTATTTTTGGGCTAGGTGTATAAGGTGGGATGATGAAAAAGTCTAAGTCAAAGGAGAGCCCTATCTCTTCTTTCTTCTCTACCCAATTCTTTAATTGCTTTTCAGGGGAAGGTTCTATGATATGACCTATGGTTTCTTCTTTCTCCCCTTTATCTAATTCTTTTTCAGCCTCTAATGATTTTTCTCCTTGCTGGGATTTTTCTTCTACCTCTTCTACATTCACAGCTATCTCTGCCATGGGTTTTTCTTCTTTGACCTCATCCACTACTGCCATGCTTTCTTCTTCAGCCACTAATGCCTGTAGTTCTTGCTCAATTAGTTGGAAGATAAGAAATTGGATGAATATTTCCTCCACCTCAACTACTATCTCTTCAATTGGTTCTCCCTCATCCTCTAAGGGTATGGACTGCTCGACCCCTTCAATTGGTTCCTCCTCCACTTCAGTTGTGGTGGTTATTGGCTCCTCCTTTTCTTGGTTGTATGAAATGTCATATGCATCTAACCACTTTATTTGGTCCTCCCTTTCTTGGTTGTATGAAATGCCATATGGGTCTAACCTGCAGGAATTAGACTCATAATTAAAAAAATCAGGTCTTGAATTTACATTGCATACATTAGTAGCATGGTCACCTCCACACATATCACAAAAATAATTCACAAAATTCCTTTGTAGTTGCAAGATATCAAGTTGCAATTTGAGTAAATCAAGTTGAAATTGAATGCTAAGTGTATCATCATGGTGGGTGGGAGAATTATATGAGTGGTCAAAAGAACTACATGGCTCTTCATAAGAATCACAAGGTATATGAAACTTTCTAGAGGGCTGAAAAGAATTCCATGCTTGATTTGGGTAAGAAAAATCATTATACTCCTCAAGGTGTCTCCTTCCATATATGGACTAATGCAAACCAAAATCCATGCACACAACACATCAGTCCACCTAAAAATAAATAAAATATAAAGATAAAAGGAAAAAGAAAAAGAAAACAGAATTTACACTCAAAGCTCTAGTTTTAAACACAAGCAATTACTATTAAAACATTGGTCCCCGGCAACGGCGCCAAAAACTTGATGCGATCCCAGCTAATCACTAGCAAGAGGACAAATCAATGTAATATAGACTTAGGTTAAGTCCCAATATCGTCCCACAAGGACCAAGCTAATAGATAATTGTTTTTCTAGTTTAAAAATAAAAGTTTGAGAAATCAGTTGAAAAGGAGTTATAAAAACAGAAAAAAACTTATCTACTTAATCCTATAGAGGTCAAATAAAGGGCTTTTGATAAAATCAGTATGGAAAAATGCATTGGGAATCCAATTCTCTCCCTTGGCAATTCTGAGATTGAATAGAAGTTGAGTTTTGGAAATCAATTTTTGACGAGCCTATAAAACCATGGCTATAATCCGCATCGGCATCACCTGTTTCTATCTCCTAGAGTAAACCTAGTTAGCATGATTGACCCTACTTGATAGCATAAACATGAAGATCATTGTGTCATAGACAAATCAATCAAATCCAACAGGGTTTTACTTTAAGGTCGAGGATTAACCCAAGGATTAGTTGATCTACCAAGTGTATGAACTCATAAAGACTTGTAAAATCCTATCAACATGTCTTACCTTAATCCTAGCGTCACCTTATAACCAGTACATAGCCAGACAGCAAGTATGAATCAAGAATTAACAAGTTTGGAAAACTCATTCATGCACCAAATTGAAACCAAATAGAATATAAAGTATCAATCTCATTACACGCCTAGGGAGTCATAGACTCCCAACTAGAAATGACTACTCCATACTAGAAATATAAACACAAATCAAGGTTTTGATAACATCCATGAAAGAAGAAAAATAACTAAGTACAGAAACTCCCTTTGGAAGGCTGCTCTTGGTCACCCTTGCTCCTTGGCTGAATTTTTCAATCTCAGAATTGTCTAGGGATAGAATTGGATTCCCAAAGCATTTTTCCATACTTGAAATATAAACACAAATCAAGGTTTTGATAACATCCAAGAAAGAAGAAAAATAACTAAGTACAGAAACTCCCTTTGGAAGGCTGCTCTTGGTCACCCTTGCTCCTTGGCTGAATTCTCCACCTTTCTTCCTCTATGCACCCAGAGGCCGTGTAAGACTCCCTCTGGACCTTCTCCTCTCTCTAAAATAAACTACAAAGCAAGAAATTGAACTAAAAACTGAAGGCTGGAACTAAAACTGAATGTCTAACTCTCTTCCTCGGACCTCTATTTATAGTTGTTTTGCTGCCCAGGTCCTATAATTTGGTCTCTGTCCAGGGGTGTAAATTGTGACATCCTGACCTTAAAATTGGATGAGATTACACACGAACCTTCATTCTATAGTCCTTGCCTTGTGTACGAAATTTGAGTTTAATCTGAGTTAGGCAACTTGACATATGATGCTCAGAAGTTGGGTTGATTATGTTGCCAATTTCAGCATTGGGTCCACCACTTTGAAAATATAAAACTCCAAAAACCCGACTTGGATTGGCCTGATTTTCCGTGGAATGATTCTAAATCCTCTCATGAAGCTGTGGTCCAAATTTGGATCCAATTGAAAGTCGGAATCTCCATATATGGCCTCTTCAATCTCGGACTTGTACTTTCCTTTTATAACAGTCTCCTAATCAAGAATAGCACTCCACCTCTTTGAGGATTCAAACCTCTTAAGATTTTCCTCAATTTCCTCTAGAGACTTCCTGGACACCTTACTTATACACTTAGGACTCTTCCTCCCACGTTTGATCTTGTTTACTTATCAGAATCCCGAAATTTTAGCGATTTCACATTGTTGAGTCACTGGCGCGGTTGCGCCGAAAATGTGTCTAAAACGGCGCGGTCACGCCATTTGGGCTGAATTTCTTCTAAGTAGTCAAATGGAAAGAGTTATGGTCGTGTTTGGAAACTATATAAGCCTTCTAGCGCGATCTTCACACGGCCGCACCATTCTGGTGGCGCGGTCGCGCCAGAAGTTGTCCTCCATCTGGTGCGGTCGCGCCGGTCCCTGCAACCTTGTACCTTTCTGTACTAAAATCTTCATATTTTCCTTATTTTAGCTCTGATTTCATTGATTCTTATTGTGCTGGACTCCTGAGAAAGAAAAAATGAATCTGTGATATATTTCATGATATTATGATGAATATTGACTCCAAAATATAATTTCTAATTCCAATTCAGGCCTAAAAATAGTGTCTTTTAGACACTTATCACCTGACATGACACGGAGGAAGTCAAAGACATCTTGTTCTGTGGCCGTACACTCTCGTGAAGTGGTTGCACCCTTTTTATAAACAGCATACCACGCTGTCCAGGGATCATGGACTGGAACGGCATTGTCCTCCGTACGGAACCAAAATGCAACCCAAGCGGCAGTGGACAAAGTGTTAGATTCCATATTCCGACAGAGACGATGATATGCCAGAAATAGATACTAGCAGCTGTTAGGTAAAGCCGAACTCCGCACGTCCATGAAATCGGCTACCATCAGAGAAACGTCGTCGTAAAAATACCCGGACATAGGCAAGCCGAATACCCGGACATAGGCAAGCCGAATACCCGGACATAGGCAAGCCGAATACCCGATCCATGTCTAGTAAGGTAATAGAGAGCTTGCCTTGGCACGTGACTAACGTGTTCGTCTCTGTACTCCATGCGTCAAGAAAAGCTAGAACCACTGACGTATCTTAGCTATACTAAAAAATGGAGGCCCAAAGTCCGTAGTAGACGCCCACGCTACGGAGAGTGCGACTGCATCGACCTAGAAGCAGATTAGTCCACTCGTAAAGGAGAGGGATTGGCGTATCCAAAGTCGTGTCGGGTGCATGAAGAGTCCGTACAACTTCCCCGCCCATTGTTGGGTGTCTAGCAAGTGCACTAAGTCAGCAAGTAATATAGACTTCGAGAGTCCAAATATCGATCCCACAGACACCTTGATGAGAGCCTAATCTAAGCAAAAAATTTCTCTATTGATTGAGGTGAAGAAAACTAGAGTTTTTGTTGAGAACTGAAAAAAAAAATAGAATTAAACTTCTGGAAAACTTATGGAGATGAGATGTTGGGGAAGAATCTCAATCCCTCCTAGCTGTCAACATGCAAAGTTCTGATTTTATATCTCAAGTACTCCTTACCTTGACTTAGCTTTTTGAAAACTTGGTTACCCATTGATAAGTGTCTAAATGACACTATTTTTAGGCCTCAATTGGGATTAGAAATTACATGTTGGAGTCAATATTCATCATAAAATCAAGAAATATGTCTCATATTCATCTTTTCTCTCTCAGGAGTCCAACGCAACAAGAATAATCAAAATCGGAGCTAAAATGAAGAAGATATGACGATTTTAGTGCATAAAGGTACAATATTGCAGAGACGGGCGCGACCGCACCAGATTGAAGGCAAACTCTGGCGCGCCCGCCCCATAATATGGCGCGACCGCACCAGAATGGATCCAGAAAGCTGTCATACATGACCGGAACACTTTCCATTCAAGTACTTTGCTCCAGTGGCGCGACCGCGCCATTTTGAAGCTTATTTTGGCGCGACCGCGCCGAATACTCTGCCTCTCTAAGTTCCGAAAATCTCGGGAACCTGACATCAAATCAATTCCAAACTTGGGAGAAGGAGTCTCAGACGTCTAAGGAAGGTTCACACGAAGAGTTTAATGCAATGTAATTAAGTCCAGGTGCATTGAATGGTCCAAGAGAATAAGTTAACTCAAAACAGGAATCTGCTGCTAAAGGAAGGAGATAAATCCGAATTTTGTGAAGATCATGGAGGGAGTTTCACAGTTCCAATTGAAGCCAAACTTGAAACGAAGATTCCTGGTACTACAGAGGATCTTATCACGAAAAATCAGGCCAATCAAAGCCAGGCTTCTCGAGTTCCACATCTCCAAAAATGGTGGACCCAAAGCAGAAATTGGCAGCAGAAATCAGCCAACTTCCTCCCCTCATATCTCGAGTTTCCCAACTCAGAATTGATTCAAACTTCGTGAGCATGGAAAGGACTACATAAGGAAGGTCCTGATGTAATTTCATCTAATTCTGAGGTCGGTAAGTCATAATTCACACCCCTAGACAGAAGCTGAAATTACAAGTCTTGGACAGAGTTTCAAGTATAAAAAGGGGTCCGAGGCAGAGCTCAAATCATCAAGTTTTCCATCCAGATTCAGTTTTAGATCCAGTTTTTATATCCAGAGTTTAGTTTTGAGTTTTGTATTCAGTTTTTCTTTGTAGTTTAGTTTAGAGAGAATCTTGAGAGGCAGAGGAGACGTCCCATTGATGCTTTTGAGGCAAGGAGGAGAAGCAGCCATTAGAAGCCATGTTCAACAAGTAGATCCTTCTCAAGGGAAGTTTGTACTTAGTTTATCTTTTCGTTTCTTCTTCATGGTTGTATTCAAGACCTTGTTTTGTTCTTTAATGTTCAGCATGGAGTAGTCTTTTATATTGGGAGTCCATGACTCCCAAGGCATGTAATGAGATTGATACTTATAATTTAATTGGTTTTCAGTTTGGTGCATGAATGAGTTTTCATTACCATAATTTCTTGATTCATACTTGCTGTCTAGCTATGTACTGGTTATAAGGTGACGCTGGGCTTAAGGTGAGACATGCTGATAGGAGTTTACTGTCTTTATGAGTTTATGCACTAGGTAGATCACTAATCCTTGGGTTAATCTTCGACCTGAAAGTAATACCCTGTTGGATTAGTTGATCTGCCTATGACACAATGAGCTTCATGTTTATGCTATCAAGTAGAGTCAATCATGCTAGCTAGGTTTACTCTAGCAGATAGAAACAGGTGATGCCGATGCGGATTGTAGCCATGGTTCAATAAGCTCGTCAGAAATTTATTTCCAAAGCTCAAACTTCTATTCAATCTCAGAATTGCCTAGGGAGGGAATTGGATTCCCAATGCCTTTTTCCATACTAATTTTATCAAAAGCCCTCTCTTGATCTCTATAGAATTAGGTAGATTAGTTTATTTACTGTTTTTATCACTCCTTCCCAATTGATTTCTCAAACTTTGGTTTTTAAACTAGAAAAGCAATTATCTATTAGCTTGGTCCTTGTGGGACGATATTCGGACTTGCATAAGTCTATATTACATTGATTAGTCTTCTTGCTAGTGATTAGCTGGGATCGCATCAAGTTTTTGGCGCCGTTGCCGGGGACCAATGTTTTAATAGTAATTGCTAGTGTTTAAAACTAGAGCTTTGAGTGTATATTTTGTTTTATTTTTTCTGTTTATTTTTATTTTTTTTATTTTTGGTGGACTGATGTGTTGTGTGCATGGATTTTGGTTTGCATAAGTCCACATATGGAAGGAGACACCCTGAGGAGTATACTGATTTTTCTTACCCAAATCAAGCATGGAATTCTTTTCAGCACTCCAGAAATTTTCATATGCCATGTGATTTTTATGAACAACCATGTAATTCTTTTGACCACTCTTATAATTCTCCCACCCATCATGATGATATGCTTAGCATGCAAAGTCAAGTTGATTTACTTCAAAGGCAAGCTGATATCATGCAACTACAAAGAAATTCTGTGAATTATTCTTGTGATGCGTGTGGAGCCATGCTACTAATGTATGCCATTTAAATTCAAGACCTTATTTTCCTAATTATGAGTCTAATTCCTGTAGGTTAGACCCATATGGCTATTCATACAACCAGAAGGAGGAGGAGTCAATGATCGCAAGGGATGACTGGGAGGATGATAGTAAACTGCTGTAAGCAATATATGCAGAACTCCAATCAATGGAGACACTGCAAACTGAAGTCCAGTCAATAAAGCAACCGGTCACAGTTTATACCTATCAAGAATGGGAGGACCTAGTAAGGTGGATGGATTATCTTGAAGAAAATCCAGAAGAGCAAGATTTACAAGAATTAGAGGATGAGGAAGAACTAATTGAAGATGTAGACCAGTCCATACCCTTTATGAATGGAGAGATCCTAGAAAAGCCTCAACCAAAGGAAACCTTGGAAGAGAGTGTGTGCCCCTATGATTTAGAGGATGAGGAAGAACCAATTGCAGAGATAGTAGCTGAGGTGGAGGAAAAATTCATCTCATTACTGATCTTCCAACTAATTGAGAGAGAACTACAAGCATTAGTGGCTGAAGAAGAAAGCATGTAGAAAATGGATGAGGTCAAAGAAGAAAACACCATGGCTGAGATAGCTGTGAATGTAGAAGAGGTAGAAGAGAAAACCCAGCAAGAAGAAAAGTCATTAGAGTCTAAAAAAGAAACCATAGCTGAAGAATTAGATGAAGGGGAGAAAGAAGATTTCATAGGTCCTATCATAGAACCTTCCTCTGAAAAGCCATTAGAGAATTGGGTAGAGAAAAAAGAAGAGATAGGGCTCTCCTTTGATTTAGACTTTTTCATCATCCCACCTTATACACCTAGCCCAAAAATACAACTGAAAATTTTATCAGGGCTGGACAAGAGGATGAATGAGTGGCTGATACATGTGCAGATCTACTTCTTAGAAGCCACAAAGTCAAAAGAAAGAATTTTTAACTTAACATCTAAATTTGGTTGGTCCACCATAAAGCATTGCAAAGGAAGATATGTCATGATGAATGGATTTGAATTGAATTTTCCTTTTGATCCTGGTGGAATGAAGCTACTGGTCTGGCTGAAGACCAGAAACTTAGCGCTTCATGGGAGGCAACCCATGGCAGGTAAGTTAGTTTAGTTTTTCAATTCAATTGTTCTTTTGCTTTGAATAAATCACTTTGTGTGAATCCTAGATCTGAGGTCTAGTTTTGTTTTAATCATGCTAGGTTAGTCTTTTTTATTTTGTTTGGTTTGAATAAACACCAGAAAAAAATAAAAAATAAAAAAATAAAAAAATAAAAAACAAAAAATAAAATAAAATAAAAAGTTTTTGTCTAAGGCACCTGTCCTTGAAAAATCTGGAATTTGGAGTTGCATGAAGCCATTTTTACAGCTATACTTGATGTATTTCTAGATGTATTTTTCAAAGTCTAAATGCAGATATCAGAAGAAGGAAGTTGGGACTGTCATTCCCAACCATTCACAGCAGCTTCCTTCAAAAGAAAAGTCATCAGAACACTCAGGTAAACTCTGTGCAGAAGAAGCAGTGCAGCAACAACTCTATTCGAGCAGCCAAGTTTGGAGCCGAATTCTGAAAAATCTGGAAGTGGAACCCACCAAAGAAAGGTAAGTAGTTCAAGAGGGCACTTAGTAGATAAAATAGGGCCATATTTGAGGAATTTTCATTGAGTAAAAAGGAAGTTATGACTGCTGCAACTTGGGTAGTTAAAACTGTTTTCTGGAAAAAGTTTAGGTTGGAAACATAACCATCTGTCTGTCTTTGAGCTGATTTCTAAAAATTTTTGTAAAGATTCTTGGAAAACTGTTTTAAGGCGATTAAATTTCATACTTAGTACTTTCCAGGAAACCCATTTTCAGCCCTAGATGATAAGTGGTTAGGGAGATACCGTGCTTGCAAAATGCCTCCAACTCACTTTCTGCCCAGAATTTTAAATTTGCTGCCAAGTTTTCAAATTTGTCTATCTTTCAATTTCCTCGATGAAAATGCATGAAACCTATTTTATTGTGCACCTCTAAACCTTAACAACATTCTCCAAGTGGAATTTTAAAATTTGGCATTTAGAATTTCAATCTATGAAGGAAAAGAGTAGCGCTTCCGCGCCAAATTTTGGCGCGGCCGCGCCACATGTGTTTTGATCAATTTCCAAGGATCCATAACTCAGAATCATTCCATTCCAATTCTGACATGTTTATATTTATGAGTTATAGGTCTTGGTAGAATTTCATAAATTTCTGAATTCGTTTACAATAATTTTGTGCGTTGAATGGTTCTAACCACTTTTGGTCAAGAATGAAGGCAGCTCAAGTTCGAATTCCACATGGTGCCTCAAGAAATTTGGAAACTCAACCAACCAACATTCTCAGGGAAGTTTCTTACCCTCTATCTCATTTGATTAAATTGAGCATGATGCAAATTTTTAAGTTTGGGGTGGGAAACTCGGATTTTAAAGTCTAGTTGGTTTTCATTGTTTAGTTAGATTTGATTTGTTAGTTTTTGTTTTTTTTGTTTTGAGTCAAGACCAGAAGAGTGTTTCTAAATCTGAAAAGGTTTTTGAAAAATTTTGTGGGAACTCTGATTTGTGGATTGAGAAGATTGGTCTCATTCATTCTCTGAGAAATATATTTGTTTGAATGCTGGTTTTTGTCATGAGTAAAGTTGTCTTGGAAAGTGGTTTGATTGGTTGAATGCATTGAGCATGTTTATTTTGTACAATAGAACCAACTTGAAGGAAGATCGAGGCGACACAAAGATAGGTTTTTCAAAAGTATGAAATGATCTAGGCACTTGTTTTAAATCGTTTGAGCCTTTTTGAGCCACCCGCTTTAATGCACAAGATGCATCACCTTTTGTCAAACATTTTGAGCCGACAAGATCCCTGCTTTGTTTTCAATTCCCACATTACATGAACCAGCCTTTGTGATGAATAAACTTGTTTCTTATTGACCTATATTTCTCCAAATTATTGAAGTGTTCTATTTGAATGAGCATGGGCAAAAATCTAAAGTTATGGAGCAATAAGGAAGGATGAGTGAAGGTTATAGACATTCTTTGTAAAGGAGAGGCAAGAAGGAGCAAGATCAAAGAAAAAGGTGCTGGAATATCTGAGAGGAAAAGTGAAAAAATAAATAAATAAATAAATAAATAAATAAATTTGCTGAGTTAGGGGAAAGGCCACCTTGTGTGTGCACCGGGTCTCAGGCCTCAGCAAGCTTAGGGACTCTGAGTCAACCGGCAAGGTAAGCTAGACTCCAAAAAAAGCCAGTGAAAAAAAAAAAAAAAAAAAAGTGAAAAAAAAACAAAGAGCTTTTCTTTGAGAGATGAGATAGAGAGTGGGATTAAGGAGAAAGTGAAAATATCATATCTTTGTTTTATTTGATTGCTTTGAGGACAAAGCAAATTTTTAAGTTTGGGGTGGTGTGCTACAATCAGAGAAGGTTCATGCTCAAGAAGATGGGACATGGATATGAGGAGGAGGACTGACCCTAAAATTTTATCCTTAATTTTTTTCCTTACCCATTACCCATGCCCCAATACAACCGATAGAAGACCTTTTGATCATAATTTTGAAATTCCTTCATGTTAGTGGAGATTAGACTGATGGTTGGCTTATGTTGTTCAATTTAAACTGGTCACATGCATGGGAAAGTGGTATGTATGGTGGATGATAGCTTGATCATGCCTTGACTAAGCAGGATAACCAACAATAGGAGAGGTTTGAATGAGTAATCTTTGATTGATGCTTTGAAAGGGTAACCCCACTAATTTTTCCTAAACTTTGATGATTGGTCATAATTCTATTTTTTCTTTTAGTTTTGCTCAAGGACGAGCAAAGGTTTAAGTTTGGGGTTGGCTTCATTCCACCAGGATCAAAAGGAAAGTTTAATCTGGTGCGATTCTGGCATACCATTGTATTTAAAAGTAGCACATATATCCAAGAATCTCTCAAGGTGGTCATTAGGATCTTCATTAGCCAACCCACTAAACAGATAATGAGTTTGCAACATAAGAAGAAGCTGAGGTTTAAACTCGAAATTATTAGCTTGAATAGAAGGAGTGATGATACTTGTCCTGTTTGTATTTGGGTTTTGGGTGACAAAATCCTCCATGGTCCTCCTTGGTCCGAGTGCTTGCTCATCTTGAATGCCTTCTATGTTCTCCATGTCTTCTTGAAACTTGGAATTGCTTTGGTTCTGTTTTTCCTTCAGCTTTTGCCTTAGAGTCCTTTCAGGTTCTGAATCAATCTCTTGGGCTGGTGTCCCTTGAGATCTGGTCATAAACCTCCTGCAAAATAAAAAAAAATAAAAACTCAAATCTCTAAATTTTTAAACTTTGTGGAATTACTACTAGAAACTTTGGTCCCCGGCAACGGCGCCAAAAACTTGATGCGATTGTAGCTAATCACTAGCAAGAGGACTAATCAAAGTAATATAGACTTTTATGCAAGTCCGAATATCGTCCCACAAGGACCAAGCCAGCAGTTAATTGCTTTGTGAATAAAAATCTAAAGTTTGAGGAATCTGATTTTGAAACAGAGTTTTAAAACTAAACCAATACTGAAAATAGTTAGGGAAAAGTCTTTGAGGAAATTAAATGATGAGAGAAGACGTTGGGAATCCAATTCCCTCCCTAGACACTTTCTGAGATTGAATATGAAAAGAGTTTTGGAAATCAGTTTCTGACGAGCTTATAAAAGTATGGCTACAATCCGCATCGGCATCACCTTTTTCTATCTTCTAGAGCAAACTAACCGGTATAATCTACTCTACTTGACAGCATAAACATGAAGCTCATATGTCATAGGCAGATCAACTAACCCAACAGGGTATTACTTTAAGGTCGAGGATTAACCCAAGGATTAGTGATCTACCTAGTGCATAAACTCAAAAAGACTGTAAACTCCTATCAGCATGTCTCACTTTAAGCCCAGCGTCACCTTATAACCAGTACATAGCTAGACAGTAAGTATGAATCAAGAAATTACAGCAATGAAAACTCATTCATGCACCAAACTGAAAACCATTTAAATTATAAGTATCAATCTCATTACATGCCTAGGGAGTCATGGACTCCCAACTAAAAATGACTACTCCATGCTAGAATTGAAAGCACACAAAGAGGTTTGTACAACAGCCATGAATTAAGAACGAATAAGTAAAGAAAACCCCCTTGGGAAGAATTCCCTTAACCCCTCTTGCTCCTTGGCTGGATGCTCCACCTCTCTTCCTCAAAGTGACCAGAGTTCGTGTGAACTCCCTTTGGACCTTCTCCTCTCTCTCTCAACTAAACTAAAAATCAAAACTGAATACAAAAATGAATTTAAAATACAGAAACTCGAACTGAAACTGGATGCCTTAAGCTCTGCCTCGGACCCCTATTTATACTTGAAACTCTGTCCAGACCTTGTAATTTTTGCTTCTGTCCAGGTGTGTGAATTATGACTTCCCGACCTCAGAATTGGATGAAATTACATCAGGACTTTCCTTTTGTAGTCCTTTCCATGCTCACAAAGTTCGAATCTATTCTGAGTTGGGAAACTCGAGATATGAGGGAAGGAAGTTTCCTGATTTCTGCTGCCAACTTCTGCACGGGTCCACCACTTTGAAGATATGTAACTCGAGAATCCTGGCTTGGATTGACCTGATTTTTCGTGACAAGATCCTTTGTAGTACGAGGAAGCTTGGTTCCAAGTTTGGATTCAATTGGAATTGTGAAACTCCTTCTTTGTCCTTCACAAAATTCGGATTTATCTCCTTCCATTGGCAGCAGATTCTTGTTTTGAGTTAACGTCTCTTCTTGGACCATTCAATGCATCTGGACTTAAGTAAATTACCTTAAACTCTTCGTGGGCACCTTCCTTAGACGTCTGAGACTCCTTCTCCCAAGTTTGGATTTGATTTGATTGCAGGTTCCCGAGATTTTCGTATTCTCTGCTGCAGAGTCATCGGCGCGGTCGCGCCACTTAACCCGATATCCGTCTAAGTCAGGAGACCTCTTGGCGCGGTCGCGCCGAATAATGCTGAAGAGGTGGCGCGGTCGCACCAGTCCTTAGACAATTACTTATTCCCCGGATGGCAACTTTTCTTTCTGCTTTTACTCCCTTTGGCGCAGTAGCGCCCTCCAGTGGCGCGGACGCGCCAATTCACATTCCCCAACCGTTGGCTTTCATGACCGTTGGGTCGTTGGAATTTTTGAACATTAAAAAGAATTTTTACAGATTTGTTTGGCGCGGTCGCGCCAGAATCAGGGCAGTCACGCCAGAATCGGCGCTGTCGCGCCGTTCTTCTTTTTGGCCTCTTTTGCTCATTTTTCTTCTGTTTTTGCTAAAAATCCCGTTTTTCTTCTTCCACTGGGTACCTGAGACATAAAACATAAAACTGAGTCATAATTGTTGATTTTATGCTTGGAATTAACTCAGAATTAAGTTTTTTTAATCAAATAACAAGCCCAAAGACAGTGTCTTTTAGACACTTATCACGACCCCAAACTTAGATCTTTGCTCGTCCTCGAGCAAATTTTGAGAGAAACAACCAGATAAGCATGTAGAGATTGAGAAAGGATCAGTGGCACTCCCTTTTGTAGATTTCAGCATGGATGATTCACTTCTTTCCTAGTGATGATTCTCCTTGCTTAAGTCAAAATAGAATTCAAATTTTTCTTTAAATTTTTCAAAGATCATTATCCTCATACAAGTAAGAAGTCTCAGTAAATACCATATGCCAACCCTCAGTCTACTCTCCACTAATCTGAAGAAATCCATAATCCTGATCAATAGGTCTTTTCTAGGTTGTAATGGGGCATGGGTAATGGGTATGATGAAAGTTGTAAGCATTGGGTTCATCCTCCTCCTCATATCCATGTTCCATTATTACTGAGCATGAATTTTTATGATTTTTCCCCACATTTTTCCACCCCAAACTTTTTTTCTTGCATTGATCCCTTTTTCTTTTCCTTTCCTCTTCCACATATATTCTCTTCCTTGGGTTTGTTCAGAGTCTAGCTTACCTCGCCGGTTGACTCGAGTCCCTAAGCTTGCTGAGGCCCGAGACCCGTGCACACACGAGGTGGCCTTCCTCCTAACTAACCCACAACCTTTTGGCTTCGTCTGGAGTCCAGCTTACCTTGCCGGTAGACTCAGAGCCCCTAAGCTTGCTGAGGCCCGAGACCCGGTGCACACACAAGGTGGCCTTTCTCCTGACTTAGCCTTCATCTTGTTTCTCTTTTTTTTTTTTTTTTTTTTTTTTTTTTTTTCAAAACAACTCAATACCTCCTTATATTTTCAGATTTTTGTCCATGCTTATTTTAATAGAACACTTCAATAAGTTGGAGAGATATGGGTCAGCAAGAAACAAGTTGGTTTTTCACAAAGGCTGGTTTATGTACTGTGGGTTTTTGAAATAAAACAGGGATCTTGTTGGCTCAAGTTGTTTGACAAAACGTGATGCATCTTGTGCATTAAAGTGGGTGGCTTAAAACAGGCTCAAACGATTGAAAACAAGTGCCTAAATCACTTCAGGATATCTGGAAATCTTTCTTGTTTCGCCTCAAGCTTCCCTCAGGTTGGTTCTAGTGGTTTACATCCACTTGCTCACTTATACTTTTTCAAAAACTGTTTTAAAGAAAATTCTCCTCCTGTTAAGACTAAGCAGATTGAAATCAGAGATTTTTCTAGAAAATGAATCATGCTTTTCTCAGGGTTTCCACTGATGTTTCCCACTCAGGGTCTGTTTTCTAGTGAAAAAAAATTTAAATCAGAGATTTTTTTTTTTTTGAAAGATAGAATATCCCACCCCAAACTTAAAAACATGCTTTGTCCTCAAAGCATAAAAGAATAAGAGGAGGATGAAGACTTCCCTGATCATTCTGGGTGTTCCTGATGTGGAATGGGGCTTGTCCATGAATGCTCCTCAGTGGAATTTTTCTTTTCTGGCTTCTGGGTCGGTAAACACTCAATGAGGATGTGGCGCGGTCACGCCAAATTGGATATTCATATTTCAGCATCCTGAATGTGTTTTTGCAAATTTCCATATGAAACAAGAATTAATCAGTTAGATATAGATTCTGAATTAGTAAACACACATTTTCATTGAGGAAATTTTGCCTTGGGAAACATAATGAGAGTGCAAAATATCATTTCATCAATATGAATGGAGATTGAGTACATATTAATGGACATGGCATGCAAAAAATCACTCTACAGTATCTCATGCACAAGCACCAAGAAATATTTTCCCAGGGGAAAGTCGGAATCAGACAGAAGGCTCAGAATTGCAATCCTGTTTGGCGCGGTAGCGCCAGTTTCAATATGATTTTTGGTTTTTATTTTCTGGATTTTTCATTTTTTTTGTTTTCTGTTCTATGGAAAATAAACAGGTTCTTCAAGCCTAAGTCTATCCTAATCATGCAAAATTCAATCAACTACTCATGCAAATCCTAAGAATGCAAAAAAAATTCCAAACAACATGCTTAAAGCAATCTATTCTAAAAAGAACAAGCAAAGGAGTTCTGGTTTATAGTCCCAGCTCGACTTTGTGACTCTGTTTCAGTCAGATAGGATTGTGAAGGTTATTTCCTGATTGAAATCAGGGGAGATGTATCTTTTCAGCCTTTGGCCATTGACAATGAAGGTGGATTGGTCTTTTGGATTTCTGATTTCTACAGCCCCTGATTTTAACACTTTTTCCACAACAAAAGGACCAGTCCATTTGGATCTCAGTTTACCAGGGAACAACCTAAGTCTGTTGTTAAACAAAAGGACAAGTTGACCAGGTTGAAATTCCTTGGGTAAGATATGTTCATCATGCCATTTTTTTATTTTTTCTTTGTACATCTTGGCATTCTCATAGGACCAGTACCTGAGCTCATCTAATGCATTTAATTGCAACAATCTGCTCTCTCCAGGAGCCTTGATATCAAAATTTAAAAACTTTGTTGCCCAATATGCCTTATACTCTAACTCCAAAGGAAGATGACATGCTTTTCTATAAACCAACCTATAGGGGGTCATACCTATTGGGGTTTTGAAAGCTGTCCTATAGGCCCATAGTGCATCATCTAACTTGGTTTTCCAATCTTTTGAAGTGTTGACAGTTTTTTCCAGAATTCTCTTAAGCTCTCTATTGGACACCTCTACTTGGCCACTGGTTTGAGCATGATATGGGGTGGCTACTTTATGGGTGACACCATATTTTTTCAACAGAATTTTGAAAGAAGAGTTGCAAAAATGCTTTCCCCCATCACTGATGATAGCTCTAGGGGTGCCAAATCGACAAAAAAAATTCTTTTTCAAAAATTCAATGACAACCTTAGCATCATTAGCTCTGGTTGCTATGGCCTCTACCCATCTGGTTACATAATCCACTGCCACCAGAATGTACATATATCCAAAAGAAGGTGGAAAAGGACCCATGAAATCAATGCCCCAAACATCAAAACATTCACATTCCAGAATATTATTTAAAGGCATTTCATTCCTTCTAGAGATATTACCTGTCCTTTGGCACCTGTCACATGATTGTACATACCTCTTTGCATCTCTGAAAAGTGTTGGCCAAAAGAATCCAGATTGCAATACCTTGGCTGCTGTTCGGTTTGCACTGTGATGGTCACCAACCTCTTTGTCATGGCAGTGGCTGAGAATGAGTGGAGCTTCTTCTTCTTTTACACACCTTCTGATGACTTGATCTGGGCAGATTTTGTAGAGGAAGGGCTCCTCCCAGTAGTAGTGCCTTGAATCTGCCATCAGCTTCTTCCTCTGCTAGTAGGTAAAGTGCATGGGTACCCACTTGCTGCAAACAAAATTGGCAATATCAGCATACCATGGTACCTTTGAAGTACTTACCTGGCAAATCCTCTCATCTGGGAAGAGTTCTGAAACTTCCCTATCTTGATTTTCTGATTCCAGCCTTGACAAGTGATCTGCTACCACATTTTCAGCACCCTTTTTGTCCTTGATCTCAATATCAAATTCTTGCAGAAGAAGGATCCATCTGATCAGCCTTGGTTTGGAATCCTTCTTTGCAAACAAATATCTAAGAGTTGCATGGTCAGTCCAAACAATAACTTTTGAACCAATGAGATATGATCTGAATTTTTCAAAAGCAAAAACTACAGCCATGAGCTCCTTCTCAGTAGTTGTATAATTCAATTGAGGGCCAGTGAGTGTGTGGCTTGCATAGGATATGGTGTGGAAAACTTTTTCTTTTCTTTGGCCAAGTGCTGCCCCTAAAGCAAAATCACTTGCATCACACATGAGTTCAAAAGGTAGGTTCCAATCAGGTGACACAATAATGGGGGCAGAAATCAATTTTTGTTTCAAAAGATCAAAAGCAAGCAAACATTCAGCATTGAAATCAAATTTCACATCTTTTGAAAGCAAATTTGACAAAGGTTTTGCAATTTTGGAAAAATCTTTTATAAACCTTCTGTAAAATCCAGCATGGCCTAGAAAGCTCCTAATTCCCTTGACTGATGTGGGTGGAGGTAGCTTTTCAATCACCTCAATTTTAGCCTTATCAACCTCTATCCCCTTTTCTGAAATTTTATGGCAAAGAACAATCCCATCTCTTACCATAAAGTGGCATTTTTCCCAGTTTAGGACTAGCTTCTTTTCTTCACACCTTTTGAGCACCAGCTCTAAGTGTTGTAAACATGTTTCAAATGTTAATCCATAAACAATAAAATCATCCATAAAAATCTCCATCACCTTTCCTATCATATCATGGAATAAAGCCATCATGCATCTTTGAAAAGTGGTCGGTGCATTGCACAAGCCAAAGGGCATTCTCCTATATGCAAATGAAACATAAGGGCAAGTGAAGGTGGTCTTTTCCTGATCTTCAGGTGCTATAGGTATCTGAAAATATCCTGAATATCCATCCAGGAAGCAATAAAATTTATTTCCAGCAAGCCACTCAAGCATTTGATCAATGAATGGTAAAGGAAAATGATCCTTCCTAGTGGCTGCATTCAATTTCTTATAGTCTATGCACACCCTCCAACCAGTTACTGTCCTAGTGGGAATCAGTTCATTATTTCCATTATGAATGACAGTGGTACCCCCCTTTTTAGGAACAACTTGAACAGGACTTACCCATGCACTATCAGAAATAGGATAGATAATACCTGCGTCCAAGAGTTTAATCACCTCCTTTTTTACTACCTCTTGCAATGTGGGGTTCAGCCTTCTTTGTGGTTGGATGTTGGGCTTGTAATGGTCCCCCGTCAGAATGCGGTGTGTGCAAATTATGTGGCTGATTCCTTCAATGTCTGCTAATGACCAGCCTATTGCCTTCTTGTGTTTGGACAGCACCTCAATGAGCTTTTTCTCCTCCAAACCTGTCAAACACGAAGAAATAATTACTGGTTTATCATTCTTTTCAAGAAAAACATATTTCAAATTACTAGGAAGAGGTTTGAGTTCAGGTTTGGGAGCTTCTGGGGCTCCTTGTTCCTTTATTTCTACTGCCAACTCCTCCTTGCTTTCAGCCTCCAAGTCACCAATTTCTTCTCTGATAATGGGATTTTCATTCTCTGAATGGATCAGGCCTTCTTCTTCTTCTACTTCGGTCCTCTCTTCTTCTTCAATTTCTGCTATACAAGAGTCAATCACATCAACACTCAAACAGAAATCATCATGTGGAATGGCTGGTTGTTTCATGGCTTCTTTTATATTGAAATTGATTGTGTCATTATTAAGCCTTAAAGTCAGATTTCCCTACTTGCAATCAATTATAGCATCAGCAGTAGCCAAGAATGGTATGCCAAGAATTATAGGCAGGTTCTTGTCTACTTCCATGTCCAAAACTACAAAATCGCAAGGATAAATAAAATCTTGAATTTTCACCAACACATCCTCCATTACTCCTTCTGGTATTTTGGTTGATCTATCAGCAAATTGAAGAGTGATTCCAGTCTCTTGAGGTTCTCCAAGTTTTAAATACCTGCAAAGGGATAATGGCATTAAATTAACACTTGCCCCTAAATCACATAAAGCATTGGCAAATTTATTTGACCCAATTTCACAAGGTATTGTAAAACTCCCTGGATCTTTAAGTTTTCGTGGAAGCTCATTCTTCAAGATGGCACTACAATTCTCATTCAGCACTACTGTCCCTTTCTCCTCTATCTTCCTCTTCTCGGATAGGACTTCTTTCAGAAATTTGCCATAAAGAGGTATTTGCTTTAAAGCTTCAAGAAGTGGAATGTTAATCTTCAAGTTCTGAAAGGTTTCTAGAAACCTAGCAAAGCTACTTTCTAGAATATCAAATTTAGCTCTACTTGGATAAGGAAGATGTCTAATATCAATATCAGTAATTGGGAGTGCATCCTTACCTTTTTTCCTCCTTGGAGAAGATGGTGGACTTACCTTTTCCTTTTCCTTCTCTTCTTCTCCATTCTGAGCTCTCTCTGTCTCCATGGTTGGCTGTTCTTTTGGTTGGTGCTCCTCCAGAGTCTTCCCACTCCTGAGTGTTATGGCCTTGACTTGCTCTTTTGGATTGATTTCTGAGTTGCTAGGCAGAGCTCCCCTTGGCCTCTCATATGCACCTTGATTCAGATGGTTCATCTGAGTGGTCAGAAGTGTGACTGTTTGTCTTAATGATTGCAACTCTGCATACGTTGTTAGATGTAACTTCTTTTGTTCCTCCAATTCAGCCTTGGTGGCTAGCAGCTCCTCCTTATGTTGTGTATTGGTTGGTATTGGTTTGAATCCATGACGTTGCTGCCTTACTTGATTTGCATTATTCCAGGAGAAGTTTGGATGGTTCTTCCAGCCAGGGTTGTATGTGTTGCTGTATGGGTCCATCCTGCGAGAGTTTCCAACAAAGTTAGTATGTTCAGGTATGGAATTTAAAGAATATACATTACCTTGGCAGTCATGATCAGCATGTCCTCCTCCACATATTCCGCAAATTGAGGCTACCACAGGGTTTGATTGTTGCTGGAAATTAGCTAATTGATGTTGAAGTGCTTCTAATTGTGCTTGTGTGCCTATTGAGGAGTCCAGTTTGTAAATTCCAGCAGGCTTTTTGACTGATCTCTCCATCGGGTATGAATACATATTGGTTGTCATCTCCTCCATTAGCTCATGAACCTCTTCTGGAGTCTTTTTGTTGATTGATCCACCTGCTGCAGCATCTATCATGCTTCTGGTGTTGATGTTCAGCCCATTGTAGAAGGTTTCAATCTGGCTCCAGAGTTCTATCTTGTGATTTGGGCATCTTTTGAGCAGTCCATTGAATCTCTCCCATGCCTCTGAAAGATGCTCTTCTGGTTCCTGCAAGAATTGAAGGATTTCATTCCTTAATTTGATGGTCTTTGCTGGTGGAAAATACTTACCTAAGAACTTTTTCCGCAGATCCTCCCAAGTGGCTATAGAACCAGCTGGTAATGTGTTCAGCCATGAATTAGCTCTTCCTCCCAAAGTGAACTTAAAAAGCCTCAATCTGGCTGCATCATCTGACATACCATTGTATTTAAAAGTAGCACATAAATCCAAGAATCTCTCAAGGTGGTCATTAGGATCTTCATTAGCCAACCCACTAAACAGATAATGAGTTTGCAGCATAAGAAGAAGCTGAGGTTTAAACTCGAAATTATTAGCTTGAATAGAAGGAGTGATGATACTTGTCCTGTTTGTATTTGGGTTTTGGGTGACAAAATCCTCCATGGTCCTCCTTGGTCCGAGTGCTTGCTCATCTTGAATGCCTTCTATGTTCTCCATGTCTTCTTGAAACTTGGGATTGCTTTGGTTCTGTTTTTCCTTCAGCTTTTGCCTTAGAGTCCTTTCAGGTTCTGAATCAATCTCTTGGGCTGGTGTCCCTTGAGATCTGGTCATAAACCTCCTGCAAAATAAAAAAAAATTCCCTTCAATCTGGTGCAGTCGCGCCGGTCTCTACAACATTGTACCTTTATGCACTAAAATCATCATATCTTCTTCATTTTAGCTCCGATTTTGATGATTCTTATTGCGTTGGACTCCTGAGAGAGAAAAGATGAATCTGAGACATATTTCTTGATTTTATGATGAATATTGACTCCAACATGTAATTTCTAATCCCAATTGAGGCATAAAAATAGTGTCATTTAGACACTTATCACAGCCCCAAACTTAAACCTTTTCTCGTCCTCGAGCAAAACTAAAAGAAAAAATAAATAGAACCAGAATTATGACCAATCATCAAAGTTTAGGAAAAATTAGTGGGGTTACCCTTTCAAAGCATCAATCAAAGATTACTCATTCAAACCTCTCCTATTGTTGGTTATCCTGCTTAGTCAAGGCATGATCAAGCTATCTTCCACCATACATACCACTTTCACATGCATGTGAGCAGTTTAAATTGAACAACATAAGCCAACCATCAGTCTAATCTCCACTAACATGAAGGAATTTCAAAATTATGATCAAAAGGTCTTCTATCGGTTGTAATGGGGCATGGGTAATGAGTAAGGAAAAAAATTAAGGATAAAATTTTAGGGTCAGTCCTCCTCATATCCATGTCCCATCTTCTTGATCGTGAACCTTCTCTGATTGTAGCACCCATATACAGAAAATAACTTTCACCTATTCTTTGAACTCCATCACAATCCGGAAACATTCAAATCCTAGGTGCATAAATATAAAAGCTTGAAGATCAACTCTCTCTTATTCAGAACAAGAGTTTAAAGAGTCACATTGCTTCCTACTAGTCTCCATCACAATCCGGAACGATCTAGTTAGAAAAGCAAGTTGTTTTAGAAAACAAAGAATCATATAACAAACCCAAATCTCTACTGAATGTTAACTTCTCTATTCGAACCTCGTTAAACTTTAGATATCAATTTCGATTAGAAATAAGCAGTAAACACAGATTCTAAAACAAAGGCAAAGTACTTTATTGCTATAAAATTCAGAACTGAAACATATAACAACTAGGAGTTCATGACTTCCCCAACAAAGAGAGACTACTCCATGATAATAGAACTAACACACAAAGAGGATTCAATTACAGCCATAAGAATGAAAAGAAATTAAGTACAGAAGACCCCCTTGACGGACTGCCCTCAACTTCCACTCGTGCCTTGGCTAAAATCTCCTCCTTCTCTCTCTAAAGTACCAAGAGGTTGTGCAAGACTTCCTCTGGACTTTCTCTCCACTCCAAACTAACTAAAAAAAATAAGAAAAACAACTTAAGAACTGAATTTAGAACTCTCAAAACTGGATCAATCACTGGAGGCCTCGGACCCCTATTTATAGCTGAGCTTCAGTCAAGAACGTGTAATTTTGTCTCTATCCAGGGGTTGAAATCTTGCCTTCCTGACCTCCGAATTTCTTGAAATTACTCATGAACCTTCTTTACATAGTCCTTGACTTGTGTACGAAATTTGAAGTCATTCTGAGCTGGGAAACTTGAGATATCACCTTGAGAAGTTGAACTGCTTCTGCTGCCAATTCCAACACTGGGTTCACCACTTTAAAAGTATAAAACTCTGAGAACCCGACTTGGATTGACCTGAATTTCCATGATATGATCCTAAATCTCCTCAGGAAGCTTCAGTCCAAATTTGGGTTCAATTGGGAATAGGGAACTCCAGATTTTCTTCCCTTAAAACTCAGATTTTCTCTTCTTTTATGGCAGCAGTTTCCTTCTTTGTGTGGAACTTCTCTTCTTGGTCATTCAATGCACCTAGACTCGAGCAAATTTCTATAAAATCTTCATGGATACCTTCCTTAGGCAATTAGGACTTCTTCTCCCAAGTTTGGGCTAGATTGGTAGTCAGAATCCCGAGATTTCCATAATTCACGTTGTTGAGTCAGCGGCGCGATCGCGCCACATTTTCTTCTAATTTTGGCGCGGTCGCGCAACTGGAGTAGATTTCTTTCCAAGTTTGGAGACGGCCCTCGAAATCGTGCCGAGCAAGGAGAGCTCTTGGCGCGGCAGCGCTAAATGTAGCAGCTGATGCGGCGCGGCAGCGCAACTCCTTAGTCTTTTTCTCTGGTCCCAGAACGGCAACTCCTCTTCTGTATTTGGAATCTCTTTGGCGCGTCCATGTGGTCACTGAGTGAGGTAGCGCCAGTTTCTTGGCGCGGTCGCGCCATTCCACATTCCCGAATTGTCTTCTTTGAAGCTTTACTAGCCGTTGGGAATTTCCTTCATTTATTTGAATTTTTGACTATTTTCCTAGCGTGGTCGCGCCAAAATCGGCGCGGTCGCGTCGTTCCCTTTTTTGGCTCTTTTTGCTCTTTTCTACTTCAATTTCTCTCTAAATCCAGATTTTCTTCTTCTATCAGGTACCTGCGACACAAAACATGAATTTGAGTCATATATGTCACTTTCATGCTAATAACTAACTCAAAATGGGAATTTATGATCATTAATTCATGCATAAAACAGTATCTTTTACACACTTATCACCCATAAACTGATCCTCAAAGGTGTGTGGCAGAGGGGGCTGATTCGCTACAGATAAAGCACTCTGAAGTGCAAAAGTCTCTGGTTCGGCGGCTACATCCTCATTCTCAGAAGAGTCAGGACAAGGAAGGACGAAGACATGATCACCGGTAGCCAAAGATCGACTCAAAGACCCGTAAGGAAGTGATCGGTCCACGAGGGATGATGGAGGTTTCACAGCGTGGCCCCCAAAAACTGATTCCCCGCCCGGGCAATATGTTAGGCGAGAAGCATCGCCTTCTATGTAGAGTGCTAGAGTCAAAACTGACTCCTCGCCAACAGTCACGGTGTGGTCAAACGCACGCAATCCACCGGTCAAAGTCACTGAAGGAGCAGCCATCTGAAACTAAAACTCGAAGGTCAGATTAAATTCGAAATTCATATTTCCAATTCAAAATCCAAATTCAAAGTTCAGAGATTCTGAGTCAGAAAAGAAGAATCGAAAAAAATATTCAAAATTCAAAGAAGAGGGCGGGAAGTTCTGCCTGGGTGGCGCGATCACGCCATTAATTTTAGAAATTTGGTAAGCACTGGAAGTTCTACCGAAGTGGCGTGACCGCGCCAATCCAAGACACAATAACGGCGCAACCGCGCCAGCAATTGCTGGAATTTGTTACTCAAGTGGGTCAAGCCTATTGACGAATTCTAAGTCGAAGATGCCTGCCTACTGGGGAACTAAGTGCCTGCCTACTGGGGAAGCCTAAGTCAAAGTCGAGGTGCCTAACGAGATCAATTAAGGCTAAGTCGGGTAAGTCTTAATTAAGGCTAAATTGGGCTAAGTCTTAATTTAAGTCTTAATGCGTAAGGCTAAGTTAAGTTGGCTAAGTCTTAATTTAAGTCTTAATGCTTAAGGCTAAGTTAAGTTGGCTAAGTCTTAATTTAAGTCTTAATGCTTAAGGCCAAGTTAAGTTGGCTAAGTCTTAATTAAGGCTAAGTTTAAGGCTAAGTTGGCTAAATCTTAATTCTTAATTAAGGCTAAGTTGGCTAAGTCTTAATTAGGGCTAAGGCTAAGTTAAGTTGGCTAAGTCGAGGCGATGGATGGCGAGGTCCATGCCTGTCAAGGCCCGTGGGTGGCGAGGTTCATGCCTGTTAAGGCCCGTGGGTGGCAAGGTCCATGCCTGTTAAGGCCCGTGGGTGACGAGGTCCATGCCTGTTAAGGCCCATGGGTGACGAGGTCCATGCCTGTTAAGGTCCGTGGGTGACAAGGTCCATGCCTGTTAAGGCCCGTGGGTGACGAGGTCCATGCCTGTTAAGGCCCGTGGGTGAAGAGGTACATGAAGTTAAAGTTCAAATTACTCAATTCGGGTCAAGTTACTTGAAATAATTTTTCATTAAGTTGTGTTAAATCCCTATTGAAAAAAAAAAAAAGAACCGAGTCACGACCCGAGTCACTACCCGAGTCACTACCCGACGGTAAGAGAATCATCATCAAAAAAACATTTTTTCTAAGTCCCCAAACATGGAGATTTAGGGGCATCTCACGCCCCTTCGCAGAATGGCGTCGCCCCAACACACTACCAGAGCAGCGGAGGCGCCGCCTCGCCGCACCACCAACAACCAAAGGGGCACCGCCCCCTCACCGTGCCATCAAAGGCCGCGGAAACCAGAAGTTTCAGCCGACCACAAGAACAAGAAGGCCAAAGCGATGATGTTTCACTCTCCGGCGATCAATCCGAAAGGAAACGCCATCAAAATCGGCACTCCCACGATACGATGAAGCCGCACAAAAAAAAAAAAAAAAGGGAGAAAGGCGAAATTGCGAAGTTAGGGTTTCAAAGAAGAAGACGAAGGAAGCAGGTCCGATAATCGGACCCTAAAAACCCGACACAAAGAACCGCAGCATCCGGGGCCCTCAATCGGAACCCAAAAATCCGGCAAGCAGGACTGTAGCATTCGGGCCCCTCGACCGGAACCCTAAAATCCGGCAAGCAGGACCGCAATATTCGGGTCCCTTAACCGGAACCCTAAAGTCCGACTCATCCGGGTCCCGCACTCGAAACCCTAAAATCTGGCTCCCATAACCGAAAGCCTAACTGGATCCCCTGGATCCCGAAGACCCGGGATTTTGACCCGGCAAGCCGGAGCCTCGCCCTTCTCTTTCGCCCCGCTTCAGCAAGGCGAAGCGGCGACGCTTCGCACGGCCGCCCGGCCCCCTTCTCCGGCGCCGACGACGTCGATTATGACGATGCCACCGACAACGAAGCATTGCCTATACCAATCATGCCGCCGACGATGACTATGGTGAAGACGCCGCCGACGACGACCATGGAAGAACTCAAATCCGCAACGAAAAAAAAAAAAAATCCCGAAGTTGCAGTTCAAGGTAGAATCGAAGTCTTAGAGGGTGAAGCCAAAGTAAGCGATGGGCTAAAATTCCACCAAACCGAGCTACGCCGAATCAAGCCATCTCAATCTCCAGGAATGTCGTCGCCAAGAAGAAAACAAAAAGGAAAGAGTAATGTCGAACGGAAAATCATCGAATAGCAGCGGCAGTTCAAGGCAGAATCGAAGTCTGAGAGGGCGAAGCCAAAGTAAGCGATGGACCAAAATTCCACCGAACCGAGCTCCGCCAAATCAAGCCATCTCAATCGCCAGGAATGTTGTCGCCAAGAAGAAAACAAAAAGGAAAGAGTAATGGCGAACGGAAAATCATCGAATAGCAGCGACAGGCAAGGCAGAATCGAAGAAGCCTCAGTAAGCGATGGACCAAATTCCACCGAACCGGGCTCCACCGAATCAAGCCATCTCAATCGCCGGGAACACCGTCGCAAAGAAAAACAAAGAGGAAAAGACAATGACAAAAGGAAGATCGAGAGGAGAAAATAAAGGAAGTGGCAACGAAAAAAAATGAAAGAACACAATTTTTTGCACAGCAAGCAAAGAAAAGAGGGGTATGGAGAAGAAGAAGAAGATCAAAGTGACTATCTGAAAGCCAGACTCTCAGTAACAATGAGCCTGACCTCATCGAACCAAGAATCTGACTAGTCAAACCCTGCCACTCAATCGTCATCTTCCCACCAAGCAATAATAAACCAGTATCAGAACAGACAAAAGAGAAAAGACAAAAAGAGAGAAGTTTTACCTGATCGTACAGAGTCGACGAGAGAAGAATCCCAGTGCAGAAATCAAAGTCAACAGGAAAGCAAAGTGAAAAGCACAGCAATCGAGGGCATGCTGATCGAGGCTATCTACTTTATAGGTAAATTTCCCTCCCTTATCCCTGAACTTAAATTTTAAAAAGGGGATAAGGAAGGGGAAAACCTAATCTCACCCTTACCCTAACTGTTTTGACCCGATCCGACTCGGACCAGTCATCTTGAATCGAACCAGTTGACCCGACTCAGACCTGTTGGCTCAACTCAGTCCAATTCACCAAGCCCATAAAGAACTGGGCCCAACCTCAAATCTGCAACGGGTCCAAGCCTGAGGTAAGCTCAAGCCCACTCACCTGTGGGCCCACCAAAAAAAAGAGGGCTTCAAAATTTACACATTCTTAGTACACTTTCAAAGCGTACACTTAATGTGCACATTTTGAAGGGGGCATCTGTATGAACGAATTTTGCAAGGACCGAAAATTACGGTCCAAATCAGCACTGCATGGCCCGGGTCAACAACTCAAATATTGACCCCAATCAACCAATGAAATCAAGCCATCAATCAAGCCTCAACAGATCAACGGCCGAGATCAAAATTGCCCTATCAACAGCTTACATGGACGACAAGTCAGACAATGAATCCACATAATCGATCCACAAGGACCTTATGTGGATCAATACCTTGCCTTGGTCTAAGGCAGTTCCACACTTCAAGGGAGACGTTACAAAGAAACGGTCGATGTGGGTTACAACCGCTCCGACATACCTGGTCCATACAGTTAGAGTTCAACAAGCCTATAAAACAATAGGCTCAGGACACATCCCGGACACATACACAAAGACGGGAGAACGTACGTCAAAATCCAAGAAATTCCAAATTACCACCCCAAATCAGTGAGATAGCAACAAGCATTCCTGCTGCTGTTTCACAATCAACTACCTCAAGCCAATCGAAACACCAAATTTTCCATCAAGCTTAGGCAAAATTCAAATTCGTCTCGTTCGTTCGTGAAGAAGGCGAACGTCGATCGTTGAGTGTTTATTCGGAGATTGAATCAAAGGAATTCTAGAAGTCGCACCCACACAATCACCTCAAAATTGCCAAATTACCCTTCAATTATTTTGTACACTGTACATCGGATGCGTATTTTATGGTCCACCTATTGTACTCGTTTACAGGTGCATACAAAAATAATAAAAATATTTTTTTTATTTTATACCAGTGTTTTAAAATCGAACCGAACCGAACCGGCCGGTTGAACTAGTTGAACCAGAATCGGAGCCCAGTCTAGTTCTTATTTACTTGGCCTAGTTTACTGTAACCAGCATTATTTTACTTTTTTTCTTTTCAAAGTATTAAATATATATCACATAAGGGGCATAATATTCAACGATCCAACCCGGTCTAACCGGGTTCAACTAAAATCGGACATAGTACCGGTTGGAAGATTGGTTCCGTTTTTAAAACATCGTTTTATGCAATGTTTTAAAAACCGAACCGGTCATCAAACCGCCAGTATGTTCGGTTATGGTCGAACCTGGTTAGACCGGGTTGGACCAATGGTTCAACCATTGAATATTATCCTCTATACTTTATAAATACGTTATATTTCTATAAGTAAAGAGAAAAAATAAATGCTGATTATAGTGAACCGGGCCGAGTCAACAAGAACCGGATTGGCCTCCGATACTAGTTCAACCGGGTTGGACAGACGGGTCCGGTTTGGTTTTTCAAACATTAGTTTCATGCATATAATTTTAAACGAGAAAAATAACATTTCATTTTAGTATATTATTGTATGCACCAAAATGCGACTAGCCCAATTTCGACGAGCCCAAACACCCATCAATCCATCAAACGATGGTCGTGGGTAGGCTCAGTCGATTCTTAAAGTTATTCCTCGCAGCCCATCGCTAAGTCATGTCGTGTCGCCGCGTCATCGGTACAGTCGATGCCCCAGTCAGAAACTAACAGTCGTGTCAGCACCAGTCAGCAACCAGCCATGAGTCAGCCACTGCAACAGTTAAGCGACTAAGTCTGGTCACCAACGATAGAAGCCAACAAAAAGACATTTGCGATCCTCTTTCGGGGGATCCAACAGAGGGAGCTCCCGGTCTTCCTCCCCTCTCAAAAGAAACAGCAAAAAAGGGATCATGATCCCCATTCCAAGGATCAACCCCCAACAACTGCACAGAACTGGCTACAAATAGCCAAAAAAGCATTGTCGCAAGGGTTCGAAAACCGAAGTTCAAAATTCATTTGTGAAGAGAAATCTTGTGATGAGCAACACTCTCGCGCACAGAGACTCTTTCGAACCAAAGAAGTTCAGCAACTTGCAGTTCATCGGAATTCAACAGTTCGACTGGAATAGCTCTACACGTTCGACCGGCAACGTCAACAAGTCGATACACGCGGAACACAAATACTTCCGTCCGACCGACCAAAGTCGTCACTGTTCATGCACACTCATTCTAGAACTCACATTTTGACGTCCTCGCCATAAGCCGAAACTTCATCAAACTCACGCGGAGATCGAATTAGAGGAAGCCTAGGAAATTGTACTCGCATTCCTTGATATTTAAACACAAATTGTAACACTAAATTATCTGTTATAAATCTAACTACTCTCTCGGTCGCGCCTCTTCGCGGACCGGCAGATTTTCAATGAAACAGATTTGGCACGCCCGATGGGACATTTCCTACCTCTCATCTCCTTCTCCGTTCAAAAAAACAAATACCTCAGCCATGACCAGCAATGCCAACAACGACAACATTAACAACAACGACAACAAAAGCGAGCAAATTGCCAGTTCGAGCTTTGCTTGTCCGCGCCCTGCCGCTGCGTGCGAGCTTGACCGCAGCAACAGGAGCTCGCGGACCAGCGGCCACTCCTCCGGCCAACATCCGTGCTCCATCTCCTCCACCAGCCAGTCGCCCAGTGACAAGGGAGTTGGCCAGAAGTTTGTCCACTAAAGAGGCTCCTTTCATGCTAGATGTGCGTCGTCCGAGTGTCGTCTACCAACCACAGGCTACCGCGGCCTCCACCAAAATGGTCATCGCACCAGTCAGAATGATCCCGGCAGCAAATTGGCCGACCTACCTGCCCGTGACACCACACCACCGACACACAGTCTGGTGGTCAGTCCAACTCAATCGCCACCCTCACGCAGGGACTCGATCGTGTCAACCATGGTCCGGCTATATGAGCAACACGGAGACACCACCTCTTCCTCTGCAGCAGGAAGGAACCCAACATCGACTTCCGCCTTGCCTAGAACAACGGCAAGGGGCAAGTCGCCGATCGTGATGGTTTCTCACGATCTCCTGGCAGCATTGATCGGCGCCGCAGCCAACAGATCATTCGTGTCTTCTCCACTCCAACAAACACCGACGGCCAGCTCGCCAGCATGGTCGCCAATTAAGTCATCTCCACTTCATTTTGAGACGACAACTTCTCCCGCGGCTCCAACCGACAGAGTAGCCGCAATGGACACCTCGGCCAAAACAATTGAGGAACAACTTGCAGAAATGCAGGTTGCGTTAAAAGAACAAAGCGAGCAGTTACGCATCAAAGACGCGCAGCTCGCAGCCCGCGACCTTCAAATCGCCAGGATACGAGAGCGATTGGAGATTGGCACTGATAAGTGTCTAAATGACACTATTTTTAGGCCTTAATTGGAATTGGAAATTATATTTTGGAGTCAATAATCATCATAATATAATGAAATATATCTCATATTCATGTTTTCTCTCTCAGGAGTCCAACGCAATAAGAATCATTGAAATCGGAGCTAAAATGAGGAAAATATAAAGATTTTTGTGCAGAAAGGTACAAGGTTGCAGGGACCGGCGCGACCGCACCAGTTGGAGGACAAAATCTGGCGCGACCGCACTAGTTGGAGGACAAAATCTGGCACGACCGCACCAGTTGGAGGACAAAATCTGGCGCCACTGCACCACCAGAATGGCGCGACCACGCTAAGATGGCGCCACAAGGCCTATGGAGTTTCCAAACATGACCAAGACTCTTTCCATTAGAAGTACTTAGAAGAAGTTCTACCCAAGTGGCGTGACCGCACCAATTTAAGCCACAGTTCTGGCGCGACAGCGCCAGTGACTCAGCAATGCTAAATCACTAAAATCTCAGGATTCTGACAAGTAAACAAGATCAAACGTGGAAGGAAGAGTTCTAAGTGTATAAGGAAGGTGTTCACAAAGTCTATAGAGGAAATTGAGGGAAATCCTAAGAGGTGGAGTGTTATTCTTGATTAGGAGACTACTATAAAAGGAAAGTAAAGTCCGAGATTGAAGATGCCACATCTGGAGATTCCGACTTCAAATTGAATCCAAATTTGGACCACAGTTTCCTGAGAGGATTGAGAATCATTTCACAGAAAATCAGGTCAATCCAAGTCGCGATTCTAGAGTTCTATATTTTCAAAGTGGTGGACCAAGTGCTGAAATTGGCAGCAGAATCAACCCAACTTATGAGCATCATATCTCGAGTTGCCTAACTCATATTGAACTCAAATTTTATACACAGGGTAAGGACTATAGAAGGAAGGTTCGTGTATAATTTCATCCAATTCTGAGGTCGATAATTCACAATTTACACCCCTGGACAGAGACCAAATTACAGGACCTGAGCAGCAAAACAACTATAAATAGGGGTTCGAGGAAGAGAGTTAGTCATTCAGTTTTAGTTTTAGATTCAGTTCTGAGTTCAATTTCTAGATTTTTGGTTTAGTTTAGAGAGAGGAGAAGGTCCAGAGGGAGTCTTACACAACCTTTGGGTGCTTTGAGGAAGAAAGGTGGAGAATTCAGCCAAGGAGCAAGGGTGACCAAGAGCAGCCTTCCAAAGGGAGTTTATGTACTTAGTTATTTTTCTTCTTTCATGGCTGTTATCAAAACCTTGATTTGTGTTTATATTTCCAGTATGGAGTAGTCATCTGTAGTTGGGAGTCCATGACTCCCTAGGCATGTAATGAGATTGATACATTATATTTTATTTGGTTTCAATTTGGTGCATGAATGAGTATTCCAAAGTTGTATAATTCTTGATTCATTCTTGCTGTCTTGCTATGTACTGGTTATAAGGTGACGCTAGACTTAAGGTAAGATATGTTGATAGGGTTTTACTAGTCTTTCTGAGTTCATACACTAGGGAGATCAACTAATCCTTGGGTTAATCCTCGACCTTAAAGTAATAACCTGTTGGATTAGATTGATTTGTCTATGACACAATGAGCTTCATGTTTATGCTATCAAGTAGACTCAATCATGCTAGCTAGGTTTACTCTAGGAGATAGAAATATGCGATGCCGATGCGGATTGTAGCCATGATTTTATAAGCTCGTCAAAAATTGATTTTCAAAACTCAACTTCTATCTCAGAATTGCCTAGGGAGGGAATTGGATTTCCAATGGCTTTTTCCATACTGATTTTATCAAAAGCCCTCTCTTGATCTCTATAGGATTAGGTAGATTAGTTTAAATTCTGTTTTTGTAACTCCTTTCCAATTAATTTCTCAAACTTTAGTTTCTAAACTAGAAAAACAATTATCTATTAGCTTGGTCCTTGTGGGACGATATTTGGACTTAACCTAAGTCTATATTACATTGATTAGTCCTCTTGCTAGTGATTAGCTGAGATCGCATCAGGCACACCCAACACCAACTCCGGCGGCGTTTATTAAGAAGTCGACCAGAATCAGGCGACCACAAGCGCCGCGGCCGAACCTCATCAGGAGGAACCTGCTTCCGATGAGCAACGGCCAACGGCTCCCGTGACTATTCGAAAGTCACGAAATGAAGAGGAGTTGAACTCTCTTACCCTCGAAGCGGTGACTGAACTCATCAACCGTGCCTTGCGAAACGGCTCCGGCGAAAGCAAGTCGGTGGCCTATCGAAAGCCATACACACAGAGTATACAGAACATCCCCATGTCGTTCGGCTATCATCCGCCAAAGTTCCAGCAATTCAATGGCGACGGCCACCCAAAGCAGCACGTCGGTCATTTCATCGAGACCTGCAACAACGCCGGCACAGACGGCGACATGTTGGTCAAGCAATTCGGCCGATCCTTGAAAGGCAACGCCTTCGATTGGTATATCGAATTGCCGCAAGAATCAGTCGATAGCTAGGAACAACTCAAGCGGGAGTTCCTCAGCTGGTTCTACAGTACCCGGCGCACTATGACTTTAGTCGAGATGGCCAACCTCAAACAAAAGGAAGGCAAAAAAGTGATCGACTACATTAACCGGTGGAGGAACCTGAGCCTCAATTGTAAAAAGAGCTCTAATTTATCCATCGAAGCAAAAATCGAGATGTGTTCTCAAGGGATGTGGTGGGAGCTACTGTTCTACATCCAGAGCAAGAAGCCAAAAGATTTCCAAGAGCTTGCAACAGAAGCTTAACACATGGAAACTCTCATCGAAGAAAGGGGGGAAGACGCTATACCAATAGCCGACCTGCACAAAAAAGGGAAGGCTACCACCCAAGACACAAAGGAGAAAACAAAAGGCTCGTTCACAACATATGCTTTCGAACCGATCAAAGTCGGAAGCAAAATAAAGATGAACTTCGCTCCACGGCTACCCACCGGGGGCACCTATAGAAAATCGTCGCTGGAAGAGAGGCAACCAAAGACCTACCCCTTCGCTGACGCCAACGTTCCTCTCATGCTCGATCAGCTGCTTGAGAACAACTTGATCAAGTTGCCGGACATCAAAAGACCCGGCGACCTTACGAGACCAAAGGACCGAAACTTTTGTAAATATCACCGTCTGCTTGGTCACTCGACCGAGCAACGTTTCATTTTAAAGGATTGAATCATGAATCTCGCGGCGCAAGGTCGCATTGCGATCGACGGAGTAGAACGAGCAGCGTCGACAAACATTGTTTCCATCCAGGCCGAGCCAAACCGGCGAGCTCGGTCAAGCAAACAACAGGTCGTAAGGAAAGAGTACCGGTCAAAATCCGGTCCCTCCACCCGACCACACAATCACAGACGACCACCGGCTAAGGTCGCAACAAAATCGGCACCCCTCGAAGCATCTGAAGCCGACGCAGAGGGGTCGATATTGGTCACCCGGCGAAAGAAACCCGTTTGAGAAATTGAACCGCCAGCGACCACCAAAACAAAGGCGAAGCGGCCAAACAAAAGAGCCATGAAGCGCCAAAAGAAGGCTCCTAAAACCCACGTCCAAGGACCGGACAAAAGAAAAAGAAGACCCGTCACACTGGCGAAGTTCTTCTCGGAGGAATTCTTCGAGCCACCGTCGATGGTAGCGACATGCTCGGCGACTCCTCCCAAACAGGCTGGTCGGGAAGAAAAAGGCAAGCTGCCAATAGTCGAGTGTGACGACCTGACTCCTCCATGCAAAAAAGAGGAAGAGGTATCCTCATCGCAGCAAGTGTCTCAACCAGAAGAGGCACTCGTCGTCTCCTGCCCACCGTGCATTAAGTTCCGAGAGAAAGATGAACAATTGGGGGCAAGAAACCATAACCGGTCGTTGTTCGTCTCTGGCCACATCAAAGACTGCAAAATCAACCACATTCTCATTGATTGCGGCTCCGCGGTCAACATCTTGACAATCATAACGTTGAAAAGTGTCGGCCTCTCCGCTGGCGACCTCTCTCCGAGCCTCTCCTCATCCAAGGCTTCAACCAAGAAGGACAAAGGACACTCGGCATGATCTCTCTCGAGCTGCACATCGGCGACATGGTAGCCGAAACTCCATTTCAAGTCATCGACTCAAGAACATCTTATAATCTGCTCTTGGGTCGACCATGGCTACACGACAACAGGGTCGTACCGTCGACACTTCACCAGTGCTTCAAGTACTGGAAGGACGGCGAGCAAAAGACGGTGTACGCCAACAAAAGTCCGTTCACCGAAGCAGAAGCATCATTCGCAGACGCCAATTTTTACTTGACGACCAGACCGACAGTCAAATTGCCCGCTTGGCCGAATCAAGCGTCAAAAGCCAAGATTGATTTGCCTAAAAAATAGACTCTGACGCAAGTCGTGTCTCCTAAACAGCCGGCGCATAACAACCAGCCGGCTCACAACCACCAATCAGGTACAACAATGCAGGCGCCTCCTGATAAGTGTCTAAAAGACACTTATTTATGCATGAATTATTGATCATAAATTCCTAATTTGAGTTGATTATTAGCATGAAAATGACATATATAACTCAAATTCATGTTTTGTGTCTCAGGTACCTGGTAAAAGAAGAAAATCTGGATTCTGAGGGAAAATGAAGGAAAAAGGAGCAAAATTAAGCCAAAAAGTGAATGGCGGAAATTCAAATAAATGGCAAAAATTTCCAACGGCTAGCAAGGCTTAAAAGAGGACAATTCGAGAATGTGAAACCGCACGACCGCGCCCCCAGAAGGCGCTACCGCGCCAGGAAGATGGCGCTACCAGTGGCGCTGGCACGCTGAACAGTTGCCTTACAAAGAGTTCAAAGTGCTATTTCGGGAAGTCGGCAAAGATTCTAAGGAGTGGCACGACCGCGCCAATTCAACAGCCAAATATGGCGCTACCGCGCCATTTAGTGTCCTTCTTCAGCACGGACCCGAAGGCCGCCTCTAGACTTAGAAAAAATTCTGCTCCAGTGGCGCGACCGCACAATAATAAAGAAGAATTTTGGCGCGACCGCGCCGATGACTCAGCATACGTAAATTACGGAAATCTCGGGATTTTGACTACCAATCAAGCCCAAACTTGGGAGAAGAAGTCCTAATTTCCTAAGGAAGGTATCCACGAAGATTTTAAGGAAATTGGCTCGAGTCTAGGTGCATTGAATGACCAAGAAGAGAAGTTCCACACAAAGAAGGAAACTGCTGCCAGAAAAGAAGGAGAAAATCTGAGTTTTAAGAGAAGCAAAGCTGGAGTTCCCTATTCCCAATTGAACCCAAATTTGGACCGAAGCTTCCTAAGGAGATTGAGGATCATATCACGGAAATTCAGGTCAATCCAAGTCGGGATCTCAGAGTTTTATACTTTTAAAGTGGTGGACCCAGTGCTAGAATTGGCAGCAGAAGCAGTTCAACTTCTCAAGGTGATATCTCAAGTTTCCCAACTCAAAATGACTTCTAAATTCGTACACAAGTCAAGGACTATGTAAAGAAGGTTCGTGAGTAATTTCAAGAAATTCGAAGGTCATAAAAGCAAGATTTCAACCCCTGGACAGAGACAAAATTACAAGTTCTAGACAGAAGCCCAGTTATAAATAGGGGTCTGAGGCCTCCAGTTATTCATCCAGTTTTCCAGAGTTCTAAATTCAGTTTTTAGTGTAAATTCCAGTTTTTGTAGTTAGTTTGGAGAGGAGAGAAAGCCAAGAGGAAGTCTTACACCACCTCTTGGTACTTTGGAGAGAAGGAAGAGATTTCAGTCAAGGAGGAGTTGAAGCTAAGGGCAGTTCCTCAAAGAGGGTTTTCTCTACTTGTTTTCTTCTTATTTTCATGGCTGAAATTGAATCCTCTTTGTGTGTTTATTCTATTATTATGGAGTAGTCTTTCTTTGTTGGGGAAGTCATGAACTCCTAGTTGTGATTTGTTTAAGTTCTGAAATTATAGCCATAAAATGTTTGGCTTTTGTTTTTGCAACTGAGTTCATTGCTTATTTCTTATCTGAATTCAATTCTGGAATTTAATGAGGTTCGAATAGAGAAGTTAAATTTCAGTAGAGAGTTGGGTTAGTAATTTGATTCCTGTTTTCTAAAACAACTTATTTTTCTAACTAGATCGTTCTAGATTGTGATGGAGACTAGTTGAAAAGTGATGTGACTTCTATAACTCTTGTTCTGAATAAGAGAGAGTTAATCTTTAAGCTTTTATATTTATGCACCTAGGATTTGAATGTTTTCGGATTGTGATGGAGTTCAAGGAATAGGTGAAAGTTATTTCCTGTATATGGGTAACCAGGTTTTCAAAAGCTAAGTCAAGGTAAGGGTATTTGAGCTATAAAATCAGAACTTTGCATGTTAGCAACTAGGAGGGATTGACACTTTTCCTCAATATCTCATCTCTATAAAGTTTTTCCCGAAGTGAAATTCTATTCTGTTTTTCAGTTCTCAACAAAAACCCAAATTTTCTTCACCTCAATCAATAGAGAAATTTTTGCTTAAATTAGGCTCTCATCATGGTCTCTGTGGGATCGATATCTGGACTCTCGAAGTCTATATTACTTGCTGACCTAGTGCACTTGCTAGACACCCAACAAGTTTGTGCAGCACAGCGTACCAATCCTACGGTACATCCCACAGTCGCAAAGAAAGAAGGGAGAAGCTCCCTTGGTCGTTTGCCACAAAAGCCAGCCGACCCCCCTCGCGGAAAGAGTCACCCTCCCACTGCCGAAACTGGAGGATCGGAGCTTTGTAAAACCATTCCCGAGTCAAGAGCAGTTGTCGTCTACCGCTCGAACGAAGGCTTCGACCCAAATGCATATCGGCGGATGGCGAGAGCCGTGGGCAATTTTACAAAAGACTAGCTCCACGAGAAGCCACCCGTCGATCTGCCGGTTCTCACTCTAGAACAAGAAAAGTTAAGAAAGGAGGGTCACCGAATCACTCAAGGTCGTCTCGGCTTCGACTACCAGAAGGAGAAGCCAATCCGTATCTATGGAGCTCAAAAGCCGATTAAAATTACCAGAAAAAATGTTGGCTGATGTCCACCAAGTTTCAGTCGGCTAAACTTCAACGAAAAGAGGAGAAGCTCTGAAATCGGTGGTCATCTACACTCTTAAAGCAGTCGTTGCACGAGCTCGCGTATACGACTCGGTCATGGTAAACCACATCTCCGTCACCAACCACAACCAAGAAGACGACGAGTTCGTCTTGGAAGAGGTTGTGGCTACATTCGAGAAAGGCGACTTGGTGCTAGCAGTCAGACGACCAATGCTCTTTTCGAGCAAATCGGGGGCAAGGTTGCGCCGAAATGGGAAGGGTCGTACATAGTGCAGGAAGCCTATACCAATGGTGCCTACAAGCTCGTAACGTCAAATGGCTCGGAGTTGCCGATAACAAATGGTAAATTCCTCAAACGCTTTTACGCATGAGGGGGCAGTGAAAAAAAAAAGGAAGAGAAAAATCGAATAAAAGGAGCCAACGTTTCTCATTTCAATAAAATGGGAATATTGCTAGCCTCGCAACAAAAAAAAAAGAGGGAGAGGCTACAAGTCAAAAAAAAAAATACTACATCAGAGTTGTGTGAGTTCAAGGTTGGCCACCCGTCACTGCACAGAATCACCTCAGCACGAGTCTCTGAAAGTTCCCTCGTCTCTGCTTCGTGGAGGACGGGGCACAAGTGAACTGAAACCAACTGAGCAAAGTGTCGTTGCTTCCTCTTCACAGACGTCAATGCCCTTTTGAACGTCACCGAGATCTCGACCGTCATCTCGGAACTCGACCTCCAGCCCCTCCTCCATCGCCGCCGCTCCTCGAGTCCTCCTCGGTCCCTGACTGACTATCAGACATCGGCCGGAGACTCCTCAGCACCGCCTCCTTCCACCCGATGTCGTTGTCGCCAAGGACGACTTCTGTAATTTCAAGACCATCAACGACGCCAAACACGGTTCACCTCTTCCATCGGACCAGCCGGGAATATTTCGAAGTTACGACGCCATCGCATACACCAGCAATGGAAAAGAAAACATATCTGAAAAAAAAAAAGAGGAAACTTACCCGTCGACGACAGGCTCTGCGATGTCGCACACCAGGAGAAAGACGCTGCAGAACCGTGATTGCGAACGAAACCGCGAGGGTTCGGATTTGTGAACAAAGATATGGAGGTCGCGGAGGAGGACATCGCCCTTAATGATGCTCTCTAGGGACATTTGGATGCGGGACACGGTCAAGCTCCGATTCGAGGAATCCGACAAGTCCGAGGAGATGAAACTCTACGCCAGGGGGCCGGGTGTTCCAGGTTCCAGTGCGGCCCTGCCAAACCTCCAAGTCTCGTACCACTACGACGTGGCCAATAGGAAGCTCCGCTACTCCGTCAATGGCGTCTCTTTCACCACTCCAACACTGGCGGCGAAGCTCTGTCGCCGGAAGAGAAAAAATTGAAACCGCACGACTGCAATCTTCGCGTCGTTGTTGGAGAAGACAGCCGAAAGCCGCGATAACAAAAAATTGCGACTTCCTGCCGCGGGCTCAAATTTGCTACGCTCCGCTCCCCTCTCACAGAGGGTCTGAGTGGGTCCCACCGGGCTCAAATTTGCTACGCCCAGGTCGGAGCGCTTGGCTCCGCCCCCCTCTCACAGAGGGTCTAGGTGGGGCCCACCCGTGCCCCTTGTGGGCCCCTCCCTCTGTGAGGGGAGGGCGGACCAAGCGCTCCCTGGGCGTAGCAAATTTGAGCAAGCAAACCCAAGGTTCCGAAGTCCGAGACTACCAAAATCCCCCTCCCACAGGAGAAATGCGCCGTCTGCGATTCCACGGCTAAGGAGGAGTCCGCCGCCCACCACAGCCCCCGGGAGGCCCAAGTCGAAGCAGCGGAGATTGACGAAGACGGACTAGGATCCAACAAACGTCAATCTCGCAATTTGTTCAAGGAGAGCGAAGAGAGAGAATTAGCTGCGGCGGTTAAGGTGGAGGAGAAGCAGAAGGAAGTGGTAACGGTGGCCGCCACTACGACGACGACGACGAAGATTCGATGATGGGTCTGAAGCCTTGTCTCCTCCTTTGTTCTCCGTTCCTCTATTTTTCCCTTCTGGGTTCCAGCCTCGTCAATGGCTGCAACGAGGAACAAGTCTCGGTGGCGGTGAAGGAGTTCGGTCAGTCGCATCGACGGACGAGAACTTCATCTGTGCGACGGACTGATGGCCTCCGAAAAGTGCGATTACGGGAAATGCCCAGGGGGATGGTCTTTGTTCTCAATCTCAACCTCACCAACCCCGTTCTTCCCAAAGCCCTTAAAGCTTTCAACAATCCGAGGGTCAGAATCGGAAGGTCGTTGCAGGACCAGGTCGTATACAAGGTCGGCTCCATCTCGAGCTACCCCGGGTTCAGGAAGACGAAGGACGGCCTCTTCGGATTCTCATCCGGGTGTCTCCCTATAGAGCGATGGAATCGGGTTTACGATCTCTTGAACCAGAACAATGTGAAGGTCACATTCAGCCTCAACGCGCTAGCAGGGAGGAAGAAGAGGGACGACAAAGGGGAACGCACTCTGGGGCGGAGTCTGGGATTTCACCAATGCCAGAGATTTCATCAATTACACGATTTATCGAGAACTTTTTTTTAAAATAATTAAAAAAAAATAAATATTTTAAAATTTGACACTGTTCTAAAAATTTTTGCAAAAATGACACTGTTTGGGGTTTGACCGAGTTGGTCAACTTTGACCAACCCGGTCAAACACACGTAGGCGACATGCGGGACGCCAGCGTGTCGCCAAATTTTTTTAAAATTAGAGAAACGTAGGCGGCATTTGAATGCCGCCTACGAAGAAACGGCGAGGCGGCATTCTGATGCCGCCACAAACGAAATCATCGAGGCTGCATTTCGATGCCGCCTCAAATGCACTTAGAGAAATTTTGCGATCTCTACGATGACGGCATCTCAATGCTGCCTACGGATAACTCTGGGCCACCAGCTCAATAGAGAGGCGGCTTCAAAATGCCGCCAACTGAGGCGGCATTTAGAAGCCGCCTATATATTTTAATTCTAGGCGGCATCAGGATGCCGCCTCTGATTAAAACTGAAGGCGGCATTTAGATGCCGCCTTTCAATCAAAATTTTTTATTTTTTATTTTGTTTTTCAATTTAATATGTTTTTTAACCCGTAGCACCTGTACATTCATAAAAAAAAACACTAATCACATCCATAATAAAAAAATTATGAATCACATTCATAAGAAAAAAACTACCGATCACATTACCAAAAAAAAACTACGATCACATCGGTTTGCTTGAATACATTAGTAAATATACAAATTTGAAGCCGTAAAAATATTAAAAAAAAATAAAAAATATACATTACGTAAAACAATCACAAGGCGTAACTAGGCTCTCGTGCACCAATTGCCTTTTTTCTCGCCTCTCGTATAAATCCTCCTAATGGGAGGGTGGCGGCCGGGCTCGAGCTCCTCCGGGCGCCGAGAGGCTGCTCAAGGGGCGGGCTGGGCTCCGTGTCGGTGTCCGCTTTCAGTGGAAGATCGAGCACCGTGAGGCTCTCGTACGGGCTGGAACCTCGTCCGGAGTCCTCGACACGAAGTCGTCGTCTCGAGTCAGGCCGACGCCTTGCACTACGCCGTCGGGAGCTCTCTCTACGGCTTGCTTTCGACCACGCGAGAAGGCTCACCAAAGATGTGACACATCTCCGCCGACGCGTGCGCCCCTCCAAGAGTGGAAGATCGTGCAAGATCGACCGACAAGTACTATCCAATCTCCAGCCAATGTGGGTCTCAGGATGATGGGTATAAAGGCTGCCCTATGGTTGACACGCCAACCACATTCCTTACACAACCCAATCAAAAAAAAAAAAAAGTACGTTAAAAATGTGAATAAAGAAATTATAATTTCACAAATTTAAGTATCGCACCAATGCCTCCTCCCTCGGTATAACCTCTAGGATGGTATACCATGGCTGGCTCGGTCGGTGGAGGTGCTATGAATCGTCGAGTAGCCCCCAAATACCACCTCATATAGTCACCGGGGAGCATGTCGGGGGTGTGTGCCCGGCTGCCCATAACAACAGACTCCTCCTGGCCTCCCACCGAAATGATGTAATCACGCGGTGGTATAGCGTAATCCTCCCCACTTCGGCCTTTCCGAGATGCCGATAACATGCTCGACATCCTCCAAAGTGGAGTCACCTCTCCACGCTTATAAAATTAAACACCGAACAATAAATAGACATTGAACTTGGGAGTTGCAATAATTACCTGCTCCAACCCGAGCTGTAACATCACTCGATCAGGAACATGCAGCTCGACGATCTCGAAGCAAATAAGAGGTGTCGTAGACAACCAGATACGTCTACCTTCAACGCAGATAGCAGGTAGACGCAGATAGCAGGTAGACGCTGCTCACCTTTCAACTCTCTCATCCCCTTCGGCCAGAGCTTGCCCTCCGTATACCATAACAGCCCCTTCACCGGTGCCACCCACATTTTCCAAACTTCTTCTACTATCCATCTCATAGTATGTATCTCGCTTCACAAACAGTTCCAGCGTTGATTGGAACCCATACTTCACCTGACCTAATCCGCTCTCGAGTGACACGTCATCGAGTATGGGAGTGTACATCTACCGACCATTGCACGTAAAACTCAACCATATTGAAATGTGGCCCGTGCGTGGGTTCCCTCCGAGAACATTATACATCATAGTGCACAACGTATTAAACGAACACGTCGGCTCTAGATATATAAGTCTGGTTGTCCCCCCGCTATAGCCGACCACATTGTCGTGCTCAAAAATAAATTCACCACCAAAATAACAACACGCAGGTATGACTGCCATCTTCAACTGAAATTAAGCAACATACATTACCATACAAATTCTCAAATTACCCCTAAATAACGCCTCTAGAAACTACAACGCCTCATATACTAAATTAGCGTATAAAATCCTAAATTAACCTAAACACTCGATTAGCATAAAATATGACTGAATTACGATTAAAAATCCTTCATTAGCGTATAAAATCATAACTTAACAAAAAATCAACATTATCAAACAAATTACCAAATTACCCCTGGAAAACCCTAAATATGCATAAACTCCATTAATTACCATAAAAACCCCTAAAATAGCATCATATCAAAATTAACATAAAAATCTCTCAACAAGCCTCAAAATGCCTAAATTAACATCAAAAACCTAAATTAGCAATAAAACCCTAAAATTAGCCTAAAAAACCCTAAACCCTAAACACAAAAAACCTCAAATCCACGCAACACATGAAATTTAACCCTAAATCAACCAACAAACATGAAATTCGTAGCAAATGCATAGTAAATACACTACAATAGGATCGATTTCAACTGAAAACATGCATCAAATCCACAAAACGACATCGAAACAAATTCTAACTCACGAAAAACGGAAAAATGACTTACTTTTCCAACGAAAACACGAAGATCCACGGGAGAAATACACGATATGTGTTCGCACAGCCTCCAATCTCTGATTTGCTGCTTCGATTTGGCGGAAATAGAGACGAAAGGAGAGAGGAAAAACGTTCTTTCGCTCGCGGGTTCGATTTGGGAGAAAGAAGGAAGAAGAGAAAGAATACCGTCGCGCACGAATAAAAAGACGTAGAGGCGGCATCTCGATGTCGCCTATACATAAGTTAGGCGGCATCGCGATGCCGCTTCCGCCTGAAAAACAAAATCGTAGACGTTTTTTAACTTTTTTAAGTAACAGAAGAGGCGGCATCTGAATGCCGCCTCTCAAATCGACGGCGGCATCTGAATGCCGCCTCTCAAATCGAAGGCGGCATTCTTATGCCGCCTTCACTCAATAGTTCTCTTGCCCAACTTTCAAATTTCGTTTAAGTGCCTGCAGAGGCGGCATTTCGATGCCGCCTGGCAAATGTTGTAGGCGGCATTTTAAAGCCGCCTCCGTCTTTATGGTAGGCGGCATTCAAATGCCGCCTACGTTTCTCTAATTTAAAAAAAATTGGCGACACGCTGGCGTCCAGCGTGTCGCCTACGTGTGTTTGACGGGTTGGTCAAAGTTGACCAACTCGGTCAAACCCCAAACAGTGTCATTTTTGCAAAAATTTTTGGAACTGTGTCATTTTTAAAAATATTTATTTTTTTTAATTATTTTCAAAAAAAGTTCATTTCTCGAGGGGCAACTCCTAGATTCTTGGGGACTGGGCAATGAGCTCAGTGGGGATGGAGTCTCGGCCAAAGTGGAAGCTAAGCAGTATGGCCTAGATATCATTGTCCTCAGATCGATCATCGATCAGCTCTACTCCAACTCCACATACGCCCCCAAGGTCTTGGCTCCGGCAGTTTCTGGGATCATAAGTGGTTCGCTGAGTTTCTCCAAGTTGCAGGCCCCAATGTCGTCGATAGCATCACCCACCATTTTTACAACCTCGGACCAGGTGTTGATCTTAACTTGCTGTACAAGATTCAAGACCCATACGTTCTTGACAACGTGCTTAGACTCTGAACGAAGTGAATCTCGACCACAGAAAAATTACAGCACTCAGCGACCGAGCTGAGTTCGACCAAGACAGAAGCGATACACCCGGCAACCAATCCAAATGCAGCCCAAAAAGCATTGCGCTCGGCGACAGTGCGATCAAAACTGAAGTACCCGGCGATCGAGCCGAGAACGGTTCAAAACTTCACACGCGACCGAGCCAAGAACAGTTCACAGTTCAAAACTTCGCACCCGACCGAGCCAGATGTGATCAAAACAGAAGCACTGCGCCCGGCGACCCATCCAAACGCAAGACAAAAGCTTCGCGCCCGACAACCGAGCTGTGCGCACCAAAACTTCGCATCCAAAAACAAAGACGAACACAACCAAAACAGAAGATACTGTGCCCAACGACTGAGCCGAGCACAGTTCAAGGATTCGCGACTAGCAACAAAGCCGGCCGCGATCAAAACAGCAAATTCCTGCGCCCGACGATCGAGCCGAGCACAGTCCAGAGAGTCGCGACCAGCAACAAAGCCAGCCGCGACCAAAAGAAAAATACAAAGGCACTGTGCCCGGCGATCGAGCCAAGCACAGTTCAAAAGCTTCTCGCCCGGCGATAGAGCCGAACGCGACCAAATCATCAAAATCAATACACGGCGACCGAGCCGGGTGCTGTACTGCAAAAGCTTCACGCCAGCGACCGAACCGGACGCAGCCAATCGGAGCCAGGTATGTAACTCCTCTCCCAACAAAAAAAAAAGAGCAGCGACAAAAAGAAGCAGTCGCCAAACAAAAGAAAGCAGCGACAAAAAGAAGCAGTCGCAAAGACGCAGACGCAAAAAAGATTGCGAGCGACAAAAAGAAGCAGTCGTAAAAAAAAAAAATGTTGTCGACGACCAAGTCGGTTGCGATCACTCAGCAGCTCGCACCCGACGCTCGAGTCAATTGTGACAACAGCACCCGGCGCCAGGTGCACTAGCACAGAAATTCTGCCTCCTGGCGACCAGTCGGGCTTAGTAGAATCGAAATCTCGGCACCCGGCGGCCAAAACAGAAGTTCAACCTCCCGGCGACTGGGCCGGCCATAGCTAAAACAAAAAATCAGCATCTGGCGACCAAGCCAGATGCGACCACACAACAATTCGCACCTGGCGACCGAGCCAGATGTGACAATAGCACCCGGTGACCAAGCCGGATCCGACAGCATGGAAATCCAACACCTTGGCGACCTAGCCGGGTTCACACGGAGCGAAATTCAGCACCCGGCGACCCAGTCGAACGCAAAACAAAAGCCTCGCGCCTGACAACCGAGCCGGACGCGACTGAAAACAAGAACTGCACTCCCGGCGACCGAGCCGGGAGCAACTAAAGTAAACTCGCGGATCTTGGCGACCAAGTCAAATGCAGCATAGACGCACAGTCTCCCGGCGACCCAGTCGGGCTCACTCGAAGCAAAACTTGGCACCCAACGACAGAGCCGGACACAAAACAAAAGCCTTGCGCCCGGTGACAGAACCGAGCGCGACTAAAACGGAGTTACAGCACCCGGCGACCCAACCGGGTGCGACCCAAATCAACTTCTGCACCAGGCGACAGAGCCAGGTGTCACACAAAAAACTATAGTGTTCGACTTTTGGGCCAAACGATGCACAAAAGGTTGTCAGTCTGTCACATTGACAAATTGAGAGATACCTGGAGTGCGAAAGAGAGGTAATTCAAGAGAGATAGGAAAAAGAAAAGAAAACAGAGAGAAAATCCGAGAGAAAACAACAAAAAATCGTGAAAAACAAAAAGAGAGCGACAGAGGGAGAAGTTGAAAATGAGAGGAGAGAAAGAAGAAGAAAGAGGGAGGAAGAGAAAGAAGAAGCCTTTAAATTATGATTTGCGGATAGCTTCAGACATGAGCCAGAACTCAAAAGGGATTGTAAAGCAGAAACTGGTAGTCCCGCGCAGAAGAGCCAAGGCGGCAAGTCATAGACACGCAAGTCGCAGCCACGCAAGTCACTGACACGCAAGTCACAGCCACACAAGTTGCGGACACGCAAGTTGCGGACACACAGGTTCGCCGGGAGCCAAATAGAGAAGAAGCCTAAAAGTCTCCCTTGATCTTGGGAGATGGACAATTCCCTCTCAAAAGGGATTCACACTGGAATTTTGCATGAAGCCACAGTCAATATCAGCATTGAAATCGTCAATGGGGTAAGAGTGGGTGCCACCATGCTGAGTTTGCCTCCAACTACAAGTCGATGCGAATTCAGGTGAGTCCTAATACGGCGCCCCTCCAACTCCTCTTCTTTTCCAATCGCATACAAAAAGCTACGCAAGTCAAGGCGAATCCGGGAGAAGAAGGGAGATCCCAATACGAAGCCCCTCCAAAGCTACACAGTTCAAGTGAAGGTGAAATTCATGCACCCCTTTTTAGTTCGAATTTTCTCTTGTTCGGAACGACGGTCAGCACCAACGAAGTCATCGCACCAAAGATTTCGTAACTCGTCAATCATTCGACGCAGCGTGAAGGAGGGTCACTAAAATCAAGTTAACCAAAATTCGTACACCCTTTTCGCGGCTTTGTTCCTCCACACCATCTGCCTCCTTCTTTCAATCCGAAATTCAACAGGAAGCAGGTCGTTTGGTCGCAAAATTCGACCGAACTAAAACCAAAGGAGTTACAGTCTATATCAGTTCGCGACACCTTTTCTCTGGTGCGACGGCCAGAGTCGCCGAAACTTACAGAAGCCATCAAAACTCATCGCAACTGCTGTCTCTGAAGAACCGAAGCGACCTTCCACTGCGACATTCGAGCAGAAAGGCAGCCAATCACTCAGACGACTTCAACTTGTCGTCGACACTGAAACCTGAACAACATCTTCTACTTAGGTACTTAGTGTCTCTCTATGAAAAAAAAAAAAAAATCAAAAATCAAAAAAAAACAGCTCTAAAATAGCAAGAGAGCCAAAAAAAAGGAAAAGAAAGAAAGAAAAATAAAAGATATATACAAGTGTACAGAAATATACACTATCCTAAAAGAGTAAGAGGACAGAAAAGGATACGTACACAAAAAGATAAATGACCCTAAAAGAGTAAGAGGGTCGACAAAAACAAAAGGGAAAAGTGTGTGTGCGTTGTGTTTGTGTTTTCACATTCGAAACTTGATCATTCTCTTTGAACGGTCAAGTCTCGAAGGGGGTAATCTGTATGCACCAAAATGTGACCAACCCAATTTTGACGAGCCCAAATCAATCCATCAAACGATGGTCGTGGGTAGGCTCTGTCGATTCTTAAAGTTATTCATCGCAGCCCATCGCTAAGTCCAGTCGTGTCGCCGCATCATCGGTACAGTCGATGCCCTAGTTAGCAACTAACAGTCGTGTCAGCACCAGTCAGCCACTACAACAGTTAAGCGACTAAGTCTGGTCGCCAACGATGGAAGCCAAAAAGAGACATCTGCGATCCTCTTTCGGGGGATCCAACAGAGGGGGCTCCCGGTCTTCCTCCTCTCTCAAAAGAAACAGCAAAAAGGGGACCGTGATCCCTATTCCAAGGATCGACCCCCAACAACTGCACAAAACTGGCTACAAATAGCCAGAAAAGCTCTGTCGCAAGGGTTCGAAAACCGAAGTTCAAAATTCATTTGTGAAGAAAAATCTTATGTCGAGCAACACTCTCGCGCACAAAGACTCTTCCAAGCCAAAGAAGTTCAGCAACTTGCAATTCGTCGGAATTCACCAGTTCAACCGGAGCAGCTCTACACGTTCGTCGGCAACGTCAACAAGTCGATACACGCGAAACACAAATACTTCCCTCTGACCGACCAAAGCCGTCACCATTCGTGCACACTCGTTCTAGAACTCACATTTTGACGTCCTCGCTAGAAGCCGAAACTTCATCAAACTCACACGGAGATCAAATCAGAGGAAGTCTAGGAAATTGTACTCGCATTCCTTGATATTTAAACACAAATTGTAACACAAAATTCTCTGTTATAAATCGAATTACTCTCTCGATCGCGCCTCTTCGCGGACCGGCGAATTTTCGGTGAAACAATTACTTTGATTTTTTTTTATTTTCTATTTTGCCAACAACAAATATTAATTTTAACTTCAACATATACTTCCTCCATTTCACCTTTTGATCCAAAGTTATCTAAAAAAACCCAATTACAATTTTTAATTTTATTGCTTACTCAAAAATATTGGGTACTCAAAAATGTTTTATTTGTCAATTTCCCAGTGATTTTGATAAGATTTTTCATGGATCTAATATATAGATAAAGAAGTGAATTAAATTATAATTATAATATTTTTAAAATTTCTTTATACAAATATTATTATTATTATTATTATTTTAACATATTTTTTTCTTTATACTAAGAGAATTTTTTATCCTCTTTCCCTCAGGATGTCGCACTCGAACGTCGGAAGGGTTTAGGGTTTATGAACTCATTCTCACGTCTCTGCTTCCTCCTCGCATTCGGTTGCAGTTTCTGCATCTTCTTCTACATCCCGTTTCTCGTCTGTTTTGTGAAGGGTTGCCCTTTCTTTCCCTTTCGTAGACATTTAGACGCGTTAATTTGCCCTTTTCAGTTTTCTTAGTCTTCGAATTCTACTATCTCATTCTTCGTATCGTCCTCGTCGTCCTTTTCTTCGACATTCTCTCCTTCATTCTCCTCGTTGCTGCCTTCGTCCTTGTCGTCCACTTTGTTTTCGTCCTGTTTGTATATCTCGGTGATGGATTGGGAACTGTCCGTTGATTCTCTGATTTATTCCGTTTACTTTGATTGAGTTTGTGACTTAACTTTTAGCTTGTTTTTTCTAGCGTTGATACTCCTTTAACAGGTCACTGTCACTTCTATAGAGTTAAACAGAAGGGAAAGAGGAAAAGATACTATCAAAATGCAGCCTTTCCAGCCTCCATTCAGGGGAATGCAGTCCCATGGGAGCAACAATTGCTTTCCTCAACAGGTGATTTATTGAAACTTGGTTTTCTCATCCTAGGAGAAGTTCTTTTAATTAATTCAATTGTTTGTTCCTTTTTTTCTTATTGGCGGTACAGGTCTTATTTCCTCCACCTCCAGGTCCCATGATCGCGGGTAATTTTGGAAGTAGCTTCAACCATCTATTTCCATGCGCTTCCGGTGCTCAACCACAAGTTCCTTCTCGTTGTCATGCCTCAAGCAACCAGTCTTCAATTATGCCGTTTTCTCTTGATAATACAAGTATGAATTTTGGAAACTCACACGCAAATGTAATGTCTATACCTGGTAGACCTCCTCTACATCCGGCTCCTTTTCCTGGTGTTATAACAAACCATCAACATCTCACACATGCATTCCCACAAACTGTGCATCAAATGGGTTTTGTGCCGCTCGGGCATCTCTCCGGTGTGCAACAAAATTTCAATCAGATAGCAGCTTTTCAACCTCCTTGCTGGCAATTTGGCTCTCAGCAGCCTTCCTTTGGTGTTAATCAAAATTTACACGGTCAGAATTTCTTTCAGGGCCCTATTACGTGTTTAAGTCAAATGCCTCAAATGATAGATACTGCTCCAGCAGCAGGTCAACTACCTGATAGTTCTGGCCCAGAAAACTGTGGCAATTCAAATGTTAATATGAGTAACCTAAATTTTGCCAATGATGCAAAGAAAAATATGGCCCCGAACCCAAATATGTTCCTAGCACATGTAGTGGATCAAAACGCTATGAAAGTGCCTCCTGGTCCTGGCCAACATTCACAAGACACTGCTTCTTCACAGTCTCAGGTAGCTTGTTTTACCTCCTTATCTTTGAATATTCTTTAAGTTGTTATCATGCTCTTTGACTCCTTATTTGAACGGCATGAAATTTTTCATGAAAAATATAAAGAAAAACTTTTTTTCAGGTTATTTAAGATGATGTATATATTTTTCCCTCGTTTTTCTTTCAGCTTTCTGAATGTTAAGACAGCACACTTTTTTATTGTCTAAAGGGAATCAAGTTGAGCTATAATTCCTACTGAATTGTCATTATATTTTATGGAGTTCTCTTGTTCCACTCCGTACTGATGTTATCTCTTTTTTTTTATAGTTTTCTGAGGGTCTCATGCTTTGGCTTTATATCTCTTTAGGATTTGGACTTGTTGGAACATGAAGAGATTAATAAAATATGTAGTTTGAGGAGAGACATGAAGTCCAGGGTAAAAACATAGAAAAATGAGAGAGGCAGTAAGCGAAGATAGTTATTCCTAGTTCAGAGGGAGATAAAGTAGAGATCTGTGCATTCATATGGAATTACGTCTGGCTTGGCTTATTTCAAACCGGGACAATCTTTCTTGGGCTGACAAGTATTCTATGTGTGGCTAAACCAACACCACAATTAATTGAATGTGGATTGCAGGATTGTTACTGCACATCAAGGTGTTGAGTAAAATAATCATTGGCTCCCGATTGTTTCCTGCTATATGTGGCAACATCTCTTGTTCTTGTAGGATCTCATTTATCGGGAGTAATGGATGGTTCTTTACAAATTTTAACAATTCTTGTGCTTGAACTGTTTGTGCATGCTATTACCTCCACGTTTTAGATCTACCATGTTGGAAGACTGAACAATAACATCTCAACTCTCAATCAGGGAAATACTGGAATCCAGAATTTCAGAAATGGTCCTCAAGGATCCATAGAAAGATATTCACCAAAGTAGGTTCTTTGAGGAAGATGCTAGCCTTTTTCTATTATTGGTAGGTTCCATACTGAATCCTTTTAATGGCAGATTCCAGAGATACCAACCACAGCATTCGGGGAATCCAAGAGGGAAATTCTCTAAAAACCATAGAAATGGATGGAAAGGTGATGCAATTGTCTTCTTAAATTAGGAAGTGGAATATATGTGTTGCATTTAGATAATTGAAGGTGTTGCTTTGCTTGCAAAAAGTTATCTGTGTTTACTGTTTATATTGTTGGCTTTGCTTTACTTGCACAGCATTATCTGCTTCTTCTGTTTATAATTATACAAATCATTCTTTTTGAAAAGTATATGTACAGAAATTTTATAAATAAAAAGGAAGCACTAATTTAAGGATGCTCCCATGCAACAAGTCTCACTGATCTGCTCCCAGCAAGAGAGCTTGCTCCCTTTGTCTGATTTGGTTTATAATACTGACTACAAGTAACTGAGCTTGGTAACTCTGCATTTCAAATAACTTTAAAAACTTTATCAGCTAGTTTAAAAAAAAAAAACTTTATCAGCTAGTGAGCATTAGCAAATTAATTAAATTTAAAATGTTTTAAGAATTATAGAAGCACATAATAAAGAACCACTGAACTGTATTTAAGGATGCTCCCATGTAACAAAAGTCTCACTAATCTGCTCCCAGCCACAAAGATTGCTCCTTCTGACTGATTTGGTCTATAATATTGATCAGAAGTAACTGAGCTTGGTAACTATGCATTTTGAATAGCTTTGAAAACTTTATCAGCTAGTAACCTTCGTAATTTAATTAAATTTAAAGTGTTTTAAGAGTTGATAGAAACACATGATATTGAATATGGTAGATTTGTCACAGAGGGGAATTTGTGAATTTCTAGTCCCCTTGAGTTGTGGGAAGCCAGTTCTCTTGCATTGGAAACTAGACACTTGATAAGTGTTTTGCTTTTGTTTCTTGAAAGCATGGACCATCAAACTACTAGGTGGTGCCAATTTTTATGCTGTTTGAAAATCAATAGTGGAAACCAGAGTGATATGTTGACAAACAATACTGTCTACATCATGTGCTTGTGCAACACAAGAAGGTAATGCACCTGCATTGCAGAAATGCACAATGCAAGAGTTGGTGAGTTGTGAAACATGCTTGCAGCCCCAACCGATGTTGTCAAAACTGGGCTAGACCACCCTATTTCAACCTGGTTGAACCAGAATAAGGGGCTACCCTGGTTCTTACAATAGTCAAACCTAGGGGTGGCTTTGAGCTGAGCCAACTCGCGAGTAGCTCGGGCTCGGCTCGAGCTCGTTAATTATGAGCCTGAGCCGAACTCGAACAGATAAAAAAGTTCGTTAAGCTTTTCGAGCCAAATTCGATTTCTCAAGATTCGGCTCGTCGGCTCGTAAGCCGGCTCGTCTCTTTAATTAATATTTCTTTATTTAATATTTTAATATATAAAAAGTCAGGCATTTATAACTTACCTCATTTGACGTAAATATTTTTTGAAAAGTCTCTGTTTTATTTAATATTTTATTATTTTTGAAAAGACAGTTTTTATTTCCTGTTCTTCTTCATCTTCTGTCTTTACACTCCACCTTCTCTTTTTATTTTCTTTCAGGCACAAAGCTTCTTTCTTGGGTTTTTTTTTTTCGAACCATTTGAGCTTGAGCTCGAGCTCGAGCTCTGCTACAAGCTCGTGGCCGAACTCGAGCCCGAGCTCGAGTTCACCTTTTCCATACCGAGCCGAGCTCGAACATGCATACGTTCGGGCTCGGCTTGGCTCAAATCCACCCCTAGTCAGACCTGCATAAACCGGAAGAACCAACCAATTGGTCCAGTCCAACCTTAAAATGATTCCGGTTAGATCAGTCAGAACCCTGGTGTGAGTAAGAGGAAGCAAGAGAAGGGCGAAAAATCAATACTGTGAGAGCAAGGATTTAAAACCAGGACCAGAAAAGGTCACAAACACCGCTCTAACCAACTCAGGATTGATCTAACTCTTTTGTTTACTAAATAGTAAGCCTAGGAAGTGGCTTAATGTTCTTGAAAGGGTCAAGACTGTTAGTTGCCTTTCATTTGTGGACTTTAGAAGGTAATTGATGAAGAGAAGTTGGTGCGTTACCTTTCCACAGGGAGGGGGTGCAGCTGTTATTTATCTCTCTTAAAAACAAGACCTGATTGCTTGGGTATTGAGTATTTTTGCTTCCAGTGTTCATGGATTCTTTGCAATTTATTTATTTATTTGTTTGAGGAAAGGCTCATTATAATTTATAGACTGCTCAAACCCTACTTTATTGTCTTTTTTAATACCACAACTACCCCTCTAATCCTGGACTCCTGCCCTCCTTGTGTCTTAAAACTCAATTCCAATCTTATCCAGGCTCATGTTGCTTGGACACTGCTGCTTTTGAGCCCATACTGTGGCTACCTTTTTTGAATTTTACTTGATCAACTTGACCTTATCACACTTGTGTACACTTACTAACTGTAGCTTCTAAAAGTTATGTTGTTATTAGTACTATTGTGCATTTATTGGTGGTGCATTTCTTTAGATACTATGTGTTCATTTTAGATAATGTTGAACCCATTGTCGTATCCAAAATGACTCTGTCTTTGGAAAGCAGTCTGATACTTCTCTGTATATTTTCTTCTCTCCATCAAAATACTGCTGTTCAAGTCAAGCTGATGGTCTTAACTGCTTTTCTTTCATTATTCATGATCAGGGCACCAATCAGGAGCTGGAAAATCAAATCTTATGAAATGTAACAAGAATCCCATGCAAGAACGAAAGAGGTACTTTGCTGTATAGTCCTTCCCAGTGCCTTTGTTGTGCATGAATCTAGCTTTTTGTGCTGTATCATAACGTTTAGTTGCATGGGTAGTAAGTGTTACGTTTATTTGCATGGGTAGTAAGTGTTACGTTTAGTTGCATGGGTAGTGAGTGTTACGTTTAGTTGCATGGGTAGTAAGTGTTACGTTTAGTTGCATGGGTAGTAAGTGTTACGTTTAGTTGCATGGGTAGTAAGTGTTACGTTTAGTTGCATGGGTAGTAAGTGTTAAGTAAAGATCTTAACATGTGTTTCTTGCATTGGAGCACTAGGAAAAGCTCACTGTTGTCATGATTTGGTATTCATTTACTTTATGCTTACCTTTTTCTTTTGTTTTTTTACTAGGTTTACTTCCTTGTTGAGCTACACAGATGAAGAAATAAGAAAATGGCGGGAAGAACGCAAGAGGAACTTCCCAACAAAATTAAATGTAGAGAAGGTTTGAGGATCATTAGTTGCCTTCATTTATTTTTATCACTAATACAGTCTCTAATATTGTCTTGTTCCCTTCTCAGAAGTCAAACCACCACGTAAATCATGAAGACAGTAAAATGCGGCGCCAGGTAGGCCACATTCTATCATATTTCGAGAATGTCTGTATCATTTGATTGCTGATTTGTAATAAGAATTGAAAGATGTATAAAGAAATAAACTGGGCTTGACCATTCTAATCATAGCATTAAAAGATCCTAGCTAGACAAGTAGGTGTTCCATCATTTGCATACCCCAGTATATGTTTGGTATCCACCCGTTCAGTTTGGCTTACAACTGAAGAAAAGATTCAACTCCTATCGAAGTGGTTCTGAACAAAAGAAATATGAAGCCTTTCGTCTGGGGTAATCTAGTTTTATTCAGATTATGTTACAGTAGGCATGGTTGACCTAAGATACCCTATCTAATTACCCCTCTATATATTCATTCCTTGTAACTAAAAAAGAGTTCTTCATGCAGCAACTCAAGCAAATTCTAGCGAAGCAAGCAGAGTTAGGTGTCGAAGTTGCTGAATTGCCACCTGAGTATCTTTCAGATTCAGAAAACCAAGTTGACAGAAATCGTGAAGACAGAAGATCACACCATAAAAGTGGTAGATTCCGAAATAAGTTTAATAGAAGAGGTAGAGATAGTCGGGATGACATGCAGACCAAGAGGCAGAAATTGGGACAAGAGACGGCACATGAGGTTTTGACAAGCACTAGGAAGCCAACCCTTTTGGAGAAATTGCTTTCTGCTGACATAAAGAGAGATAAAAGCCATTTATTGCAAGTTTTCAGGTTCATGGTGCTCAATTCGTTCTTCAAGGACTGGCCAGCTAAACTGGGGGTGTTGCCTTTGGTCAGGGTTAGAGATGGATCTGGAACTGAAGATATTGCCAAAGGAAATTTCGTGTTGCAAGGGGACAATGCTGTTTCTAAGGTTGAAAATGTGGTTAATGGGGATTGTGACCTTGAAGATGTAGAACAACAAGGAGAGCCTACTGAAAGCGACTTCGAAGGTGAAGAAATGGCTGATGGTGGTGAAAAGGATTTGGAAGAAGTGGGAATTGGGAACATTGAGGGCGAAGAGGGGGAGATCACTGACTAGATTCTGATCTCTCTCTCAAAATTCTACTTTGTAAATATTGGTAAAGGTTTTACTTTGGCATGATTTTGTGTGCAGTGATGCCAAAGCTGTTACTCTTTATGTGATAAGAGATGAAGAGGCTGGAAATGGCTAGTCTTATCTAATGTCTCTGAGCTACTTCTGTATTATATGGGTGAAAGTTTTACCCTTTCAGCCGATTTGTCATTCGTTTGGTAAAAAATGAAAACGAAAGGCAAGTTGTCATTAGATTGCCCTAAATTTTACCTCACATATGACATTCGTTTGGCAGAAAATGAAAAAGAATGCATTTTATAGCTTTTTGTTCTTATGAAAACACTAGGATTTCAAAAATCATTATTGATTTTTGTCGCTGCTTCCTTTTAGACTACCATCCTTGTGCATGTTTGTTACTGTGATCCATGGGCGCTAAAAAGCCTATTCACCTGATTATTCTGTAATAGGTATTAGGTGTAGTTTAGAAAATTCATACTAAGTCGCTGTTCTTGACCACTGTTCAAATTTGTAGCTAAATAATATTGAATTGGTGCTGGCCAGAACTCTAATGGCAACTACAGGTATTTAGATAGCTAGAATTAATCACTTTGCCGTGGTAGCACAATAATTTATTTATGTTAAAGATGCTTGAGTTTGATATTCTTTCTTGTACAAGCTGTTTAACCTCCAGTTCTACCTCTTATTTTTTTGGTTTAGCTTGACTGACAACATTTCCTCAAACCCAAGAAGAAACATTTATATTGGCGATCAAGTGAAACCTTAGACAACAAAGTTATAAATGAAGATCAAACACTTGAAGAGGAAAGAATTTACATGACTGAAGCAGAGCTCAAACACCAGAAACTTGGTGTAGGGGAGGGAGGTCCAGAAGAGCATTTCTACAATCTACTGAATTGAGTTTTAACTGAGAAGGGGCCTCTCTTTTTCTTAATGCAAGAAATTAGAAACAGTCTCTGAAGGCCATGCTCTCCCTGTCAGGAAAATGTATTTATACGAACTGGCCTGATGATCTATGCCTCTCAGTTTCATTTAATTTGTTACAGCCTTTTCAGATATTTCAAATAACTGTCAAGAGAATCCAATGAGGAGAAAATAACAAAACTTAAATCATCTTTACTTCACACGAGAAAAATTAGTGAGGACAAGAGACTGCAGAAGACTGTTCCACGCTTAATAGGAACTATCCTCTATGTTCAAGAAGTTAGTCCCAAAAATCCTCATACCGCTTCGCAGATATCAATACCCACTACGAGGAACTTGGACGGAACGTCGTGAACGCTTTGAATGCAGTCGAAGCTTGTTTTTTTCTGCATAATTCTTCAAGTTCGTTGCTGATTCACTCATGAGAGCAATCTCTCTCCTTGGCTTCTTCTTCTTCTTCTTCCTCGGGGAAGAAAGAAGCATGGGAGAAATGGGAGACGAATTCTGTTGAAAAGCAACCTACAAGCAAACAAAAACCGAAGGAGGAAATATTAAAGAAAGGAGAGTACACGGAACCCCATTTCTTTTAAATTAGTATCTGGCAATGCCTGGTCTGATCTTGCAGGGGCTCGTTTTCCACCGCCATGAGGCATTTATTCCTCATTTATCTTCGGCGCCCTTCCTACGGGCAAAAAGATAACAAAAGTTATGATGGCAGCCCATTCCCACCTCCGCTTGTCAAAGACATCGTCGTCCACCGAATTCTGAAGCATTCGGAGCTGTTTGGGTGTAACCCAGTTTGAGTTTCCTCGTCTCTGCTTTCTGCTGTTAAAAACAGAGGAAAAGAGGTTGGTTTACTGTGCAAATGGCTGTGGCGACAGTGGTGATCTTCCTTGCTTTGTTCTCCCCGACGTCCTTTTCAGGTACATCGTTCTTGAAGCCTGCACCTCGAGTTCTAGTTTGTATTTGTGATTTAATTGTATGTAATATGAGTTATGTTTCTGGGTTTTGTAGTTTTATGTGAATTGAATCCGGTTAGACTTGATTGCTTATATGTATTGTGAATTGAATTGGTTGAGAAGAATTTTCCCTGGTAGCATTGAGTTGATTCAGATAAAGTTGGCACTATGCTAAAGTGAATCACTCCCATTTGAAAAAAATGAGAACTTGAGCTGTTGAGTCCTTATCTATTTGAAAAGCCCGAATGATCAAACCAGGTGGGCAGAGTTAGTAGAAAACTGGGTCTCAGGAATTTCCTGGTTGTTCAGCTCTAAACTACCTCATGTTTGGATCATCATCAACTCTATTACTGGAAAAGCCTTAACATCACTTTTCCACTGTATTTCCCACAAGTCAGTGACTCTGTTAAATCGTTTTGATTCTTCACTGTTCCACACAAATGGGGGGATGAGGAGATTTTATGGTCCGGAGATCCATACCATCTCTCCTTCTAGTTCTCGACTTGTGCTTCCTTCATTTGACCCAAAAAAAATAAATAAATAAATATATATATATATATATATATATATATATATATATATATATATATATATATGTGTGTGTTCCTGCTTTATCCTGCTTCTTTTCTTTTCTTTTTGCTCTTTCCCTTGTTATTTTGGTCCAGGGTCTAAACATTTTATCCCCAGGTCTCTCTCTCTTCAAGAAGAGTTAAAACAATTCCAATCCTCTGAAGGTTTTTTCCTTTTGCCTTCTTCTGTAGGTTCGGTGCCTCAGAGCTGTGGAGAGTGCGTTTCACAAGCAAATACTAAGAAGCCGAAGGTGCAAAATCTTTCCTCCATATTCTTCCCACGGTTTACACAATTATAAAGATTATAACTCAGCTATGCCACAGGAGAACGCTATGTATGATCTGAAGAGCAGCTCCAAGAGGGACGGGCGTGAAGTTATTTTCGAAGATTACCACCTCATTGATCCTGCTCCGAGTTCCAAGGCAGCTATAAAGACCGGGCCTGTCGAGCATGGTTCCCCCTTCAGGCCTTATATTCCTCCGGCAACCCCCCCTAGTCACCCCAAGAAGGGACCTTACGGACTTCCACCTTTTCGTCTCTAGTCCAGCTACGAGTGGTTTAGTATTAAAAGCTAGTTTGGGTTTCCCAGTGTTTATGTTGCGTTTGTGCACTGCCTTCTGGATGGCTTTTGGCTTCTGTCTCTGTACTATTTAGTTTTTGTGCCTAAGTTCTTCTGCTCTTTTTCTCTTGGCTCGTGCAATTCTACACCCAAATTTTGAACCACATGAACTGAATTTTGTGGTAAGAATATTTTTCATGGGTAGAGGCTAATATCAATGTTTAAAAACCGAACTGGCCATCCAATCGGTTTTGGTTGAACCCGATTAGACTGGGTTGAATATTATACTGGTTACTATATTTTACTTATACTTGATATTTTTATTAAAAAAAGGTAAAAATAATACTGGTTATTGTATGCTCGACCGATTCTCAAAAGCACGGCCCAAATTCGATGAGTCCAGAAACCCACCGATCCAACAAACGATCGTCATGGGTAGGCTCGACCGATTCTCAAAAGCCATCCGCTGCAGCCCATCGCGAAGTCCAGCCGTGTCGTCGCGTCATCGGCACAGTCGGTGTCTTCGTCAGCAGAATTCGTCGAGTCAGCACCTGTCAGCATGCCTCGTCAGTTCAACACTCAACTCAGCAGTCTTGGTCGTTAACCGAAGGAGGAAAGGAGGGACCACGATCCTGGTCTCCCTCCTCCATCAACTCCCTCGGCAGAAAGGGGATCGTGATCTCCTTTCCCAGGAAAAAGCCTCAACAACCGAAGAGGACAGGCGACAAAAAGCCAGAGAGTTCCCTGTCGCAGGGGTTGGAAAAATGTAAGTCGGAAAGCATTCTTGCTGAGAAACACTTCACGCACAGAAGTTATTTCTCTCTCGAACCGAAGGTTTGAAAATCCTTTCGTCGAGAAGAAACTCCACGCACAGAAGCTCTCTCGAACCAGAGAAATTCAGCAACTCGCAGTCTATCGTCGTCAACCAGTTCAACCAAAACAGCTCTACACGATCGCCGACAACGTCACAAGTCGATACACGCAGAGCACAAATACCTCCGTTCGACCGACCAAAGCCATAACTGTTCGTGCACACTCGTTCCTGCTACTCAAGTTCGACATTCGTTCGCGAAAGGTTAAACTTCACCAGATTCACACGGAGATCGAATCAGAGGATTATCAGGAGATTGTACTCGCATTCCTTGATACAAAATACACCCTGTAACACAAATTATTATGAATTAATCGACATATTCTATCGGTCGCGCCTCTTCGCGGACCGGCGGATTTTCGGTGAAACAGATTTGGCATACCCGGTGGGACATTTCCTACCTCTCATCTCCTTCTCCGTCCAACCAAAAAGAAAAATCTCTCCAATCACAGCCATGGCCAGCAACGCCAACAACGGCAACAACAACAACAACAACAGGGGCAAACAAACTGCCTCCTCGAGCTCTGCTCAGCCGCGCCCCGCCGCGACCGCAAGCTCAACTACTGGAGCTCACGGACCAGCTACCGCATCTCCGGTCAACATCCGCGTTCCTACCTCACCACCACCGGCCACTCGCCCAGTGACGAGGGCTATGGCCAGGAATTTGTCTGCTGGACAAGCTCCCATGTGCGACGCGCGCCGTCCAAGCGCCTTATTCGTGCCATAGGCTACCACGGCCTCCAACAAACCAGTTGCGGTCGCCGCCAAACTACTACCAGCGATGACCAGAGCAACATACTTGGCCGTCGCTGCTTCACCTCCTCCTCGCAGCCCGACTGCCAGTCCAACACAGTCACCGCCTTCACGAAGAAGCTTTATCGTGCCCACCCTGGTGCAACGATACGAACAACAAGGAGGCATCTCTACATCCTCCGCGGGAAGGACACGCGCATCATCGACCTCTTCCGTACAGAGAGCGACGGCCACAGACACCTCACCGATCGTGTTGGTGTCGCACGACCTCCTGGCCGCGCTCAATGCCGCAGCCGGTTCACCTCCCAACCGCTCACCCCATCGACAAACATCGGCGATCTCTCCCGCCACAATATCGTCTGTCCTTCCTTGCCGGATCTCCCCGGCAGCCGCTACCACAGGCCGGTCGCCTCTCACAGCCACCACACAACCGAGAACGCCGACGGCCGCTTCCCCAATGCAGTCGCCGGTTAAAATTTCATCATTCCAAGCCTCGCCGAAAACAAATACTTCGGCGCAGACCATTAGAATGGCCACTATGACAACTTCGGCCAAAACAGTCGAAGAACAGTTGGTCGAACTACAAGCCGCTCTCAAAGAGCAAAGCGAACAGCTGCGCATCAAAGACGCACAACTTGAGGCTCGTGACCTCCAAATCACAAGGATGTTAGAGCGGTTCGAAATGAGCATGGCCGCAAACAACTTCGGCGGTGTTTCTCAAGGAGTCGACCAAAACCAGCCGACTACCAGTGCTTCGGCCGGACCGCCCCAAGAAGACCTTTCTTCCGACGACGAGCTGCCGCCAGTCGCACCAGTGGCTATCTGCAGAGGCCGAGCTTAAGCGGATCCGACTGCTCTCACCATTGACGCAGTCAATGAGTTGATCAACCGTGTTGTACGAAACAGCTCAGGCGACAACAAATCTGTCGTCTATCGGAGGCCCTACACGCAGAGGATCCAAAACATTCCTATGCCGGTCGGGTACCCCCCCCCCCCTCCCCAAAGTTCCAACAATTCAATGGCGACGGCCACCCAAAGCAGCACGTCGCTCATTTCATCGAGACTTGCAACAACGGCGGCACAGACGGCGACCTGTTGGTCAAGCAATTCGGCCGATCCTTGAAAGGCAACGCCTTCGATTGGTATATCGAATTGCCACAGGAATCAATCGATAGCTGGGAACAATTGGGCGAGAGTTCCTCGGTCGATTTTACAGCACTCGACGCGACCGCCACTCGGGTCGAGATAGCCAATCTAAAGCAGAAGAAGGACGGGAAGGTCGTCGACTACATTAACCGGTGGAGGAACTTGAGCCTCAATTGTAAAGAGAGCTCGAATTTATCCCTCGAAGCCGAAATCGAAATGTGCGCTCGAGGGATGCAATGGGAACATCAGTGCTACATCCAGAGCCGGAGGCCGACGAACTTTCAAGAACTCGCGACCGAGGCCCACAACATGGAGAACCTCATGGAGGAGCGAGGGGAGGAAGTTTCATCATCTCCCGCCGCGACCGTACCCACATACGTGAAGGAGAAAACTAAAACATCCTTTGCGATGAACGCTCTCGAACCAATAAAAGTCGGGAGCAAGGTAAAAACAAACTTCGCTCCACAGCCGCCCGCTGGGAGCACCTACTGAAAATCGTCGCTGGAGGAGAGGCAAGCAAAGACCTACCCCTTCGCCGACGCTGATGTTCCTCTCATGCTCGAGCAGCTGCTCGAGAACAACTTGATTAAGTTGTCGAACATCAAAAGACCCGACGACCTTGCGAAATCAAAGGACCGAAACTTCTATAAATATCACTATCTGCTTGGTCACTAGACCGAGCAATGTTTCGCTTTAAAGGATCAAATCATGAACCTCGCGGCACGAAGCCGCATTGCTATCGACGGGCCAGAAGGAGCAGCGTCGGCAAACATTGTCTCCATTCAAGCTGAGCCAAACCGGTGAACTCAGCCAAACAAACAACAGGTCGCAAGGAAGGAGTACCGTCCAAAATCCGGTCCCTCCAACCGACCGCACAACAACAGACTACCACCGGCTAAGGTCGCACCAAAACTGGCACCCCGCGAAGAAACTGCAGCCGACGCAGAGGGGTGGATCCTGGTCACCCGGAGAAAGAAGCCTATTCGAGAAATCGAACCAGCATCGGCGAACACCAGAACCAAGGCGAAGCGGCCAAACAAAAAAACCGCGAAGCGCCAAAAGAAAACTCCCAGGACCAACGTCCAGGGGGCAAACAAGAAGAAGAGGAGACCCGTCACTTTGAGGGAGTTCTTCCCAAAGGAGTTTTTCGCGCCTCCAACAATGGTGGCAACCTGTTCAATAGCTCCTCCCGAACCAGCAACAGCCAAAGACAAAGGCAAACGACCGGTCGTCGAATGCGACGACCTCGAGACGTCATCGAAGCAAATCTCGTCACTCAACGAGATAGAAGACGACCTCGATTTGGCCATTTGGTCAAGACAAGCCTTAATTCGAGTCCTCGACAAACTAGAGGATCTCCAAGCCGAAGTCGAGAGGCTGCTCATGAGAAAGCATGACTTGCCGAAGGTCGGTTAACTCCACCCTACCGAAAGGAGGAAGAAGATGTACAATCCTCCCTGCAACCGGTAAAGTCAGAAGAGGCACTCGTCGTCTCCTACCCACCGCGCATTGTGTTCCGAGAGAAGGATGCACAACTGGGGGCAAGAAACCATAATCGACCATTGTTCGTCTCGAAAGAGGCCCCGACTACACGCGAGAAAGGCGACTTGGTGCTAGCAGTCAGACGACCAATGCTCTTTACGAGCAAAAGCGGGGGCAAGGTCGCGTCGAAATGGGAAGGGTCGTACGTAATGCAGGAAGCCTATACCAATGGCACGTACAAGCTCGAACATCAAACGACTCAAAGCTGCTGACAACGAATGGTAAATCCCTCAAATGCTTTTAAGCATGAGGGGGCAGTGAAAAAAAAAAAGAGAAAAGAAGAGTCGAATAAAAGAAGCCAATGTTTCTCATTTCAAAAAAAAAAGGTGGAACAACGATGCCTCTCAAAAAAAAAAAAGAGAGGCTACAAGTCAAAAAAAAAAAAGTATAAAGAAAACAAAAAAAAACCATGAAGCTCGGTCGGCCACCCGTCATCAGAGTCGAACGACTTCGCATGAACCTCGGACAGTTCCCCGCGTCCTCGGGCCTCGGCTGAGAGTTGGGCGAAACGAACATAAGCAAACCGGTCCTGAAGAGTAGAGACCTCCTCCTCGGGCCGGCGCCAATTCCCCCCGAATGGTCACAAGCTCGACATTTATGGATTTGAGTTGAGCCGATCTGAGCAACGCCAGCGCCGCAAGGAGTCTTCGTTCAGCCTCCACAGCCACTCCACCTGACGCCTATCCAAGTCCATCGTCAAGTCGTCGCTACCGACGGCTCACCCGCTGGACGACCGAAGCGAAGTTCAGCCGGCAAAATAACCATTCGCCAAACTAAGCTTCCCCGCCAAGAAGTTGCGCAACTGCTGAAAGCGATCCACCTCTGAGGCAGAGTTCTTCACCCACTGCGACAGAACAGGAAAAGTCAGGTACGCAATCCACCTCTCCCTCCATTCAAAAAAAAAAAATGCATCCCCTGCGACCAAAAATAAAGTCGCAGATAAAAAAAAAGGGGAACCTCTAAAAAAATGGAAGTCGCAAGCAGAAAAAAAAGGGGGAACCTGCGAAAAAAAAATGGAAGTCGCAAGCAAAAAAAAAAGGGACGACAAAAAGAACCAGTCGCCGATCAAAAAGAAAAGAACGGAGAAACAAAAAAAAGAGTGGGCAAAACTGAAAGGATCTACCGATTCTCTTTTGCTCGAGAAGCCAATCTCACGCCCAGCAACGGAGCTGGACACGACCAAAAGAATTCGGCACTCGACGACCGAGCCGAGTGCAATCAAAACAAAGTCGCTACACCCGGCGACCAAAACAAGCGGAGCACATCTCCAAACTTGCGGCCAACCACAAAGTCGGCCGCGATCAAAACAAATGCCCGGCGACCGAGCACCAGAGACAACTTCAAAGCCAGCGACCAGCCACAAAGCCAGCCGCGATCAAAACAAGTGCCCGACGACCAAGCCGAGCACCCTTCGAAGCTCCGCGACTAGCCAAACAACGGGCGCTGATCAAAACAACAAGTGCCCGACGACCAAGCCGAGCACCCTTCGAAACTCCGCGACCAGCCAAACAGCCGGCCGCGATCAAAACAAGTGCCCGACAACCGAGCCGAGCACAACTCAAAGCTTCGCGACCAGCCACGATGCCGGCCGCGATCAAAATAACAAAGTCACTGTACCCGGCGACCGAGCCGAGCACAATTCAAGCATTCACACCCAAACAACAAAACGGGACGCAACAGAAACACAAAGGTACAACCCAGCAACCGAGCGAGACGCAGCCAATCGGAGCCAGGTATGTAACTCTTCTCCGAACAAAAAAAAAGAGAGGCAAAGCGACAAAAAGAAGCCGTCGCAAAGAAAAAGCAAGCAACAAAAAGAAGCAATCACAGAAAAAAAAAACAAGAGCCGCGACTAAAGAAGCAGTCGCCAAATTGAAAAAGGCTGTGACAAAAAGAAGCCGTCACCAAACAAAAAAGCTGCGACAAAAAGAAGCAGTCGTTGGAAAAACAAAAGGAGGTCGACACTCACTCGCGCACCAGCAACTAACCCGGCCGCGACCAGACAACAATTCGGACCTGATGACCAAGCCGGGTGCGTTAGCGCAGGAATTCCGCCTCTCGGCGACCAAGCCAGGCTCAACCGAATCAAAATTTCAGCACCCGACGACCAAAACAGAAGTCTTATCTCCCGACGACCGAGCCGGCCAAATCCAAAACAAAAATCAGCACCCGACGACCGAGCCAGATGCGACAACAGTACCCGGCAACCAAGCCGGATGCAACAACATGGAAAAACAACACCCCGGCAGCTCAGCCGGGCTCACTCGAAGCATAATTCAGCACCCGACGACCCAGTCGAGTGCAACCAAGGTCAAATCCAATACAGGACACACCAGAATTCGTTAGTTTGTCTACAAATTGTCGGACACCAGAAGCACGCAAGGAAGCCAGTGCGAGAGAGAGGTAAGAAAAAAAAACACATAGAGGAAATTCGAAAAAAAAAAAAAAGGAGGAAGAGAGAGGGAGGAAGAGAAGACTGAGGGAGGAGTTGAAAATGAGAGGAGAGGAAAAGAAGAAGAAAGAGGGAGGAAGAGAAGAAGAAAGAAAAGAGAGTGGGGACCTCGGGCTGACTCGAATTCAATCCGAGGCTGCCAGAAAGATCGTTTCTTATATAGTACCTTCAAAATTTGATTCGCTGAGGACTTCTTACACAAGCCGGGAAGATTGCAGAGTTGGACTACAAAAACACGCAGCCAAAATTCGTAACACTCTTCCAAAATTCGCAGTCTTTCAACTTCGCAGTCCCTCAGTCGCGCTGTCACTGGCAACCAAACGCACAACCAGACTCAAGTCGCAGTCGGAGATCCTCTGTCAACCGATTCGCGGATGGAGTCAAAGCCGCAGCCTAAAACACAAAAAGACACCAAAATCGTGGACGGGTGAAGAAGCCAAATTCGTAGTCACAGTTGTCTCTCAAAGAGCATTCGCAGATTGCCCCAGTCGCAGGTATTCAAAAGTCGTCATAGAAGGAGAGTTAATCCAGAAAAGTTTATACGATGATTAAAGTGACTAAGTGAGTTAGTTATTGAGGAAGCCGAAGGGTTTCCTTCGATTGTGGGGAGGAGATCAGTAATCCCTTCTCAAGAGGGATTCGGTGGAAGCTTCCATACAGAGTTTCACTCATTATGAAACTCTGTATTATGAAACTCTGCATAAGAGACTCGGTCAAGAAACAGCATTGGATCATTAACACTCCAAGGGCGGGTCCCACTACTCTGAATTCGCTTCAACCTGCTCATATCTGATCACACGCATCCTGAATAAGACGAGGAGTCCCGATATAAAGCCTCCCCAAGGCCGCGCAATGTCAAGGGAAGACAGCAGGGATCTGCGGAAACCTCTTCGTAAACACCGTAGCATTAGAAGGTTCGTCAAAACTGGTTCGACGAAGCTGTCTGGCGCTTCCCTCTTTCTCTCAACATGAATCGCAGAGATTAAGAAGCGCCGAAGTCCATTCAAAGGTCCCCTCTTCCCGCCGTGAACCGGAAGCCATTCAACTCGGAGGAAATCGGTTTTACTTTGTTAATAGCCCGGCATGACATACGGGAGTTTTACGGCTCCAACCATAGCGAAGCGTCCTGGTATCTCAAAATTCATCAAGAGCTACTCGGCTCGGCAAGAAGTCAGCCGAATCAATGCAGGTCCAGTGCGGTTTGCTCATCAAGTTCTGTTTAGCCCGATCCACGAAGACGCGTCACGGAGAAGCGATGTTCAAGCCGAAGTCGTTACAGATTGGATACAATTGCTAGAAAAGTCAGCAAATCGGTCGGTTCATATATATATATATATATATATACATACAGGTGTACAAAAAATATATATTGTACTAAAAAATTAAAGTGACAAAAAAACAGTATACAAAAGATAAACGATGGAAAAATGTGCGTGTGTTGTGTTCTTCACTTTCGAGACTCGATCGCTCCTCCTGAACGGTCAAGTATCGGAGGGGCAATATGTATGCACCAAAATGTGCACGACCCAAATTCGATGAGTCTAGAAACCCACCGATCCAACAAATGATCGTCATGGTACCGATTCTCAAAAGCCATCCGCTGCAGCCCATCGCGAAGTTCAGCCGTGTCGTTGCGTTATCGGCACAGTTGGCGTCTTCGTCAGCAGAATTCGTCGAGTCAGAACCTGTCAGCATGCCCCGTCAGTTCAACACTCAACTCAGCAGTCTTGGTCGTTAACCGAAGGAGGAAAAGGAGGTACCACGATCCTGGTCTCCCTCCTCCATCAACTCCCTCAGCAGAAAGGGGATCGTGATCCTCTTTCCCAAGAAAAAGCCTCAACAACCGAAGAGGACAGGCTACGAAAAGCCAGAGAGTTTCCTGTCGCAGGGGTTGGAAAAATCTAAGTCGGAGAGCATTTTTTTTGAGAAAACACTTCACGCACAGAAGTTCTTTCTCTCTCGAACCGAAGGTCTGCAAATCCCTTTGTCGAGAAGAAACTCCATGCACAGAAGCTCTCTCGAACCGTAGAAGTTCAAGAACTCAAGCTTCATCGCCGCCTATACCGCTTCAACCGACCCGGTTCAGCACGACGCTCTACGAACGCCACAAGTCAATACACGCGGAGCACAAATACCTCCGTCCAACCGACCAAAGCCATAACTGTTCGTGCACACTCGTTCCTGCTACTCAACGTTCGTTCGCGGAAGCTTAAACTTCACCAGATTCACACGAAGATCGAATAAGAGGATTATCAGGAGATTGTACTCGCATTCCTTGATACAAAATACACCCTGTAACACAAATTATTCTGAATTAATCGACATATTCTATCGGTCGTGCCTCTTCGTGGACCGGCAAATTTTCGGTGAAACATTTAAAGAGCCGAGTCAATAAAAATCGGACTAGCATCCGATTGATTCTGGTTCAACCGGGTTGGATCGGTAAGTTTAGGCTAATATTGATTTAATTGGGTGGAAATTGAACCTAACTTCAATGTCCACATCACATGTGATTGTGTTGGTTGTAACAAATTAAACCATTTGTTTAGAAATAAATACCGTGATGATGGTTTAATGGGTTGAACCGGCGGTTCAGTCCGATTTTGACAAAACGGGCCATGCGTCACATGATTGAATTATTGAATACCAGTCCTAGTCTAATGATTTCTGTGCTTGGACCGGGTTTTCGAGTAACCCATGTCGGGTGGATTTGCAAATGAGTTGGGTCCGTATAACATCTTCCTCCAAATACAGTATTACGTCCGTATACTTGTTGCGTAACCTTTTTGATTCCGCTACAGTAATAGAGGATAAATATGAAGGGTAAATTCGTCCAAAGGCGGAAGACGGACGGAGACGGACGGAAGAGTTCGCTTTTATATGTAGAGTGGAGACGCAGATGAGGACCCTAATACCTTCCCCTTTCTCTCTATTCTCTCGCGGCCGGTCTCGGTGTGGCTGTTACTTTCCCGTCTGCAGAAGTTTCACAGAGTCGGTGAGGACGATTATTTCCTTTTTCCATCACGTTCATTTTTGCCAACTGCAAATCCTACTTTTTTTTTTCTTTTCGTTTCTTTCTGAATTTGTAGTGTTTGAAAAATCCGCTTCGGAATGAATTGTGATTTGCCTCTTTTTTGTTCGTGCGTGTACAGTATGATATCTTCGTGTTATTTAGAGTGCAGTGAGGATGTTGATCTTTGATATTCCGTCTCATTTCCTTTTATGCGTATTCGTCAGTTTGAGGTCGGTCTCCAGGTTCCCTGTCTTGTCACCGAAATTTTACACTTGCATTGTTAGTGTCCGAAACGAATCCTGATCATCTCGTAATTGCATAATATCTAAGCCGTTAAGATAAATTCATCTGGCAAAATGACCGGCGTTGTGAACGAATGCCTGTTGTCTTCTTTTTTTGTATTATTATCTGGTGTTTCCTATTATTTCTGTCCTCGTCTCGTGGCATTGAGACGAATTTTTTGTTTTTTACGGTTTATTCTTGTTATTTTATTCGTTCAAGATAAAAGATCTGGATTTATGGCAATAATTAATTTTTAGTAGTTTTAGGAGTTTTTCTGTTTATATGACTAGCATGGTTTCTTTTAAATTTTTTCTGGGATTTAGCCTTTTTCTGTTGAATTTGATCAAACTTTTCTGTTGAAACTTGAGTTTTCAATACACTTGCCATCTTTGACTGGAAGGTCAAGTAAATGAGGTCATCCTTTAATGAGATTGGTATGCCAAGTTATTGTTCTATCTGAAAAAAATGAGCTGGAAACATTTTTGGTTCCATTTTTGGATCAACTTGGGATCCTTTGGTGATTGATGAACAACATGAGGTTTTATACCTTAATTTCTCTCAGATGAGTCTTATGAAGGAAAACTAGTTTTGGCTTATAGATGCAACATGAGTGCTACTTATATTTTTACTCAACAAATGGTAGTCATATTGGCAGTTCATGTACACAAAAATCTATTGAAAGTAATTAATTCTTCTGTTCACTGACCTCAACAAAATCTTTAAGTGGGTAGGTTAAACTATGTCAATTTTGAGACCTGTGTCGAAAGAGATAGGTAGTTTTAACTGAGATATTCTCTAACTGACTTAATTTTCTGCTGAAGCACAGAGCAAGTTAGTATCTAATTAGACTCGTCTGTGACCTTGATTTTTTAATATGGTTATTTTTTTGAAACATTATAGAAGGATCACCATGCTTGTCACAAAAAGTGTAGTCGATTGTCCATTTACTAATCCTTCATTCCTGTGGCATAAGTTGAAAATGTACGTAGAGGTTCCACTAGTAGGAAATTGATATGAGAGTGGTTCTTTTACTTTTTAGATGCATTTTTTAGGATTTTTAGTTGCAAAACTACATCTATCTAAGAGGGACAACAGCCTTTCCTATTACTATTCTATTGTTATGTAGTTAGTGATACTTGTAGTCTTTGGTGTATTTACAGGTTAGAGGTTAATATAATGTATGTGGGAAGGAGTGCTGCAACCCATCTATGCTGAAGGAGTCTAGAATATATCAACATATAAACTAAAAACATTAAGGGAATTAATTTACTGATAGATGCGAATCATCTGAACCAAGTAAGAATGTTTAAACAGTTGCTTCAAAATCCTACCTAGTTTGGAGCTTCTTTTAGTATTTAGTGGTTTTCAGTTTAGTTGTATTCAAGAAAACAAGTGCATGTCTGTCTTAATACTGGCATTGGGCACTCACTGATGTTCACTGCCCATGTTTTCTTTAAATGCTATGCATGTTTTTTAAACTTTTATTTTGCAATATGCGACATGGGTTCATCTGTAACCTGTTCTACTGGACAACCTTATGCTCTTTAGGTGAATGAACATTCTAATTTTGTATCCCCAAGTATAGACCATAATATTGGGCATAATGATTATGATGGTATCATGAAGTACTGAGCTGAATAGTGGTGTTCTCAAAAAAAGAAAAGCCGGATAGTGGTTATAGTGTCATAGTTAAGGAGTTGGAGATGGTTGTTATTTTCTACTGAACCTTGCCATGCTTGTGAGGCAGGAAACATTTTCCAACTTCATGCATTTTGCAGCAATTATTCAATAATTTCAGGGTGCAATTGTTTCAATGTTCTTTTGTGGCTGTTAGATCAGTATTTATCTATGATGTTAAAGTCCAATTGCGCCTACCTTTGCTCTCATTTTAAGCTTATCAGTTGATGTAGGTTGTATCATATGATTGCTAGTAAAACAATGATGTCACTGGAAAATGAATTTCTTAGGGGCTTATGTTACTTTGACAGGATTTGCTCGACTAAATTGGATGAACGTGCCATTGTGTGTGGTCATATATGGCTTCAAGTATGCTGGGGGAGCGGAGGTACTGTTTCTTTACTTGTTGCATATCTATGTCTTTTGCTTGCTTATTTATATCCTGGAATATTGATCCCTTGTTGCCATTAATACTACTCTTTTCACCACACAAACAACACACATACATGCACACTCACACAAACGTGTGCACACACACGCACACGCCCACACACACGCTACAAGATCGCGCTCGCCAAGACGCGCATCGCAGCCACACACATCGCGCACACAAGCGCCACACTCCATGCACACACACGCCATTAATCGGCCACACGCCACACACACGCTGGCCACACACACTCACACACGCCACACACGCCACTTCACGCCACACACGACGCGACGCGACGCTGCGACGCTGCGAAAGCACTGCACGCCGCACTTCACATCGCATTCACACACGCGCGCTGCAGGTATTACACGCACGCCGCATCGCCGCACGCTGCATCACAGGCACGCACATTCACTCACACGCACGCCGCACTTCACACGCGCATCGGCACACACTCGCATCGGCACGGACGCGCACGCACGCACGCGACGCGACACGCATTAATGCGACACGCACGCGACGCATTACGCACGCACGCCGCGACACACATAATAACGCACGCGCGCGACGCATTACAAACGCGACGCACACAAACGCACGCACACAAACGCGACGCACACAAACGCACGCATACAAACGCACGCACACAAACACACACGCACACAAACACACGCACACGCACACACGCACACACGCACACACGCATACAAAACGCGACGCACACAAACGCGACGCACACAAACGCGACGCACACAAACGCACGCACACAAACGCGACGCACACAAACGCGACGCATACAAACGCACGCACACAAACACACGCACACAAACACACGCACGACACAAACACACGCACACAAACACACACACACAAACACACGCACACACACAAACATGCACACAAACACACACAAACACACGCACACACACAAACATGCACACACACAAACACACGCACACACACAAAAACACACGCACACACACAAGCATACACACACACACAAGCATACACACACACACAAACATATACACACACAATACATCCACACACACAATACATCCACACACACAATACATCCATACACACAATACACACACCCACAAACACACAATACACAATACACACACACACTCACACACACACACTTCACACACACAATACACGCGACACACTGACACACTTTTCACACACAATACATGCACACACTCACACACTCACACACAATACACGCACACACACACACTTCACACACAATACACGCACACACTCACACACACACACTTCACACACTTCACACACACACTCACACACTCACACACTCACACACACACACTCACACACTCACACACACTACACACACACACACAATACATGCACACAATACACGCACACACACACACACACAATACATGCACACACACACACACTACACGCACACACTCACACAAACACTGTCTTTCTGTCTCACTCTCTGTCTCACTCTCTTACTCGCACACTTGTCTCAATCTCACTCCCTCAGTCTCTCATTCTCACTCTTTCATCCTCTTGTTATCTCACTCTTTCATTCTCTCACTCTCTCACTGTCACTCTATTTCTCTTGTAATCGTAGTTATGTTGCTCTGAATAAGGTATGTTGTGTAATGCTCAAAAGTTTGATGAGCCATTTCCTTTTCTAGTCCACTAGCTACACTATTAATGAGAAAACTGCCACTCATTATCAAGTGTATCATCTCATTGTCTGTCTATGTTAGGTGGACGTCTGCAAGAAGGGGAGGTATGACTGTCTTAGGGAAAGTCACTGTCCCAAAACCAGTTAATTTACCTAGTCAAAGGTATTATATTTCTATTAGCTTCATCCTGTGCAGTGAAAATGACTTTTATTGTCATTTATTCTTATATATCTTTGTTTCCTGGTATTTGAAGGTTGGAGAACCATGGTTTGGATCCTAATGTGGAAATTGTTCCAAAGTAAGGCTATGCCCCTTTTTTTTTTTTTTTTTCAAGAAAAAGAAAAGCGAGAAATGTGTTATTCATGAAGAGGGAAGTGTGTCTATTCTTTATTTCATTGATAGAATTAAATGCTAAAGGATTGTTGGCTTTATTTAGGTTTGTTTATAGAAAAGCTTTTGCGTGATATTTCTAGTTGGATTTCTTAGGGGCACGCTTAGTTGGGGAAGTCGTACGTCTTCTTCATCTGCAAATGCATGGGGTTCATCCATGCTGTCATCTCCTAGTGCTGATGGAAGTGGTGGTTCCCCTGGTCGTCTCAATGCACGTCCTTCATCTGGAGGCAGTGGCACTCGACCATCAACTGCTGGCAGTGATAGATCTGCTGAACCTTCTTCTAGTGCATGGGGCCCCAGTTCACGGCCATCATCTGCATCAGGCTTGCTGGCCTCAAGTCAATCATCTGTCGGGTCTTTGCGCCCTCGAAGTGCAGAAACTAGACCAGGAAGTTCTCAGCGTTCTCGATTTGCAGAATCAGTGGGTGAAAATTCAGTTGCATGGGGTGGAACTTCAGAGGGATTGGTAAGGCTTCTTTTGGCAGTTTAAACTTCCATAACTAAGACTATTAATTTCATTGTCAATAGATTTGACCATGTCTTCTATTGTATCGAGTATTTTGAATATACAGTGGTGTCCATCTACTGAATCATTAATCTGACTATACCTTTTACTTTTGTACCTGCCAGAGTTCTGCATCCTCCAAGCCTAGTAGTTTTACTTTGAGCTCTGGAGATTTTCCTACACTTGGTTCTGAAAAAAGCTCTGAAACAAATGCTCGCCAAGGTACTTGTCAGAGGGGGCCCTTAACTTGTTTGATTTGATATTTTGAGCAAGCAAGGGCATGTTTGATTTGATATTTTGAGCAAGCAAGGGCATGGTTGATTTGATATTTTGAGCAAGCAAGGGCATGATTGATTTGATATTTTGGGCAAATAAAAGAAAGAAAAAAGGAAAAAATCATGCATGTTTAATAGTAGCATGTTCAAGCTTTTTTCCCTTGAATACATATTCTCTTTTCTTCTTCTGGATTCTATAAAATTTTTGCTTTCATCCAAAAATATCCTCATGGATTATGTTTATCCCTGTGGCCCGTTTATTATTATGTCAATAATTCAGGTAGCTAACTGGTAGTTTTTGACACCTTATCTTTCTTGAATTTAGACCACTTCCATAGTAATTTTGTGTAAATGTTTAAGCAAGTAGAATTTATGTCATTAGTTCGGGATTACTGATGACGGTTTTAGGAAAGTGAGTCACCTTTTTTCTTTGGAAAAATGTCATCCTCTATGTTGCTTGTAAAGGCTGAGATTTTTCTGCACCCATACAGGCCATTACATAAAAGTTGTCTTTTTTGGATGCAATTACACAATAATGGCAATTTGTCTTGGTTGTTCTTTGAGTTGTCTAAAATTATGGAGATTATGTCATTTAATCACTCAATTATGGTACACTTATTCTCAAAAAAAAATGTCAATTAATCACCTTACTCAATTATGGGACACTAGGTCACAGTTCCCATGGGCGGCCTTCTTCATCTTCTGGGGTGACTGCTACGCAGGAAAGATTAGAAAATTCTTCATGTGGTGAGTACATTGTGGTGCAAACTCAAAATTTTTATTGAGGGGTTGTTTTCAAATAGTAGTGAAATATTTTCTTTTTGGGATGTAATAATCTGAACCACCATTCTTTCCAGATGATGGGTCCATGAATACGAGGGAAAAGGGAGATGTAGGCACTTGGAAAAGGGGTGAAGCTGTGGTGCACCATGGAGGGCCTCCACCTTCCAGTGAAAAGTGGCAGAGAGACAATCAGCAGGGACCTTCTTATCACCATGCTAATGTCCCACCTCATCATTTTGACCCTTGGCATGGTGCTATTAGGAACCATCCTCCTGATGGAGTATGGTATAGAGGGGGACCTCCTCCTGGCCCATATGGACCTGCTCCTCCTGCTGGATATGGACTTGAGCCACCTCCTTATGGTTACTATCATCCTCAGTCCCATGTACCGGGTCATTCAGTTCCGAACTCTCTCTCTGCTCCAAGGCCAGGGCCTGGACCAGGCGGGTTTCACTCTAAAAGTGGAGATACTTATCGACCTCTTCCTGATTCATATGTTGTTCCAGGTCCTCCTGTAATGCCAGTTAGGTATCCTGGCCCTCTACCTCCCTATGATGGCTACTATGGTCCCCCACGTATTAGTTATCGCAACCCGAGTGAACAAGATGCGCCTGCTGCTATTGGGATGGCAGGTGGTCCTGGACCTTCTGTTTTTAATCGATATCCAAACCAGAATGCCCATCCCGATGCTGCAAATTTCCATACAAGGCCAGGTGCATATGGTCCTTCAGCAACAACAAAAGAGCCAACTGAATCAGGAAATGTTCATGATACTCCCCACCATGGGCCATATAAGGTCCTTTTGAAGCAGCAAGAAAGCTGGGGGGACTCGGAGGCTTTGGAGAAGGACCTCTCAGCCATGACACCACATGTAGTCAGGGGGAGCAGCCCACAGAGTTCATCTATTAGGGGAAGTGATATGAACAAGGAACATGAAAGTACCTGTCCTTCAGATTATCGGAAATCATCATTATCTGCTGAAGGAGCTCATGATGAATCCATCAAGAATGAAGGGGAACAAAGTATTGCTATTGTTACTCAAAACTTGGCCAACAAGCCTATCAACACCAAATTGGTTGAGGACGATTTGGTAAAGAAACAAGAGAAAACATTCAGTTCAGTGGAAGGTACTCAACAATTCCCCTCAATGAAGAAAAATCCCTCCTTGATTGATAAGATTGAAGGTTTGAACTCCAAAGCTCGTATTTCTGATGGCAGATATGAGTCAAAACGACTTGGATCTACTAATTTCAAGCCTGAGAGTTCCACTAACAAGGCCAACCATTCCTCTACCACAGAGGTCTCTCCTGGGACCTCAGCAGAAACTGATCCCTTACCTACACGGTCAGATGAAGTGCTGGTAGGTGCTCCTATGGGAGCAGAGAGGAGCAAGCATGGATTAGCTACTGGTAGTGGGTCCAGGCCAGGAGAGCAATCTGTTGGGGAAGGTGGGGAAAAAAGTTCGTCTCAGTTTCATAAAAGAAGTCATTGGGTTCAAAGCAAAGGTGATCATAGAGGTAAAAACAAGCCCAGTGTTCATGAGAGCGAGGAATGGAGAAAAAAATCTTCACCAATGGTAATTGATGCTTCTTCCCATGAGGCTCCTGGGACTCAAGAGACCAACAATCCAGGGAAAGTTGGAGACGAGCATGATACAACTGATTATGAAGCACAGGTGTGTTTCTTTTGCTAATTTATCCCTTCTTATCATGGTTCTGTGATTCACAAACTTGTCTGCAAATTTTTTGGTTTTTGAATAGGTAGGATCAGGGTTTTTTTTTTTTTTTTTTTTTGGAGGGGGGAGCAGCTGGTCGAACATTGTCAGTGAGAAAATCTGTGTGATTTTGAGTTGGTAGATCTGTTAAATCTCAGAGTTGACGAGTCTAGGAGTTAATATATTTTTTTATGTCCTTATTTGTGCCCTATTTGTGCCTTTCCAGTTGGTGCTTTATTGGATTGGGCTGACTGCAGTGGATTTTCAAGCTGTCAATATATTTCTAGATACGGAGTGCAGATTTTTGGTCCCGAAAGGTTGCTTTACATTAGTGGGTTTTCCTTTTTTCCCTAAAAAAAGTATTCTTTGTAGGTGTTTTCTGTTGCTTCTTTTCTCCTCTGTCTGCAGATAGAGATTTCGATGTGACTAAACACCCTGGATTTTCTAGGGGTCAATCTGTTTCCTGATAGGGTTGTCGAACCATGGTTGGAAGTGAGATATCTTTCTTTCTTTAATGTATCTTGTAGGTGTTTTCGTTTTTCTCCTTGCTGTAGCGGTCCATCTGTTTTCTGATATGGGTTGTAGAACCATGGTTCAAAGTGGGAGCTTTTAGTTTCAAGAGTTTTTTTGTTATATTATTATTATTTTTATTTATTCTTCATGAGCACTTTTTTTTTTTTTTTTTTTTCTCTAGCGTGCAAAGATGAAGGAGATTGCAGTTCAGCGGGCGAAACAGCTTCAGAAGGAGGAAGAAGAACGCACTAGGGAGCAGAAAGCCAAAGCTATGGCAAAGTTGGAGGAGTTGAATAGGAGAACATCTGAGAGTTCGGAAATTAAGTTGGAGACAAACATGGTTCAGAATAAGCTGGATGAGACGCCGACCTGTCTGATGCAGTTGAATAGGAGAACATCTGAGAGTTCGGAAATTAAGTTGGAGACAAACATGGTTCAGAATAAGCTGGATGAGACGCCGACCTGTCTGATGCATATGGCTAGTGCTGAAGCCTCTGCGGAAGCACAACCCAGTCAGACAGTTTCAAGTTTGGGTGTTATTGATCAGACAAGTAAGAAACCCTTGGATAAGCCGGGAGTATCAGTAGACTTCTCCAAGAAAATGTTTAAGGAAGCTCCAGTAGATGCTTTGCTTAATCCAGTGCAAGTGAGTATCTCATCTGTGCCTTTGGGTGAAGATGTCAATTCCACTGAGTTTGTTGTGCAGAGAAGTCCTTCACAGCTCCATGATAACGTATCACCTAAGCAGAAGCAGGTTGGTTATAGAAGAAAGCAGAATGATTCTCGGGAGAAGAATCTAGATAACAAATCTATAACCCTTGCTGATAGCAAAGATCATGCTATCACATCAAGTTTGATTAATCCAGCGAACACCAATGCTTTGGAAGATACTTCCACGCAACACAAGAAGAAACACAGCAGGAATGGTAAAAATAAACTCAAGTTAGAAGAAGGATCTTCTGATGCTGGTATTTTGGCACAAGCTCCATTGGAGGGTGTATCTGCAAAACTGCATGTTGAAAGTGGAAAGCTGAAGCCTGCGCTTCCTGTTCTGTTTGAAAGTGGTGCAGATATGGTTAAAGTGAATTTGGAAGGTCAAAGACCTTGTGATGTAGTATCTGAAAGCCAAGGATTGATTCAATTGGAGGAAACCCATGGAAATAGAGGAAACCAACAATGGAAGCCTCATCCTAACCGGAGGATGTCAAAAAGCACTCAAGCTTCTCGGCCTATGGATAAATTTCATGGAAGTGAATCTGTAGTGTGGGCTCCTGTTAAGCCAACAAGTAAGCAGGAGACACCCGAGGAAGCCAGTTTGGCTGAGAGTTATAATCAATTCTCTGGAATAAGTGCAGATGGAATTTCAACAAATTTAAAGAGCAGAAGAGCAGAAATAGAGAGATATGTCCCAAAGCCTGTTGCAAAGGAACTTTCTCAGCAAAGCAACTCCCAACAGCCTCCTCACACTGTTGTTTCTCCTCAGGCTGCATTTGAAGAGGTTGCGAGGACTAGTGGGTCTGATGTTATAGGGAAAGTACGTACTCTTGATACAAAGAATGGGGAGAGCAAGAATAATAAGCATTCTAAGGCACATATTTCGTGGCGCCAAAGAAGTGTGGTTGATGCTTCTGTCACTGTACAAAATTCTCACGATGGATCTGCTTCCTCCACTGAAATGGAGAAGCCAATTAAGAAGTTGAATGACCAAACCCGTCCATTAAAATCAGACAGCTATCCACCAAAAGAGCAGAGGCAATCTGATAACTGGAATGCTGGAAAAACTACTGCTGAACCAGTCAGCGTACATGGTGTGAAGGACCATGGAGCCCCCAACAGAGGGAAGCGCCAACATTCTAAATTGAATCAGGGGGTTGGGGGATATTCCCCCAACACAGCTTGGGATGCTAACTTTGCTTCAGATAGTCCAGTGGCAGATAAACCTAATTCAGAGACTACTACATTTGAATCGAGTGAATCTGATGGAAAAGGTGCCACGAGACATGACAGCCAGGTAATTGGTGAACGTGGCACGTCCCATTGGCAACCAAAAATGCAAACTACTCATCAGAGCCGACATGGAACACGTGTTAATGGAGGTCAAAAGATTGCCGGGCAACTTGTTAGAACTGTTGAGAAGGATAATAGCTCCCAGGGTCAGTCCCGTCATCCTATTTCACCAGAGAATAAACCTACTGCTTCTGAGATTGCAAGTTCTCACAATGAACACGAGAGTGGGTGGAGGGTTGCAGAATCAGTTAAAGAAGCAGTCAATTTTGTTCAGCAGGGTCCTGAGAATGCAGATCGTCGTAAGGAGCAGCCACTGGTTCATTCAGGGCCACGCAGACAAGGACAGCATCAGGGTCAGTTTAGCAGAGGGCATAATGGTGCATCATATGAGGGTGGCGGTCGTGCAAACACTTGGCATGAAAGCAGTAGGCAGCAGATTCCTTCACAAGGAGAGCGGAGGAAGCACAACAGTACACACTATGAATACCAACCTGTTGGATCATACAAGGCAAATGATTCCACTCATCATGTTTCGGGTGCAACTGAAGAGTCAGTGGGGGAAAACGCCAGTCATTTGGGTTCAAGATACAGGGAGCATGGTCAGAATTATTCCAGGCGTGGAGGTCACTTTCCTGGCCGGAACAGGAATGGGGCTTTAGCTGGGTTACCTTCCTCATAGATGGAGAATGAAGCAAGAGATTTTGCGAAGCTTTTGTTTAATAAAGTGTTAGTCGCTGCTGTGGATCAAAGTAGTTTAGTCTGAAGGTATGCTCTTTAATAATGCCAGAGAAATCTGAAAAAAATATTGCTTAATTATAATTGTGTTACATCTTTCAAATTAAAATAATATATCACGTCCTGATCAAGTTGATATTTTACTGCAGGCATGTTGAGTTTGCGTTTTCAGATTAAATGAGGAGACGTGTATGAAGGAAGGGCTGAGGTATGCCTGTGCAGCTTGACCTTAAATCTTAGTGTACTGTTTCCCTGTCTTTCCATTGGGTGGTAGCCATCTAATTAATACTTGGTATCCTCTTAATTCACCATGTGTCTCTACTGGAACTGTTTAAAGTCTGAAAGTAGAGTGATCTCGTTGTCATATTTTTCGAGAATGTATTTGCAATCTCTTACTAATCCCCCAAAAAGAATGACTAAATGCAGTTTGCAGCCACGATTTTATATGGTAACGGCGTGGAAAAGGAGATTCGACGTTACTTTGTAATATTGTACAGAGTATTGCTTTTTAGATTTTGGGTATTCAATTTGCCTGTTTTGATCTCACAGCTTGAGGTTGCTGGTGAAATATAGCAAATAGTCACGGCAATTTAATTGAGGAAGAAATATCAATAACTAATTCTGGCGTTCACACTTTTGACAAATTAATGGATTCTTATGGTGAAGATAAAGGATATTCGAGGAAGATGAGAGCATTTAAGAGTGGTAGAGGAAATATTGATAGCATCCGTGGCAGAGAGGTAGAACAAAATATAGTGGAGGAAATGAGGAGAGGAGAGAAATGGGTGGAAGAGACCGCCGAGCATCATCGAGGAGATGGAAAGCATTGTAATATGGTTTGTAATCTTGCGAAAAAGGGAAAGTTAGATGACGTAACTGTATGTTGAAAGAAAGTGTACCTTAACCCATTTGGAAAGTAAAAGCATTATCTCTTCAGCAATTAAATAAGTCTCTACTGACAGGCAAATTATAAAAACATTTATAGGTGTATGCACCAAAATGTGCATGGCCCAAATTCGATGAGTCCATCAACCCATCGATCCATCAAAGAACGATCGTGGGTAGGCCCTGTCGATCTTCGAAGTTCATCGCTGCAGCCCATCGCGAAGTCTAGTCGTGTCGTCGCGGCGTCATATCAGCCATGGTCGGCCCCTCCGTCAACAGGAAGCCGCCGCGTCAGCCTTAGTCAGCATGCCTCGTCACGTTGCTACACAACTCAGCAACTAACGATCATGTCTGGCCATCAACGATAAAAACTAAGGAAAGAGGAGCACGATCCTCATTTGTGGGATCGAGGAAGAGAAATTCTTCAGTCTTCCTCCCATCTCAAAGGAGGCAGCAGAAAGGGGATCGCGATCCCCTTTCCAAGGAAGAAATTACAACAACTTCATAAGACAGGCTACAAATAGCCAAAGAATTCTCAATCACAAGGGGTTGGGGGGAGAAATCAGGTGGAGAAAAAATCAAGTTTGAGAGCATTCTAGTCGAGAAAATACTTCACGCACAGAAGTTCTTTCTCTCTCGAAACGGAGGTCTGAAAATCCCTTCACCGAGAAGAAACTCGACGAACAGAAGCTCTCTCGAACCAGAGAAGTTCAGCCACTGCAGTTCGTCGTTGAACAGTTCAACCGGAGTAGCTCTACACGCTCGCCCGGCAACGTCACAAGTCGGAACACACGGAACACAAATACTTCGTCCGACCGACCAAAGCCACACCAGATCAGCGCGACACTCGCTCCCGAACTCAAACTTCGACGTTCTCACCGTAGTTTAAACTTCGACAATTCACACGAGATCGAATCGAGGAAGCATAGGAGAGTGAACTCACATTCCTTGATACAAAACACACTCAGTAACACTAATTATTCTAAAGTAATTGAAAACTTCTTCTTCGGCGCCTCTTCATGGATCGGGCGGATTTTCGGTGAAAAAGATTTGGCACGCGCCGGTGGGACTTTTCCTACCTCTCATCTCCTTCTCCGGCCCAACCAACAAAAAAAAATCTCCTACCTCAGCCATGGCCAGCAACGCCAACAACGGCAACAACAACAACAACAACAACAGGGGTAAGCAACCGCCTCCTCGAAGCTCGGTCACCCGCTCCCTGCAGCTACCGCAGAAGCTCAACCGCGAGAGCTTTCGCGGACCATCTGCCGACCTCCGCTCCTACCTCTCCATCACCGCCATTCGCCCCAATTACAAGGGCCTTGGCCAGGAGCTTGTCCACCGGAGAGGCTCCTTTAATGCTAGATGTGCGCCGTCCGAAAAGTGCGGTCTACCAACCACAAAGCTACCGCGGCCTCTACCAAAGCGGTCGCCGCGACCGTCGAATGATCCCGGCAGCAAATAGGCCGACCTACCTGCCCGTTGACACCACACCACCGGGCGCCGCGGTCCGGTGGTCAGTCCAACCTGGTCCGCCACCATCGCCAAAGGAGCTCCATCGTCTCGCTTTGGTGCGGCCATGCGAACAACAACAGGAGGGCACAAACTCCTCCGCGGCCGTAATGAATTCGCCATCGGCCTCCTCCGTCTGAGGCGACGGCCGAAGACAAATCTCCAATCGTGACCATCTCTCACGATCTCTTAGCCGCTTACTTCAGCAGCGGCTCACCACCCATTCGTTAAGCCTGCGCCGATAGACACCGGCGACCTCCCGGCGCTATCACCAACTCCGCTTTGCCGCATCTCATCGGGGGCTGCCTCCGCAAGCCAGCCGCCCCCAACAACTTCTCCACACCCGAGAACACCGGCGACCGTCTCCCCAATGCGGTCACCGGCAAAATATTCTCCACTTCGATCTGCGTCGAAACGGCTCCGTCGGCGCCGACCGTCAAAATGGCCGCAATGACGGCGTCAATCAAAACAATCGAAGAGCAGCTTGCGAAATGCGAGCTGCATTTAAAGAACAGAGCGAACAATCTGAGATCAAAGACGCCGCCTTCGCATCTCACGATCTCCGGATCACAAGGATGATGGAGCAGCTCGAAATGGGCGCGCCGCCAACAAAGACCGGCGTTTAGCGCAAGAGAGGTCGACCAAACCGGCGACTACTAGGTGGCTCGCCAAACCATCGCGAGGGATCCTGCCTCGACGACGAGATGCAGCCCATCGCATCGACGGTCATCCACGAGGTCGAATCGAAGCGAGCCGACCGCCCTCACCTTAGATGCGATGGATGAACTCATCAACCGTGCCATGCGAAAACGGCTCCGGCGAAAAGCAAGTCGGTGGCCTATCGAAAGCCGTATTACGCAGAGGATACAAAACATCCCAATGCCGCTTTGGCTATCATCCGCCGGTTCCAGCAATTCGATGGCAACGCCACCCAAAGCAAAGACGCCGCCATTTCATCGAGACCTGCAACAACGCCGGCACGACGGCGACCTGTTGGTCAAGCAATTCGCCGATCCTTGAAAGGCAACGCCTTTGATTGGTATATCGAATTGCCACAAGAATCAATCGATAGCTGGGAACAATTGGAGCGAGAGTTCCTCGGTCGATTTTACACAAGACTCGACGACCGCCACTCGGGTCGAGATAGCCAATCTAAAGCGTAAGAAGGAAGAGAAGGTCGCCGACTACATCAACCGGTGGAGGAACTTGAGCCTCAACCGCAAAGAGAGATCGAATCTATCCCTCGGCAGAAATCGAAATGTGCTCTCGAGGGATGCAATGGGAACTCCTACGCTACATACAAAGTCGACGGCTAACAAACTTTCAAGAACTCGCAACAGAGGCCCACAACATGGAGAACCTCATAGAGGAGCGAGGGGAGGAAGTTTCATCATCTGCCGCCGCGACCGTACCCACATACGTGAAGGAGAAAACTAAAGCATCCTTCGCGACGAACGCTCTCGAACCAACAAAAGTCGGGAGCAAGGTAAAAACAAACTTCGCTCCACAGCCTCCCGCTCGGAGCACTTATTGGAAACCGTCGCTGGAGGAGAGGCAAGCAAAGACCTACCCCTTCATCGACGCCGACGTTCCTCTCATGCTCGAAAGCAACTGCCGAGAACAACTTGATTAAGTTGCCGGACATCAAAAGACTCAGGCGACCTTTGCGAAATCAAAGGACCGAAACTTCGCAAATATCACCGTCATTGGTCACTGACCGAAAGCAATGTTTCTCTTTAAAGGATCGAATCATGAATCTTGCGGGCGCAAAGTCGCGATTTGCGATCGACGGAGCGAAGGAGCAGCGTCGGCAAACATTGTCTCCATTCAAGCCGAGCCAAACCGCGAACTTCGCCAAACAAACAACAGGTCGCAAGGAAGGAGTACCGTCCCAAAATTCGGTCCTTCCAACCGACCGCGACAACAACATGACGACCACCGCTAAGGTCGTACCAAAAACCGCACCCCGCAAAAGAAGCCGCAGCCGACGCAGGGGTGGATCCTGGTCACCGGGAGAAAGAAGCCTATTCGAGAAATCGAACCGCACCGGCGTGAACACCGTAACCAAAGCGGCTGCCAAACAAAAAGCCGCTGGCGCAAAAGAAAACTCCCAGGACCAATGTCCCGAGGCAAACAAGAAGAAGAGAAGACCCGCCACTTTGGCGGAGTTCTTCCCAAAGGAGTTTTTCGCGCCTCCAAAGAATGGTGGCAACCTGTTCGATAGCTCCTCCCAACCAGCAGCAGCCAAAGACAAAGGCAAAACGACCGGTCGTCGAATCGCGACGACCTCGAGACGCCATTGAAGCAAATCTCGTTACTCAACGAGATAGAAGACGACCTCGACTTGGCCATTTGGTCAAGACAAGCCTTTAATTCGAGTCCTCGACAAACTAGAGGAACTCCAAGCCAAGTCGAGAGGTTGCTCATGAAAAAGCATGACTTGCCGAAGGTCGGGTTAACTCCACCCTACCGAAAGGAGGAAGAAGATGCACAATCCTCCCCGCAACCGGTAAAGTTAGAAGAGGCACTTGTCGTTTCCTGCCCACCGCGCATTGTGTTCCGAGAGAAGGATGCACAACTGGGGGCATGACCTCTTCCTCCGTGACCAGACAAACTGCTGGCCGCGACCAAAACAGGTGCCCGGCGACCGAGCCGAGCACCCTTCGAAGCTCCGCGACCAGACAAACTGCTGGCTGCGACCAAAACAGGTGCCCGGCGACCGAGCCGAGCACCCTTCGAAGCTCCGCGACCAGCCAAACTGCTGGCCGCGACCAAAACAGGTGCCCGGCGACCAAGCCGAGCACCCTTCGAAGCTCTGCGACCAGCCAAACTACTGGCCGCAATCAAAACCTGTGCCCCCGGGCGATCGAGCCCAGCACAATTCAAAGCGCCCTCAGATTGGAACGCGTTGCCGTCCGGAGAAGATGACCGTAGAAGCCGTCGTCACCGAAGAAGAAGACGACCGAAAGCCGCGATGAAAAAAAATCGCGACTTCCCCCTTCTATTTTGCCCCCAAAAAAAAAAGGAGAAAGAAATTGACAGGCCATCCTCCTCGATCCCTCTCTTTTCCCCTTCCAGCAAAGCCGCCCTAGGTTTGACAAAATTAGAAGAAGATGGCACCGCCGACGACCGCCTTTGAAACTCCCACCGCCGGGGTGGTGGCGGCCATCCTTCGCTCCGGCCTCCGGCTCTTCTCTCGAACCTTTGCGGTTGTGGGCAAGAAGGCCGACCACGCCGACCTCTCTACTCCGCCGCTAAGCACTTCTACAAGGCTCAGCCGATCACCCGGCCGAGGAGCTGAAGGCCCCCGGCCCTCGGTAACTCCGAGTCAACAATGGCGAAGGCACAACTTCTCCTCGTCCTCTACCTCTCTGCATTTGCTCTATTCGATGTTTCTTCAGCGACCAGAAAGCACGTTAAGCTATAAGCGATCCAGAAGGAGGATTTCTCGGAGAAGATTATCTACTGGGGAGCCACTGTTGTTTCCGCCATTTTGCCTATTTCCAAAGGGAATTCGGCCGATATCATTCTTGGGTTCGATTTGGTGTCTCCTTAATACTTTGGGGCCCTCGTGGGTCGCGTAGCATATGGTATGTTCTCCTTGACGGCCAGGTCTCCCAAATTTTCTAAAACGAAGACCAAAACATTCTTCACGGGGACACAGAGGTTTCAACAAGGTCATCTAGACTGCCCGAACACACAGCACCGTGGGCGATTACCCATCGATTCCTTTCACTCACCACAGCCGACGACGAGCGGGGACCTCAGATCTGTCGCCCAATGACCGGGTCACGAGGTGTGACCGAAAGCGAAAACTCTGCGTTTACACTCAAGGCAGATCTCACCGGGTGAATTGGAGCGAAGCGAACGAAAACGTTGCTACGAAGAGATACTTTGACACACCTTCTAATACGACGAGCACAGTCCCAAAGGCTTCGCACCGGCGATCAGCCAAACAGCCGGCCGCGATCAAAACAAATGCCTGGCGACCGAGCTGTGCAAAATTCAAAGCTTCGCGACCAGCCAAATAGCCGGCCGCGATCGAAACAAGTGCCCGACAACCGAGCCGAGCACAATTCAAAGCTTCGCAACTAGCCAAATAGCCGGCCGCAATCGAAACAAGTGCCCGACAACCGAGCCGAACACAATTCAAAGCCGCGCGAACTAGCCACGGCCGCCGCCGCGATTGAAACAACAAAATTTGCGCCGCAACCGAAGCCGAAAGAACACAATTCAAAGCTTCATAACTAGCCAAAGCCCGCCAGCGATCGAAACAACAAAATTTATGCCGCGCAACCGAAATGAACCGAAGCACAAAGTCCGCCCCAGCAACAAAACGGGCGCCAAGAAAAAAATACGAGGTACTACCCGGCGACCGAAAGCCGGATGTCAGATCTTGAAAACTCCTGCGTCGGGCGAACGAAGCCTGGACGCAGCCAACAGAACCAGGTACGCAACCTCTTCAAAAAAAAAAAAGATGCAACAAAAAGAAACAAAACGCTGAACAAAAAAGAAGCAAGCGACAAAAAGGAGCTATCGCGAAAAGAACAAAAAAAAATGCAGCAACAAAAAGAAGCAAATAAAAAAAAAGAAGTTGTCGACGACCAAACCGGCTCGCGATCACTCAGCAGCTCGCGACCCGGCTCCAAGCAAGTTATGATTACAACAACACCCGGCGACCAAGTCGGGTGCGCCAGCAAAGAAATTCAGCCTCCCGGCAACCGAGGCGGATGCGACCAAAACAGGAGCAATGCACTCGGTGACCAAACCGAATGCAGGAAAGAAGCTTCGCGACCGTCAGCATAGCCGGACGCAATAAAAATCTGTGGCTGGCGACCAAGCCAAACACGACGAAGGAACTATCAAATGCAACACCCGGTGATCGATCTGGGTGCCACGCAGCAAACTCCTGCGACCAGCGATCGAGCCGGACGCAGCCAGACGAAGTCAGGTATGTAACTCCTCTTCAAAAGAAAAAAAAAGGGCTGCGACAAAAAGAAGCCGTCGCAAAAGAAAAGCCGCGATAAAAAGAAGTCGTCGCCACAAAAAAAAAAAGAGTCGCGACAAAAAGAAGCACTCGCAAGAAAAAATAGGAGGTCGACACATACTCACACCCGGCGCCTCTTGTCGGCCACGACCTCAAAACAACTCGCACCGGCGACCAACTCCTGGCCGGCTGCGACCAAACAGCAACTCGCACTCGGTGTCCAAGCTGAGTGCTCTAGTGCAGGGATTCAGCCTCTCGGCAACCAAGCCGGGCTCAACCGAATCAAAATTTTGGCACTCGGCGACCGAAACAGAAGTTTTATCTCCCGGCGACCGAGCCGGCCAAAGCCAAAACGAAAATCAGCACCCGGCTAATCGAAGCCGATCGCGACAAGAGCACCCTACCACCAAGCCGGATGCGACAACAGGAATGCAACAACCCCCCAAACCCAAATAGGGCACACTCAAAGCAGAATTCAGCACATGGCGATCAAACCAGGTGCAACACAACACTTTTTTTTCTCATTGTCGAGCCAAATCTCGTGATTACACTTGTCACCACACTTTGACAAACCGACGCATTACTTAGTGTGCAAGAAAGCCAGCCGAGAGAGGTAAGTAAATGAGAGAAGAACACGAGAGGATATTCAAAAAAAAAAAAAAAATCGTGGAAAGAGAGAGAGAAAAAGAGACCAAGGAGAGGTCGAAAATGAGAGGAGAGAAAAAGAAGAAGAAAGAGGGAGGAAGAGAAGAAGAAAGAAAAGAGAGTAATGACCGGCCGACTCGAATTCAACCCGAGGTCACGGAGAGAAATTTCTTTTACAAGCATCTTTGAATTCTGGCTCGCGGAAAACTTCTGATGTAAGCCGGGACCTGACAAGGATCGCAAAACAAAGAGAAGTTGCAAACAGTCTCCCGGGTTGTAACTGTAGAAGGCCAATTCGCAGACAGAGGGCAGCACCCAGAGCGCAGACTATCTTTCAAACTCGCAGAAGCCAAACCGTCGACAGAGATATCCCAATTTTTTGGGAGGATTCAGCCAAGAGGGGTCCCACTACACACACCTCCTTTCAAAATCCTCTTCCCGGTCGTCAATACAGTTTCAAGAAGGAACCGCAACTCACCGAGACATCGGGCAATTTCAAATTCGCCTCCCTGTCTTATTCAGATTCGAAGTTTCCCCTTTGGTCCGACGACCAAGCTACCGAACCGCACCTCTCACTAGTGCGACGCGACACGAGTCGCCGAAAGTGACACCTCTTCCCCCGACACAAGTTCGCAAAATCTATCGCGTCGGCCTTCTCCGGGGTTTCAAAACAACTTTTCGGCAAACACTCAAAGCAAACCGTAGCCAGCAGCTCAACCCCAATTCCCACCGTTGTTGCTCAAACCTCGGGCGACATCTCGCCGTATCCATCATCTCTATATACCGTACATACTCCACATAATACGCCAGATGCAAAACAAAAAAAATCGAAAAAAAAAACAGCTCTAAAACAAAGAAGAGAGCCAAAAAAAAAAAAAAAAGAAAAGAATGAAAACAAAATACGCACAAGGTGTATGCAGAAAAATATACACCGTCCTAAAAAGCAAGAGGACGTAAAAACATAATGCATTAACAAAAAGATAAACGATCCTAAAAGAGTAAGAGGATCAACAAAAAAAAAAAAAAAAAAAAGGTGTGTGTGTGCCGTGTTCATTCATCTTCACATTGAAACTTGTTCGTTCCTCCCGAACGAACAAGTCTCGGCGGGGCATCAGATGCACCAAAATGTGCACGCCCAAATTCGATGAGTCCATCAACCCATCAATCCATCAAAGAACGATCGTGGGTAGGCCCCGCCGATCTTCGGTTCATCGCCGCAGCCCATCGCTGAAGTCCGGTCGTGTCGTCGCGTCATCGTAACGGTCGGCCCCCGCCAACGTGAAGCCGCCGCAGCGTCTTTTAGTCAAGATGCCTCGCCACGCTGCTACACAACTCAGCAACCAACGATCATGTCTGGCCATCAACGATAAAACCAAGGAAAGAGGAGCACGATCCTCATTTGTGGGATCGAGGAGGAGAAATTCTTCAGTCTTCCTCCCATCTCAAAGGAGGCAGCGAAAAGGGGATCGCGATCCCCTTTTCAAGGAAGAAATTACAACAACTTCAAAGGACAAAGCTACAAATAGCCAAAGAATTCTCAATCACAAGGGGGTGGGGGGAGAAATCAGGTGGAGAAAAAATCAAGTTTGAGAGCATTCTAGTCGAGAAAATACTTCACGCACAGAAGTTCTTTCTCTCTCGAAACGGAGGTCTGAAAATCCCTTCACCGAGAAGAAACTCGACGAACAGAAGCTCTCTCGAACCAGAGAAGTTCAGCCACTGTAGTTCGTCGTTGAACAGTTCAACCGGAGCAGCTCTACAAGTTCGCCGGCAACGTCACAAGTCGGAACACACGGAACACAAATACTTCTGTTCGACCGACCAAAGCCACACCAGATCGCGCACACTCGTTCCCAGAACTCAAACTTCGACGTTCTCACCAGAAGCCAAAACTTCGACAATTCACACGGAGATCGAATCAGAGGAAGCATAGGAGAGTGAACTCACATTCCTTGATACAAAACACACCCTGTAACACTAATTATTCTAAAGTAATTGAAAACTTCTCTCGGTCGCGCCTCTTCGCGGACCGGCGGATTTTCGGTGAAACAATAGGGAAATTTAATTGAGCTGATATTCTCTTGGATGCAAATATATAGTTCGGGAGAAGCATAAAAGCTGGCCCAAGTTGATAGAGGAAAACCAATCAATCAGCATTTTACAAAAAGAAGTCCAAGAAGGATGTTGGTTTCCAGTGACTTCGATCAGATTTCATCTATCGCTTATATCTGTCCATTGAATTCTCTGTCGTATTTCTTCGTACTACTGACTGGACTGCATCTCCTGTTTGGCAATCGATGAATCGTAGTTTCTAACAATGGCTAAATCAGTTGCGTCTTCATGCACTAAAATCATTCGCTAGTGGTTGAACTTCATAGTAAAGCAACATTTTTTTTTTTTTTTAATCCGAAGATGCAACAATAATTACTCGATGCCACTGCACACATCCAATTCATGCTAGCTAAAAAATTGGTACACTTAAATATTTAAGTACAATTCGTTTCTAAAAAGCAGATACTACTGGCTCTAAATTTTTTGAGTCTCCTACCTGAATTCGAACCTCAACAAAAATCCGACATTGGACGTTTCTGTGAACTTCCTAGTATAAGCAAGTCTAGGAAAGATACATATCAGAGGAAACCAATAACTAACAAGACTGAGCAATCATGTGGTACCACACATTACTAGTCCATCCGGACGAACCCTATCCAATGAAGTATTCCTGAAAAGCTGGACCTTAGTCCCCTGTTCTTTGAGACGTGCAACCATGTCATATAGCCACTCAAAAGTGAGCTTGGACTGTGCGTTAAGTTCCTGTCTTAATTGAGGGCACATCCTAAACCAATCACCCAACATTTTATGCACATGAGAACGAACCATTCTCCATGGAATGGGATACTTCTCGCACATTTTCAAATATTCCACCAGCAAGTCCGCCTGATCTAATTCACAGGCAAGACTGTTTGCTTCGCTTCTCCACTCGGCAGTAGAGTAACCTGCAAAGAGAGCTGGATTCTCAAGAAGAGACTCTGCTGAGAGAACCCCTTCAACACCTGTCTCCTCCAAACAGCTATAAACATCACTAACGTGACGTACATTTCCATTAGCAAGAACAGGAATGCGAACAGCCTCTCTAACATTCCGAATAATATCCCAATCTGCTCGAAATTTCTTCCCATCCTTTTGATCTCTTGTGCGGCCATGGACAGCCAACAGAGAGCAACCAGCTTCCTCCAGCATCTTCGCATATGAAAGTGTATCCTGTAAACTTGGGAAGATTCGAATTTTGCACGAGACAGGCACATGAAGGTTCATAGCCAGCTTCTCTACAAGGGATTTCACGAGGGGTAAATTATCCATCAGAAAAGCTCCATAGTTTCCCCGCCTGGCAATCCGTTGTGGGCACCTAACCAACAAAGACATGTTTAAGTATACAATGTGGTTTTCAATTCTTTCATTTATGTTGATGAATGCTAAGCTGAACAAGACCAAACTATCATGACAGATTTGGTGCTCTTAAGGAAGAAAGTCTCTGGCATCATAAATGAAAGGCATAATAACTGGTTGTAACCTGTTTTAGAAGAGTGAATCATATCCAGAAACATAAACAGTCAAAGAAAACAAAATCAACAAAAGCCTTTCTCCAGGACATCAATATCAAACTCTTAAATTCAATCAATTCAAAGCAGAAGAAGCAATTCTTCGAACAAGTGCAGCCAACCACATCTACGTCTCCGTGAGAACTTAATTGATCTGATGGTAACAGATCATTATGACAAGACATGATAAAGCTTGATCTGCCTAGTAGAAATGAGTTAGAGACAAAGAGAGATACACAAGCCAAATAAGAAACACTCAGGCAGCGATTGCACATCAAAGATCTACACAATCTTGCCTAACCAATTCAATCTCTACTTACATATGAAAGAAACTAGCTTATATAATTGTTTTAAAAAGATCAACAGCTCTAGCATTTCATCTTCTTCTTAGTCAAAACTCCACTTGATTGAGCAAACCTGTGTACCATCAGCCTAATAGTAACATCATGGAACCAAAGTAATCCTATTTACAGTAGATAGGGTGACATCTTTGTAAATTTTCCATTTACTTCTCTTTACTCTGGTTTTCATCTAATAGGTTATTTCATCTCTTTAATTTAAAAATACACAACGTTGTTGTACAAGTCTTAATTCCTATGTACTCCAATATTTGGCAAAGACTCAAAAGATCTTAGAACAGAAAATACATCTTTTGTGCAAGTTCCGTGACCTACAAATCTGCTCTACACAATGTTGCAAAGTTAGGGTTGGGGTTGTAAACACATTCTTGTTTATTTTCATTCAGAGTGCCTTCAAAAAGGCAAAACTTACAAGATTCAGCCAATAAGAAGCTAAAAGAATTTTGTAGAGAAACATCTTAAAATTCCATAACAGCACTAATTTCTCTACGCAAGGAGAGAGCTAGAAGCTACCCATGTACGGGTTTCTAGAGTGTCCACTCATATTGAAAAAGCACCCTAAAGTTAATTAAATGACAAAAATGCCAAAAGGACATTTTCAACACGTCCCTTCAAGCCAAAGTGGAGATTAAATCGGAGCTGTGGACCGCAAAAGACTAGGGGCATGCACGGGTTAGGTCAGGATCAGGTTTCTTAGAACCCGGCCCACCTTCAACCATGAACCCTAAAACCCATCCCCATGAAAAAACCCGTTGGGTTTAGAAATCCGACCCCACCAACTTTCTGTTACCCTTCCCTGTTACCCTGTCCCTGCCCAGCCCAATTCCACTATCTGAAACGAAAAGTCAACATCCTCCAATGTCCAGTGAAGCAACCTCATGAACAAAATTACTTGCATTACTTTTTTTTTTTTTTTTTTTTTTTTTTTTGAACCAGCAAATGCAAACTCCCAAATACAAACTTCAATAAACTCTACTCTGTAGAGGAGACTGGAACCCAAGACCTCCCACAGCTATAACTCGCATGGGACCACTGAGCTATACCCCACGTTCCCAAAAATTACTTGCAGTATTAAAAACCAAATATGGAATCTCAGAATAAAGCTAATATTATATCTGAGGAAAAGAGCCAAATGTTAAATTTGACAAATAAAAAGCCCACAGTTCATTTTGGCTATTTCAAGAAGTTGCTAACGTGCTATTTCAGGATCGAATTGGGTTCCATGGAATAGTGGATCCAATGCCCACCCCAAAATTTAACTATTTAAGCATTCTTCTATACTCCACCTTGAACCAAAGGTAAGAATTTTTTTTTTGTTTTTCTTAGAACAATGAGAAAAGAGTATTCATTAAGAAGATTGTTGTATGTAGTCCTAGGGGTAGGCATCAGGTCGGGTTCAGTGGGGAACCCGACCTGACACGAAAAATCCGGGTTTGGATCTAAAATCCAACCCGTGGGTCGGGTTTGGGTTTGAGAATGCAAACCCGATCATGGGTCGGGTCGGGTTTGAGTTTAGCGAAATCCGACCCATGGGTTTTAGTATATTTATATTATATATAATTATTTAATATCTACGACCAATTTACCCTTTTAATTTATTTAAGACAAAAGAGTTTTTTTAAAGTGATTTCAACTCTTAGTAAGGGCAGTAAAGGAATCCAAAATATTTGCCCTTATCTTCTCCTTCTCTTTCGTTATCTCGATCTTTCTTCTCTCTAATTGTTTCGCTGTAGACAGAAATTTGCCAAAATCTCCCCCTCCACACAGTTCCCTCTCCGTGAGTTGGCTCTGGCGACCGGTGGCATTAAGAAGCCTCGCAGTTTCACACTAGGTATTTTGTCATCAGGAAGCTTCCCTTCCCGCTGTTGGTTCGTAAGATTGCACAGGATTTCAAGACTGATCCGAGGTTTCAAGCAGCTGAAGCCTATCTTTGTTCGGTCTCTCTCTTGTGTTCATGTGCCGGTAGTCTCTGTAAGGTAGCCATAGTTTCTCAAAAAAGGTTTGTGAATTTGATATCAATTGCAAAATTTTGCTTCTCAAAGGTTTCGTTGATTTTTCTTGGCTTATCTTTGAATTGCCGGAAGGTCGCCAGGTTAGGGTATTTTCAAATAGTCGGGTTTAATCGGGTAGGGTTGGATTTTTAGCAAACCCGTCAGATTTTGATCGGGTTGGGTTGGGTACGGGTTTGTGAAATCAAGGTTCGGGTCGAATATGGGTTGGGATTTCAAAATCTGATCGGGTTTTTGGCGGGTTCAGATTGCAGGTTAAGTTAGTCGGGTCGGGGTCAGGTTTTCAAAAACCCGTGCCCACCCCTATGTAGTACAACCAAGGGTTGGCTCCTTTACAAGTAATACACTCTAGGAGCCATACAAAAGGGACAAACTAGAAAAATAAAATACAGCAAGAAAAATCCAAGTGCAGAGAGCAAAGGGAAATATTAGTTGAAAGAAGAACAGCACTGACAGGATAACCAATACTGAATGCTAGTCGGTGTAAACACTGTGTGATTAGGCATTTATATTAGAAAGAAGTTTGATAAGAAAGGTTGTAATTTTGAAATTCTGATACAATGTGTATTATTAAATAATAACACCTCATAATCCAAAGTGTGGCATGGTATTTTTTTTTTTGAGGAAGAAGTGTGGCATGGTATTTTCTCCACTGTACTTGTCGAAACTGCTAATTCTGCAGTTTTGCCTAATATCATCAACCTATGCCACATCACAGACCAAAACTCTAAACCCTAAACCAACTCACCTAGACCCAGCTTGCACTTCAGTCACAAGTTTCTTTTTTAAGAGCTTCCCAAATATGAAGAAGAATAGAACTCTTCACAAATCTAACGATAATGGATTTTTAAAAGAACCAAAACTAGCACAAGATATTAAATTCTATCAGAGATATTGTTTTCTTGCCATTTTCAAAAAAAGTATTAAATTCTATTAGATGAACGTTATTCACATTTTAAAAGCATAAAGATCAGATGGTTGCTTCGTTATCAAAAGGTGTAAAGGACAGAAAACATTACCCCAAATTAATGTCTACATAATCACAGTAAGGTTCAACCCGTCTGGCGGCTTCTAATAAAATATCAGGATCATTTGCACAAAACTGGACAAACAGCGGGCGATCCTCCTGTAGAGCATAGTACCCAAGAGTCAATAAATCCTTAAAAAAACCTTACGAGAAAATTACCAAATATATAGGATCATTTGCTGCATAGAAAATGCCCATAATTTCTAATGACTTCATCTAAGTTCGTTCCCTCGTCATTAAGGTCCAGCAGCACACTTGAATATCCTTCATTTACGGAATATGTAAGGGTTTTAGGATACAGGCAAATTCATCTTTATGCATGATGTGACGCTGTGAATGCTATTTTGTTTTATCTTTCGCTGGAATTCAAAAATGCCTCAGAATAAGAGAGACACGAGACGGGAAAGAAATCAGTTACCTTGCAGGTGGTGAATTCAAGGGACCGATACTTCTCATTCTCAGAGAAAATGCGTGCATGCAGCATGGGAGTGTACGCGCCATGAGCACCGTATTTGCGACAGAGCATCCGGAAAGGTAGCTCCGAATTGTCGACCATGGGAGCGACGATAAACTTCGGCGCGCCCAAGCTGTTCCAGTGGGCCCAGGCTCGTTCGCCGTGCGAGAGTCCGTTCATGCGGCGACCGGGAGAAGGTAAAGAAGGGGAGGGAGAGGGAGGGCTTTCGGCGACGGGGCAATCATTCGCAGTGGAGCAAAGACCGTCGTCAAAATCTTCCGCCTCCGCAGCCATGAATGTTGACGATAAGTTAGGGTTAGGGTTCGATTTAGATTTGAATAGGAAAGACGGTAGAAGGAGAGGATGCGAAGATTCAAAGCGCGGGAGCCGCGGGAAGCGAGCAGACCAGTAATTCATTCATGCGCCTCATCCCCGGTGGCGGCCGACACCACTTCCCGCGCGCTTCCCGGCGACAGTACTGAATGTCGCTATTCTCTCATCGGAACTTCTACCTGCCATGGGCGGTTATATCAGTTTGACTTCATCACTCAATAGAGATTGGGTCACAACGAAATCTGACCCGGGTCGTAACAGCAGGGATGTAAAACCCGGACTTCCGAACCCAAATCGTACGTGGTCCTCAAAATCCGAGTAAGGTGACGTCGTGGCTGGCTCCCTGGAGGCCATCCTAATTTGGGTCCTGAAAAGATGTGTGACTTTCCCTAAAAAGAAAAAAAAAAAACCAAATATTTAAAAAAATTTATCTTCAATATTTTGATATATAATTTGTTATATGTAATATGTAGGAAAAAGTCGTGTTTGACATATCAATTGATTATGCAATTTAGCCTATTAAAGTATTTATTGATGGATATTGTACTAATATTTATTAGCTTAAACGGTTAAACATATTGTTTCACCGAAAATCCGCCGGTCCGCGAAGAGGCGCGACCAAGAGAGTAATTCAATTACTTTAGAATAAATTTGTGTTACAGGGTGTATTTTGTATCAAGGAATGCGAGTACAATTTCTAAGGCTTTCTCTGATTCTATCTCTGTATGAATTGTAGAAGTTTCGACTTTTGGTGAGAACGTCGAAGTTTGAGTTCTGGCATGAGTGTGCACGAACTGTTGTGGTTTTTGTCGGTCGGACGAAGGTATTTGTGCTCTGTGTGCCGACTTGTGACGTTGCCGTCGAACGTGTAGAGCTGCTCCGGTCGAACTGTTGAACGACGAACTGCGAGTGGCTTGACTTCTTCTGTGGCTCGAAAGCGTTTCTGTGAGTGAAAGCTTCTAGGTGAAAGATTTTTCTAACCCCTGCGACAGAACGTTTCTGGCTATTTGTAGCCTGTTCTGTTCAATCGTTGAGGTCGATCCTTGAAAAGGGGATCACCCTCCTCTTTTGTTGAGGAAGTTGAGGAAGAAGAGGGGAGGAGGAGGAAGAAACGGATCGTCGCCTCCTTTTTCTCCTTCGGTTGACAACCTAGTACTGTTTTTTTTTTTGACATTTGAATTGAGTGACGAGGCATGCTGACTAACGCTGACTTGGTGATTTCTACTGACGTGGCGCCGACTGTGCCGATGACGCGAAGGCGTGACTGGAATCCGCGATGGACCGTGTTGGGCGACCTTGAAAGTTGGCGAAGCCTACCCATGAGGCTTAATTACTGGGTTGATGGACTCCTGGGCTTACTGAATTTGGGCGATGCACATTTTGGTGCGTACAAATTGCTCCCTTCGAGACTTGCTCGTTCAGGAGGAACGAACAAGTTTCAAATGTGAATATGAACAAACACAACACACACACATTTTTTTTTTTTTGTTATTGATCCTCTTACTCTTTTAGGATCGTTTATCTTTTGTGTAATCGTTCTTACGCCCTCTTGCTTTTTAGGGCGTGAATATTTTCATTACGTTTTTTTTTTTAATACACGTACATGTAGAATATGTACGGTATAGGGAGATGGAGATGATGAGTACCTGAGCGAGGAGGTCGTTCAGGTTGGATTTTGATGATAAGCTTGACATAGTCTGAGCTGAGAGTTGCCTGATTGTGACCGAAGTATGAGACCTTATGGAAGGCGTCTGTGACGATTTCTACAACCTCGATGACCTCAGGTGTCGCGCAGGGGAGGTGTGTTGTGAGATAAGCCGCGACTCTTCTGCTTTGCCTGGATTGAACTTTGCTTCGGCTTGGTTGTGCATTGCCACCTGACGATCAGCTTTTCCTTGTAGTGTCGTACGATTGGCTTCTCCGAACTGGTTTTGACGAACTTCACAATGCTGCGAAGTAAAGAAATTTTTGTCGCTCCCCGTTATCTTCCTCGAACTTGCGCGGCTCTAGAGGAGCTTTATGTTGGGACTCTTCGTCTTCTTTTGGATTCGTATGATGGAATTTCGACAGGTTGAACCGAACTCAAAGTGATGAAGCTGTTGCTAACGATCGCAATGCAGAGATGACCCTCGACGTCGGGGAAGAAGTCGTTGTGGATGACCAACCTCGACGACTATGGCCATTGAGAGTCTCAGAGCGGCTGGTGATGGGCCGTAGCTATCATCAGGAAGTGAAAGTGAGAGGGAAAAAGGGTCGAAGAAGACGATTTCGCGTCCTCTGCCTCGAGATGTGTCCTCTCCCCAAACTAACCTTCGCGTCTTCTCGCTCCCACTGATGAAAGTCGAAGAGTTAAGTAGGGTTTTAGGAAAATGTGGTCCCCACTTTTCTGATTGGCGCCTTTTCTTTTCCCCGAATATCCCAAACTGAATTTTAATTTGAAAAGAAGTCCGTCTCGAGGCTTTATAAGTTCCGGTACGCCTCTGGGAAAGTTAATCAGTCTCCTTCTTTGAGAGAAACTCTTCGACCTCCCTCTTTTAAAAAAACCTCGTAACCTCATACCTCTTTTCCCGTTCTCCTCAGTCTGACCTAGACCGCAAGTTGGAAGGAGCCGAAGCTTGAGAGAGACCGTCGACGATCGTGACCGTGACTTTAGCCTTGTCTCTTCCTGGCTGGTGTCAAGAAGCTTCCCACAACTTAGGATTGAAAGGTAACGTAAAGCTTTCCCCCTTTTTTTTTTTTGTCTCCCGGCCATCTTGTATTGAGTTCGAGTTGGCCAGGGTCCCACTCTCTTTTCTTTCTTCTTCTCTTCTCTTTTTCTTCTTCTTTTTCTCTCCTCTCTTTTTCGACTTCTCCCTCAGTCTTTCTCTCTCATTTTTTTTTTTTTGTTTTTTTTTTTTTGTCTTTTCTCTCTGTGTTTTTTTTTTTTTACTTACCTTTTTCTCGAACTGGTTTTCTCGTGCGCTCCTGGTGTCCATCATCTTGTTAGTGTGAATGACTAGCCTCCTTTTGCGCGTTGTCTGGCCTAAAGGTGCACCTGGCTCTGTTGCTGGGGGTTGGAGTTGAGTTTTGGTCGCCTCCGGCTCGGTCGCCGGGAGGTTGAACATTAGGTTTAGTCGCTCTCGACTGTGTTGCCATGTATAGGGCTTCTTGTTTTGTATCCGGCTCTATCGCCGGGTGTTAAGACTTGTTTCGAAGGATCCTAGTTAGGTCACCAGGATGCTGAGTTGCTTTCTTCGGCTTCCGCCTCGCTGGCCGGGGAGTGTATGTCGCATTCGGCTTGGTCGTCGGGCTCTGTTGTCGTCCAGGCTTTGGCCGGCTTGGTCTCTAGGAGATAACTTTTGTTGCGGTCGCCGGGCGTCGAACTTTTGATTCGACTGAATCCGGCTGATTTGTCAAGAGGTCTGATCTTGCATCAATGCATTTGGCTTGGCCGCCAAGTTTCGATTTCTGCGTAATCGCGGCTGCCCATGATTGCCGAGGCACGAGTTGTGTCGGCTACCCTTTTGGTTTTTTTACAGCTCCTCTTTGTCACAAACCTCTTTTTTTTTGTTGTGACGGCTTCTTTTTGTCGCAACTCATTTTTTGTTTGCGACTGCTTCTTTTTGTTGCTTGCTTTTTCGTTGCGACGAGTTGTTTTTGTTACAACCTCTCTTGTCATTTTTTTTTCGGTGAAGAGTTACATACCTGGCTCCGATTGGCTGCGTCCCGTTTTGTGGTTTGGGGGTGGCTTTTGAACTGTGCTCGGCTCGGTCGCCGGATACAGTGACTTTACTGTTTTGATTGTGGCTGGCTGTGTGGTTGGCCATAGAGCGTCGAAGGGTGCTCGGCTCGGTCGTCGAGCACCTATTTTTTTGTTTGCGGCCAGTATTTGGTTGGTCGCGGAATTTCGAAGGTGCTTGGCTCGGTTGCCGGGCACCTCTTTTTTTGTTTCGCATCATTCGTATGCCGTCCAACTTGGTCATCTGGCACTGGGATTCGGATGTGCGGTGTCTGGTGCTGTCGCCAGATGCTGAATTCTCCATCTCGTTGTGCTCAATTTGGCCGTCGAGCATTGGAGAGTTCAATTTGTTCGCCTCTAGTTTGGTGGCCGCGAGGCTGCTTGCTGTGCTCGCGCTGGACTTTGTGGTCGTGCGCGTCGTTTTGGGATTGTGTTTGGTTTGGCCGTCGAGGCGCAGTTTCCTTTTTCTTGGCGACTAGTTCTTTTCATCGCTCTTTTGTTTTTATTTGCAGCTTTGATTTTCTTTTGGCCGCAACTCTCCCCTTTTTTTTTTCTGCAACTTTGTGTTCGACAGCAAGGTGAGCACATTGTTTTTTGAACTGAAAGGGAGGTGGGTTGTGTACCTGATTTCGGCTTGACTGACGGTCTCGACACTTTGCTTGTAGATGTCTACCTCATCAGATTTTGCCTCCTTCCTTGGCCTCATTCTCTCAAACGTCGAGCAACCGTGAGGGGCACTCGTCGAGAGTGTTTACGGATTCGTGACGCGAAGGGAGAGTAGAGACCGTTGCTACTACCTCTTTGGAAGCCATCGGCTTTTGGAGGTTACGACGTACATGTGCCTCTGATCAGAGCTACCTGTGACATTTGGAGTCGTCCTGTTGTCGACAAAGATGACCAGATTTGCTATCTCCCGGGGGTTGGCGAGGCTTCATCGTCCCCTCATAAGACTACGGGCACCATCTTGTTGAGCCCTATGCACGACAATTTGGTTCGTTTCTCCGCGTCGGAGCTTTTCATCGACCACAACCGATTCGGTCCTTGGGCGACTGAGACGACGGAGGCCGTGAGCCCTCAGCATGTACCTTTCTACTTCGAGTGGGCGGACGTCGTACTCCGTACTTGTCCTGAACCATTGGCTGCGGTTGACCTGAGCCATGCCGTCCGTGCATCAATGTTCAGATACTGCTGTTGTAGCAATGTCGTCAACGCTTTAATGGAGGTTTGGTGCTCTTCTACCAACTCCATCTTTACACGGGAGGGGGAGCTGTCAATCTTCTTGTGGGACATGCATCGACTTGGCGGACTGCCTCTTTCCGGGAGCATCTTCGACGAAGCGGCCCTGTCCGTTGAGGATTTCCTCCAGGGTCGCTTCATTCAACTGCCCGACAGCATCCAATATTTGATCCTTGCTTACTACCGCATCTTCGATCGTTCTCGGCCTTCGGAGGTGGATGGATTCGCTGGAGTTCAAATGTCCGATTGGGCAGCTTTTTGGTTCCGCTCCTAAGAGGGCGCACGACCTTCAGAAGATCCATGGGCTGATCGTGAGAAGACGTCCGGCCTTATGAGTCGTAATAGGTCAGCCTTGCTGAATGAACCGTTGGTTGAGCTTGGTGTTCCTGACGCCCTTGCAGATGAGGTATATCTGGCGGCATTCCTATCCTTGTGGATTTGTCATTCCGTTCTTCCTTTGCCGGGGAACATGCTAAGGTTCACTATCTTCAAGATGGCGTGCTACTTAGCCAACGACAAGAAGTGCAATCTGGCTGTCGCTGCTCTGGCAAGCCTCTACCGGGGACTCAATAGTTCCACATTGGGGAGAATTCCTTGGCCGTTCGTTTACGCGTGGCTCGCCCAGCGATTTGGCGTCTACGGGGCCGACTCTACGGAAGGTGACCGGCCTTTATTGATGGTGTACCGCAATTCGGATCATTTCTACGCTTTCACCAAGGAATCTGCTCGCGAGCTATTTTGGCGCGGCGGAGTACAGTGCCAGTATCCGTCTCAAGCTCTTCCTCCCGGCCCGATTGTTGAATAGCCCGGTCATTATGCTTCACGGATTGAAGTGGAGTACTTTCGTTGCTTGCGAGCGACCCGTTTTGTGCTGCGACAACATGACCTTCTCATCGTGGAACCTTATAGTCCGCACCAGTTTGCTCGTCAGTTTGGTTTCTGCCAGGATCTGCCAGGCATTTTGGTCGCTGACCAACGGAGGGCACCTTCGGTTGACGCATTGGTAGAAATCTGGCAGACCGGGAATGTCTGCCCCCTTGGCACCGTGGAAGTGCCTCATTTTGTGAGCCGGAGTGACGACGCGGGTGTAACCGCTCTGTTCCGGGAGTCTTGGCTCGAAGCGGTTGTTCCCCTGTTCGAGGTAACAATTTCTCTTTGTTTTCTGTTTTTTTTTTTGCATTTTTCTTTCTTCTTTTCGCCTCTCCCTTCCGTTGTCTTTAACTTCACCCATTCCTCCCCCCCTTTTTTTTAGGAGTGGCAGAAGTTTGCAGACGCACCCACGAAGAAGAAGACCCTGCGGAAGAGAGCTACTGTGAAGAGGAAGGCACCGAGGCCGAAGATCGCGAAGAGTAAATCGGCGACTACAACACCAGTAGCGCCGGCCCAGGGAGTTGTGATCAGAGAGGCTCCTCCAGCAGCGGACGCGACCCGACCAAGCTCGGTCTCTTCGCCAACAGAGGGTACACCTTTGTGCAACAAGAAGAGAGTCGCTGAATCGGTGGCTTCACCGAAGAAGGTTGCTTTGAGGAAGAAGAAGTCAAAGCCGCGCCCAGAGCCGCTCATTTTCGACCCGCCTCTGTTCAAGAAGCGACTGCAAACTGGTCTTCGTACTTCAACTCCTGTTGTTCATCCTCTGAATGTTCCCTCTTTGGAGATGAGAGAGAAAGCTACGGAGGAGGGACCTCTCGACGGGTCTGTTGTTCCATCGGTTGGAGGGGTTGCGGCGGAGCCGGAGGTGGCACCAACGTAATCACTCCCGGTTGGGTCGCGAGGAGTTGAAGAGTCACGAACCCTGCCTTCCGATACATTCCGAATCGTCCTTGCCCCTCCTACAGACCAGCCTGTCCTCCGTCAAGATGATTCGTCTGACCCCACCGCTGTGGAAGATACCTAGCGGTTGGAGTGGACTGGAGAGATGGCGCCCTCTGTTGGGTGTCTAGCAAGTGCACTAGGTCAGCAAGTAATATAGACTTTGAGAGTGCAGATATCGATCCCATAAGGACCTTGATGAGAGCCTAATCTAAGCAAAAGTTTTCCTATCGATTGAGGTGAAGAAAATTTGGTTTTTGGTTTGAAAACTGGAAAAGAAAACAGAATTTAACAGGACATAACTTTCACTTATTCCTTGAACTCCTTCTCAACCGGAACATTCAAATCCTAAGTGCATAAATATAAAAGCTTGAAGATTTACTCTTTCTTATTCAGAACAAGAGTTATAGAAGTCACATCACTTTTCAACTAGTCTCCTTCATAACCGGAACAATCTAGTTTGAAAAACAAGTTGTTTTAGAAAACAAAGAATCATATAACCAACCCAACTTTCTACTGAAATTTAACTTCTCTATTCGAACCTCATTAAACTTCAAATATCAATTCAGATCAGAAATAAGCAATGAACTCAGTTTCTAAAACAAAAGCAGGATATTTTATTGCTATAAACTTCAGAATTCAAACATAAAACAGCTAGGAGTTCAAGACTTCCCCAACAGAGAGAGACTACTCCATGCTAATAGAATAAACACACAAAGAATAATTAGTTACAGCCATGAAACCAAGAAAAAAATTAAGTACAGAAAACCCCCTTTTGAGGACTGCCCTTAGCTTCAACTCCTCCTTGACTGAAATCTCTTCCTTCTTTCTCTCTCCCTCTCTCAACTCCACACTAACTAAAAGAACACTAAATTAAACTAAAAGCAAGAATTAGAACTCTGGAAACTGGATTAAAACTGGATTAAAACTCGATGATTGATCTCTGCCTCGGACCTCCTTTTATAGCAGAAGTTCTGCCCAGAACTTGTAATTTTAGCCTCAGTCCAGGGGTACGAATTGTGCTTTTCCGACCTCAGAATTGACTGAAATTACATCCTAACCTTCCTTATATAGTCCTTAACTTGTGTATGAAATTTGAATCCATTCTGAGTTGGGAAACTCGAGATATGAAGAGAAGAAGTTGCCTGGTTTCTGCTGCCAATTTCTGCACTGGGTCCACCACTTTGGAGAAATGAATCTTGAGAAGCCCGGCTTGGATTTGCCTGAATTTTTGTGATATGATCCTCAGTAGCACCAGGAATCTTCGTTCCAAGTTTGGCTTCAATTGGGACATGGAAACTCCAGATATAGCTCTCTTAAAACTTGGATTTTTTCTTCTCCTTCTGGCAGCAGTTTCCTTTTTCGAATTGAACTTCTTCTTTTCTTGATCATTCAATGCACCTAGACTCGAGCAATATTCAATAAAATCTTCATGGATACCTTCCTTAGATAATTAGGACTTCTTCTCCCAAGTTTGGGCTTGATTGGTAGTCAGAATCCCGAGATTTCCGTAAATTAGGAATGCTGAGTCAGCGGCGCGGTCGCGCTGAATTGGTTTTTGTTTTGGCGCGGTCGAGCCACTGGAGCAGAAATTCAGCCTAAGTCTGGAGCACGGCCGTCGGGTTCAATATGAGGAAGGATTCTTAATGGCGCGGTCACGCCACTTTATGCTGTCGAACTGGCGCGGTCGCGCCACTCCTTAGACTCTTTGCCAACTTCCCGAAATAGAACTTGACATCTTTGTAAGGAAACAGTGCAGCGCGGCAGCGCCATCTTCATGGCGCGGTAGCGCCCTTCGCGTCATTTCACATTCACGAATTGCCCTCCTTTCAGCCTCACTAGCCATTGGGAATTTTCTGGATTTAATTGAATTTTTACACATTTAATCAGCGCGGTCGCGCCGTTCTCTTTTTGGCATGATTTTGCTCCTTTTTCCTTCATTTTCCCTCAGAATTCAGATTTTCTTCTTTTATCGGGTACCTGAGATACAAAACATGAATTTGAGTTATATAATTCATTTTCATGCTAATAATTAACTCATAATGGAAGTTTATGCTCATTAAATCATGCATAAATAAGTGTCTTTTGGACACTTATCACAACCCCAAACTTAAACCTTTGCTAGTCCTCGAGCAAAACTCTGAAATAACTACCAGATAGATCTGTAAAGACTAAGAAAAATTCAGTGCTCCTCCCTTTTAAAGTTTTCAAGATAGATGATTCACTTCTTTCCTAATGATGGTTCTTCTTGCTTAGTCAAAACAGACTTCGAATTTTCTTCAAATTTTTCAAAGATGTACATTTTCATACAAGTGATAAGTCTCAATTCAACTCCATAGGCCAACCCTCAGTCCACTCTCCACTAACCTGAAGGAATTCTCAATTCTGATCAATAGGTCTTTATGGGTTGTAATGAGGCAGGGGTAATGGGTATGATGAAGATTTTTGGTTTTCTTTTGGGTTTTATTCTCCTCCTCATATCCATTTTCCATTTTCCTGAGCATGAATTGGATTTGTGACTTTTCCTCCAAGCTCTTCCACCCCAAACTTATTCTTTTGCATTGATCCCTCATTTTTTCATTTTTTCTTTTTTTTTTCTCTTTCCCATGTATCTTTTTCTTTGGGTTTTGTCCAGAGTCTAGCTTACCTCGTCGGTTGACTCGAGTCCCTAAACTTCTTGAGACCGAGACCCGGTGCACACACGAGGTGGCCTTTCCTTTAACTCACCCCCCAACCTTTTCTTTCTTTTTCTTTGGCTTTGTTTGGAGTCCAGCTTACCTTGCCGGTTGACTCAGAGACTCTAAGCTTGCTGAGGCCCAAGTCCCTGTGCACACACAAGGTGGCCTTTCTCCTACTCAGCCCATAACTCTCTTTTTTCTCTCTCTTGCTTCTTCTTCCCCTTTACAAAGAAATATTTCTGTACCCTTCATCTATCCCGCCTTATAACTTCAAAATCTTTATCCATTCTCATTCAAACAGAACACTTCAATAATTTGGAGAATCATGGGTAAGGAAGAAACAAGTTTATTTATCACTAAGGCTGGTTCATGTAGCATAGGACATTGAAACAAAACAGGGATCTTTTTGGCTCAAAGGGTTTGACAAAAGGTGATGCGACTTGTGCATTAAAATGGGTGGCTCTGAAAAGGCTCAAATGATTTTTTAAACAGGTGCCTAAATCACCTCAGAATTTTGAAAACCTTTCTCTGTTTCGCCTCAAGTTTTCCTCAGGTTGGTTCTAGTGGTTGAAATCAACTTGCTCACATGTACTTTGTTTTCAAAAACTGTTTTTAAAGAAAAATTCTCATCCATTCAAGACTAAGCATCTGAACTAATATATTTTTTCAGAAAGTGAATCATGCTATTCATATGATCAGGGGTTTTCACTGGTATTTTTCAAAATCTCTATTGTACTTTCTGGTGAAGTTTTGAAAAAAACAGAGTTTTCAGATCCATGAATGAAAAGTATCCCACCCCAAACTTAAAAACATGCTTTGTCCTCAAAGCAGCAATAAACATAGGAGTGATAGAGATATTTCCCTGAACTTCTGGGTGGAGTGTGGTTGGATGGATCTCCCTTAGTGGCTTTTGCATTCTGCTCTCATGGGTTAGTGATAAAAATTTGCATGTTTTTCAGCATTTGAAAATGAAAAATGACTAGAAGTGTCTCTCGGGCATAAAATGTGTCTTAAGAAGAATACCTGCAGTGGAGGTTCTGTTGCCTAACCTCTGTAGTGGCCAAATTTCATCAACCCAGTGGCGCGGCCGCGCCAGAATTTGGCGTGGTCGGGCTAGAATTTGGCGCGGTCGCGCCGTGTAATTCTTTGAAATCTTCAGATTTTGAATGCAATTTCCAATATTTCTACTTTGGACAGGTTTGTATTAGTGATAACCAGATGCAGAGTCATTTTTTTCACATTTTCATTGGAAGAATTATTAAAAACACAACCTAAAAATAAAAATAAAAAAAACAGTATTCAAAGTACTCACATACAAAAAATCCCACTCCTATTCCTATCTAACAGATCTCTTATGGGATCAAGTTATCAGATGTACAACAGAGGTTTCAGATAGAAACCTCTCTTGATAGAGTTTCAGCCTATTCCCATTCACCTTGAATTTTTCTCCATTCTTTAGGTGTTTAATCTCAAATGCTCCAAAGTTTGATACCCCAACAACTTCATAGGGTCCTTGCCATCTAGATTTCAATTTCCCAGGAAAGAGTTTTAATCTTGAATTGTACAGAAGTACTTTTTGGCCTACCTCAAAGTTTTTCATCCTAATGTTGTTGTCATGCCACTTCTTTGTTTTCAGCTTGTAGAGCTTAGCATTTTCATAAGCCCAGTACCTCAGTTCTTCTAGCTCATTCAGATCCAGCAATCTCTTCTCTCCTGCCTTTTGCACATCAAAATTTAAAAATTTAGTAGCCCAATATGCTCTATGTTCCAATTTCACAGGTAGGTGACATGCTTTCCCATATACCAATCTAAATGGTGTGGTGCCAATGGGGGTTTTATAGGCTGTCCTATATGCCCAAAGAGCATCATCTAATTTGATAGCCCAATCCTTTCTTGTCATACTAACAGTTTTCTCAAGGATTCTTTTTATCTCTCGGTTTGACACTTCAACCTGCCCACTTGTTTGAGCATGGTAAGGTGTAGCTACTTTATGCCTCACCCCAAACTTTTTAAGTAAAGCAGCAAATTGGGTGTTGCAAAAGTGTTTCCCCCCATCACTGATTATAGCTCTAGGTGCACCGAATCTGGTGAAAATATTTTTCCTTAAGAATTCTAACACCACCCTTGCATCATTGGTCCTAGTAGCTATGGCTTCTACCCATTTATAAACATATTCAACAGCCACCAAGATGTATTCAAAACCATAGAAGATGGAAAAGGACCCATAAAATATATACCCCACACATCAAAAATTCACATACCAATATATTAGTGAGAGGCATTTCATCTTTTCGAGATACATTACCTGTCCTTTGACATCTATCACAAGTGGATACATACCTCTTTGCATCTTGATAGAGTGTGGGCCAATAAAAACCTGATTGCATCACCTTTGCTGCTGTTCAGTTTGAGCTGAAGTGTCCTCCGGCTTCTCCATCATGGCAATGCTTCAGAATTGATTCAAACTCTGTTTCTGGTACACACCTTCTTATCACTTGATCAGGACAAATTTTGAAGAGGTAAGGATCTTCCCAAAAATAGTATTTCACATCAGCAAGGAACTTCTTTCTTTGCTGCCAGCTTAGATCCTTTGGAATCCACCCACCTGCAAGAAAATTTGCAAAATCAGCAAACCAAGGTGTTTGGAATGATAGTTTATTTATCTGGCATATAATTTCATCCGGGAAGAGTTCAGAAATCCCCCTTTTCTCTACTTCCTCAGTCTCAAGCCTGGATAAGTGATCTGCCACCACATTCTCAACCCCCTTTTTATCCTTGATCTCAATGTCAAATTCTTGAAGGAGAAGGATCCACCTGATCAGTCTAGGCTTGGAGTCCTTCTTTGCAAAGAGATGTCTAAGAGCTGCATGGTCAGTATACACAACAACTTTCGAACCTATTAAATATGATCTAAATTTTTTGAAAGCATACACTACAGCCAATAGCTCTTTTTCTGTGGTGGTGTAATTCAATTGTGGCCCGGTGAGTGTGTGACTAGCATAATAGATGGTGTAAAAAATTCTTTCTTTTCTTTGCCCAAGCACAACCCCTACAGCATAATCACTAGCATTACACATTAATTCAAAGGGTATGGTCCAATCAGGAGCAACAACAATGGGTGCTGAAATCAATTTTTCTTTTAGGAGTTTAAAGGCATGCAAACAATCATCATCAAAATTGATTTTAACATCTTTCATGAGCAGATTCGATAATGGTTTTGCAATTTTAAAAAAATCCTTGATAAACCTCCTATAAAAACCGGCATGTCCTAGGAAACTCCTTATGCCCTTTATGTTTGTAGGTGGAGGTAATTTTTCAATCACCTCTACCTTTGCCCTATCAACCTCAATACCTTTTTCTGATATTTTGTGACCCAAAATAATGCCTTCCTTCACCATAAAATGACACTTTTCCCAATTTAGAACCAGATTGCTCTCTTCACATCTTGCTAGGACCAGATCTAAATTTTTCAAACATGTTTCAAAGGTCAGTCCATATAGAGTGAAATCATCCATGAAAATTTCCATAAAGTTTTCAATAAAGTCATGAAAAATAGCAATCATGCATCGCTGAAAAGTGGCTGGTGCATTACATAAGCCAAAAGGCATTCTCCTATATGCAAAAGTCCCATATGGGCAGATGAAAGTGGTTTTCTCTTGGTCCTCCGGGGCAATAGGAATTTGAAAATACCCGGAATAGCCATCAAGAAAACAATAAAATTTGTTACCTGCCAATCTTTCAAGCATTTGGTCAATGAAGGGTAAAGAGAAATGGTCCTTTCTAGTTGCTGAATTTAATTTTCTGTAGTCAATACAGACTCTCCATCCAGTCACCATCCTAGTAGGTATTAACTCATCATCTGAATTTTTTATGACTGTTATTCCACCCTTTTTAGGCACTACCTGGATAGGACTAACCCACTTGCTATCAGAAATTGGATAAATAATACCTGCATCCAGCAACTTTACCACTTCCTTTTTGACCACTTCTTGCAACGTTGGATTTAGCCTTCTTTGAGGTTGGATTGTTGGCTTGAAAGAGTCCTCCATCAGAATTTTGTGCATGCATGTGGTTGGGCTGATTCCTTTGATATCTGAGATTGTCCTCCCAATCGCCTTCTTATGCTTGCTTAGCACCTCGATCAAGAGCTTTTCTTCCCTGACATTCAAACAAGAAGAGATAATTACTGGTTTGCATTATTTTCAAGATAGACATATTTCAAAGAACTAGGTAAGGGTTTTAGTTCAAGTTGAGATGAGTCTTTGATTTCAGTCCCCTTGTCCTCTTCTTTGTTGCCTTCAGCCTCTAATTGCTCTACTTCTTGCTGCATGACGGGATCATCATCTTCCTTGGTGCATGATTGAACCAAACATCTTTCCAAGTTGTCCTTCATCATGACTTCTTGTTGAACATGTTCTGCACATACATCAATCACATCAATCCAGATATCGATCCCACAAGGACCTTGATGAGAGCCTAATCTAAGCAAAAGTTTTCCTATCGATTGAGGTGAAGAAAATTTGGTTTTAGGTTTGAAAACTGAAAAAGAAAACAGAATTTAAACTTTCTGGAAAAACTTATGAAGATGAGATGTTGGGGAAGAATGCCAATCCCTCCTAGTTGTAAACATATAGAATTCTGATTTTATAGCTAAAATATCCTTGCCTTGACTTAGTTTTTTGAAAACCTAGTTACCCATATACAGGACATAACTTTCACTTATTCCTTGAACTCCTTCTCAACCGGAACTTTCAAATCCTAAGTGCATAAATATAAAAGCTTGAAGATTTACTCTTTCTTATTCAGAACAAGAGTTATAGAAGTCACATCACTTTTCAACTAGTCTCCTTCATAACCGGAACAATCTAGTTTGAAAAACAAGTTGTTTTAGAAAACAAAGAATCATATAACCAACCCAACTTTCTACTGAAATTTAACTTCTCTATTCGAACCTCATTAAACTTCAAATATCAATTCAGATCAGAAATAAGCAATGAACTCAGTTTCTAAAACAAAAGCAGGATATTTTATTGCTATAAACTTCAGAATTCAAACATAAAACAGCTAGGAGTTCCTGACTTCCCCAACAGAGAGAGACTACTCCATGCTAATAGAATAAACACACAAAGAGGAATTAATTACAGCCATGAAACCAAGAAGAAAATTAAGTACAGAAAACCCCCTTTTGAGGACTGCCCTTAGCTTCAACTCCTCCTTGACTGAAACCTCTTCCTTCTTTCTCTTTCCCTCTCTCAACTCCACACTAACTAAAAGAACACTAAATTAAACTAAAAACAAGAATTAGAACTCTGGAAACTGGATTAAAACTGGATTAAAACTCGATGATTGATCTCTGCCTCGGACCTCCTTTTATAGCAGAAGTTCTGCCCAGAACTTGTAATTTTAGCCTCTGTCCAAGGGTACGAATTGTGCTTTTCAGACCTCAGAATTCGTTGAAATTACATCCTAACCTTCATTACATAGTCCTTGACTTGTGTATGAAATTTGAATCGATTCTGAGTTGGGAAACTCGAGATATGAAGAGAAGAAGTAGCCTGGTTTCTGCTGCCAATTTCTGCACTGGGTCCACCACTTTGGAGAAATGAATCTTGAGAAGCCCGTCTTGGATTTGCCTGAATTTTTGTGATATGATCCTCAGTAGCACCAGGAATCTTCGTTCCAAGTTTGGCTTCAATTGGGATATGGGAACTCCAGATATAGCTCTCTTAAAACTCGGATTTTCTCTTCTCCTTCTGACAGCAGTTTCCTTTTTTGAATTGAACTTCTTCTTTTCTTGATCATTCAATGCACCTAGACTCGAGCAATATTCAATAAAATCTTCGTGGATACCTTCCTTAGATAATTAGGACTTCTTCTCCCAAGTTTGGGCTTGATTGGTAGTCAGAATCCTGAGATTTTCGTAAATTAGGAATGCTGAGTCAGCGGCGCGGTCGCGCCGAATTGTTCTTTGTTTTGGCGCGGTCGGGCCACTGGAGCAGAAATTCTGTCTAAGTCTGGAGCATGGCCGTCGGGTTCAATATGAGGAAGGATTCTTCATGGCGCGGTCGCGCCACTTTATGCTGTCGAACTGGCGCGGTCGCGCCACTCCTTAGACTCTTTGCCGACTTCCCGAAATAGAACTTGGCATCTCTGTAAGGAAACAGTGCAGCGTGGCAGCGCCATCTTCATGGCGCGGTAGCGCCCTCTTTGGGCGCGGTCACACCATTTCACATTCACGAACTGCCCTCCCTTCAGCCTCACTAGCCGTTGGGAATTTTTTGGATTTAATTGAATTTTTGCACATTTAATCGGGCGGTCGCGCCGTTCTCTTTTTGGCATGATTTTGCTCCTTTTTCCTTCATTTTCCCTCAGAATTTAGATTTTCTTCTTTTATCAGGTACCTGAGACACAAAACATGAATTTGAGTTATATAATTCATTTTCATGCTAATAATTAACTCATAATGGAAGTTTATGCTCATTAAATCATGCATAAATAAGTGTCTTTTGGACACTTATCACCCTCCGTTGTCGTCATTAGGAAATTTGAGGCCGGCAAGGCTGAGTGCCCGATGGCCATCTCAATTGATGAAGAGGTGTCTCCCCAGCCTTTAGTTGGAGCGACCGGGGTCGAACTTCAGCCTCCTGCCTCTGACCTGGACCATCCAGTGGCCACAATTCTGAGAGAAGAACCTTTTGTGAGGGGTCCGCCGGGTGACGAAGAGGCGACTTTTGACATCGAGGAGGGAGCTCCGAATTTAAGTCGTCGACCCGTCAGTGAGAACTCGTCCACTTCTCGTTTCGTGTCGGTAAGTACTTATTGCCATCTTCTTCCCTTTTCTCTTTTTTTTTGTTATCTCATCTTCCAACTCTTTTCGGCCTCGGTCTTCCCCCTTTTTTTTCAGTCATTGTCGCTTCCCCTCTCGGCGAGGTCGAGGCAGTGGATGCAACAGTCCGCACTGGACCTGTGGGCCAGGTTCGTCAAGTCAGCCTTAGCACTGGCTGATGATCCTTGTTCTCCCGAGCTTGTGGCTGATACTCGCGCCTTCCTGGAGCATTTGCGAGCAGTCAATGTCAATATCTCAGTCCTGGAACAGTGGGTAGAGGATTTTGCTCTAGAGGCAGCTCGCTTCCAGCAGTTACGCAGTTGTTGGCCGATAAGCTCAGTTTGGCCGAGCAGCGTACTATCGAAGCTGAGTTTGCGCAATCCCTCCGACTGGTGAACTGCCGGCGCGATAGTTTGACCGCGAGCTTAGACCGGCAATAGACTGAGCGTAAAGCTACGGAGGCTGAGCAAGCGGCGCTTCGTGATCATCTGGCCTCCATCTCGGCGCGACTCGACTTTGTCACTGTTGAGATTGTATCCACCCGTATGGAGCTCGACGTTGTTGAGGAGGAGGCTTCCGCGTTGGAGGGCCGACTTGGTTCTATTCGTCCTCGGCCTGTTCTCAGTGAGGCTGAGGCGCGTGAGTTGGACGCAGTTCATGCTGAAGTGCTGCGGTTGCGGTGACGAGTGGTTGACTTTGAGTTGTCATCTCTCTGATCCAGTTATGTTTTTTTTTTTGGCCTCTCTTTTGTTGGAGACTTGGGAATTTCTTGTAGGCTCTCCTTTTTTTTGTTACGAGGCTTGGGATTTTTTTTTTGTGACCTCGCGTGTTTTTTTTGTTTGCGAGGCTCGCACTGTTCTCACCACACATTTTTTTTTTGTGATGAGAAGTATACGCATTTTTTTTCTCTGTTCCCTTCAGTGTTTTTTTCCCGCTGCCCTCTTCATGGGTAAAATTGTTTGAGAAATTTACCATTCGTTATCGGCAGCTCCGATCCGTTTGCAGTGACGAGATTGTAGGCGCCATTTGTATAGGCTTCCTGCACCACGTAAGGCCCTTCCCACTTCGGCGCGAATTTGCCCCCGATTTTGCTGGTGAAGAGCATTGGCCGTCTGACTGTGAGCACGAGATCGCCCTTCTGGAATGACCTGAGCCGTACTTTTTGTTGAAGGCTCGGGTCATGCGAGACTGACTGATAGCATTCGAGGCGTTGTTGTGCCTCGAGTAGTTGTTCATCGAGTGACTCGAGTTCTGCTAATTGCAGCTGAGCACATTCCTCCGTCGTCAATCCTTCTCTCATCGCAATTCATAGAAAAGGGAGTTGTACTTCGAGGGGGAGCACTGCTTCCGTGCCTTAGACCAGCGAGAATGGGGTCGACTGGGTCGGTGTTCGGAACAACGTCCAGTATGCCCATAAGGCTTCACCAAATTTCTCGTCCCAACTCTTTTTGTTGGCGCCGATGGTCTTCTTTAGGATTTTGCAGAGCGTCTTGTTGAAAGCTTCTACGAGTCCGTTGGCTGCCGGATTGTAAGCCGTTGAGGTCCGCTGTTGAATGTGAAATTTTTCGCAGAAATGGTCCATGGCTCTGTTTTTGAATGGCGTACCGTTGTCCGTCATTATGTATCGGGGGACTCCATATCGATAGATGTTTTGTGTTCGAATGAAGTCGATGACGGTGACGGCCTTCACTTCTCGGTAGGCGGCCGCTTCGACCCATTTTGAGAAGTAGTCGGTGGCGGCCAAGCTGTACTGCCTGTCGGAGTCGGATTTGGGAGAGATGGGGACAATGATGTCCATCCCCCAAGCTTCGAACGGCCATGATGCAACCATTGGGTGAAGCGGCTCCGGCGCCTGGTGTATGTAGTCCGCATAGAGTTGGCATTGTTCGCACGACCGAGCCATTTCGATAGCGTCTCTGAGCATCGACGGCTAGTAGTAGCCCAGTCGTTTGACTTGTAAGTGGAGCATCGGGCCGGCTTGGTGTTCGCCGCAGATTCCACTATGTATCTCTTGCAGAACTTGCGACCTCTCTTCCTTTGATAGGCAATGGAGAAGTAGACCCTCGTACGACCTTCAGTAGAGTACGTCATTGATGAAGACATACCTCGGAGCTGCTCGGTGAATCTGGACTCGCTCTCTCAGGTTGACAGGGAGTGTTCCGTCGTGAAGGAAGTTCGTAATGGCTCCTCTCCAATCTTCGGTTTGATTTTGACTGGCCGAGATAGGCAGAGATTCTTCTATTTCATCTACTTCGTCTTCCTCTATTTCTCCCTCGGCCGGTGGAGGGATTACCCATCGCTCGCAAATGGGGATCTGGCTTGGTCGCTGGTCGAACTGTGCCAAACTGGCCGCGATGCCGGCTAATGCATCGGCTGGCCCATTCGCGGAGCGAGGGACATGGTGGAGTGAAGCTTCCGGGATTTGGGCCAGAAGTTCACCGACATGTCTCCAGAGTGGTTCGAGTTCAAATTTCTTTACTTTGAACTCTCCTGTAAGCAGCTTGATGACTAGAGCTGAGTGATAAGTGTCCAAAAGACACTTATTTATGCATGATTTATTGATCATAAATTCCTAAATTGAGTTGATTATGAGCATGAAAGTGAAAAATATAACTCAATTACATGTTTTGTGTCTCAGGTACCCGGTAAAAGATGAAAATCTGGATTCTGAGGAAAAATGAAGGAAAAAGGAGCAAAATCAAGCAAAAGAGGGAATGGCGCGTCCGCGCCGATTCTGGCGCGACCGCGCCGATTAAATGTGCATAAATTCAAATAAATTCAAGAAAATCCTAACGGCTAGTGAGGCTGAAAGGAGGGCAGTTCGTGAATGTGAAATGGCGCGACCGCGCCTCACGAGGGCGCTACCGCGCCATGAAGATGGCGCTATCTCTGGCGCTGCCGCGCCGCTCTGTTTCCATACATGGAGTTCAAAGTGCTATTTCGGGAAGTCGGCAAGAGTCTAAGGAGTGGCGCGACCGCGCCACTTCAACAGCATAAAATGGCGCGACCGCGCCAAGCGGTCTCCTGAATTAGGCGGATTTCGAGTTCTGTGGCGCGTCCGCGCCAAAATTCGGCGCGACCGCGCCGTTGACTCAGCAACTGAAAATACGAAAATCTTGGGAACCTGCAATCAAATCGAATCCAAACTTGGGAGAAGGAGTCTCAGACGTCTAAGGAAGGTGCCCACGAAGAGTTTAAGGTAATTTACTTGAGTCCAGATGCATTGAATGGTCCAAGAGAAGAAGTTAATTCAAAATAGGAATCTGCTGCCAATGGAAGGAGATAAATCCGAATTTTGTGAAGATCAGAGAAGGAATTTCACAATTCCAATTGAAGCCAAAATTTGAACGAAGCTTCCAGGTACTACAGAGGATCGTTTCACGAAATTTCAGGTCAATCCAAGCCAGGATTCTCGAGTTACACATCTTCAAAGTGGTGGACCCGTGCAGAAGTTGGCAGCAGAAACCAGGCAACTTCCTTCCCTCATATCTTGAGTTTCCCAACTCAGAATTGATTCAAACTTCGTGAGTATGGAAAGGACTTCAAAAGGAAGGTCCTTATGTAATTTTAGCCGATTCTGAGGTCGAAAAAGGGTACTTCATACCCCTGGACAGAGAACAATTTACATGGCATGGGCAGCAGAACAAGTATATAAGGAGATCCGAGGCAAAGAGCAAGGCATCCAGTTTTAGCATCCAGTTTTTTATCGAGTTTTCATCCAGTTTCGAGTTGTAAATACAGTAGTTTAGGTTTTTATTGTTTTTAGTCAGTGTGGAGTTGAGAGAGAGAGAGAGAGAGAAAGACGGAAGAGATTTCAATCAAGGAGGAGTTGAAGCTAGGGGCAGTCCTCAAAAGGGGGTTTTCTGTACTTTATTTTCTTCTTGTTTTCATGGTTGTAATTAATTCCTCTTTCAGTTTTTGTTTGATTATCATGGAGTAGTCTCTCTTTGTTGGGGAAGTCATGAATTTCTAGTTTGTTATATGTTTGAATTCTGAATTTTATAGCAATAAAATATCCTGCTTTTGTTTTAGAAACTGAGTTCATTGCTTATTTCTGATCTGAATTGATATTTGAAGTTTAATGAGGTTCGAATAGAGAAGTTAAATTTCAGTGGAAAGTTGGGTTGGTCATATGATTCTTTATTTTCTAAAACAACTCGCTTTTCTAACTAGTTGTTTCCGGATTGTGATGGAGACTAGTGGAAAAGTTATGTGACTTTTTTATAACCCTTGTTCTGAATGAGAGAGTTGATATTTTTGCACTTAGGATTTGAATGTTTCCGAATTGTGATGGAGTTCAAAGAATGAGTGAAAGTTAACATGTTTTTCTCACTAGTTGTGTCCGGATTGTGATGGAGACTAGTGGAAAGCAATTTTACTTTTTAAACAGTTTTGTTCTGAATAAGAGTTGCTCTTCAAGCTTTTATATTTATGCACCTAGGACCTGAATGTTTCCGGATTGTGATGGAGTTCAGAGATTAGGTGAAAGTTATTTCCTGTATATGGGTAACCAGGTTTTCAAAAGCTAAGTCAAGGTAAGGATACTTGAGCAATAAAATCAGAATTCTGCATATTGACAACTAGGAGAGATTAACATTCTTCCCCAACATCTCATCTCTATTAGTTTTTCCATTGGTTTAATTCTGTTTTCTTTTCAGTTTTCAAAACCAAAACCAAAAACTTCTTTTCCCTCAATCAGTAGAAAAATCTTTGCTTAAACTGAGTTCTCATCAAGGTCTCTGTGGGATCAATATCTGGACTCTCGAGTCTATATTACTTGCTGACCTAGTGCACTTGCTAGACTCTCAACACTGAGTTGTCGTAGATGTTTAATTGTGGCAACCACATTTCGACTGCTATGTCGAGTCCGAGAAGGAGAGCTTGGTACTCTGCTTCATTGTTCGAGCAAATTTGGGTGAGCAGGAACGAGTATGGCAGCAAATCTTTCCTTGGTGAGACGAATAGGACTCCGGCGCTAGCTCCATTTCTTCGCGCGGCTCCGTTGAAGTACATCTCCCAAGGAGGGAGTACCTCGACCAGAAATATTACTTCATCTTGTAATTCCTCTATTAACTCCCATTCGGCAGGTACCGGGTGGTCGGCCAGGAAATTGGCTAATGCTTGGCCTTTGATACCTCATTGCGGTATGAAATTGATTTCAAATTCGGAGAGGAGCAGCGTCCATTTTGCTAGTCGACCATAGAGAATTGGTCGCGACATAATGTACTTTAGCGGGTCGGCTCTCGAGATGAGGTTCGTCGAATGCGCCAGGAGGTAGTGCCGAAGCTTTTGAATTGCGAAGATGAGAGCTAGGCAGGTCTTCTCGATTGGAGAATAGTTGAGTTCAGCGCCCACCAATGTTTGACTTAGATAGTACAGAGAGCGTTCTTTGTTGTTCTCGTCGCACTGAGCTAAGAGAGCTCCCAACGATTTCTCCTGTGCGACTATGTACAGCAGCAGCGGTCTGTCGACAATTGGGGCTATGAGAACTGGTGGTCTGGTGAGATACGCCTTTATGTTGTTAAAGGCGTTTCGGCAACCACTCGAACGGTGTATCTTTTTTAAGCAGACGGCTGAAGGGCTGGCATCTCCCGGCTAGATTCGAAATGAAACGCCGAATGTACGCCAAGTGACCTTGGAAGCTTTTCAGTTCGGAGACGTTTCTGGGCTCCTGCATCTTTTGGATGGCTTCGATTTTCGACTGGTCAATTTCAATCCCTTTGTGATGGACGATGAATCCCAGGAATTTGCCCGAAGTGACGCCGAATGCACACTTTAACGGATTCATTTTGAGCTGAAACCGTCGCAGTCGCTCGAAGACTGCTCTGAGGTCGAGAAGATGGTCGGCCCTCTGTTTTGTTTTCACCACCAGGTCGTCGACATAGCATTCGACGCGCTTGTGTAAGAAATTGTCGAAAATATTCTGCATTGCCCTTTAGTAAGTCGCACCAGCATTCTTGAGTCCGAACGACATCACTTTGTAACAGAAGATGCCTTTGGGCGTGCAGAACGCAGTGAGCTCCTCATCCTTTGGGTCCATCCGGATTTGATTATAACCGGAGGAACCATCCATGAAAGATAAAGCTTCATGACCCGTCGTCGCGTCGACCATAAGCTCGGTTATCGGCAGAGGGAAGTCGTCCTTCGGGCACGCCTTGTTCAGGTCGCGAAAGTCCACACAGACCCGAATTTGGCCAGTCTTTTTCTTGACAGGCACGATGTTAGCGATCCAGGACAGGTATTTCACCTCTCTGATGAAGTTTGCCACGATCAATTTGTCGACCTCCTTTTCAATTTCTGGCACCAGTTATGGTCGGAACCTTCGCTGCGACTGCTTGACTGGCCGGATAGAGGGATGAATTGCCAATTTGTGGACCGCAACTCGCGGATCGAGGCCGGGCATTTCTGTTTAGTTCCAAGCGAAGATGTCGCGATATTCGCGGAGCAACGCCATGTATTCAACTTCTTCTTCAGCCGTCAGTGAAGCATTGAGGAATGTCGGCCTCGAGTCTTCTACTGTGCCCAGGTCAACTTTCTTTAGTTCGTCGACAGTCGACTGACCTCCTTCTTCGAACTCGGCCAGAGTCTCCTTCAAGACGAATTCCTCTTCTTCTTGGTCATCATCAGTGATGGAGATGTGATTCACCATGACCGAATCGTATGCACGGGCTCGTGCAATGGCTACTCTCAGAGTGTAAATAACCACTGGTTTCAGTGCGTCTTTCTTTTTCGTCGGAGTTTGGCCGACTGAAACTTGGTGTACATCTGCCGAAGCCTTCCTAGTTATTTTAACTGGCTTCGCATGGCTAGTGTAGATTTTGACCGGCTTCTGCTTCTCGTAGCCGAGGCCTAGGCGACCTTGGTTGATTCTTTGACCTTCGTTTCTCAGCTTCTCTTGTTCTGGAGTGAGAACCGGTAAAGTGACGGGCGGTTTAGCATGAATTTCATCTTTTGTAAGGTTGCCCCCAGCTCTGGCCATCAATCGGTAGGCGTTCGGGTCAAAACCTTCTTTGGAGCGTGTGGACGACAACTGCTGTTGGCTCGGCAACTGTTTCACGATGCTTCGTTCCTCCAATTTTGGCAGAGGAAGCGTGACATTTTCTGGCAAAGGCGTCGGCTGAATTTTATGGCAGACGACCAGTGGAGCTTCTTCTTTCTTCCTTTGCGATTGTGGGATGTACCGTAAGATGGGTACACTGCGCTGCGCTGGCTTTGGAGTGGCTGCGGCCGAGTTGTGGCCGTGTGCCAGCTGGCTGTTGGACGCAAGCTGTTTTGGTGACACGACCTGCGTCGTGGTCTGTTTTGGAAATGCAACTTGCTTCGGCGTCGGCGGTTTTGTGGCCTGCAACGACTGTTTGAGCGTTACGACCTGCGTCGGTTGTTTAGACGATACTGGCTGCGTCGGAGTGCTCTTGGCGTTCGCTGCCTGGTTCAACCATGGCGACAATTTGACTATCGGTCTGGTCGTCAGATAGAATTTGGCGTCTGCGAACGATGCTTCTGCCTCTGTGAATGGGCTTTCTTCAGCATATACCGTCTTTTGTTTGCCGTTTTCCCAATACTTGAAACATTGGTGTAGTGTGGATGGCACAACTCCATTTGAATGAAGCCACGGTCGACCCAAGAGCAGATTGTAAGATGTCCTGGAGTCGATGACTTGAAAAGGAGTTTCAGCTACCATGTCGCCAATGAGCAGCTTGAGATTTTCCATGTCGAACGTTCTTTGGCCCTCCTGGTTGAAACCTTGGATGAGGAGAGAGCTTGGAGAGAGGTCGCCTATAGAGAGACCGACGTTCTTCATCGAGCGAATAGGCAGAATGTTGACTGCGGATCCACAGTCGATGAGGATGTGGTTGATTTTGTGGTCTCTAATGTAGCCGGAGACGAACAACGGTCTATTGTGATTTTTTGTCCCCACTTGTGCGTCCTCTTCTCGGAATGTAATGCACGGTGGGCATGTTACGGCAAGTGCTTGTTCCGACTTTGCAAGTTGCGGGGAGGATAGTGCATCTTCTTCCTTCTTTCTGTAGGGTGGAGTCAGGTCGACTTTCGGCAAGTCATGGTTTCTCATGAGCAGCGTCTCAAGTTTGGCTTTGAGTTCCTCTGGTTTGTTGAGGACCCAAATTAGAGCTTGTCTTGACCGAATGGCCAAGTCGAGGTCGTCTTCTATCTCATTCAATGGTGAGATTTGCTTCAACGACGTCTCGAGGTCGTCGCATTCGACGACCGATCTTTTGCCTTTCTCTTTGGACACTATTGGCTCGGGAGGAGCTGTTGAGCAGGTCGCCACCATTGCTGGCGGCGCGAAAAATTCCTTTGGGAAGAACTCCACCAGTGTGACGGGTCTTCTCTTCTTTTTGCTTGCCCCCTGAACATTGGTCCTGGGAGCTTTTCTTTGGCGCTTCGCGGCTTTCTTATTTGACCGCTTCGCCTTGATTTTGGTGGTTGTCAGTGCTGGTTCGACTTCTCGAAGAGGCCTCTTTCTCCGGGTAACCAGGATCCACCCCTCTGCATCGGCAGCAGCTAGTTCATGGGGTGCCGATTTTGGTGCGACCTTAGCCGGTGGTCGTCTGTGATTGTGTGGTCGGTTGGAGAACCAGATTTTGGATGGTACTCTTTTCGTGTGACCTTCTGCAGGTGTAGCCGAGTTCGCTGGTTTGGCTCGGCTTGGATAGAAATGGCATGTGAGGAGGTTGTATTTTCTGCTCCTTCAATTTCGATGCGGCCTTGAGCCGCCAGCTTCATGATACGATCCTTTAAGATGAAACATTTTTCCGTCAGATGCCCAACCAGTCGATGATATTTGCAGAAATTTGGATCCTTGCTCTTGGATTTGTCCCCATGTCTTTTGATTTCTGGCAGCCTCAGTAGTTGGTTGTCAAGGAGTTGGTCGAGCATGATAGGAACGTCTGCGTCGGCAAAGGGATATGTCTTTGCTTGTCGTTCCTCCAGTGACAGCTTCTTGTAGGTGCCCCCGGTTAGTTGCCGTGGGAGGTAGGTTGCCTTGACCTTGCTTCCGACCTTGATAGGTTCGAAAGTGTTCGTCGCGAAAGAGGATTTTGTTTTCTCCTTCGTCTCTTTTAGTGCAGTCGCGGCTGGTGCCTTCCCCTTTTTGCGAGGGTCGACAGAAGAGGATCCTTCTTCTCCTCTTTCCTCTATCAAGTTTTCCATATTGTGGGCTTCTGTTTCAAGCTCTTGCAAATAGTTCGGCCTCCGGCTACGGATATAGCGCAGGAGTTCCCATTGCATCCCTCGCGAGCACATCTCTATTTCGGCCTCGAGGGAGAGGTTTGAGCTTTCTTTGCAATTTAAGCTCAAGTTCCTCCATCGGTTAATGTAGTCAACTACTTTCTCGCCCTTCTTCTGCTTGAGATTGGCGATCTCGACCAGTGTTACGTTGTGCTAAGTGCTGTAGAATCGGCTGAGGAACTCGCGCTCCAACTGTTCCCAGCTGTCGATGGACTCCTGGGGTAGCTCAATGTACCAGTTGAAGGCATTTCCCTTCAGCGACCAGCCGAATTGCTTCACCAGCAGATCACCGTCGGTGCCGGCGTTGTTGCAAGTCTCTCTGAAGTGGACGACGTGCTGCTTTGGATGCCCATCGCCATTGAATTGCTGAAATTTTGGAGGGTGGTACCCGACCGACATAGGAATGTTTTGGATCCTCTGCGTGTAGGGCCTGCGGTAGGCGACAGATTTGTTGTCACCCGAGCTGTTTCATACAACATGGTTGATTAACTCGTTGATTGCGTCGATGGTGAGAGCAGTCGGATCCGCTTTGGCTCGGCCTCTGTGAACGGTCACTGGTGCGACGGGCGGCAGCTCGTCGTCGGATGAAGGATCTTCTGGTAGTGGTTCGACTGAGCCATTGGTAGTCGTCCGATTTCGGTCGACTTCTTGAGAGACACTGCCAATGTTGTTCACAGCTACGCCCATCTCGAGCCGGTCCAGTATTCTCGCTATCTGGGCGTCGTGGGCGGCAAGTTGCGCGTCTTTGATACGCAGCTGTTCGCTCTGCTCCGTTAGCGCGGCTTGCAGTTCGGCCAGTTGCTCCTCGACTATTTTGGCCAAAGTTGTCATCGCGGCCATTTTGACAATTTGCGCCAAAGAATTTGTTTTCGGCACGGCTTGGGATGGTGAAGCTGTTACCGGCGACCGCTTCAGAGAGATGGCCATCGGCGTCGGAGAAGAGATCGCCGTGGGCGACCGGTCGAAAGAGCTAGTCGTAGGTTGATAGCGGGAAATGGCCCTGGGAGGTGACTGGCTTGCAGTGGCAGCCACCGGTGAGAGTCGGCGAGATGGAATGGGCGATGTGGTAGTCGGGTAGGTCGCCGGCGTTTGTCGGCGCGGTGAGCGGATAGGTGGTGGTCCCGCTGCTGCGTTGAGTGCAGTCAGGAGGTCATACGAAACCAACACGATCGGTGAATTGTCTGTGGCCGTCGCTTTCTGTATGGAAGAGGCCGACGATGAGTGCGTTCTCGCCGCGGAGGAGGAGATGCCTCCGTGTTGCTTGTATCGCTGCACTAAAGTGGGGACGATAGAGCTTCTACGTGAGGGCGGCGACTGTGCCGGGCTAACAGTCGGGCTGTGAGGAGGAGGGGATGCAGCGACGGCCAAATATGTTGGCTTGGTCATCGCTGGCATTAATTTGGCGGAGGCCGCGATGGCTTTTGTGGAGGCCGCGGCAGCCTGTGGTACGAAGACGACACTTGGACGGCGCGCATCGCGCATGAAGGGAGCCTGTCCGGTGGACAAACTCCTGGCCAGAGCCCTCGTTACTAGGCGAGTGGCTGGTGGTGGAGAGGTAGGAGCACGGAGGTCGGCCAAAACTGCGACAGACGACCCACGGACTCCTGCGGTTGAGTCTGCGATCGCGGCGAGGCGCAGGTGAGCAAAGCTCGAGGAGGCAGTTTGTTCCCTTGTTGTTGTTGTTGTTGTTGTTGTTGGCCATGGCTGAGGTTGGAGTTTTTTTTTTGTTTGGTTGGACGGAGAAGGAGATGAGAGGTAGGAAATGTCCCACCGGGTATGGCAAATCTGTTTCACCGAAAATCCGCCGGTCCGCGAAGAGGCGCAACCGAGAGAATAATTCAATTACTTTAGAATGAATTTGTCTTACAGGGTGTATTTTGTATCAAAGAATGCGAGTACAATTTCCTAGGCTTCCTCTGATTCTATCTCCGTATGAATTGTAGAAGTTTTGGCTTTTAGCTAGAACGTCGAAGTTTGAGTTCTGGAACGAGTGTGCACGAACTGTTGTGGCTTTTGTCCGTCAGACGGAGGTATTTTTATGCTCCGTGTGTGTCGACTTGTGACGTTGTCGGCGAACATGTAGAGCTGCTCCGGTCGAACTGTTGAACGACGAACTGCGAGTGGCTTGACTTCTTCTTTGGCTCGAAAGCGTTTCTGTGAGTGAGAGCTTCTGGGTGAAAGATTTTTCCAACCCCTGCGACAGAACGTTTCTGGCTATTTGTAGCCTATTCTGTTTGATCGTTGAGGTCGATCCTTGAAAAGGGGATCACCCTCCTCTTTTGTTGAGGAAGTTGAGGAAGAAGAGGGGAGGAGGAGGAAGAAACGGATCGTCGCCTCCTTTTTCTCCTTCGGTTGACGACCTAGTACTGTTTTTTTTTTTTTTTTGACATTTGAATTGAGTGACAAGGCATGCTGACTAACGCTGACATGGTGATTTCTATTGACGTGGCGCCGACTATGCCGCGATGACGCGAAGGCGTGACTGGAATCCGCGATGGACCGTGTTGGGCGACCTTGAAAGTTGACGAAGCCTACCCATGAGCCTTAATTACTGGGTTGATGGACTTCTGGGCTTACTGAATTTGGGCCATGGACATTTTGGTGCGTACACATATAGTTATTAAATCTATTAAATAAAGTACTTATATAAGAAAATACATAAAAGCATAAATAGCTTAATTACATAAATAACTTAGCTTTAATTACAAAAAATAAAGAAGATTGGGTTGAGTTTAATGGCTTGTTGCCTGAAAAATCATGTGTTAGCCTTTAATCAATATATAAGATGTTAAATTTATGCCTTCATATTTAAATTACTATATTACACAATACCCAAATGAAATTTTTTGAAAACATTAAGTAAAACAAATAACCTTATAATTCAAAAGTCATAATCATGGTTTTTTTTTTTGCCTAAGAATATTGAGTGACCACTTAAGTTGTGCAATTAATAGTCTTTACAATTAAAAATCAAAAAGATCAAATTGACATAAACACCCAAAAGTCTTTGCAAATTAAAATAAATTAGCTTAATTACATCAAAATCAATAATTTAGCATAGATTGCTAACCAATATGTGCCAAATATTATATATATCATGTTGAAGATAATTTTTAAATAAAAATTATTAACTGAGACAACAATCGTTACATGATACATCAGAGAGCCCGGATCCGCGGGCCAAAATGCAGCGTGGGCAGTTCCGTGTCTATTCGCTTTGGCCATTTTGGCCAGCGTATCCGGGCTCCATATCAGAACCTCTCGGGAAGAGTACTTACTACAGTTTTTACGTTAAATAATGGACGAAAATGGATTGTAGGTTGAAATTGAGCCAGTTCGTGAAAGGAAAGGTGGCCGTTTGACTGAAATACAATATCGTTCATGCATGAGTGTACAACCGACAAGGTCTCCATTCCATATTTCCATTATTGATCTTCTGTAAGTTAAGATCACGTTGCATTTGAAAACACTGAAATCCAAGAGCTATACAAACTCCATCGAAATCCGACACTTCATGCAACTTAAATCAATATATATATATATATATATATATATATATATGTAGCAGAGAGCACGTACGTACCCCTGCATGCTATGACCAGAGTATAGCCGAAGTGGCAAATTACATTTGATAATAAAGATCATGACTAGTAATATAATATAACGCCGTCCAACAGTACTTATGGATCAGTCCCATTACAGATCTTTATATGTTATAGTACGGGCAGAGCTGGAAACAAGATGAATGTTCCTTCAAAGGGTTGGGCCACAATCCATGGAGAAAGGGAGCCCCAGTCCGTTGTCAGACATGTAGTAATGAGGGTGAGCTGCGTCCATGACCACGAACTGCATCTCCTCCGAAGGCTTCCAGTGTCGTTTCCTTTGGTTGATGAACCAGTTGTTTATTTGCTTCTGATCCAGGCCTGTGGCTTCTGCCAGGGCGATCTTCTGGGACTCCTGGAACACACACCTCAGAGAGGATATATCAAAATCTGAAATCTATCTCAGTTATACGTATCAAAAACAGTACGATTATATATTGAAAAGAGTAGTAGTGCCACAGATAAATACCGAAGGGTAAGGCCATTTGTAGTGTCTGCTCCACCAATCAAGCAGCTGTTGCCTTGCTTCCTTGGGTAGCTTCCCTTTCTTTCTCTTCTTCAGGAACTCCTGTTTCAGGCTTCCCAAGTACCCACTGTATTTGCGAAGCAGCTGACCTTTGAGCTCTCTGTCTTCTGCTTGTGGGTCTATGTAGCTCTCATTTGCATCCACGTCATCCTCAGATGACCCATTTCGCTCCGTAGCTTCACCACACCCTTGGGAAAACAACCAAAATCAACCTTTTACAGTGCACATAATGATATATTTATTATAGATCATGATTGAAGAAGTCATTTTCAACCTCAACCAAGGAGATTAAAGGAGCTGAAAACTTCCTTAGTTAATAATAGCTAAGGCATCCTTTAAAAACAGACAGGTGAAAAAATGTAAAGCAGCTTTGAATCAATACTGATGCCAGTGAAAGCAATTATTAAAGAAACAAACTTTTTTGCTTCCTTCTCAAACAAAAACAAATGGTAAATGGGTAGCTAACATAAAATGGTTCTTGACTTCAATCTTGTGCGCTTCAAATCTTTCACTAGTCAAACTCAGATTTTCAGTTAGATTTGAAAAAGTAGATATGATCATTAGTGTTTCAAATGTACTAGCTAGTTACAAACATATATAATCAATACAACATGAAAAAAGAGCACAAGATATCATCTTGGAACAGTGAGAATTTTTAACAGAACCAGCACAAACAACCCTTCTTCCCTCCTTCCCTCCCTCCTCCCTCCCTACATCTCTCCACCCCTCCTTTGTTTATTTTGAATTAGCTTCCTAAATAGCAATTTAGGCCTACTACAAGAACAAAAAGGCCTCTCTTGTATCAGCAATAAATCAAACATCCGAAACACCTCTTTATTCAAACAACTGCCACCCATGAATGCTAAGGCCACCAGCACAATCTCACAGAACAGATTTGTCTGCCGAATTAACATAGTAATTGATTCTCATTATCATATCCTCTACAAAAAAATGCAAAAGTCCAATAGTCTAACATTACAAAAAGTTTCTCACTGACCCACAGTGCCATAATTTTTTCCTGCATCTTTTACATGACTTACCAAATGAAACTTTTCAAATATCAGAAATTATGCACAATCATGATCACAATGTTTATTTGTTAAACAAGCAAAGCTCAGGAGGGGTCAAGACGGAACTGTTGTGCACTTTGGCCAAGTAATGATCTAAAGGATTCAGTATAAATCTATAGCTGAGAACAATACCACTGAGGTTCTTTAGTGTGTCCACAGACCATGGTCCATCAGTTATTTTTCTTTGCTGTGGTTCATATGAATTCTAAAATTCTATCATAACTACTGCTAATTTCCCAAGATACATGCTAGAAATCAATAAGTAGTAAAGAAAAGTGGGTTTTAGGATATTATTTTCAATTTCATATATATATTTGGACCATAAAATTTTAATCAGACAAGAGGAATAACTTCAAATGATGCCTTTCACATGAAAACCAACTTTACCCAAATAAGAAACTTATCTTTCCTCAATCATAGCACATGGATGAGAAGCAAAGACAAGATCAATAATATTCATTATGTGAAAATTGTATGTAAGACTGGAGAAATTAGGTACGAAATAAACAGAATGGATAAATAAAGCAAAATAAATAAATAAATAAAATAATCTTATTTTAATCATTTTTCCTCCATTTTGTTTCACCAATCCCTCCTATGTCCTTCTCAAGACCCTCATGTTTTATGAGTCCATATATGTTGATGGATTCAAAAGAAGTTACAATGTATGGGAGACATGCCAATGATATGTTGTCACATAGCAACACCCGATATTGTTAAGGAAACCAAAAACATTCACATACCTCAACAACATATCAACAGTGTCAACAAAACCAATTGTGCCGCATTGTCATGAAGCTAATTCAGTATAAAAGTTATATTCTCATGACACTTAGTGAATATAAAGCATTGCTTTATCTTTCCAGAATTCGAGAAATAGTTTATCAGCTTTGTTGGGACCGGGAACAATAGTCTTTTCTTTTTTCTCTAAGTTCTATTTGGTGCAGTATCTATTATCAATAAATTCCATAGCGATACAAAAAAGTTGTGCTTAGAGCTCCAACGCCAAGACATGTATACCTAAATCAAACACAATCCAGCAAACTGATTAAAACATCCATTCAGTACATTGCACAAGATTCAATATTCACATGTCTTACCCTTCTCCAAATATCATAGAAGCATTGAACCTGATGTTGATATGCCACTGAAATCAAGATTAACTAGTATAAACATTATAATCTCAAATTATGTAATGCCACACAAGTTGATAGCACACATGACATATCACGCGAATTCTTAACTACAAAAGGCACAAGCTAGTAAAGATTTACCAAGAACAATAATGAAGAATTGATATCCATAGATTAATAAAATAATTCTAATAGTATAATAGCAAGATAATTTAAAAGTAAACTCTTAATTTGGTAGTAAACTAATTCGAATTATTTTATCTATCTCCTTTTCCAATAATTATTAGTGAATCCATATATAGATGAAAGATTAAGTCAGTTTGGATATTTAGAAGTGATATCAAAAGAAAAGCAATGGTTTCTTTTGGTTTGCCCCAAGAGTTAAATCTCTAGGATTTCATCCAAAAACTTTAAGGAATAACTTCCAAGAAAGTCTATGAAAAACTATAAAAAATTCTTTCTGTTGGAAAACAACAAATAAATGTGGAAACATCAGTTATAAAAACCACAGTTGGTTCAGTCTAATAGTTTTCTCATACTTGTTTAGAATCTTGGTGATTTGCTAGTTATTGTGCTACAGTCAATAGTGAAATTGGTCTTTCTAAACTTGCCTGTGGATCAATAGAACTAATTACACCATCTTTCACATAAATAATTTAAAGGATCCGTCCTGAAAGCTTTTTGATAAGGGGCAGTCTCTAACATAGGTATGAGCAGTCTTAATGTCAGAGTTGTTGATTGTAGTGAAAAATAAAATTGGAGAGACAATTCTGCTTATTAAATAGAGAAAACTGCCAAAAGGAAATGCATGTGTTCAAAGCTCGGCAGCTTTTCATGTTACAGCAATAATCTTCTTGCAATTTTTTATTTCAATTATTCCCAGGAGCTTAGGTTGGTGTCAATCAATTCACAAGACTAATTAGCTCATCCTCTCTTCTTCCATCTCCCTTTGTTCCAGTCATTTTCTTTTCTTTTGTGTACTTTTTTTCATCCTGTCCACTCATATCAAATGTAGTCAAACCCTGACATTAGATGAATTACCCAAAATTCAATAAATAAAATGAAATTCTGAGTCGATAAAGGTTCAAAATTCCCTAGAACTTACATAATCAAAATGAAAATTTGGTTTATACCATCTTGACACGAAACCCAACACTAAGATGAAATGTTTGTGATACACAGTCCAGGCATCTCAAAACAACTTAAGCAACTCTCACCAACTTTATGTTCAAACTTAATCAGAAAATATCTCTCATGTAACCTCTTATTATCTTATAGATAATGAAAACATAGACTGCACATTTCATGAACCAAGATAGACCCAAAAAGTGCAGATATTTCATCCAAATCATCAAATTTCTAGCACTTAAGGACCTGGGGCCTGATAGATGTCACACCCCTTTTTTCCTGGGTTGTTCTACATTTTCAAGACTGACAGATATTGCACCCTTTTCTCTGAGTTGTTCCACAATTTTGAACTCCAGTGTCAAGAGCAATAGTCCTTCAATTCCATGGGTGATCACCGAGTCAAAAAGTCCAACATCAATCTTGTTTATTAATGTTTTGCTGTTCTTTAGAACCCTACTCATATGTAAGTTCAATTTCTTGATTAAGTACGTCTCTTACTGCATTTATTGGAGCATCTAACTAGTCTAAAAGCTTCCGCATATCAAAATTACCTGATGATTAACATCATAGCTAATTTGATTTACTCTATATATAATAACATAAATAATGTTAATAATTTTATTACCTGAACTTGGAGCCCTAACTTAATTTTTTATCATAAAATTTTTTTTTAAGTCGTGTTTCCTTTTGTTATCTAAAGGAGTTAAACCATTCAACCTAGGGTCCTTTCATATCTACCTATTATGCAAGCAAGAAGAATGAGAACATCAACAGATGCACAAACCATTTTCTTGGTAATAAATTATAAAAGTTACACTGAGAACATCCATGCAGTTTGAACTGGCAAGTTCACTCAAAAATGAACTTAACTCGAACTGTTTATAATAAGTCTGGTCGTCCATTTTCTGAACAGCACAGATTATTTTATAAAACCCTAAATATAACGACAACGCTGATTTTTAACAGACAGATATAAACATCAAAAGAAAAACAGCACAGCAAGCGGCTATAAAATATAAGAGAGAGGGCATGGAGGTTGGTTTTTTAAAACACAAATTAGAAGTTCCAGATTCTTAAGAACACAGATTATAAAGAAACCCTATAGCAGCTTGAAAAATCAACCTTAGTAGGCATCAAAGATGGCATTAATCTAGGAGGTTAAAAAATCAAAACATGAATCATTCTTAGAACAGTTAATGAAAAAAGCATATTCATCATACAGAAGAACCAGATATGAGTTCAGCATGGCTTTACATATAAATGGAACACTCATGAGAAACAGAAAAGTTGCATCTATATATGTATTAATTCGTGAAGGAGCTCCATCAATTAAGTATACAGAACACCACAGAAATTAAGTTCAGACTTGAGAAGGAACGAATATGGAGAAAAAAACAAACGAACAATATTATTTCATTAAACTACTTCCAAAAGCACACAGGGGACGAAGCAAAAGTAGGTTCACTTTTGAAGCCAGAAAAAGAAACCCAGAATCATGTTAGATCTTAGCAAGCGACCGGGGTCGTGTGTACGATCTTCACCAGCTCGTTTGAATCTCTAAAAATCTAGTGTGTTTCGGGAACGCAGTAGTACTACAGCCTTCTTTGTACTAGCTAGACTTATTAGGCTCGCCAGCTGCGACTCCAGATTCTTGCATTATTTTATTAATGGAGACGAGTACGTTATATATATATGGGCAGGAGTAAATTAATTAATTAAACAAAAGATTGACAGCAAGGGAGGGTAAGGTACGATTCAAAATGCATGGTACTGATGGAGGAGGAGGAGGAGATTAAGTTTGAGAGGGTGATTACTTTCACCAGATTCTGGAGATCGGAGGGTGAGAGACTTGAACTGACACTCGATCCGAGAAAGGAAGAGCATGGCTTCCTTGAAGGGCTTGGTGAGCTCTTCTTCGTACTTGGTGAGCATTTCGCAGTAGGCTTCCATGAATTGATCGAGGGCGGGGTCTTGGCCGAGGCAGGTGAGAGAACGAGGTGTCGCTTCTTCGGACGCACAAGCCTCCTCCAGCCTCGCCACCACCTCCGGTGGGGCTCCGACCTGTCTCATTGATGAACAAACACCATTACAGTACTTACCCACAAACATATATATATATATATATATATATATATATATATATATATATATATATATATGTATATATATCATGGCAAGTGACCAGAATTAAACGGGGTTCATCTTCTTCTTATATATAAGGTTCTTCTTCATCTTATATATACGAGAGATTTCAAGAGGAGAGAGTACTAAGCAAGCAAATGAGAGAATGGGAGAAGGAAACTTGGGTTGTCTTTCGTTTCTTTTTTACTAAGAAGAAGAAAAGAAGAAGAAGAAGAAGAGGAAGAAGAAGAAAGAAGAAGAAGAAAGACGTTTTGTGGTGGCACTAGTGTGAAATGAGAAGAGGTCATGTGGTAGTGCTCTTACATGGATGAGAGAAAGAGAGAGAGAGAGAGATTAAAATTAAGAGAGTGGTAGTGACGAAAAAAATAATTTGGTGATGAGTTTGGTGGGAGAAGTTTGGAGAGGGATGGACGCACCTTATGGCAATTGACATAGGCAGCCAAGAGACGAGGGTAGTGAGGATGAGAGAGGATCTTAGCCCTGAGAGAGCAGTTCTCTGCGTTATCCATGAAATAACAAGTAGTGTCATTGTTGCAGCTGCCATTCTGGTGATGGCCGCCGTGATGATCTATAACAAGAGGGATCACAAGACTCTGCAAGTTGCTGTTATTATTGTTGTTGTTGTTGTTGTTGTTACTGGTACCAGCTGCAACAGAAACTTGATGAGGGGAAGGAAGAAGAAGAAGATTACTAGTACTACTACTTTGATGATGATCATGAGCGTTATTTCCATTGGAAGACGACATCAAAGGCATCATGATAACAGAAGAGAGCCCATGGCTTCCGTCTCCAAAACCCTCCATCTTTTCTTCCCTCTTCTTCTTCCTCTCTCTCTTGGTGTACTACTACTCTCTCTCTCCCACTGAAGAAACGCCTGGTTGGATGAAATCACGAAAGCTCAAGTTGTCTCTCTCTCATGTTGTCTCTCTCTATCTCTGCATCATATCCATGGCCACAATGAATTTTCCATCTCCGTGTGTTTTCCCTTTCAGCTTTTTCTCACAACTCCCGGGTTTTGTGCTGCCTCTGCCTTTTTACAGAAAATCCTATGTAGTCAGTTACGGGGGTTGTGTTTCGTTCTCCCTCCCACTCTCGCCCCTGTACATGCACATCCGAAAGCGATCCTGGGTCTCTTTTCCTTTCTGTAGTGTGTGTACATTCAAACACAGTTACACAGTTAGCACAACACCAGGTAACATATCTCTCTCTCTCTCTCTCTCTTTTTCTCTGTACTCTCAGAGAGTGAAAGAGAGAGAGGGTGCGCAGAGCGCACGCGAGGTTTTGCAGAGAAGAGTGTGTTATTATCCTGCGCCTGGCCTCTCTGGTCTCTGCTGCAGGTCTTGCCTTCCCGATGAAAAACCCCCGCCCCCTCGTTTCTCGCACTCCGCGCTACTGTCTATGCTATCCACTGCTACACTACACCTGCTGCTAACCTACTCCCTCTGTGTACTACTCTCTCTCTCTCTCTCTCTCTGCGTAAGACTCTCTGTACAGAATGGAAAACAAACAAGCAACAGGAAAAAACAAGCAAAGTGTATCAGTCCAATCAATCAATTACTGATCATCATCTCCATTTAGCCACCACCAATCTCGGTTTTCTCTTCTCTCCACGCAAAAATATTAGCCCCCCCTCCTCAACACCTGATCAATTAAATCAAACTTCATTCTTATTAGACATTTTCTTCTTTTTTAGTCTTTGCATTTTGCTACTGCACTATACCACTGACGACCCTTCTCTTGTTTTTGTTGCTTTTTCACGTCTATACTTGTCACATTGAGACCAGTCTAGCTTCAGTCTTTACTGCACCAGTCAATGAAAGTATAGGCTACCTGATTGACCCATCTCGTTACGTATAAGATATAATGTAGTATATATGTATGTGATATCTTTGTTATATATATTTATTCCATGTTATCGGCGAATATGCACTGTGGAGAAAAAGGTTGCAGGAAAAAAAGCTGGCAAAAGTGGTGGGACAGTGCGAATGTTTCTTTCTTTCTCTCTAGTCTCTCTTTAAAGCTTAAAGTGGCCGGAGAGAGATCAAAGAGAACGTCATCATTTGGGAAAAGAGAAAAAACTCACATTAACGATCAAATTGCACTCATTCAAACCTCAATAATCAAGAGCACACGCAGAGAGAAGAGAGAGACTGAGATGTCTGTTTTTAATTAGGGCTGGCTACAAATATTACAAGCGCTGAGGAATCCAAGTCATGTAACTAACTAAAAAAAGCTCCTATCCTTATTCCTTACTGTAATATTCAGTACTAATTAATTAATCACACAGGCCGTACTTAATCTCTCAGCTGATCGATCACTAAAGTAGAAGATTTGATCTTCTTACCGCTTTTGATTCTCTGTCTCGGCTGTACCATGCACGACTCTCCCCCTTCTCTCTTTTTCCACATATATATGTGTGGTGATCGGTGATAGATAGATAGATGGATTGGATTCCCTATTCCCTTGCACTTGTTGCGTCTTACCTTTCCTTTTGCTGTGACCAGTGACCACACCCAAGTCTCTCTCACTCAATCACTCCCAGATTATAATTATTAGCTAGTGTTGATTAATGTTTTGCACCCTAACCACCATCAAAACATCAGCAATATAATTGCGCTTTATATATAAATACCAAACTTCTAGCAACCCTTTTTTTATATATGTATATATATATATATGTAACCAGTTAGTACTGCGCGCCATGTTTGTATAGTAAAAATTATAAGGTCCCGGGAAGCATGTGTCATTTCTTGTCTAAGGTATCTGGGTTTGTGATGCTGAAGTGATCATCAAGGTGGGCAGCATGCAAGTAGGAGTATAGTACAGGGCACAAGCGATATGGAGCGAGCAACATATATGAGAGAGGTCCCATCGGAGAGGCACTAATAATGGTGCAGAATGCATGGCGACCAAGGCATCATGCTCCGGGTATGGCCAACAACAGTGGTCACTTCAGTTCCAGTGATTAAACCCTTTGTTGGACCAACCAGGGTCCACATATGTACACGTATCACATATATATGATGCCATCTTACATATCTATATATTCTAGCTAGGCTCCATCAATCCTCTCCTTTCTGCTTCGACAATATATACATATGTATATTTTCGTCTGCTTTTAATTTCTTCTCTCTTTCCTCTTTCTTTAGAGAGAGAAAGAGAGCTAGAACACTATATACAATATATATATATACATATGCTGAATTGATCAAACGAAGCATATATGTCTTCTCACTCATATTCGAGCTTATAGCTTTTACCAGAAGACGCATGCTTCGATTTTTACGATAAAATTAATGGATTGAAGGGGCCAGCTTGGGAATGTGGGGAGAGCAGAGAAGGAGAGAGGCCAGGTAGGGATAGTTTCCGAGAAAGCAACCTCTTTTTTTTTTTTTTTTTTTTTAATTTTTCCAGGGACCGCCATTAATTAAAGCGCTGTCTATAGCTGTACGCAGAACACGGTTATACTGGGTCGGTCGTCCTCGGCCACTCGGAGGGAGCTATGGAGATTAGGATTTTCAGTTGACTGGACTAAGGGAATTAAAAAACAAAATCAAGAGAAAAGATTATAATCTTATAAATAATAATAATAATATATATAAGCATTTATTTGTATACGTAGAAGCTTGAGAGCAATGGGATATATTCTAATGTACAAAAACCATTAAAAGAGTAAAAACGTTTGGAATCATGTATATTTTATTCCATGGAAGATTATAAGGTTTTATAAGATATATAATTATTGAAAACCCTCTTCAAATATTATTTGATAACAGGGAAAATCAGATAATGAATGTGGCTGGATATTAAATAAGTTATTTCATACACCTTTTAATTAATTTAATTATTTATCAAATTAAAAGTAAAACCGATACTTTAGCGAGATAAACAGATTAATTAATAAAAAAAAGGTTAAATTTGTATAAACAATATATACATCATTATAATTTTGTTATTTATGCATATACAAGCTTAAGAATAATAGCATTCTAATGTATAAAATACAATAAGATCAGTAAAATAATAATACATGATCCTTAAAAGAAAAGACTTTAATCAAGTTTATCTCATAGTCTATTTAAAAAAAAAACGTTTATCCCTAGTATATTATAAGGTTTTCAAAAGGAATTACGTACAGTAACAGCCTAATTAATCGAATAATTAGGCATAATTAGGCAAATAGGTACGAAATGAGTCAACTTGGTTTTCCTTCCAAATAATAGTCAGTAATCAATATCCGATTACTAATTTCATTCTTTAATAAGGAATCGGCCATCAAACCGGTAGTAATGGTTTAACAGACTATTGTATTTTATACTCTGTATTTAATTTATATATATATTTTTTTTTTTTTTTTTTTTTGAGGAAAGTAAATACATTTTACTCCCAGCACAAGTTTTTACTCCCAATACTGCTGTAGAGACCAACCCAATACCTTCCGCAAAGAATAACTCCCATGGGACCACTGAGCTAATGCCCAAGACCCTATATTTTAAAATATTCTGAAAAGAAAAAAATAAATAAATAAAAACTTATAAAAATATTTATCTTTTCTTGTCATTCGGGGCCCGTCTTAAGTCTACAAAACTAATGTTTTAGTCTTTTCAAATAAGATTACGAAAGATTATATTATGATTCCGTAAAATAGTACCTACAATCAGGACAAGATCGATTTTTTAGAGACTTATGTTTGAATGGATGCCCGAGGCTTGGTCTCGTCCCTCTTATTATATATATATACGGTGCTAATTGGGCATTTTTTGATGATTTTCATTGAAGAGATACAAAATACACTTACTTTTCTTCTTGCCATGACTACTTAGATTGAGTGAAAATCTTGGGAAGAAGATATATTATGAAGGGAACTTTGTTTCCTCAACTCTGCAGGTGAGAGTATATATACATGACATTTGTACATAAATATTGAGACATACACTGGATTCCTAATGAAATTAATGAGGAAAATTTTATATGGCCGAGGTTGATCGGCAAGTAATAACAATGTTATCATCCATAAAATGAGAACTTATATTGTCGGGAAACTTTGGCAGTAGCTTAGTGTGGTCCATGGGAGTTATTGCTAATGTTTGTTACTGTTAGAACGAGTATGTGTGATTGGCTATTTGTAACAAAACACACTCCACGAGAGGAGTCCTGATTGAAGTACCAGTAAGGAAGTCGAATGATAACAGGAAACCAAGATGTGTTGGATCCCTTGATTATAGGTGGTTGCTATACGTGGATAATGCATATAAGGAAGTTGGGATGTAATAGGGAATTGGGTTGAGCTAGATCCCTTGATTATGGGATCAGATCATTAGAAATAGGACTCTGTGGTTGAAAGCGTAAAAAGACCCTTAGACTATAAAAGCTAATGGAGTCGTGGGATTAGGGTTACGCAGTGAGTAAAAATGAAATAATGGAGGATGAATTAAGGGGGAGTTCTTCATACTGATGATCGTGGATTAATACCTGTGAAGACCCTCACTCGTGCTGAACAAAAGAGTGTTTTGGCTCTTATTGAAGCTACTGGCAAATCGAGCAGTATCTCATCCTGAGGAGTCTGCGTGGAAGAAGTCTCTCTAGAGAGAGAACACACTAAGGGGAGAGCCTTAGTGTGAGGGGTATCAAGAAGCTTCTGTTGATCGTTGTAACAGGAAGCTACAAGACTAGAAGAGTTATGTTCGAATCCTGAGGGAGGAGAACCCATCGTTGTAAGTGTTTTCAAACACCATTACTTATGTAATACTCTCTAGTGGATTTCTGGTACCCTGGGCCGAGTGCCCCGCAGAGTAGGAACTATTGGTTCCGAACTGTGATAATAGTTTCTTGTGTCTATTGTGTCATAATCAATTAACGATAAGTGTAAGTACACCAATCTCCGGGTGTAAGTACACTCCTACGTACACGTGAAGCACAATAATAATCTCAAGTGGTATCGAGGCGAGCTCCAGATTAGTTTGGAGAAAAAGATCTAGAGAAGCTTCACCGGTAGAGAAAATGGGGTCAGATCTCGAAAGAAGGAGCCTCAAACTCCGCACCACCATTACTTGATGGGTCTAACTATTCTTCTTGGAAGGCCAAGATGCAAATCTACATAAAGGCACAGGATGAGAAGGCCCGGAAGACCATTGAGAAGGGATGGTGTCATACAACGAAGGTGATTGGAGAAGGTGATGATATGAAGATTGTTGAAAAGCCAGATACAGAGTGGACAGAGGAAGAAGAGAGACTCTCTAACTGCAATTCCAAAGCGTTGAATGCTATATTTGGAGGAGTGAATGAGGAACAGTTCAGGAGGATCTCTGCTTGCACCACAGCCCAAGAGGCATGGAGAATTCTAGAAGTTCACTATGAAGGGACTGAAAGTGTTAGAATGTCAAAGTTGCAGATGCTCACCATTCAGTTTGAACTTATGCGAATGAGGGAAGACGAGTCCATATTGGAGTATGAAGGCAAAATCAGAGATATAGCAAATCAATCTGCAGCTCTTGGAGACAAAATCCCTCAGAATCGGCTTGTGAGAAAGGTATTACGATCTCTGTCCTCTAAATTCAAGATCAAAAGAGTAGTTATTGAAGAGTATAAAGTCATTGACAAAATGACACTGGATGAGTTGATTGGGTCTTTGAAAACTTTTGAAATGAACGAGGAAGCAGAAGATTCAGCAGAGAAAGGGAAGAAAGAGAGTATAGCCTTACAATCAGTATCAAATGAAGAAACATTACAATTGACAGATAACCGTGGTCCATCAGTGGTAACTTTAGCAGAGTTAGATGAAAAAGTTTCTTTGCTGGCAAAAGGGTTGAACAAGTTCATCAAAAGGGACAAGAAGAAGAGGTATTTGCAAGGCAATAATAGACGAAACAATACTGGAACTGGATCTACCAAAGTTTTAGCCAAGAAGAAAGTAGTGGTATGTTATGAATGTGGTGGAAAAAGACATATTCAATCGGAATGTCTTACTTACTTGAGAAAACAGAAGTCATCTAATGATACCAGGAGTGATGATGAAAGTAGTGAGTCTGATGAAGAGGAATGCATTTTGTTGCATTTGCAGCAAAACTCGGGCAGAAGGTGATGTTGTCATCAAAATCAAAAAATCATCTTGGTGAAACAAGCAGCAAAGAAGACACATAGGATGAGGATGAGGAGATTACAGTGGACGCCATTATCCAACTATGGGATGGGGTACTTGAAAGTACAAGGATTCTTAAGGAACATCTGAGTGTGCTTGAGCAAGAGAATGCTGGACTAAAGAAACAGATTGGTATGATGAGAAAAGAAAATCAAATACCAACAGATGAAGAAAGGATCTTGAGAGAATTAGTCTCTTCCCTTGAAAATGACAATCACAAACTAAAATAGGAGAATGCTGAGAAAGAAAAAGTGATATTGAAACTGAAAGAAGACCTGAGGAGTTCACAAGACATCCTTAAACGACAAGGGAAAGAAGAAATTGGATGATATCTTGATCCAAGGAAGAAGAAGTACTGACAAACAGGGAATTGGCTACTCAAAAATGATGTATAACAAGACTCGGTCTAGACAAAAGTCATCACGAGTTCTGGTGTATCACTACTGTGGTGCGTATGGTCACATCAGACCACTCTGTTATAAGCCGCTAAGGGACTGGAGATGGAGTGGAAGTCAAACATTGTCAAAACCTCCATATAACTGTATAGGGGTGAAAAAAGAGATTAATTTGTATGCAGCACATACTGCTCGAAAAACAAACTCAGATGGAATATGGTACTTCGATAGTGGCTGCTCTCGGCATATGACAGGGAATGCAAAAAACCTGACCAACATACATAGAGAGGATGGTGGTCAAGTGACTTTTGGAGATGGTGCTAAAGGAGCAGTGATTGGAAGAGGAATGTTAAGAGTTGATGGTCTGTCAAAGCTAGAGAATGTTCTACTAGTAAATGGATTGAAAGCAAACTTACTCAGTATCAACCAATTATGTGACCAGAATATGCATGTCAGATTTACCAAAGAAGGATGTATAGTGGAAGATGATAGCAGACAGTTAATACTAGAAGGAACCAGAACTGGTGACAATTGCTATAAGCTGAATATGTCATAGCACTGTAAGTACACTGGTGTAACAACTGCTCAACTATGGCACAAACGTCTCAGTCATCTACATTCTAGAGGAATACTGAAGCTGCTTAAGTATGGAGCTGTACGAGGATTACCAGCTATTAGTAATAAGACAGAGGCTGTCTACAAAGGATGTATGGCCGGAAAGCAGCATCGAAAACCTCATTCAGCTTGAAGATTATTACAACACAACGACCTTTGGAGCTACTTTATATTGATCGAATGGGGCCAGTTCAGACCGAAAGAATTGCTAGAAAAAGGTATGTACTAGTATGTGTTGATGATTTTTCAAGATTTACATAGGTTGAATTCATTAGAGAAAAGTCAGACATGTACAGAGTGTTTGCAAGTCTATGTAGAAGACTCATGATTGAGAAGAATGTTCTGATAGGAAAAACAATTCATCTAAGAAGTGATCATGGTAGGGTATTTGAGAATAATCAGTTTGCTCAATTCTGTGAAAAGAAAGGAATTTTACATGAATTCTCTGCTCCGAAAACCCCTCAACAAAATGGAGTTGTTGAGAGGAAAAATAGAACACTTCGGGAGATGGCTCGTGACATGATAAACTCAAAGAATCTTCCTCATAAGCTGTGGGCAGAAGCGGTAAACACAACATGCTACATAAGTAACAGAGTACATCTCAAGTACATGACTCATAAAACTCCCTATGAACTGTGGAAGGGAAGAAAGCTAAAGTTCATTATTTTTGAGAATTTGGAAGCCCTTGTTATGTTCTAAGAGACCGTGAACAGTTGGGAAAATTCGATTCCAGAAGTACAGAAGGTATCTTCATAGGATACTCAAGGAACAATCATGCGTACAGGGTGTATTTCAGAAACAATAATATTGTCATAGAAACAGTAAATGTTGAAATAGCAGATCGAAAAGAGAATCTGCCAAGACTTGGATGACGAAAGCAAGGTAACATGCTTGAAATCCTTCCAGAGAAAACTAGTACTGACTTGGGTACACAGTCTTCATAACAGGTTGAGAGTCGTACACAAGGGGAAGAATCGTCGGCTAGTGATGTTGAAATAGAGGAAGATCATGAGAATATAGCAGATATAAGTTCTGAAAAGGAGCAAGCTCCATCAATGAGAATTCAGAAAAACCATCCTCTGGATGCTATTATTGGGAATGTTAATGATGGAATGAAAACAAAGCATTTTGTTCAGCACTCAAGACCAAAGTATGTTGACATTCATCATCATTTCATTAGAGAGCTTGTGAAAGAAGGACAAGTAATGCTCGAACATGTATCTACTGAGAATCAGTTGGCAGACATTTTTACGAAAAGCCTGGATGCGAAAAGAGTTGAGTTCCTTCGTGGAGATCTAGGACTGTGCTGTATATGAGAAAAGGGTGGACAATGTACTTACAAGTGTAAGTACACTCTATTATGTATGTGTACATTTCTCTTTACACATAGAATGTGTGTTGGTTATATATATATATGTATAAGAAAAAAAAAAAAAAGGGGGGGTGACCCGGTGAAACGTAAAGTTACCTTGGCAAGTTTTTTACCCTCATTCGCAGTGGCGGAAAGATTGGAGCTCCAGAGCGTTAGCGCTGAGCGCGAAATGTTTGATTTTGTCATGGGGATGGCGTCTTCCTCGGCTCATATGAAAGATCCTCAGCTGGAAGACACCCAGGTATGCTAACTGAAACTCCACCTTTGTCTTCCTTACCATCTCCTGCTAGTGAGAGATCATTGGTTGATAAAGATTCTGCATTTTGATCATCGAATAATTTGGGTTCTGATGTTTTGGTTGAACATCCATCCATGATGTTGTGGTTGAAAATGTGTCCAAAGATTTGGACTTGATCAGCTCTCCTTTTGGAGGGAGTTTGAATGAGAGTGATGACGATATGTCTCTTCGGCAACTTTTGGAGAAATTGGTAAAGTAGAAAAAGCACAGTACCTGCAAGGGTAATTCCACACGTACCAGCAAGTGTAATGTCGCCTACCTCAGTAGACACAGAACTGGAACAATTACTTATTCAGCATAAGGCATTGCAGAGTGAACTATTTTTATTGTAACATCTCACTAATGTGTAATAGAATTCGCCTTCACAGTAAGTTCCAGTTAGCTTTCATTCTTGCCAACTACATCTTTTGATATTTGTTTTTGTCTTTTTGACAAAAAGGGGGAGAAAATATGTGAATATGTGATGTGATGAGATGAGATGAGAATCTGTGCTATGCTATTTTTGATTGTTTTTGTGAATCTGTGTTACTTGTGACATGACACTGGATGGATATTTGTGACATGGTGTGCTTGGGTATTGGCAATGGCAGCTGTTATGAGTTCGTTTTGCTTTGTAGTAAGGAATACATGATGATGCTGATGTTGAAATGAATATGGTTTTATTACTACTGCTGGTGGAATGATTATGAGGAGTATTATGGGTGTTTTTGTCGGCAATGAACAGTGCTGTAAGCTTGAGTGCTACATCTCTATTTGTAAGTTGAATTAACAGATATTATATCATGAAGATTGAAGTTATGAGAGATGTTTTTATCAAAAAGAGCCAAAGGGGGAGAATGTTAGAACGAGTATGTGTGATTGGCTATTTGTGACAAAACACACTCCACGAGAGGAGTCCTGATTGAAGTACCAGTAAGGAAGTCGAATGATAACAGGAAACCAAGATGTGTTGGATCCCTTGATTATAGGTGGTTGCTATAAGTGGATAATGCATATAAGGAAGTTGGGATGTAATAGGGAACTGGGTTGAGCTGGATTCCTTGATTACGGGATCAGATCATTAGAAACATGACTCTGTGGTTGAAAGCATAAAAAGACCCTTAGACTATAAAAGCTAATGGAGTCGTGGGATTAGGGTTACGCAGTGAGTAAAAACGAAATAATGGAGGATGAATTAAGGGGGAGTTCTTCATGTTGATGATCGTGGATTAATACAAGTGAAGATCCTCACTCGTGCTGAACAGAAGAGTGCTTTGGCTCTTATTGAAGCTACTGGCAAATCGAGCAGTCTCTCATCCTGAGGAGTCTGCGTGGAAGAAGTCTCTCTAGAGAGAGAACACACTAAGGGGGAGAGCCTTAGTGTGAGGGGTATCAAGAAGCTTCTATTGATCGTTGGAACAGGAAGCTACAAGACTAGAAGATTTATGTTCGAATCCTGATGGAGGAGAGCCCATCGTTGTAAGTGTTTTCAAACACCATTACTTCTGTAATACTCTCTAGTGGATTTCTGGTACCCTGGGCCGAGTGCCCCGCAGAGTAGGAACTATTGGTTCCGAACTGTGATAACAGTTTCTGGTGTCTATTGTGTCATAATCAATTAACGATAAGTGTAAGTACACCAATCTCCGGGTGTAAGTACATTCCTACGTACACGTGAAGCACAATAATAATCTCAGTTACCCTGAATTTTTTTTCTTTTATGAATTAAAAGGGAAAAAAAAAGACTGGATCAACGAAAAATGCCATTTTTGACTTTTATCCACAATTTGTGTGTGTACATAGGTGGGGATCCGGTATTTTCAGAGTTCTTATGTGTAAACGAGTACAATATGTGGACCAAAAAATACGCGTCCGATGTACATGTACAAAATAATTTGGGGGGTAATTTGGTAATTTCAAGGTAATTGTGTGGGGTGCGACTTCTAGAACTCCTTTGATTCGATCTCCAAATAAGAACAAATGATCTCCGAATAGACACGAACAATCAACGTACGTCTTCTTCACGAATGGACGAAACGAACTTGAATTTCACCTAAGTTTGACGGAAAATTTAGTATTCCGATCGGCTCATGGCAATTTGTTTGCAAGACAGCGGCAGGAATGCTTGTTGGTCTCTCAGATTTGGGGGTAGTGATTTGGGGTTTATGGGATTTGGATGTATGTATTTTTGAGTGTCTCTGTTTCTATGAGTTCTTGATTTTGGATGCTCGATCTTGGATTCTGGGATCGATCCCCTCTCTGATCTTGAGCCTATAATTTTATAGGCTTATCGGGCTCCAACTGTACAGACCGGGTTTATCGGAGTGGTTGTAACTCCCATCGATTTCTTCTGCGTAACATCTCCCTTGAAGTATGGAATTGCTTTGGACCAAGACAAGATCCACTTGTAGTCCTTGTAGGCTGCTTATGTGGTTTCATTGTATGACTTGTCGTCCATGTAAGCTGATGACATGGCAATTTTGATCTCAGCCGTTGCTTGATCGAAGCTTGATCAACGGCTTGATTTCATCGGTTGACTGCGGTCAATTTTTGACTTGTTGACCCGTGTCATACGGTGCTGATTTGGACCGTATTCGCTGGACCTTACAAAATTGGTTCCTACAGATGCCCCCTTAAAAATGTGTACATTAAGTGTACGATTTAAGAATGTACACTAGGAATGTGTATATTTTGAAGCACGCTTTTCTCTCCCTTTTTTTTTTTTTTTTTTGTGCGCCCACTTGTTATTTGGCTTCGGGATCGCCACGGGTCTGGATCTGACTCAGGCTGTAGCTTGCTTCGGACTTGCTGTTTGGGCCTGGTTCTTTGTGGGCTCAATAAGCTAGGCTGAGCTGAGCCGACTATTCTGGGTCGAGCTAATCGGATCGAGTCGAGCCAACCTGTCTGAGTCGAGGTGGTTGCTTTGAGTCGGACTGGGTCGGATCTGTACAACTGGTCTAGCTCGAGTCTGGGCAACCAGTCTGGGTCAGGTTTGGTTGGCTGGTCCGGGTCGGATCAAGGCAATAAGGGTAAGACAGATTAGGGTTTTCCCCTCATTCCCTTTTTGAATTTTAAGTCAGAGATAAGGGAGGGAAATTTGCCCTTATAAAGTGAGCCTCGATCAGTGTGTGCTAACTGATACGTAATTGCTCTTGCGTAATTGCTCTTGCTCCCAAATTGGCTTTGACGTTTTGCTCTCTGACGTCTGCTCCCTTTGACCTTGACATCACTGAGGTAAAAGCTTCTCTTTTTGTTTTTTTTTTTTTTTTTTTTTGTTTCTATCTGCTTATCTACCTTTGCTAATGACGTCTTGTGTATGCTTCCCTTCTTGTATGCTTTTTCTCCGTAATGGCATTCTGGGAGGTTGAGAGGGTTTGTATCAGTGTGACCTGGTTCGGTGGAGGTCCACCGTCTTATGGCCCTGCTGTTCGGACTCTCAATTCCGGCCCTGCTGTAGCTCGTTTCTTCTTTCCCCTTCCTCTCTTTTTTTTTTTTTTTTCTTGCGATTGAGGCGGCTTGTCTAGGTGAATGAGGGTTTGATTTGGCGGAGCTTGGTTGGGTGGAGGTCCGCCGGTTACTGAAGCTTCGTCTTCTCAGGCTTGGATTTTGCCTTGACGGTGGCTTCCTTTTTTTTTTTTTTTTTTTCTGTTTTCTTGCGACGGTGTTCGTGGGAGGTTGAGGCGGCTTGAGCTGGTGAAGCTAGGTCCGGTGGAGGTCCACTGGTTTCCTGCGGTTTCACCGTTTGGACCCTCAATCCTACCTTGAACGCCATTGCGATTGTCGAGTTGCTTCGGATTTGGGCTTTTCCGTGGTTGTCGTCGACGGAGTCTTCTTAATAGCCTTCGTCGGCGTCGAAATTGGCATAATCAGTGTTTTATCGTTGACGGCGTCGTCGTAATCGACGTTTGTTGGCGCCGGAGCAGGGGCCGGGGGGTGTTGGGGCAGCTGCGAGGGGCATCGCCGTCGCTCGTCTCTTCGTTGAGTCGAACCGAAGAAGACGAGCGACGAGCCACAGAGCTTTGCCCACGCGAGGCTCCAGCTCGTCGAGTCGAAATCCCGGGTCCTCGGGATCTGGTAGCGGGCCCGGTTAGGCTTTCAGTTCGGGGGGCCGGATCTTAGGGTTCCGAGTGCGGGACCCGGATGCTGCGGTTCCAGGTGTCGAATCTTTAGGGTTTCGAATACGGGACCCGAACGCCGCAGACTGTCTTGCCGGATTCTAGGGTTTCGGTTAAGGGGTCCGACTGCGACGGATCCAGTTGCTGGCTTTTAGGGTTCCGCGTACGGGACCCGAACACCACGGTTCCTCGTGTCGGATTTGGAGGGTCCGAATATCGGACCCGTCTCCTTTATCTCCTTCGTTGAAACCCTACCCTCACGACTTCAGATTTTCTTCAACTTTTTGCTTCAGTGCGGCTTCATTGCGTCGTGAGAACGCCGATCTTGATGGCGTTTCTCGCCGGAGTGAGCACCGGAGAGGATTTTTGGCTGATTTACGACTTGATTTCCGCGGCGCGGCGAGGCGAAGGCGTCTCCATGGCTGCCTGGTAGGTGCCATCTGCGAGGTCGCTTGGGGGCGCCTTAGCGACGCTAGTGGCGTGGGGAGGCGACACCTCCACTGCCCCGGTGGCATGGTGAGGGGATGCTTCCGGTGTTGGCATCACGACGAGATGGTGCCTCGGCGTAAAACACCCCTAAGTCTCCAAGGTTGGGGAATTAGGAAAATTTTGGGTTTGATAATTTCATGACTCGGGTCATATCTTGAGTCATGACTCGGGTCATATCTTGAGTCATGACTCGGGTCATATCTTGAGTCATGACTCGGGTCATATCTTGAGTCATGACTCGGGTCATATCTTGAGTCATGACTCGGGTCGGGTTGAACCTCGGGTCATGACTCACCTCTTTTTTTTTTTTTCCATTAAGGAACTGAACTTAACTGAATAATTTGAACCTTAACTTTACGTACCTCGCCACCCTCGGGCCTTAATCGGCATGAACTTCATCACCCACGGGCCTTAATCGGCATGAACCTTGTTACCCACGGGCCTTAATTGGCATAGACTTTGTCACCCATGGGCCTTAATCGGAATGGACTTTATCACCCACAGGCCTTATTTTGCATGGACCTCATCACCCACGGGCCTTAATCGACATGGACCTCGTCACCTACGGGCTTTAATTGGCATGGATCAAGACTTAATCAAGATTACTTAATTAAGATTTAATTAAGACTTAATTAAGATTCTGAGACTTAGTCGAGATTAGAACTTAGCCAATTAAGACGTCCAATTAGAACTTGTCCAATTCGTTGGGTGTCTGGCAAGTGTACTAGGTCAGCAAGTAATATAGACTTTGAGAGTCTAAATTTCGATCCAACAGAGACCTTGATGAGAATTCAGTTTAAGTAAAGATTCGAGGGAAAAAAAAATTTTGGTTTTGGTTTTGAAAACTGAAAAGAAAACAAAAGTTAATTTATGGAAAAACTTTATAAAGATGAGATGTTGGGGAAGAATATCAATCCCTCCTAGCTGTAAACATGCAAACTCTGATTTTTTTAGTCTCCTTCTCAACCTGAACAATCTAGTTAGAAAAACAAGTTGTTTTAGAAAACAAGAATCAAATAACTAACCCAACTCTCTACTGAAATTTAACTTCTCTATTCGACCTTCATTAAATTCCAGAATTGAATTAAGATCAGAACTAAGTAATGAACTCAGATTCTAAAACAAAAGCAAGGTACTACATTGCTATAAACTTCAGAATTTACACATAAAACAGCTAGGAGTTCATGATTTCCCCAACAAAGAGAGATTACTCCATACTGATAGAATAAGCACACAAAGAGAATTACCAAGAGGTCGTGCAAGACTTCCTCTGACCTTTCTCTCAACTCCAAACTAACTAAAAGAACAAAAACAACTAAGAACCGAAGTTAGAACACACAAAACTGGGTCCTTGCTCTTTGCCTCGGACCTCTATTTATAGCTGGGCTTTTGTCCAGAACTTGTAATTTTGGTCTCTGTCCAGGGGTATGAATTATGCTTTTTCGACCTCAAAATTGGCTGAAATTACATTTGAACCTTCCATCTGTAGTCCTTTCCTTTCTCACGAAATTTGAATCCATTCTGAGTTGGGAAACTCGAGATATGAAGAGAAGAAGTTGCCTGGTTTCTGCTGCCAATTTCTGCACTAGGTCCACCACTTTGGAGATGTGAAACTCGAGAAGCACGGCTTGGATTGGCCTGAATTTTTGTGATATTATCCTCAGTGGCACCAGGAATCTTCGTTCCAAGTTTGGCTTCAATTGGAATACGGGAACTCCAGATATAACTCTCTTAAAACTCGGATTTTCTCTTCTCCTTATGGCAGCAGTTTCCTTCTTTGTATGGAACTTCTCATTTCTTGATCATTCAGTGCACCTAGACTCGAGCAATATTCCATAAAATCTTCGTGGAAACCTTCCTAGGACAATTAGGATTTCTTCTCCCAGGTTTGCGCTTGATTGGTAGTCAAAATCCCGAGATTTTCGTAATTATGCTTTTTCAGAGTCATCGTCGCGGTCGCGCCGAATTGTTCTTTGTTTTGGCGCGGTCGCGCCACTGGAGCTGAATTCTTTCTAAGTCGGGAAAATGGCCCTCGGGTGCGAGAAGAGGAAGGACTCTTAATGGCGCGGTAGCGCCGTTTTTGGCTGTAGAACTGGCGCGGTCGCTCCACTCCTTAGACACTTTGCCGACTTCCCGAAATAGCACATTGGACTCCTTGTATAGAAACATAGCGGCCCGCCATCTTAATGGCGCGGTAGCGCCATCGTGGGCGCGGTCGCGCGATTTCACATTCACAAACTGTCCTCTTTTCAGCCATACTAGCTGTTGGGAATTTCCAGGATTTATTCGAATTTTCACATATTTTCCCGGCGCGGTCGCGCCATTCCCTTTTTGGCTCTTTTTTGCTCTTTTTTCCTTCATTTTGCACTCAGAATCCAGATTTTCTTCTTTTACCGGGTACCTGAGACACAAAACATGTATTTGAGTTATATTTGTCACTTTCATGCTCATAATCAACTCAAATTGGGAATTTATGATCAATAATTCATGCATAAATAAGTGTCTTTTGGACAGTTATCACAACCCAAACTTAAACTTTTGCTCGTCCTCGAGCAAAACCCTGAAATAAATACTAGATAGATCTGTAAAGGCTAAGAAAAATTCAGTGATCGTCCCTTTTAAAGTTTCCAAGATAGATGATTCACTTCTTTCCTAATGATGGTTCTTCTTGCTTAGTCAAAATAGATTTCAAATTTTCTTCAAAATTTTTCAAAGATGTACATTCTCATAAAAGTGAGAAGTCTCAATTTAACTCCACAGGCCAACCCTCAGTCCATGATAAGTATCCAAAAGACACTTATTTATGCATGAATTATTGATCATAAATTCGTAATTTGAGTTGAATATGAGCATGAAAGTGACAAATATAACTCAAATACATGTTTTGTGTCTCAGGTACCCTGTAAAAGAATAAAATCTAAATTCTGAGGAAAAATGAAGGAAAAAGGAGCAGAATCAGGCAAAAAAGAAACTTTTGGCGCGACCGCTCGGGAAAAAAATGTTCGAAAATTCGATAAAATCCAAAAAAATCCCAACAGCTAGCAGAGCAGAAAAGAGGACACTTCGTGAATGTGAAATGGCGCGACCGCACCCCGCGAGGGCACTACCGCGCCATGAAGATGGCACTACCATTGTCGCTGCCGCGCCAGACTGTTTCCTTACTAAGATGCCAAGTTCTATTTCGAGAAGTTGGCAAAGCGTTTAAGGAGTGGCGCGACCGCGCTAGTGCTACAGCATAAAGTGGCGTGACCGCGCCATGAAGAATCCTTCCTCTTTTAGGACCCGAAGGCCGTGCTCCAGACTAAGACAAAATTTCTGCTCCAGTGGCACGACCGCGACAAAATAAAGAACAATTCGGCGCGACCGCGCCGCTGACTCACCTCCGTGACTTGCGAAAATCTCAGGATTCTGACTACCAATCAAGCCCAGACTTGAAAGAAGAAGTCCTAATTGGCTAAGGAAGGTATCTATGAAGATTTTAAGGGAAAGTGCTGCCATAAAAGGAAAGTACAAGTCTGAGATTGAAGAGTCCATATCTAGAGATTCCGACCTCCAATTGGATCCAAATTTGGACCACAGCTTCTTGAGAGGATTGAGAATCATGACACGGAAAATCAGGCCAATACAAATCGGGGTTGTGGAGTTTTATATTTTCAATGTGGTGGACCCAGTGCTGGAATAGGCAGCAGAAGCAGTTCAACATCTCAAGGTGATATCTCAAATTTCCCAACTCATAATGTCTTCAAATTTCGTACACAAGTCAAGGACTAAGTAAGGAAGGTCTGGATGTAATTTCAGCAAATTCTGAGGTCGGGAAGTCACAATTCATACCCCTGGACAGAGGCCAAAATTACAAGTTCTAGGCAGAGCTTCAAGTATAAATAGGCATCCGAGGCTGAGCATAAGGCATCGAATTTTTGTAGTTTTTCATTCAGTTTTCGATAGTTCTAATTCTTGTTTTTTGTTTAATTTTGCATTCTTTTAGTTAGTGTGGAGTTGAGAGAGAGAGAGAAAGAAGGAAGAGATTTTAGTCAAGGAGGAGTTGAAGCTAAAGGCAGTCCTCAAAAGGGGGTTTTTCTGTACTTAATTTTCTTCTTGGTTTCATGGCTGTAATTAATTCCTCTTTGGGTGTATATTCTATTAACATGGAGTAGTCTCTCTTTGTTGGGGAAGTCATGAACTCCTAGCTATTTTATGTTTAAATTCTGAAGTTTATAGCAATAAAATATCCTTCTTTTGTTTTAGAAACTGAGTTCATTGCTTATTTCTGATCTGAATTGATATTTGAAGTTTAATGAGGTTCGAATAGAGAAGTTAAATTTCAGTAGAAAGTTGGGTTGGTTATATGATTCTTTGTTTTCTAAAACAGTTTGTTTTTCAAACTAGATTGTTCCGGTTATGAAGGAGACTAGTTAAAAAGTGATGTGACTTCTATAACTCTTGTTCTGAATAAGAAAGTGTAAATCTTCAAGCTTTTATATTTATGCACTTAGGATTTGAATGTTCCGGTTGAGAAGGAGTTCAAGGAATAAGTGAAAGTTATGTCCTGTATATGGGTAACTAGGTTTTCAAAAGCTAAGTCAAGGCAAGGATATTTGAGCTATAAAATCAGAATTCTAGATGTTTACAACTAGGAGGGATTGACATTCTTCCCCAACATATCATCTTCATAAGTTTTTCCAGAAGTTTAAATTCTGTTTTCTTTTTCAGTTGTCAAACAAAAATCCAAATTTTCTTCACCTCAATCAACGAGAAAGTTTTTGCTTAGATTAAGCTCTCATCAAGGTCCCTGTGGGATCGATATCTGGACTCTTAAAGTCTATATTATTTGCTGACCTAGTTCACTTGCTAGACACCCAACAAGTTTTTGGCGCCGTTGTCGGGGACCATTGAAGTGAGAGTAAGTTTAAGTGAATTTTATTTTGTTGATTGAGATTAAAATTTTTATTTTATCTTTTCAGGTTGAACCAGGCTCATGTATAAAAGTCAGAATTAGTGGTGAGCCACTAGATGAACCCAATCTCGAACTGGAAGGAGCACTCAGATGAGAGGTGGAATTATGTGCAGAATGAGATAAGTCCATATCCTAACTCATATTCGAAATTTCCCCAACCATATGCATCTTCAAATTATGATCCTTGGAGAGGTGAATCTGACGTATCATGTTCTTTTGTTGACAATGAACCTAATCATTTCCATAGAAGAGAGCATGCTGATTATTTCTCTAGGTAATATAAAAATCAGTATTTAGAAAATAATTGGAAGGACAATTGGCCACATGGGCAATAGTCCATGTTCAGATATGAGCCCCCTCCTGTGTATAATGATCATTGTTATCATAATTCTTCCCCTCCACATCAAGAAGAGTTGTCTAGGTTGCAGAGAAGTGAAAAAGGAAGAGTCGCTGGTATACATAATGTTCATCATGTATTAGCATTGCAGGCACAAGTCGAGTCACTAACCAAACTATTGTCAAAATTGCACACCCCCTCTTTGGTTGCTCAGATTTGTGACATATGTGGAGGAGGACATCCCAGCCATGAATGCCAAGCAGGTAATGTGCAATCTGTCAATTCTTTAGACCAGGCTAATTATGTTTCAAATTTTTACAGGTCTAATGATTCATACACCAATACTTACAATCTTGGTTGGAGGAGTCACCCAAATTTTTCATGGTCAAACAACAACAACCAGCAACCCAACCTTCAACAGCCCAATGCCCAAACAAGAACACCACCTGGTTTCCAAGAAGCAGCACAAGAACCAGAACAAAAAGCCAGCCTTGAGGACCTCCTTTCAAAGATTCTAGCAAATCAAGAGAAAGGAGAAGCCAGGTTTCAAACTCAAGAGGCATCAATCAAAAATCTGGAAATACAAGTGGGACAGCTGGCCAATGTTATATCAGGTAGGAACCAAGGGGACAGCTGGCCAATGTTATATCAGGTAGGAACCAAGGTACGTTACCTAGCAATTCTCAATGGATGTATACAACTAGCTCTTCTTGTTTTAATCTAGAAAATCAGCCAAAACATGAATTGATCAACAATATGAATGCTGAAACATGTTTTCATGAGCTATCTGATGATGATGAGCCTGAATGGATGAATACAGCTAGCACTTCTTGTTTGAATTTATGTGTTACTGCAAAACACATAGAGGAAGATACAATGAAGAGAGCTGAGAGCTGTTATGAGTTTCAGAAACTTGAAGAGGGAGAAGATGAGAAGATCATGGAAGAAAAAGAAGAAGATGAAAAAGAGAAAGAAGGGGATGGGGTTGAAAAAGAAGAGAAACCCCTTGAAGAGCATAAAGAAGTTAGGATAGAGGAGACCAAGGATAATGAACATTCTTTCCTCTCATTAGATATAAATTTCTTCATTATCCAGCCCTATAAACCACCCACAAAAGTTGAAATTAAAATTTTATTAGGTCTGGGCAGTGTGAAGAAAAGTTGGCTAAAAATAAAGGAGCAAAACAAGTTAGAAGCCAACCAGAAAAGAGAAAGAGTGACCAGCTCTTTACTCAAAAATTTGAATCACCATGCAGCACATTTCAAAGTCAAAAACACCCTCAAGCATGGATGGTTCCAGTTCTCATTCGATCCTGGTGGATCAAATCACATAAATCAGTAGGTAGTAATAGGAGTAGGAGTTTTCGAATTTGCTGGAATTTTTTTTAGTAGGTTAGGATAGTTTTTTTTTTTTTTTTTTTTTCAAAATTTTAGGACTTGTTTAAATTTGAATGAGAATTTGATTTCTTTGCATAGACCTAGGATAAGAATAGGGTTAAATTAAAAATTTACAGCTTTCAAAAACAAAAAAAATAAAAAACTGAAAAACACAAAAAAATTAAAAAACTCAAAACTGGGAAATGGAAGAAGAAGATGAAAGGGAAAAAGAAGAGTAGAAATTTCTTGCTATATCTTTTAAACTTTTCCTTGTTGAACTTCATGCGTAAGCCTGCCTTTTGTGTGTGCTTATGTTTGAGAGTGTGATTTAATGCAATTTTATTAGTATGCACTCAATCTCCATTCATATTAATGAAATTATGATTCTTTCTCTCAAATTTGTCTCAACGCATGCTTTTCATAATTCCTCCAATGAAAATGTAAAAAAAATGACTCTGCATCTGCTTATCACTGATACAAACCTGTCCAAAGTGGAAATAGTGAAAATTGCATTCAGAATATGAAAATTTCAAGGAATGACTTGGCGGGGCCGTGCCACTTGGTTTACGAGATTTGGCCACTACAGAGGTGAGGCAACAAAACCTCCACTGCAGGTATTCTTCTTAAGACACATTTTATGCCTGAGAGACACTTCTAGTCAATTTTCATTTTCAATTGCTGAAAATCATGCAAATTTTATTCACTAACCCATGAGAGTAGAATGCAAAAGCCACTAAGGGAGATCCATCCACCCTCACTCCACCCAGAAAGTCAGGGAAGTATCTCTATCACTCCTATGTTTACTGCTGCTTTGAGGACAAAGCATGTTTTTAAGTTTGGGGTGGGATACTTTTCATGCATGGATCTGATAGCACTATTTTTTTTCACCAGAAAATCCAATAAAGACTTTGAAAAATACCAGTGAAAACCCCTGATCATATGAATAACATGATTCACTTTCTGGAAAAATATATTAGTTCAGCTGCTTAGTCTTGAATGGATCAGAATTTTTCTTTAAAAACAGTTTTCGAAAACAAAGTACAAGTGAGCAAGTCGATTTCAATTACTAGAACCAACCTGAGGAAAACTTGAGGCGAATCAAAGAAAGGTTTTCAAAATTTTGAGGTGATTTAGGCACCTGTTTAAAAATCGTTTGAGCCTTTTTCAAAGCCACCCTTTTTAATGCACAAGTTGCATCACCTTTTGTCAAACCTCTTAGGCCGAAAAGATCCCTGTTTTGTTTCAATGTCCCATGCTACATGAACCAACCTTAGTGATAATTAAACTTGTTTCTTACTGACCCATGATTCTCCAAATTATTGAAGTGTTCTACTTAAATGAGCATGGATAAAGATTTTGAAGTTATAAGGAGGGATGGATGAAGGGTATAGAAATATTTCATTGTAAAGGGGGAGAAGGAGCAAGAGAGGAAAAGAAAGAAAAAAAATTTTGGGCTGAGTAGGAGAAAGGCCACCTTGTGTGTGCACCGGGACTCGGGCCTCAACAAGCTTAGGGTCTCTAAGTCAACCGGCAAGGTAAGCTGGACTCCAAACAAAGCCAAGGAAAAAGAAAAAAAAAAGGTTGTGGGTTAGTTAAAGGAAAGGCCACCTTGTGTGTGCACCGGGTCTCGGGCCTCAGCAAGCTTAGGGACTCTGAGTCAACCGACGAGGTAAGCAAGACTCTGAACAAAACCCAAAGAAAAAGGTACATGGAAAGAAAAAGAAAAAAAAAAAATGAGGGAAAAAGAAAAAATGAGGGATCAATGCAAAAGAATAAGTTTGGTGTGGAAGAGCTTGGAGGAAAAGTCACAAATCCAATTCATGCTCAGGGAAATGGAAAATGGATATGAGGAGGAGAATAAAACCCAAAAGAAAACCAAAAATCTTCATCATACCCGTTACCCTTACCTCATTACAACCCATAAAGACCTATTGATCAGAATTGAGAATTCCTTCAGGTTAGTGGAGAGTGGACTGATGGTTAGCTTATGGAGTTGAATTGAGACTTCTCACTTGTATGGGCATGTTCATCTTTGAAAAATTTGAAGAAAATTTGAAATATGTTTTAACTAAGCAAGAAGAACCATCATTAGGAAATGAGTGAATCAACTATTTTGAAACTTTAGTAGGGAGGATCACTGAACTTTTCTTAGTCTTTACAGATCTATCGGGTATTTATTTCTGAGTTTTGTTCGAGGGCAAGCAAAGGTTTAAGTTTAGGGTTGTGACAAGAGTCCAAAAGACACTTATTTATGCATGAATTATTGATCATAAATTCCTAATTTGAGTTGATTATGAGCATGAAAGTGACAAATATAACTCAAATATTTGTTTTGTGTCTCAGATACCCTGTAAAAGAATAAATCTAAATTCTGAGGAAAAATGAAGGAAAAAGGAGCAGAATCAAGCAAAAAAGAGAATGGCGCGATCGCGTCGATTCTGGCGCGACCGCGCCGGGAAAATGTTAGAAAAGTCGAAGAAATCCTGAAAAATCCCAACGGCTAGAAGAGCAGAAAAGAAGACACTTCGTGAATGTGAAATGGCGCGACCGCACCCCACGAGGGTGCTACCGCGCCATGAGGATGGCGCTACCATTGGCGCTGCCGCGCCGCACTGTTTCCTTCCTAAGATGCCAAGTTCTATTTCTGGAAGTCGGCAAAGCGTCTAAGGAGTGGCGCGACCGCGCCAGTGCTACAGCTTAAAGTGGCACGACCGCGCCATGAAGAATCCTTCCTCTTTTAGGACCCGAAGGCCGTGCTCCAGACTTAGACATAATTTCTGCTCCAGTGGCAAGACCGCGCCAAAACAAAGAACAATTTGGCGCGACCGCGCCGCTAACTCAGCTTCGTGACTTGCGGAAATCTCGGGATTCTAACTACCAATCAAGACAGACTTGAAAGAAGAAGTCCTAATTGGCTAAGGAAGGTATCCACGAAGATTTTATGATATATTTCCAGAGTCTAGGTGCATTGAATGGTCAAGAAGAGAAGTCCAAGACAAAGAAGGAAACTGCTGCCATAAAAGGAAAGTACAAGTCCGAGATTGAAGAGTCCATATCTGGAGATTCCGACCTGCAATTGGATCCAAATTTGGACCATAGCTTCCTGAGAGGATTGAGAATCATGACACAGAAAATCAAGCCAATACAAATCGGGGTTGTGGAGTTTTATATTTTCAAAGTGGTGGACCCAGTGCTGGAATTGGCAGCAGAAGCAGTTCAACTTCTCAAGGTGATATCTCAAGTTTCCCAACTCAGAATGACTTAAAATTTCATACACAAGTCAAGGACTACGCAAGGAAGATTTGGATGTAATTTAAACAAATTCTGAGGTCAGGAAGTCACAATTCATACCCCTGGACAGATGCCAAAATTACAAATTCTCGGCAGAGCTTCAAGTATAAAAAGGCATCCGAGGCAGAGCATAAGGCATCGAGTTTTTGTAGTTTTTCATTCAGTTTTTGATAGTTCTAATTCTTTTTTTTAGTTTAATTCCGTATTCTTTTAGTTAGTGTGGAGTTGAGAGAGAGAGAGAAAGAAGGAAGAGATTTCAGTCAAGGAGCAGTTGAAGCAAAAGGCAGTCCTCAAAAGGGGGTTTTTCTGTACTTAATTTTCTTCTTGGTTTCATGGCTGTAATTAATTCCTCTTTGGGTGTATATTCTATTAGCATAGAGTAGTCTCTCTTTGTTGGGGAAGTCATGAACTCCTAGGTGTTTTATGTTTGAATTCTGAAGTTTATAGCAATAAAATATCATGCTTTTGTTTTAGAAACTGAGTTCATTGCTTATTTCTGATATGAATTGATATTTGAAGTTTAATGAGGTTCGAATAGAGAAGTTAAATTTCAGTAGAAAGTTGGGTTGGTTATATGATTCTTTGTTTTCTAAAACAACTTGTTTTTCAAACTAGATTGTTCCGGTTATGAAGGAGACTAGTTGAAAAGTGATGTGACTTCTATAACTCTTGTTCTGAATAAGAAAGAGTAAATCTTCAAGATTTTATATTTATGCACTTAGGATTTGAATGTTCCAGTTGAGAAGGAGTTCAAGGAATAAGTGAAAGTTATGTCCTGTATATGGGTAACTAGGTTTTTAAAAGCTAAGTCAAGGCAAGGATATTTGAGCTATAAAATCAGAATTCTACATGTTTACAACTAGGAGGTATTGGCATTCTTCCCCAACATCTCATCTTCATAAGTTTTTCCAGAAGTTTAAATTCTGTTTTCTTTTTCAGTTTTCAAACAAAAATCCAAATTTTCTTCACCTCAATCAACGGGAAAGTGTTTGCTTAGATTAGGCTCTCATCAAGGTCCCTATGGGATCAATATCTGGGCTCTTAAAGTCTATATTACTTGCTGACCTAGTGCACTTGCTAGACACCCAACAGTCCACTCTCCACTTTCCTGAAGAAATTTTCAATTTTGATCAATACGTCTTTTTGGGTTGTAATGAGGCAGGGGTAATGGGTATGATGATGATTTTTGGTTTTTTTTTGGGTTTTATTCTTCTCCTCATTTCTATTTTCCATTTTCCTGAGCATGAATTGGATTTGTCACTTTTCCTCCAAGCGCTTCCACCCCAAACTTATTCTTTTGCATTGATCCCTCATTTTTTCTTTTTCCTCTTTTTTTTTCGTTTCCCATGTATCTTTTTCTTTGGGTTTTGTCCAGAGTCTAGCTTACCTCGTCGGTTGACTCAGAGTCCCTAAGCTTTCTGAGGCCCGAGACCCGGTGCACACACGAGGTGGCCTTTCCCTTAACTAACCCACAACCTTTTCTTTCTTTTTTTCTTTGGCTTTGTTTGGAGTCCAGCTTACCTTGCCGGTTGACTCAGAGACTCTAAGCTTGCTGAGGCTCGAGTCCCGGTGCACACACAAGGTGGCCTTTCTCCTACTCAGCCCAGAACTCTCTTTTTCTCTCTCTTGCTCCTTCTTCCCCTTTACAAAGAAATATTTCTATACCCTTCATCCTTCCCTCCTTATAACTTCGAAACCTTTATCCATGCTCATTCATGTCAAGTGTGTAGAGCCCACCTGTACCTCTCAAGGGTGAGGGTCAAAATCGTCATTTCTTCTTCTATTTTGTCCTTTAGTGGATTAGGGTAAAAGAGGAGGGTGTGCGTGAAAAATAAGATAGAGAGAAGGAATAGAAAGGCAGAACGGGAGAAACCGGGAAAAAATCCTTGGAAACAAATTGGGAGATGAACGATCCCGGAATAAATTTGTAAGGGTTGGGTAAAGTTTCTATTTCTCTTCTCTTGTTCATTTGAAAGAGTTCTTGTACTATTTTTCTGAAAATAGTGGATTTGTTCGTCACGTCCCGTGGTTTTTTTACTCTCTATTACAAGAGGGTTTTCCACGTTAAATCTTTGTGTTCTTATTGAGTTTGGCTTATTTAATTTCTCGAGTGCCGGATTATCTTGTCTTGGATTATTGTCTGTGTTGTTGTAGAAGATTTCTTGGGTTAGGGAATTTTTTGTAACAATTGGCGCCGTCTGTGGGGACAAGAAGCGGTTTCATTCAATTGGTTATTAAATTGAGAGGGAGTTATGGCAGATAAATCTTCCAAGACCGGGAAGATTGAGAAATTTGATGGATCAAATTATCAGTGGTGGAGAATGCAGATAGAGGACCACTTATATGAGAAGCAATTACATTTGCCACTCATAGGGGTGAAGCCGGCAGAGATGAAGGCTGACGAGTGGGCGCTACTGGATCGAAGGGCATTGGCTGTAGTCCGGATGAGTTTGACTCAATCGGTAGCGTTTAATGTCTCTAAGGAGAAGATTGTCAAGGATTTACTGACAGCATTGGCGGGAGTCTATGAGAAGTCATCAGCCTCAAACAGGTTATTTCTTTTGAGAAAACTTGTTTATTTGAGAATGTCTGAAGGAAATCCTATTGCAGATCATTTAAATGATTTTAACAAACTGTGGGCACAAATTGAAGCAGTTGATTTAAAATTTGATGATGATGTGAAAGCTTTGATGTTTATGTGTTCTTTTCCTGAAAGTTGGGATACAGTGATCACTTCAATTAGTAATGCTACTAAGGAGAAGTTGAAGTTTGATGAGGTGCTGAGTGCTATTCTGAATCAGGAGATGATGAAGAGGAGCATGGTGAGCAATACATCGTCCTCTTCTGACACAACCTTGTCAATTGATAAGGGGAAGGGCAGAGACCGGGAAAGAAATCAAAGCAGGGGTCCCAATAATAGGGATCGATCTAAGTCAAAAGGTAAATCTAAGGGTAAGTTCAAGTGCTGGTTTTGTGATAAAGAAGGACATGTTAAGAAAGATTGTCCAGAGAGAGTAAAGAATACTGTAAATGTTGTAGATGGACATGAGGAAAAACTATGTTTGTCAGTTTATGACGAATACAAGGTGGAGAATTTGTATATTGACTCCGGAGCTTCTTTCCATTGCACATCTCACAAAGAGTGGTTTTGTGACTACATCAAGGGTGAGTTTGGTCATGTAATTGTTGGAAATGGTCAGAAGTGCAAAATTGAGGGAAGAGGCATAATTCACTTGAAGATGAATGATGGAGGTAAACTGATTCTAAAAGAGGTAAGGCATATACCGGATTTGCAGAAAAATCTTATATCTGTCAACAAGTTAGACCAGGAGGGCTATAAGATCACATTTGAGAACAACTCATGGAAGGTTAGCCGTGGAGCATTGACTTTGATCAAGGGGAAGGCAGTGGGCACACTTTACCCATTCTGCACCAAGGTAGATCAAATTGTTTCCTTGGCGGCTGAGAAGGATGATAAAGCATCATTATGGAATCGCCGGCTTGGTCACTTGAGTGAGAGTGGGATGAGGATCCTACATTCAAAGAAGGTTTTGACAGGTATAACTAATATTTGCTTTGACTTTTGTGAAGACTGTGTCTTAGGAAAACAAAAGCGGGTGAGCTTCAACAAAGATGGTGGAGAGAAAAAGTCCAACAGATTGGACTTGGTTCACACAGATGTTTGGGGACCGGCCCAAGGTAAACCTTTTGGAGGTAATCTATATTTTGTTATCTTTATTGATGACTATAGTAGGAAGACATGGGTTTATACTTTGAAAGAAAAATCAAATGTCTTTAACGTGTTCAAGTATTGGTTAGCTCGTGTTGAGAATGAGACATGGTCATGGCTGAAATGTATGTTGTCAGATAATGGCGGAGAATTTTGTAATAAGGAGTTTGACTCCTATTGTGCCAAAAGGGGGATTAGGAGGATTAAGATTGTGCCTAGAACACCACAGCAGAACGGGGTGGCAGAGAGAATGAATCGAACCATCCTTGAACGAGCTAGGAGCATGAGAATTCATGCGGGTCTCCCCTTGCATCTTTGGGGAGCTACTGTGGATACAACAGTCTATCTAATCAACCGGAGTCCATCAAGTGCTCTAGATGGCAGAATACCAGAAGAGGTATGGGCTGGTAAGAATGTGGATTATTCTTTTCTGAAAATTTTCGGTTGTATTGCCTATGCTCACATTGACAGGGAAGTTAGGAAGAAGCTTGATCCTAAATCTACCAAGTGTGTGTTTCTTGGATACGAAGGTGACACGTATGGTTACCGACTATGGGATTTTGATAACAACAAGGTGTTTCGATGCCGGAATGTTGTATTCAATGAGGAGCAAATGTACAAAGACAGAAAAGAAGAAAAGAAGATTGAGCCTAAGGAGAAAGAGTACATAAAGAGAGATGAGACTGATGAAAATCTACCTCAAGCAACAAATGAACAGGTTGTTCCAAGTGAAGGAGAACAACAAATTGAAACTGAACAAGAGAATGAGTCACAGGGTGAACAATCAAGTATTGATGACAGTGAATCACATGAGTATTCAAATGCTCAAACTGATTTTGATGACTCAGAAATACCACAGGAGGAAATTGTTACTTCCGAGTTGAGGAGTACAAAAGTTAAATTTAATTGTACAACATGTTTTGTATACTGATGCAGGAGAGCCAGAATCCTTTGATGAGGCCATGGCGGATGAAGCTCATCTTAAGTGGGAGCTTGCTATGAAAGATGAGATGTTGTCATTGGAGGAGAACCAAACATGGGAATTGGTGAAGATGCCTGCAAAGAAGAAGGTATTACAAAACAAATGGATATTCTGGGTCAAGCAAGAAGCCGGTGGTGTACAGAGGTACAAGGCAAGACTTGTGGTGAAGGGGTTTGGACAAAGGGAAGGTATAGATTTTCATGATATATTTGCACCGGTAGTGAAAATGACTTCAATTCGAACTATTTTGAGTATAGTTGCTGTGAAAGGATTGTATTTAGAGCAGCTTGACGTCAAAACAGCTTTCCTGCATGGTGACTTGGAGGAGGAAATCTACATGAGACAACCAGCTGGTTTTGAAGTCATAGGAAAAGAGAGTTGGGTGTGCAAATTGAAGAGGAGTCTATATGGACTCAAACAAGCACCGAGGCAGTGGTACTTAAAGTTTGACAGGTTTATGTTGGACATTGGATTTGCTAGGAGCAATGCGGACCACTGTGTATACCTACAAAGGTTCAATGATGGAGATTATATTATCTTAACATTGTATGTAGATGATATGCTTGTTGCAGGGACTAACATGAAGAAAATTGATGATCTCAAGAAGAGGTTGGCAAATCAATTTTCCATGAAGGACCTAGGTGAAGCGAAACAACTTCTTGGGATGCAAATTACCCGAGACAAGAAGAAGAAGAAGTTGTGGCTGTCCCAAGAGGGATATGTGAAGAAAGTCTTGGAAAGGTTCAACATGCATGAATCCAAGGCGGTGACTACTACTTTGGTTAGTCAATTTAAATTGTCTAAGGAACAAGGTGCCAAGAGTGATGAGGAGATAGCTCACATGAAGACGGTGCCTTATGCTTCAGCTATTGGGAGTCTTATGTATGCAATGGTGAGTACAAGACCGGATATAGCACATGCAGTGGGAGTTGTGAGCAGATTCATGAAAAATCCAGGCAAAGAACATTGAGAAGCAGTGAAGTGGATATTCAGGTATTTGAAAGGTACTTCTGATTACTGTTTGTGTTTTGGAGGAAATAACATTGATGTGAAAGTTTTTGTAGACTCTGATCATGCGGGTGATAGAGATAATGGCAGAAGCACTTTTGGGTATGTGTTTACAGTTGGTGGAACCGCAGTCAGTTGGGTTTCTAAACTGCAGAAAGTTGTTGCTTTATCTTCAACAGAAGCTGAATATGTGGCTGCGACAGAAGCTAGCAAGGAGTATATATGGCTGAAATCTCTAATGAATGAGTTGGGGTTTGATAATGCTGATTGTAGGTTATACAGCGACAGTCAGAGTGCAATCCATCTAGCCAAGAACTTCGGCGTTTCATTCGAGAACCAAACATATTCATCTTCGGTACCACTTCATTCGAACTTTACTTGAGGAAGGACAATTGAAGCTGGAGAAGATAGATGGAAAGAAGAATCCGACGGATATGTTGACAAAGCCGGTGGAGGGCCAAAAGTTGAGTCTTTGCTCAACTATGGTGAACTTGCATTAATTGGCAAGAGATGGACATATGCGACGAACAAGGTAGAGGAAGGTCAGAGGTTGGAATAGTTGTGCTCCAGATGGTCTCCAAGTGGGAGATTGTCAAGTGTGTGGAGCCCACCTGTACCTCTCAAGGGTGAGGGTCAAAATCGTCATTTCTTCTTCTATTTTGTCCTTTAGTGGATTAGGGTAAAAGAGGAGGGTGTGCGTGAAAAACAAGATAGAGAGAAGGAATAGAAAGGCAGAACGGGAGAAACCGGGAAAAATCCTTGGAAACAAATTGGGAGATGAACGATCCCGGAATAAATTTGTAAGGGTTGGGTAAAGTTTCTCTTTCTCTTCTCTTGTTCATCTAAAAGACTTCTTGTACTATTTTTCTGAAAATAGTGGATTTGTTCGTCGCGTCCCGTGGTTTTTTTACTCTCTATTGAAAGAGGGTTTTCCACGTTAAATCTTTGTGTTCTTATTGAGTTTGGCTTATTTAATTTCTCGAGTGCCAGATTATCTCGTCTTGGATTATTGTCTGTGTTGTTGTGGAAGATTTCCTGGGTTAGGGAATTTTTTGTAACAATTCAAACAGAACACTTCAATAATTAGGAGAATCATGGGTAAGTAAGAAACAAGTTTATTGATCACTAAGGCTAGTTCATGTAGCATGGGACGTTGAAACAAAACAGGGATATTTTCGGCCCAAAAGGTTTGACAAAAGGTGATGCAACTTGTGCATTGAAATGGGTGGCTTTGAAAAAGGCTCAAATGATTTTTAAACAGGAGCCTAAATCACCTCAAAATTTTGAAAACCTTTCTCTATTTCGCCTCAAGTTTTCCTCAGGTTGGTTCTAGTGATTGAAATTAACTTGCTCACTTGTACTTTGTTTTCAAAAACTATTTTTTAAAGAAAATTCTTATCCATTCAAGACTAAGCATCTGAACTAAAATATTTTTCTAGAAAGTGAATCATGCTATCCATCTTATCAGGGCTTTTCATTGGCATTTTTCAAAATCTCTATTGGAATTTTCTGGTGAATTTTTGAAAAAACCAGAGTTTTTAAATCCATATGAGCATGCATGAAGAAATCACGAAGAGTATCCCACCCCATACTTAAAAACCTGCTTTGTCCTCAAAGCAACAATAAACATAGGAGTAAAAGAGATACTTCCCTGACATTCTGGTTTGCTGAGGTTGGATGGTACTCCCTTGTTGTTCTTGAATTCTGCTTAAAATGGTTAGTACCAAACACTTGCATGATTTTAAGCAATTGAAACATGAAAATTGACTTGTAGTTCTCTCAGGCATAAAATTGTTCTTCAAAAGAATACCTGTAGTGGATTCAGTGTTTCTCACCTTAGGAATAGACATACATCATTAAGTCAGTGGCGCGGCCGCGCCAGAATTTGGCGCGAACGCGCCATGTAATTTCAACAATTCTGTAGCTCTTGAATGATATTTTCAATTTTTCCACTTTGGACAGGTTAGTATCAGTTATAGGCAGATTCAGAGTCATTTTTCACATATTGAAAATAAATCAACAACTCCTACGAATTTCAAACACAACCTAAAAAAAATAAAAAAGAGTATTCAAATCAACTCACACACAAAATCCTACTCCTATTCCTATCTAATAGAGCTCTTTTGGGATTAGTTTATCAGATGGATAACTGAGGTTTCAGCTAAGAACCTCTCTTGATAGAGTTTTAGCCTATTCCCATTCACCTTGAATTTTTCTCCATTCTTTAGGTGTTTAATTTCAAATGCTCCAAAGTTTGATACCCCAACAACTTCATAGGGTCCTTGCCATCAAGATTTCAGTTTCCCAGGAAAGAGTTTTAATCGTGAATTGTATAGCAGTACTTTCTGGCGGACCTCAAAGTTTTTCATCCTAATGTTGTTGTCATGCCACATCTTAGTTTTCAGCTTGTAGAGTCTAGCATTGTCATAGGCGCAGTACCTCAGCTCCTCCAGCTCATTCAAATCCAGCAATCTCTTTTCTCCTGCCTTTTGCACATCAAAATTTAAGAATTTAGTAGCCCAATATGCTTTATGTTCCAATTCCACAGGTAGGTGACATGCTTTCCCATATACCAATCTAAATGGTGCGGTGCCAATGGGGGTTTTATAAGCTGTCCTATATGCCCAAAGAGCATCATCTAACTTAATAGCCCAATCCTTTCGTGATAGACTAACAGTTTTCTTAAGGATTCTTTTTAGCTCTCGGTTGGACACTTCAACCTGCCCACTTGTTTGAGCATGGTAAGGTGTAGCTACTTCATGCCTCACCCCAAACTTTTTAAGCAAAGTGGTAAATTGGGTGTTGCAAAAGTGTTTCCCCCCATCACTGATAATGGCTCAAGGTGCTCCAAAACGGGTAAAAATATTTTTTTTCAAAAATTCTAACTCCACTCTAGCATCATTGGTCCTAGTAGCTATGGCTTCTACCCATTTAGAAACATATTCAACAGCCACCAAGATGTATTCAAACCCATATGAAGATGGAAATGGACCCATAAAATCGATACCCCACACATCAAATAATTCACATACCAATATGTTATGAGAGGCATTTCATCTTTTCTGGATACATTACCAGTTCTTTGACACATATCACAAGTGGATACATACCTCTTGGAATCTTGGTAGAGTGTGGGCCAATAGAAACCTGATTGCATCACCTTTGTTGCTGTTCGGTTGGAGCTGAAGTGTCCTCCCACTTCTCCATCATGGCAGTGCTTCAGAATTGATTCGAACTCTGTTTTCGGGACACACCTTCTTATCACTTGATCAGGACAGATTTTGTAGAGGTAAGGATCTTCCCAAAAATAGTGTTTCACATCAGAAAAGAACTTCTTCCTTTGTTGCCAGCTTAGCTCCTTTGGAATCCACCCACCTGCAAGAAAATTTTCAAAATCAGCGAACCAAGGTGCTTGAAAAGATTTTATCTGACAAATAATCTCATCTGGAAAGAGTTCAAAAATCCCCCTTTTGTCTACTTCCTTTGTCTCAAGCCTGGATAAGTGATCTGCCACCACATTCTTAGCCCGCTTCTTGTCCTTAATCTCAATGTCAAATTCTTGAAGGAGAAGGATCCACCTGATCAGTCTAGGCTTGGAGTCCTTTTTTGCAAACAGATGTCTAAGTGCTGCATGATCAGTATACGCAACAACTTTCGATCCAATTAAGTAAGATCTAAATTTTTCGAAAGCATACACTACAGCCAATAGCTCCTTTTCTGTGGTGGTGTAATTCAATTGTGGCTCGGTGAGTGTGTGGCTAGCATAATAGATGGTGTGGAAATTTTTTTCTTTTCTTTGCCTAAGCACAACCCCTACAGCATAGTCACTAGCATCACACATCAATTCAAAGGGTATGGTCCAATCTGGAGCAACTACAATGGGTGCTGAAATCAATTTTTCTTTTAGGAGTTTAAAGGCATGCAAACAATTATCATTAAAATTGAATTTCACATCTTTCATTAGCAGATTTGACAATGGTTTTGCAATTTTTGAAAAGTCCTTGATAAACCTCCTATGAAAACCTGCATGTCCTAGAAAACTCCTTATGCCCTTAATGTTTGTAGGTGGAGGTAATTTTTCAATCACCTCTACCTTTGCTCTATCAACCTCAATACCTTTTTCTGAAATTTTGTGGCCCAACACAATGCCTTCATTCACCATCAAGTGACACTTCTCCCAATTCAGAAGTAGATTGCTCTCTTCACATCTTGCTAGAACCAACTCTAAATTTTTCAAACATGTTTCAAATGTCAATCCATAAAGAGTAAAATCATCCATGAATATTTCCATAAATGTTTTAATAAAATCATGAAAGATAGTAATCATGCATCGCTGAAAAGTGGCTGGTGCATTACATAACCCAAAAGGCATCCTCCTATATGCAAAGGTTCCGTATGGGCAGGTAAAAGTGGTTTTCTCTTGGTCCTCCGGGGTAATGGGAATTTAAAAATACCCGGAATAACCATCAAGAAAGCAATAGAATTTGTTACCTACAAGTCTCTCAAGCATCTGGTCAATGAAAGGTAAAGGAAAATGGTCTTTTCTAGTTGCTGAATTTAATTTTCTGTAGTCAATGCAGACTCTCCATCCAGTTACAGTCCTAGTGGGTATTAATTCATTATCTGAATTTTTTATCACTATCATTCCACCCTTTTTAGGTACTACTTGGACTGGACTAACCCATTTGCTATCTGAAATTGGATAGATAATACCTGCATCTAGCAACTTTACCATTCCTTTTTGACCACTTCTTGCAAGGTTGGATTTAGCCTTATTTGAGGTTGAATTGTTGGCTTGAAGGTGTCCTCCATCAGGATTTTGTGCATACATGTGGTTGGGCTGATTCCCTTGATATTTGAAATTGTCCACCCAATTGCTTTCTTGTGCTTGCTCAACACCTCGATCAAGAGCTTTTCCTCCCTAGCATTCAAACAAGAAGAGATAATCATTGGTTTGGAATCATTTTCAAGATAGACATATTTCAAAGAACTAGGCAAAGGTTTGAGTTCAAGTTTAGATGGGTCTTTGATTTCAGCCCCTTCGCCCTCTTCTTTGTCTCCTTCAGCCTCTAATTTCTCTACTTCTTGCTGCATGAGGGGATCATCATCTTCCTTGGTGCATGATTGAGCCAAGCACCTTTCCAAGCTATCCTTCATCATGACCTCTTGCTGGACATGTTCTACACATTCATCAATCACATCAATAAAGTAACATGTATCATTACATAAATTTGAAGGACTTTTGAGGGCTTGTTTAATGTCAAACACTATTTCTTCATCGTTTAATCTGAGGGTTAATTTCCCTTGTTTGACATCAATTAGGGCAGCTGCGGTAGCTAAGAATGGTCTCCCAAGAATCAGTGGTAATTCCCAATCCACCTCTATGTCTAGCACCACAAAATCGTATGGGTAGATGAATTTTCCAATTCTGACCAGCACGTCCTCAATCAGTCTATTGGGCCTTTTGGTTGATCGATCAGCAAATTGGAGCATGATATTTGTCTCCTTCAGCTCCCCAAGATTTAATTTTCTGCAAATAGACAAAGGCATTAAATTTATGCTTGCTCCTAAGTCACATAAGACTTTGTTAAACTTGAAATATCCAAATTCACAAGGTATAGTGAAACTCCCTGGATCTTTAACTTGGTAGGCAATTGATTTTTCAATATGGCACTACAACTTTTAGTCAACATCACTGTCCCTTGCTCTTCAACCTTCCTTTTGCCTGAAAGCACCTCTTTAAGAAATTTAGCATATTGTGGCATCTGCATTAGAGCTTCTACAAAAGGTATGTTAATTTCCAGCTTCTTGAAAATATCAATAAACTTTGAAAATTTTTCTTCCAAGTTATCCTTTTTAGCTCTCTCTAGATATGGCAAGGTGTCCACATTTATTCCAGCATTGGAAAGATTTTGAGAAGACTTACCTTTTTGCATGTGCTGTCTACTTACCTCTTTCCCTTCGTCTTGTTCCTCTTTTTCGTTGTCTTGCAGCTGATCTGGTTTGTCCTCCTCCACTTGAGGTTGCTTTTTCTCTTCTAAGACTGTCCCGCTTCTCAAAGTGATGGCTTTGATCTGTTCTTTAGGGTTAGTCTCAGAATTACTAGGCAAAGTTCCCTTTGTACCTACCTGATATGGTGTTGGCCAGCTGTCCCATTTGTATTTCCAGATTTCGGATTGATGCCTCTTGAGTTTTAAGGGATGCTTCTTGAGCTTGAAACCTGGAATCTCTTTTCTCTTGCTTTGCTAGAATCTTTGAAATCATGTCCTCAAGATTGGGTTTTTGTTCTGGTTTTTGTGCTGCTTTCTGGAATCCAAGTGGTGGTCTTGTTTGAGCAATGGGTTGTTGAGTGTTGGGTTGCTGGTTGTTGTTGTTAGACCATGAAAAATTTGGGTGACTCCTCCAACCAGGATTGTAAGTACTGTTGTATGGATCATTGGTCCTGCGAAAATTTGAAACATAATTAGCCTGGTCTAAAGAACTTACAACTTGAATGTTACCTGCTTAGCATTTATGGTTGGGATATCCTCCTCCACACATGTCACAAATCTGAGCAACCAAAGAGGGTGTATGTAATTTTGACAACTGGTTGGTTAGTGACTCGACTTGAGCCTGCATTGCTAATATAGGATCAACATTATGTATGCCAGCAACTCTCCCTCTTGCACTTCTCTCCACTGGATACTGGTACATGTTAGATGACATCTCTTCAATCAATTCATAAGCTTCATTAGAGGTCTTTTTGTTCACGGTACCACCAGCTGCAGCATCAATTAGGTTTCGTGTTGAAACTATAATTCCATTGTAAAATGTCTCTATCTGCATCCACCTTGGTATTCCATGATTCGGGCATTTTCTAAGCAGCTCTTTAAATCTTTCCCATGCTTCATAAAGTTGTTCATCATGTTCCTGCATGAAATTTGAGATAGCATTACGCAACTTAATTGTTTTGGCAGGTGGAAAATACTTACCGAGGAACTTCCTTTGTAGCTCATCCCATGTTCTAATTGACTCTGATGGCAGTGTGTGGTACCAACTTTTTGCTCTATCCCTTAGAGTGAAAGGGAAAAATCTCAACCAGACAGCTTCATTAGTAACATCTTTAAATTTGAAAGAATCACATATTTCAAGAATTTTTTTGATATGTTCATTAAGATCCTCATTAGACAAACCTCCAAATTGATAATTTTTCTGAATCATTGATAGAATTTGTGGCTTGATCGCAAAATTGCTTGGAACTTCAGGTCTCACAATGGCTGATCTTTGAGCATTGGGGTTGGATTACACATAATGTTCCATTGTTTTCTCCTCCCCTTCTTCCTGGTGTTGATCCTCCATTGCTGACTCTTTTCTCCTTTGGTGAAGGAGTGATCTTTCAGGTTCCGGATCTGGTTCAGCTAGTGGTTCTCCACCAGACCTTGTTTTCAAGCACCAACCTGAAAGACAGAATATAAAAATTAAACTCAATCAACAAAATAAAATTCACCTAAACTTACACTCAATTCAATGGTCCCCGGCAACGGCACAAAAAACTTGTTGGGTGTCTAGCAAGTGTACTAGGTCAGCAAGTAATATAGACTTTGAGAGTCCAAATATCGATCCCACAGAGACCTTGATGAGAATTCAGTTTAAGTAAAGATTCTTCTTTTGATTGAGGGAAAAGAAATTTTTGGTTTTGGTTTTGAAAACTGAAAAGAAAATAGAAGTTAATTTCTAGAAAAACTTTATAGAGATGAGATGTTGGGGAAGAATGTCAATCCCTCCTAGCTATTAACATGCAGACTCTGATTTTTTTAGCTCAATCACCTTTACCCTGACTTAGCTTTTGAAAACCGGGTTACCCATATATAGGAAATAACTTTCACTTAATCTTTGAACTCCTTCTCAACCGAAACATTCAAATCCTAAGTGCATAAATATAAAAGCTTGAAAATTAACTCTCTTATTCAGAACAAGAGTTATAGAAGTCACATCACTTTTCAACTAGTCTCCTTCTCAACCGGAACAATCTAGTTAGAAAAACAAGATGTTTTAGAAAACAGGAATAGAAAACAGGAATCAAATAACAAACCCAATTCTCTACTGAAATTTAACTTCTCTATTCGACCCTCATTAAATTCCAGAATTGAATTAAGATCAGAAATAAGCAATGAACTCAAATTCTAAAACAAAAGCAAGGTACTATATTGCTATAAACTTCAGAATTTGCACATAAAACAGCTAGGAGTTCATGACTTCCCCAACAAAGAGAGACTACTCCATGATAATAGAATAAACACACAAAGAGAATTCAATTACAGCCATGAGCATGAAAAGAAAATAAGTACAGAAGACCCCCTTTCAGGACTGCCCTTAGCTCCCACTCTTGCCTTAGTCGAAATCTCTTCTCTCTCTCCCTCTGGCCTTTCTCTCAACTCCAAACTAACTAAAAGAACAAAAACAACTAAGAACCGAAGTTAGAACACACAAAACTGGGTCCTTGCTCTCTGCCTCGGACCTCTATTTATAGCTGGGCTTTTGTCCAGAACTTGTAATTTTGGTCTCTGTCCAGGGGTATGAATTATGCTTTTCTGACCTCAGAATTGGATGAAATTGCATCCGAACCTTCCTTCTGTAGTCCTTTCCTTTCTCATGAAATTTGAATCCATTCTGAGTTGGGAAACTCGAGATATGAAGTGAAGAAGTTGCCTGGTTTCTGCTGCCTATTTCTGCACTGGGTCCACCACTTTGGAGATGTGAAACTCGAGAAGCACGACTTGGATTGGCCTGAATTTTCGTGATATTATCCTCAGTAGCACCAGGAATCTTCGTTCCAAGTTTGGCTTCAATTGGAATACGGGAACTCCAGATATAGCTCTCTTAAAACTCGAATTTTCTCTTGTCCTTCTGGCAGCAGTTTCCTTCTTTGTATGGAACTTCTCCTTTCTTGATCATTCAGTGCACCGAGCAATATTCCATAAAATCTTCGTGGAAACCTTCCTTGGACAATTAGGACTTCTTCTCCCAGGTTTGGGCTTGATTGGTAGTCAGAATCCTGAGATTTTCGTAATTTGCGTTAGCAGAGTCATCGGCGCGGTCGCGCCGAATTATTCTTTGATTTGGCGCGGTCGCGCCACTGGAGCTGAATTCTTTCTAAGTCGGGAAAACGGCCTTCGGGTGCGAGAAGAGGAATGACTCTTAATGGCGCGGTAGCGCCGTTTTTAGCTGTAGAACTGGCACGATCGCGCCACTCCTTAGACTCTTTGCCGACTTCCCGAAATAGCACATTGGACTCCTTGTATAGAAACATAGCGGCACGCCAGTGCCAAAGGTAGTGCCATCTTCATGGCGCGGTCGCACGATTTCACATTCACGAACTGTCCTCTTTTCAGCCATACTAGCTGTTGGGAATTTCCAGGATTTATTGGAATTTTCTCATATTTTCTCGGCGTGGTCGCGCCAGAATCGGCGCGGTCACGCCATTCCCTTTTTGGCTCTTTTTTGCTCCTTTTTCCTTCATTTTTACTTAGAATCCAGATTTTCTTCTTTTACCGGGTACCTGAGACATAAAACATGTATTTGAGTTATATTTGTCACTTTCATGCTCATAATCAACTCAAATTAGGAATTTATGATCAATAATTCATGCATAAATAAGTGTCTTTTGGACATTTATCACAATTAAGAGTTGCCCAATCAATAAGACTTAGCCTTAATTTAATTAAGACTTAGACTCAAAGCCTTAGTCCAATTAAACTTAAAGCCAAGCCAATTAGGACTTAGTCCAATTAGACTCAAAGCCGAGCCAATTAGAGCCAAACCAATTAGAACTTAGTCCAATTGAATTAAGACTTAGGCTCGAACTTACCAGTAGGCAGGCACTTGATTCTCCAGCTCCGATTTTTTTTTACTTTTTCCTGCTCGTTTTCTGGCGCGGTACTCTGATTTTTTTTTATTTTTCACCGGCGGGGTCGCGCCGAATTGGAGCTGTCGGCGCCACTTCTCGATGCAGTCAATTTTTTCGTTTTTACCAGATTTTTCAAATTTTTTCCGCCGCGGTCGCGCCACTTCTGGATGTACTTGAACTTGTCAAATTTTTTGATTTTTGCCGCCTTTTCCAATTTTTTTGTCAGCGCGGCCGAATTGGCGCGGTCACGCCATTTTGGCAGGACCGTCTGCTTTTCTTTCTGGTCTGAATTTCGAATTTGGAATTTGATTTTGGGGTTTTTGCATTTTGAATTTGATCTGACCTTCAAATTTTGATTTCAAATGGCTGCTTCCTCGGCAACTTTGATCAATGGACTGCGTGCATTTGACCACACTGTGATTGTTGGCGATGAGACCATCTTGACTCTGGCATTGTACACGGAAGGGGATGCCTCTCGTATGACCTACTGCCCGAACGGGGAATCAGTTTTCGGGGGCCATGCTGTAAAGCCTCCCTCCCTTGTGGACCGCTCGCTTCCGTATGGATCTTTGAGTAGATCGTTAGCCACTAGAGATCGCGTCTTCTTCCTTCCTTGCCCTGGCTTTTTCGAAGACGAGGCAATAGCTGCCGGCCCAGATACCTTTGCACTTCAAAGTGCTTTACTTGTAGCGAACTGGCCCCCACGTACTCTTCAGGATTGTTTTATGGACGGGGAAGTTGTGCAGGCCTTTCAAGCACCGAACACAACTCTGGATACGCCAATCCCTTTTCTTTACGAGTGGACTACTTTACTTTTGGGACGATGAAGTCGCACTCTCCGCAACGCAGGTGTCTACTACGGGCTTTGGGCCTCCCTCTTTCGATATAGCTGTGACGTATCAGTAGTCCGAGCTTTTCTTGATGCTTGGAGCGCGGAGACGAACACATTAGTCACGTGCCAAGGTGAGTTGTCCATTACTTTACTAAACATGGACCGAATATTTGGCTTGCCGATCTCCGGGTATTTCTATGACGAGGTGTCTCCGATGGTGGCCGACTTCAAGAACGTGTGGAGTACAGTGCTACCCTACAGTTGCCAATGGCTATTTTTAGTCTATCATCATCTCTGTCGGGATTCGGAGTCCAACGTCATCTCTACTGCTTCTTGGGTTGCCTTTTGGTTCCGGACCGAAGACAACGCTGTTCCTGTCTCTGATCCTTGGATTGCCTGGAGTGATACTTACGGAAAGGGTATAGCTACTTCACGAGGGCGGACGACTATAGAGCAGGATGTCTTTGACTTCCTCCGCATCATGCTGGATAAAGAAGATGAAGTCCACTTGGCTGCTCTCCTTTCAGTTTGGTTGTCTCGTTTCGTGTTTCGTTCGACTGGCGACGACGATCTGCGACCCATAGTCTTTAAGGTGGCCAGTTACATGGCCACTGGGGTTCGTTTCGCCTTGGCTGGTCCTGCTTTGGCGTGTCTTTACAAAGGATTGGGTCAAGCGGCAGCTGGATTACCCTCAATTGCTCAATGGCCATATATACCTGGCTGGCAGTCTACTTTCACACACACGGGGAGGATCTTACAGTAGCCCGACGTCCAGGTGTGATTTCTTTTGGGAATCCTTCCCTTCTGCGTGCTTTCGACGAGGATTAGGCGCGCGATTTATTTCGACGTCTTCCGGTGTTGGTGTGGAACCGATTCCCCCTTGGTGAAAGCTCGGTTTCTTCTTCGGTGGATGAGCCAAAGAGGACGATTCCTAGGGCGACTTACAAGAGTCTCCTCAGTATCCGTTGCTGCTATTTGACGGCCCGTCACCCCCTTCGTTATTTCATTGAGCCATACAACCCCACTAGGTTCGCACGACAATTTGGGTATTACCAGGATTTGCCTGGAGATTTAGGAGCTGAGGTCAGTCAGCGAGATACCACTTCACTGTCCGAGTTGATGACTTTTTAGAGAGCAAGTGTTGCCCGTCCTTGTGGTCGACTTGATTTGCCTCTGATTGGCGAACCAACTCGGGATCCTAGGACCACCCTCGCATATTATACCTGGTGGAAAGAGCACATGTCTCCACGCTTTGAGGTAAGCTTTTTTTTTTCTATTCTTTCCTTCCCCAACGGTTTTTTTTTTTTTTCCTCATTTTTTTTTTTTTTTTTTATCTTCTTCAACAAAATCGACCGGAGCCGGTGCCTGTTGTTTCTGCTGCAGGGAATAGTGAAGAGGAGGAGGATTATGACAGCGATCGGTCTCATCCTCGTCGCCGACGTAGATCGAAGGGCAAGAAGCCAGTTGGCGTGTCTTCGGTAAGTCGCATCATCACTGTGAGTGCTTTTTTTTTGCTGTGCTTTCTAACATTTTTCTTCAACTCTTAGGCGAATAAGAAGAGGGCACCACTTGCTGCTCTGAACGACACCTTTGTGAAGAAGAAGCCACGCAAAGAAGCTCTGCCTGTTTCTTTCCCCCCTTTGCCACTGACATTCCTTCCTCCCATCCCGGAGACAGAGCCTCATTCAGAGCCTCAGACTTCTTGTCTGCCGGAGTCGAATCCTCCTATAGAGACTGTTCAGATCTTGTCTTCCCCAGAGGCACCCGAAGCACTTCGAGAGGAGGTGTCTTCTCCAGGAGCAATTGCATAGATAGATTCGTCCGTTGTAGCTGCCCCTGAGGGTACAAAGGTGGTGGAGGAGCTTGCGGAGGTTGCACCAGCTTTGACTCAGCCTGAGGCCTTACCTGTTCAAGAGGCTGCTCCTCCAGTTATTTGGTCGAGATTCTTCAAGAAAGGGCTCCAACCGTTGAGGAAGAAGCTCCTGCTGCAGTTGTTCAAGAATAAACTCCAGCTCCGACCGAGGAAGCCGTCGAGGTTCTTCAAGAAAGGGCGCCAACCTTTGAGGAAGAAGCTCCTGCGGCGGTTGTTCAAGAAGAAACTCTAGCTCCAGCCTTTCGAGAAGAAGTTCCAGCTGTTGAAACTCCAGTTCCGGCCGTTGAGATACAGGACACTGCCACTGCTTTGACTTTGCCTACACCGTCTGCCTCGACTTCTCTGACCCCGTCGCAGCAATTGTTGTCTCAAGTTGAGGGCTTGATGCTACAAGTCTGGAAGGACCGAATAGCCCCTCGTATGTTATCACCAGATGCAGTGCGCGACGCATCTTTGTTGGCTGATGCAGGGTTCGTCATCAGTAGGTTACAGGAGGTGAGTCATTATGTGACTCGCCTCCAGGTCTACACTCAAAAGCTGCAGGTTCTTAGTGAGATAGAAAGTTTGGCTGGAGAGAAGGCAAGTCGCACTTCCAGGGATTGGGCAGAGAGTGATGCTCGGGAAGCTTTGAGTATATTGTCCTCTAAGCTAGAAGATGCCGAAATCACTTTGAGTGAGTTTGATGAAGAGCTTTCGGAAGCTAAGGTCGATCGATGAAGAGGATGCCCGTGAACGCGAAGAGGATGCCCATGAACTCCTGGAGCTAGCCAGAGAGCAACTTCAATCCGCCGAGACTAAAGTTGTATACCTTACAACTCAAGCTGAGCAGATCCAGGAGAGTGTACGAGATTTGAAGAAGGCCGTGGTTGCAGTTGAGCAGATGGTAGCGGAGGTCATCGCCAGGCCCACTCTCAGTGCAACTGAGGAGGCAACTCTCCTGTCGTCGAGGGCTGCCTTTGCGGAGTTACAACAGGAGATGGCGAGGAATCTTTAGTCGCTCCTTTTTTTTTTTTTTTTTGGTGATTTGTAGACCTTCTCTTTTTCCATGTAATTGATTTATAAACTTTACATTTGGAATGCAAATACAGTTATGGATAGAATTTTTTGAGAAATTTACCGTTTATAGCTGGGAGTCTTCTTCCTTCGGGAGTGACCAATTTCTAAGCGCTGTTAGTGAAGACTTCTTGAATGACGAGCGGTCCTTCACACTTAGGTGCGAATTTTCCTCCATATCTGCTTGTAGCCATGATCGGTCTGCGCACGGCTAAGACGAGATCCCCCTTTTGAAAGGAACGGAACTTAACTTTTTTATTGAAAGCGATAGTGAGGCGGGTTGATAGCATTCGAGCCTTTGCTGGGCTTCCAAGCACTTTTCATCGAGGGATTCTAACTCCTGTAGGCGGAGTCGGATATTCTCCTCTTCCGTGATTCCTTCTCGAAGAGCGACTCACAGCGACGGAATTTGTATCTCAAGTGGTACCACGGCTTCAACACCGTAGACTAGCGAATACGGGGTTGACTTTGTGGGAGTTCGGAATGTGATCCTGTACGCCCATAATGCTTCTCCGAGCCTATCGTGCCAGTCTTTCTTGTTCCCTGCAACTGTCTTCTTTAAAATTTTGCACAAGGTCTTGTTAAAGGCTTCTGCCAAGCCATTAGCAGCTGGGTTGTAAGCAGTGGTCGTCCTTTGTCGGATGCCGAATTTCTCACAGAAATTGTCCATGGTCTTGTTACGGAATGGGGTACCGTTGTCAGTCATGATGTATCTCGGAACACCATACCGATATATGATTTGCGTCCAGAGGAAATCGACCACAGTGGCAGCTTTGACTTCCTTGTAAGCTGCAACTTCTGCCCATTTAGAGAAATAATCGGTGGCGGCCAGTATGTACTGGTGATTTGATGATGATTTTGGGGTGATTGGACCTATGATGTCCATTCCCGAGGCTTCGAATGGCCTGGAGGCCACTGTCGGATGTAAAGGGCTGGGAGGTTGATGGATGTAATTGGCGTGGAATTGACATGCCGTGCAATGTCGTGTCAATTCTATCGCGTCCCGCAGCATGGTAGGCCAATTGTAGCCTAACTGCTTGACTTGAAGATGAAGTTTGGGGCCCGCTTGATGAGCACCGCAAATTCCTCCATGTGCTTCGGATAAGACAACTTGTCCTTCCTCTTTGGAGACACATCTGAGTAAAACGGCATCGTAGGATCGCTGATATAGTGTGTTATTGAACAAACAGAATTTGAGCTCAAATCTTCGTACATACGCCCGAGCTTTCAGTTCCTGGGGAAGTTTCTTGTGCTCTAAATAATCAAGGAATTGTTGACGCCAATCTTCTTCCTCGTTTGCATAAACCGAAACCAGATTGATTTCTTCCTCCCCAGAGAATTTCTCCAAGGTCGGCACCACCCATCTTTCGCATATTGGGATGCGCTCAGGCCTTGCGTCGAACGGTGCCAAACTTGCGGTAATTCCTGCCAAGGCATCAGCTAGGCTATTGTTGGCTCGCGGTGCATGTCCCAGGGTCACGTTTGGAATTTTCTGTAGCAACCTTTGGGCCTCTTTCTGATAAGGCACTAGTTCGTCTTTCCGGACTTCAAAATCTCCGATTAGCTGTTTGATCACCAGAGCCGAGTCGCCGAAGATTTCTAGCTGGTTTAGGCCCATTTCGATAGCCATCCCCAAACCAAGGATTATGGCTTGGTACTCGGCCTCGTTGTTTGTGCAGCAGTGAGACAAGAAGAAGGAGTACGGCATTAAGTCATCGTTTGGAGACATGAAAAGGACGTTGGCGCCTGCTCCATTTTTTTGTGCAGCGCCATCGAAGTACATCCTCCAAGGGGGTAACACTTCAATGTAGAAAACTTCTTCATCTGGCAAATTCTCACTTACCTCCCATTCTGCCGGGATGGGGTGATCAGCTAAGAAATTTGCATGTCCTTGCCTTTGATGGCCTTCTGTGGGATGAAGTTGATTTCGAACTCGGAGAGTAACAAGGCCCATTTAGCCAGCCGTCCGAAGAGCATTGGTCTGGACATGATGAATTTGAGGGGATCTGCCCGAGAGATCAGGTTTGTGGAGTGGGCGAGCAGATAGTGTCTTAGCTTCTGGATGGCGAAGATGAGTGCGAGGCATGTCTTTTCAATCGGGGAGTAATTGAGTTCAGCCTTGACCATGGTGCGGCTCAGGTAATACAACAGACGTTCTTTTCCTTGGTCATCGTTTTGGGCGAGGAGGGCACCCAGAGACTTCTCTTGAGCCGCGATGTAGAGGAGAAGTGGCTTCCTTGAAACTGGAGCCATCAGTACCGGTGGCTTCATAAGATAGTCTTTGATATTTTGAAATGCCCGTCGGCAAGATTCATCTTATTCGAAGGGTGTATCCTTCTTCATGAGACGGCTGAAAGGTTGACATCTTTCGTCCAGGTTTGAGATGAATCGCCGTATGTAAGCCAGATGCCCCTGAAAGCTTTTTAATTCCGACAAAGTCTTTAGTTCAGGCATTTGTTGAATGACATCGATCTTGGTCTGGTCAATTTCGATGCCCCTGTGTCTGACCACGAATTTGAGGAATTTCCCGGATGAAACCCCGAAGGCACACTTGAGAGGGTTCATCTTCAACTGGTACCATTGCAGGCGTTCGAAGACAGCTCGCAGATCTTTTAAATGGTCATCCCTTGATTTGGTTTTGACCACCAGATCGTCGACGTAGCATTCCACAAATTTGTGGAAGAAGTCGTCAAATATCTTTTCCATGACCCTTTGATAGGTGGCCCCTGCGTTCTTCAAACCAAATGACATTACTTTATAACAAAAAATACCTTTTGGCGTGCGGAAAGCCGTCTTTTCCTCGTCCTTTGGATCCATTCGAATTTGATTATAGCCAAAAAATTCGTCCATGAATGACAAGTCCTCGTGTCCCGTTGTTGCATCTACCATTAATTCGGTGATGGGGAGCGGGAAGTCATCTTTTGGACAAGCTTTATTCAAGTCCCTGAAGTCAACGCAGACTCGGATTTGCCCATTCTTCTTCTTCACTGGTACAATGTTGGCAATCTAGCTTGGGTACTTGACTTCGCGGATGAAATCGGCCTTGAGGAGTTTGTCGACTTCCTTCTCAATTTCTGGGACGAGCTCAGTGCGAAATCGTCTTTGGGACTGCTTTATTGGTTTGACTCCGGATTTGATGGCGAGTTTGTGGATTGCAATTGTTGGGTCGAGCCCAGGCATCTCAGTATACGACCAAGCGAAAACATCTTTATATTCACTGAGTAAAGACATATAATCGTTTTCTTCTTTTACAGACAGTGAAGCACTTAAAAAAGTGGGCCTTGGATCATCCTCTGTACCCAAATTTACTTTCTTCAGTTGGTCGATGGTTGCTTGGCCACCTTCCTCAAAGATTGCAGGCGCTTCTCCCAGGTCATCTTCAGGGGTCGGATCGTTACCTTCGCCAGCCGAGATGTGGTGAACAGCGACTGCCTCTTCTTCTTCTGGGTCTCTTTTCTTTGACGACATATAGATGACCACCGGGGTGACTTCGTTGCTTTCTGCCTTTATTCTTTTTGAAGAGTTTTCCTCTATTTTCCCAAATCTTTGGCTCACAAGGACCCGTGGGGGTGCCCCAAGTCTTTGGAAGACAGTCCTTTTGGGTTGCTCTGTCGGCTTCCCCAATCTTTGGAAGATTGTCTTTTCGGGTTGCTCTAGTCTCTGGAATACGCCGAGTTTTTCTGTCGTTGGTGGAGCGGTGGTGTTTGGTTTAGAGTCTTCTTCTTGCCCCTTTTTCTGCCAGACTTTTGTAACTTTGAATTTATGCTCGTTACTTGGCCCCGAGGGAACGATTGGACTTCTATTTTCTTCTTGGCTCAGTCGAACGAAGGCTGAGACTCATGGCTCTGGGACACCGATTCGATTGAAGGCTGACGTTCGGGTTCCTTCTGAGGTGGCCGCCTTTCTTTTGGTTGTTGCCTGATTGACACTGGCCTTTCCAGAGATCACAACAGGCTGGTATTCTTGATAACCAAGCCCATGTCGGTTAGAAGGAATTGAGTAGCCTTGCGATTGGAGGTTTTTCTGGGTCGGTGACAAGTTTTGTACGACCATCACCGGTTTCTATTGTAGTTGCTTGAGGGAGAACTCAGATCCTGCTTTTGCCATCATCCGGTAAGCATTGGGATCAAATCCTTGTGTCCGAGTTTTAAGAAGCTCGGGTGGGCTCCGCTTCTCTTCGACAAGGATACCCCGGTTGTTGAGTTTGGGCAAAGGAATAGTGGCAGCCCCTTTTAAGGCTTTCAATTTCTCTGCTAGTTCTTCTCGATCGCAAGTGGTGAAAGGGGATTCACCCTTCTTCCTTCTTGATTGAGGAACATACCTGAGAACTGGTTCCTCCTTCTGTCCCTTAGAGTTGGCCCGTTCATCTTTAGCCGCTTTGGAAAGGTTGATTTTACTCGAAGAGGTAGATTTTTCTTCTGAGTAGAACTTGGCGTCAGCAAAGGAAGCTTCTGCCTCTGTGAAGGGGCATTCGTTAGCGAACACCATTTTTTCCTCTCCATCTTGGTAATACTTGAAACATTGGTGCAGGGTAGAGGGCACGACTTTGTTGCTGTGTAACCAAGGTCTTCCAAGCAGCACATTGTAAGATGTCCGTGCGTCGATGATGTGGAATAGCCCGTGGGAAGTCATATCCCCAATTTGCAACTCCAGTCTGATCGTTCCCAACGCTCGTTGTCCTTCTTGATTGAAGCCTTGGATCATCAGCGAACTGGCTTGGAGGTCGTTGGCCACCAACCCGACATTTTTCAAAGTTTGGATTGGCAGGATATTTACAGCTGACCCGCTGTCTAGAAGTATGCGGTTGATCCATCGGTCTTTAATAGCTCCGCAGACGAACAAAGGCCTACTATGAGACATTTCCCCGAGCAGCATGTCGGCTTCTTTGAAGGAAATGGAAATTGAGTGAACCTCCTTAATTTGTGGTGGCTCTGCTGGTTGCTCTTCCTTCAATGTGCTAGGAGATAAACCAATTTTTGGCTCATCGTGCCTTCGCATCTTCAATTGCTCGACTTCAGCATGCCAGTCATCCTTAGCCGCGACAAATTTGATGAGAGCTTGCCTAGATTTGATTGGCAAATCTAGGTCGTCTTGTACGACATTGGTGATAGACACGTCCTGTAAGCACGTGTGAATATCGTCGGTGGACCCCATCGGAGCCTTCCCTTCACGTCTTTGTTCGACCACTTGGGGTGAACAAGTGGCCACCAGTGCAGAAGTTGGCGCCCAGAAATCTAAAGGGAAGAAATCAGCCAAAGTAATCGGTTTTGGCTTCCTTTGATAATTCTCTTCTTCGACTTTGGCAGAGGTCGATTTACGTCTGTACCTTCTGCCTCTTCTTTTCTTTTGGGCTTTCTTCTTTCCTGATTCTTCTGCAGCATACCCCTTGATGAATATTTTCACAGGGGCTTCAAGAAATGACTTCTTTTTTCGGGTCACCACTTCCCACCCTTCTTTGTCTTTTGTGGTGGGTTGAGGTCTTGATCGTACAACGCCTGGGATGAAGATTTTTTTGTTCGTCCTTGGATTTCTCGTTCTGGTACCAGAATCTGATTGGACGAAGATGGTGTGGGAAGCCGTAGTGTTATCGTCGATTTCCAAGATGATGCGACCTTGCGTCACTAACTCAAGTATTCTGTCCTTCAGGACAAAACACTTTTCGGTAGGATGGCCTACCAGTCTGTGATATTTGCAATAGTTGGGATTTGAGCTTTTCCCAACGTCTTTCGGCCTTTTGGCTTCTGGAAGCTGCATCATGTTTTTCTCCAGGAGCTGTTCGTGCATTCCTGGAACATCGGTGTCTGGGAAAGGATAGGTTTTGGCCTGCCTATCCTTTAATGTGAATTTTTTACGGAGTGCGCCGGAGGTAAGTCGGCTGACATTTGGCTTCCAGTCGCTCCCCGTACTTTGGTTTTGGGTCGCCTTAATCTTTTGCGGTTCGACGACGTCGGTGGCAAGCGCTTCTTTTGCAGGAGCTTTGTACTCCTTTTTTAAGAACTTCGGCTTCTTATCAGCCTCAGACATTGGAGCTTTTCCTTCTCCCTTTTCTTGGATAAGGATATCCATGTTGTGCGCTTCAGTTGCCAATTCTTGGAAATCTCTTGGCTTCCGACTCTGTAAGAAATATACCAGAGTCCAATTCATCCCTCGTATGCACATGTCGATGGATGTTTGTGTGGATAAGGAGGTACTCTCCTTACAGTTGAGACTTAGGTTGCGCCAGCGATTGATGTATTCAATCACTCTGTCCTTGGCGTTGTTTCAAATTTGTGAGTTCCACCAACGTCACCATTCGCTTCGTGCTGTAGAAGCGGCTGAGGAACTCGCTCTCTAATTGTTCCCAACTGTTAATTGATTTCTGTCGGGAGCTCTATGAACCAGTCGAATGCGTTCCCTTTGAGGGATCGCCCAAATTGTTTGACCAGAAGGTCACCGTCCGTTCCTGCATTGTTGTAGGTCTCAATAAAGTGGGCAACGTGCTATTTTGGGTTGTCGTCCCCACTGAATTGCTGAAATTTAGGTGGGTGGTAAGAAGCAGGCATACGGGTGGCCTGGATCCGTCAGGAGTAGGGCCTAGTGTAGGCTTGAGATCTGACTCCTTCGGCTTGTACTTTCTGCTCCACTGCATTGGAGATCATTTCTTGCAGAGTGTCGTAGGAAAGTGCCCCTGGTTCTTCGAGCAGTGGTTCCCGGTTCACTAGGTGTTCAGGAGCTGGAGATGGACGGATAGTGGGTGAAGGAGAGATTGTAACGGGGTTGGCAGCTGTGATTGGTCCTGCCTGGCCCTCGTCATTTCTGGGTTGGGAGGATGCTCCCAGGCGATCTGCAATTTGTTTGAACTTTTGCAGAATCGTGCTGCAGTTCTCTTTCCCTCAGCTGCTCGTCCCTTTCCCTTATGGCTGCTTGTAGTTCTGCCAGTTGCTCTTCCATAGTCTTGGCTTGTGTCATCATCGCGAAAACCCTGATGACTGGAGATGTGGGGGAAGAAGGACTTGGAACGAGAGATGCCCCAGATGGTGTGGCTGATCGCACGGGAGAAGGAATGATACGTCTTCCCTCGAAATGCGTGATCAGTGCAGGGACCCGACTTGCCGTTGGAGAGCTTCTTGCTGGGCTTGCCACCGGGCTGGCCACTGGACTAGTCGGCGGTGGGGATGTTAGAACAGCTGAATAGCTCCTTGAGGGATGGACCCTTGTTGGAGAAACAATAGGAATGACTGGTGTTTGACCTGCCTGTGGCTGAATTTGAACAGCGCGCTGGGCTGGTAGGGATCCCGTGACAGATCTGGTGGTGGGCCTTGAGCGGATGATCACGGGAATCTGGGATGGACGAATCCCTCTGGCTTGGACGGCAGTAGCAGCCGTTGGTGTACGCGGGCGGCGAGGGAAAGTGACCAAGGGATCGACCATTGTTGATGCCGGTGACGAGCTGGTTCCGGCAGTTGGGGTTTTGGCAGCAGCCTTGTTGTTGTTGTTGTTGTTAGAACCGGCCATTTGAACTGATAGATTGGAGAAAGAGATGAAAGGTAGAAGGGTCCCACCGGGCGTGCCAAATTTGTAAACGAGTACAATATGTGGACCCAAAAATACGAGTCCGATGTACAATGTACAAAATAATTTGGGGGGTAATTTGGTAATTTCAAGGTGATTGTGTGGGGTGCGACTTCTAGAACTCCTTTGATTCGATCTCCAAATAAGACCAAACGATCTCCGAATAGACACGAACAATCAACGTACGTCTTCTTCACGAACGGACGAAACGAACTTGAATTTCACCTAAGCTTGACAGAAAATTTAGTATTCCGATCGGCTCACGACAATTTGTTTGCAAGACAGCGGCATGAATGCTTGTTGCTCTCTCAGATTTTGGCATAGTGATTTGGGGTTTATGGGATTTGGATGTATGTATTTCTGAGTGTCTCTGTTTCTATGAGTTCTTGATTTTGGATGCTCGATCTTGGATTCTGGGATCGATCCCCTCTTTGATCTTGAGCCTATTATTTTATAGGCTTATCCGGCTCCAACTGTATAGACCGTGTTTATCTGAGTGGTTGTAACTCCCATCGATTTCTTCTGGGTAACATCTCCCTTGAAGTATGGAACCGCTTTGGACCAAGACAAGATCCACTTGTAATCTTTGTAGGCTGCTTATGTGGCTTCATTGTATGACTTGTCGTCCATGTAAGCTGATGACATGACAATTTTGATCTCAGCCGTTGCATGATCGAAGCTTGATCAACGGCTTGATTTCATCGGTTGACTGCGGTCAATGTTTGACTTGTTGACCCGTGTCATACGGTGCTGATTTGGACTGTATTTGCCGGACCTTACAAAATTGGTTCCTACATTATGTAAGGAATTACAAAAGAAATTTTTTCAACAAAGATGTCTCGGTGATATAGACATGTATGTGAAGATGCCAACTACCTGTACATGGACAAAAAGATCCTATGAAGCTTTTGCCTCCACAGCGTAGGTGGAAGCTAAAAACACCTCCTTGCAATGGAGGGGGTGTTGGTATATTATGTGCACAAGTCACTCAAGATACAATAATAGCAATTGAACAATTTACACAACCAGAAACCAAATATATGTGCGTACCTTGTAGCCGAACCGCGTCCAAATAATTGACTGTAATTTAATCAACTGTAACTGGAAAGGTAATACCTGGTCCAAGGCATGTAGTCACTGACTTCGAAAGAAATACACCTATTGTGCACTAGGATTACTGGCGATTCAAGAACGAACGAGAACTTCACGAACTCTCAATTTATAGGGATCCCCGGGCACTTGTGTGAAAAGACACTTTTGCCCTCTAGTCCGATCTGACCGTTCATCTGTAACCGACTTGATCTGTCCGATCAGATCTCAGATCTACAACTGCTCCAATCCGACCATCGATCTATAACCAACTTGATTTGATGGATTAGATCAATAACCGTGTCAATCAACAGTCTGGATCTAGATCTATCTCAACGGTCATATCGAACTCATCTCTGATAAAATATCAAAGATGGAATAATATAAATGGATCTCAAATGGAGGTGCCGAGTTTCAAATCTAGGAATTTTCATATGCTAATCAAGCACTTTACCATCTGAGATACTTCCCAATTGTTGAAATAAGATAAAACTTATAGAAAATAAATTAAAATGAATTACATCATTTTAAAACTACACAACATTCCCCACCATTTTAAAATGATGAGACAACTGACATGACACAAGAATGACAAGCTGACATAACGCAAGCAAGATAACTCGACAAAATGGAAAAGCAGTCAGTACTCATTAACTTTCGACGAAAGGTGTCTTGCGGACTTGAACCCCCGTCTAGTTGATGTTCTGCTACCCATAACAGTCATAAGTGAACAAGTCTTGAACTTGGACTTTATATACAGGTTTTAGAAACACCAAACAACCAAGAGTTGGTTCTGAAATATGAGTTCCATCAGGGTTGCGCGTTACGGTCATGCGCAGGTATCTTGTGATGTGAATATCTCTTCAGAGAATAAGCCCAGATTCTCTTATAGACTGCGGCCCCATAGTCATACTCACATTCGTTGATATCTCCAAGGGTATACTGCATCTCTAAACCCTGCTATAGTAGCCTCGATATCATTAAGGTTTTTCACCAACCTCAAATGATTGCAGTTGAGCACCAGCTTCCTAGAGATGGGACGTGAATAAATTCACTATTTTTTGGTGCTCCTACGTAGGTGGGGATCCGGTATTTTCGGAGTTCTTATGTAAGGAATTACAAAAGAAATTTTTTCAACAAAGATGTCTCGGTGATATAGACATGTATGTGAAGATGCGAACTACCTGTACATGGATAGAAAGACCCTATGAAGCTTTTGCCTCCGCAGCTTAGGTGGAAGCTAAAAACACCTCCTTACAATGAGCCCGGATCCGCTGGCCAAAATGCAGCGTGGCCAAAGCGAATCACTGAGCGCCACGTAAGCCTCGCACCGACGAATTCGTGACATGGCGCCCCGTGATTCGCTTTGGCCACGCTGCATTTTGGCCAGCGGATCCGGGCTCCCATGCGATGGAGGGGGGGAGGGTTCGTAGCTATTAGTGAGATACCACTATGAAAGAACTAGAATTCTAAAGAGTCTTTTCTATGACATTGAATTGTTATTACATCTTAATTTTTTATTATCAGTCGTTTTGATATAATGGGTGTTGTATTCTACATTTTTGTTGTGTTGTAATTAATCATATTATATTGTTATTAATTTTTCCTTATTTTTATATTTTATTAAGTTTTATTTTTCATGGTTTATTACCCGTTTACCTGTTGGAAAATCGGTTAATAATAAAACACGAAACAAGTCAGAAAATAATCAGTTAAAACAAAAACGAAAATTGGTAATTAGAAAACGGTAAACGGAATGGTGTCTTTTATTTCGCTTGTACATAGTTTAATTACTCCAAGGGTTTTCATATTGAAACCCTTCCTGGCCCCCATCTCCATCGGTCGGTTTTCGAAACCAATCCCCGTGCTACACGAGGGGAGATGGGTTGGATCGGCTGGTTCCCCATATAACCCAAGTACCCGCCAACTATGATGCCAATCCCTTTATATATGTATCCCGACTTAATTAATTTGCTCAGAGTTTGTAAATTGGGCATTTGACAATATTTTCTTTAAAACTAAAAATTTTCAGATAAGTTCAATTATTGACTCGGTTTTAAAAAACCAAACTGAACCGACTGGTCCAAACCGGTTGAACAACAAGGCCAATCCGATTCTTATTGACTCAGTCCAATTTCCTGTAGCAAAGTAATTAATACTATTTCAGTCTTTTCTTTTTCCTATAGAAATGTTAATATATATAAAATTGTATACACTAAAATGTGACCAGCCCAAATACGACGAGCCCAAATGCCCATCAATTTAGCAATCGATCGTCGTGTGTAGGCTCTGTTGATTTTCAAAGTCACTTATCGCAACCCATCGCTAGACCCATTCGCGTCGCTGCATCATCGGTACAGTTGTCACCCCAGTCAGCAATAAATCGCCGTGTAGCACCAGTCAGCAGCCAGCCACGATGCCACAACTTCAGCAGTTAAACGACCAAGCTTGGTCGCCAACGGTAAAGGCCAAGAAAAGATGCTCGCGATCCTCATTCAAAGGATCCAATAGAGGAGCTCCCCGGTCTTCCTCCCATCTCAACAACAACACCAGAAAGTGGATCGTGATCCCCATTCCAAGGAAAGAACTCCAACAACTGGACAGAACCGGCTACAAATAGCCAGAAACATTCTGTCGAAGGGGTTCAAAAATCCTTCATCGAGAAGCGTTCTCACGCACAGAGACCCTTTTGAGGCAAAGAAGTTAAGTAACTCACATTTCGTCGAGATTCATCAGTTCGATCGTAGCAGCTCTACACATTCACCGACAACGTCAACAAGTTGATACACGCACAACACAAATACTTTCGTCCAACCCACCAAAGCCGTCATCGTTCGTGCACACTCGTTACAGAACTCAGATTTCGACGTCAACTCGCTAGAAGCCGAAACTTCATCAATTTACATGGAGATCGAATCAGAGGAAGAATAGGAGATTGTACTCGCATTGCTTGATATTCAAATACAAATTGTAACACAAATATTCTGTCGCAAATCAAATTACTCTTTCGATCACGCCTCTTCGCGGACCGGCGAATTTTCGGTGCAACAAAAATGTAAATTATAATATTTAATGCTAACCGGGTTTGGTTAAAACCAGACATACTATCAGTTTGATAGCTAGTACGGTTTTTAAAACATTGCGACAGACCAATGTTTTAAAAACCGAACCGGTCATCCATGTAGCACTATGTCTGGCCGGGTTTGGTTAAACCTGGTGCAATTGGTACATGTATTTAATATTTCTATAAGAAAAAAGACAAAAATATTAGGTTGTAGATACGGTGAACTGGGCCGAGTCAATAAGAACCGTACTGACCTTTGATTCCGGTTCAACCGGGTTGAACCAGCCAGTTTGGTTCGGTTTTTAAAACACTCAATAGACCTTACTAATTCTTATTTTTTGAAGTGTAATTGAAACCACAAAGAGTTTCCTTACATAGGTAGCGTATAAATGTTATACATCAACAGAATAAAGTGCAAAGCTTATAGAGAAAGGCTCTTATGACGATTCTCCTCAACCAAATAACCAAAAGCTCCTTGTTACTTTCCATGAACCTCGCTCATATCGTGAATAAAACAATCCAGTTGACAGGACAGAAAGAAAAAAAAGAGAGAAAAAAGCCACGAATCACTCTTCTCGTTGAACACAATCAGAGCGCACCCCCTCCCCCCCACCCCGCCGCTGCACGCCCTTCTGTATTCCCATGCAACGCAAAACATGATCAGCCCCTTCCTCTCCCATCTTTCATAACTGACAATCCATCTCTTCTTACTTAAAGCTCCTGAACCTAAAGGCCAGGATCTCTTGATTTAATCTGTCGTTCTTCTTCTCTCTCTTCTTTCTCCTCTCAAAGAGATGCCAAAGCAGTACTGGGTCTCCTTGGCCCTCCATGTGTTGCTTGTAGTACTTGTCTTTTGCATTGTCGATGCCGGAACTGGCACCGGCAACCGGACGCGGTCGTCGAGGTGGCTGACGGACGCTGCCGCGCCGAGCAGGCTGAAGGGCTGCTGGATGCGACCGTGGATTTGTAACCGCGGTGAGAAGCCGTTCCGGTGGAAGATGATGTGCTGCAGGAACAAGTGTGTGAATGTGAGGTCGGACCCTCACAACTGTGGCTTCTGTGGCATCAGGTGCCCTTTCACATGGCAATGCTGCAATGGGTTTTGCAGAGACATCAACTTGGATCCCTTCCACTGTGGTAGCTGTACCAAAAGATGTCCATTTGGGAGTTTGTGCTTGTTTGGCATGTGTGGGTACTCACAGCCCCTGCCACCGTTTCCCTTTCCTTTCCCTCCTCTCAAGCCTAACCCTCCTCCCTTCAAGCCTGAGCTTTCAAAATATGATCCCCATAGTACTCCTCAACCTCCATAGCCCCCTTATCCTCCTTGGCCGTACCCTCCAGAAAACCGATTCTTGGCCATTCATAGTATACACATACCTGCTCCTTGGCCATATCTGTCTCTCCAATCTCTCTACTCCCTTCTCTTTCTCTCTCATCATGTAGCTTTAAGAATATATATATATATATATATATATATATATATATATATATATATATATATATATGTTTATGGGTCTGTGAAGCAAATGTGACTTCAAATTGCTTTAGGTGTTTCCATATTGCATTCAAGCGCTCATAATGTTTACCAGTTTAACAATGGATTCGACCAGTACTTATCTCTCATATTAATTTCATGGACTTGCTTCAAAGTGGTTTGTAGATCTATTTAATAGCACATAAGCCTGCATTAGGTATATCTAACTAGAGTAAATAAAACACTAAAATAGTTGAAGTAGAGAGAACTTATAAAGTTTAACACTACTATAGGACTAGTATATATCAAAACAACGAATTAAAATAACTCCTGAACGGTGTTAATTTAATGAAAAACTAATTACTTATGCTATAAATTAACTTCTAAAATGAACTTCAGAGTTTTACAAATTCCATATACTCTAGTTAGATAATGACAGGTGCTTCCTAATAAGTGAACTATATATACTGTCATAACGGTAATTAGTCACTAAGTTTAGCTTGCAGACATATTAAGTAGAGTATGTGATCATATTTGTTCTTCTTATTCGAATCTTGACAAATAGTATGCTGCCACGTGTGGGTGGATTATCCATGGGAGAGGTCCATTAGGTAGTTAAGCTTGATTTGCTTAAATAGCACAATGTGTCGAGGTCCATGTCACTTTTTGGGCGTTCTGGCATCGTGGTTGTCAGCCATGTGTAGGCTTACACATAACTTCTTCCATGCTTTTACTTGATCTCGGCCATCGATTGAGTCAGGTTTTAAGCCCAATTGACCAATTTCTAGTCAAATTGGACAGGATCTTGAATATATCGTTCATATTCACACTTTTTCTCATTTTACTTATTTTTTTGTCATATTTATTTTTTATTTTTATTTTTATTCATGAGAATTACAGCTCATGAATCAATTATAAAATCTAAATATCGAACCATAGATAATTGTTGGCAAAATATCAATACAATGTCCAACACTTAACCCATGAACCGGTCCGGTGACCTCTCCATTGGCAAAATATCAATACAATGCAGTGCTTTAAAAATCGAACCGAACCGGCTAGTTCGACCCAGTTGAACCAGAATCAGAGGTCAATCCGGTTCATATTGACTCGGCCTAGTTCACGTTAACCAATTTTATTTTTATCTTTTTTCTTATCGAAATATTAAATACATATGTTTCATCGAAAATCCGCCTGTCCGCGAAAAGGTGCGACCGAGAGAATAAATCGATTTATGATAGAATATTTGTGTTACAATTTGTATTTGAATGTCAGGAATGCGAGTACAATCTCCTAGTCTTCCTCTTATTCGATCTCCGTGTAAATAGATGAAGTTTCGGCTTCTAGCGAGTTGACGTCGAAATCCAAGTTTTGGAGCGAGTGTTCGCGAACAATGACTGTTTCGTCGGTCGGACGGAAGTGTTTGTGTTCCGCGTGTATCGACTTGTTGACGTTGTCGGCGAACGTGTAGAGCTGCTCCCATCGAACTGGCGAATCTCGACGAACTGTGAGTTGCTTATCTTCTTCGGCTCGAGAGAGCTTCTGTGCGTGAGAGTGTTTTTCGACAAAAGATTTTCGAACCCCTTTCGATAGAATGTTTCTGGCTATTTGTAGTCAGTTATGTCCAGTTGTTGGGGGTCTTTCCTTGGAATGGGGATAACGATCTCCTTTCTGTTTCTGTTGTTGAGATGGGAGGAGGACTTAGGCGCTCCTCTGTTGGATCCATCGAATGAGGATCATCGGTGACTTTTCTCGGTTTCTACCGTTGGCGACCAGGCTTGGTCATATAACTGCTTGAAGTGATTACATCGTGGCTGGCTGCTGACTGGTGCTGCGCGACGACTTATTGCTGGCTGGGGGAATGACTGTACCGATGACGCAACGATGCAAATGGGTCTGGCGATGGGCTGTGACAGATGACTTCTAAAATCGATGGAGCCTACCCATGACGATCAACTGCTAATGGGCGATTGGGCTCGTCGCATTTGGGCCGATCACATTTTGGTGTATACAGATTGCCCCCTTCGAGAATTGATCGTTCAGAGAGAACGAGCAAGTTTCGAATGTGAAACACACACACGCACGCACACGACGCTTTTTTTTGGACCCTCTTACTCTTTTAGGGTCATTTATCTTTTCGTGTACGTAACTTTCTCGGTCCTCTTACTCTTTTAGGACAGTGTATGTTTCTTTTTGTACACTTGTATCTTGTATATATATATATTTTCTTTCTTTTCATCATTTTTTTTGGCTCTCTTGCTATTTTAGAGCTGTTTGCTTTTTTTATTCTCTCTTTTTTGTTATACGCATACATATGTAGTATATGTACGGTATATAGAGAGACAATGAGAGATGTTGTTCAGATTGAGTAACGACGTCTAGTTGAAGTCGACTGAACGAGGTCGCTACCTGTTTGAGTGTTGTAGTTGAATGTTGCTTTGGTACCTCAAAGAAGACAGTCGCAACGAATTTTGATGACTTCGGCAAGGCCAGTCGCACCGAAGAAAATAGGAGTGCGAACCGGAGTGAGACGCAGAGGTTTCGCTTCGGTTTGGCCAGTCTCTTGGCGCAATGAATTGTTCCCGATGAGTTCTGCCATGCTGAAGTGCTTCGTTGGAACGACTGTAGTGGCTCCAATAGGTATAATCGTCATGCTAGAGAATAAATACTCACCCGGACGAGGTTGGGTAGGTCAGATTTCAACTCATTCAAGCTTTGTGCGAGACAATATTTCTTCTGTGCTTTCAATTGGCGCACCAGGAAGAGAATGCACACCAGAGTGGGTGCAGTGGGGGCCACCCTGGCCAAGGTAAACCTCCCAACGAGTTGGAATGCTTCTCCCGCTTTGTTTCGTCGAAATTGGCTTTATATCCCCCATCGACGGTTTGGCTTCAGCTCAAATTTCAGGAGTGATTGAGTTGAGGTGAGAGAATGTGGGTCCCACTCAGGCTAATTTGGCTCCTCCATTCTTTTGCCCACGATTGGGATCCCTCCATCTTGCACAGTAGACTCCCTTTTAAGAGGGGAAGATACCAATCCACTTCCCAGAAATTTAGGAGAATCTGGTTGACTTCTTCAAATACCGTGTCTTCTTCTTCTGGGCATGCTCTGCGATTTGAGGATTTTCTGAGTGACTGCGACCTGCTGCCTGCATTTGAGTGACTGCGACTTGCTGCCTTGGCTCTTCTGCGCATGACCTTGCCTTGAGTTCGTGTACTCTGCTTTACAATCCTCTTCGAGTTTTGGCTCACGTCAGAAACTCCCCGCGGATCATAATTCAGAGGTATTGTATAAAACGTTTTCTCTCCCGGTAGTCTCTGGTTTGTTCTTTCCTTCTTCCCTCTTTCTTCTTCTGTTTCTCTCCTCTCATTTTAGACTCCACCACTCTCTCTCTCACGATATTTTTTCTTTCTCAATTTATTTTTTTGAATTCTCTCTCTTTTTCTTTTTTCTGTACTCCAAGTGTTTGTCAGTTTGTCAGTGTGACAGACTGATGACTTTTAGTGCTTCGTCTGGCTCGAAAGCCGAACATAATAATATAGTGTCGCACCTGGCTCGATTGGCATGTGCTGAAATTCAGTCTTGGTCGCATCCGGCTCGATCGCCGAGTGCATCAATTCTGTTTTGGTAGCGTCCGGCTCGGTCGCCGGGCGCGAAGCTTTTATTTTGCGTCCGGCTCAGTTGCAAGGCACTGAAGTTCTGTTTCGGCTCCGTCCGGCGTCCGGCGTCCGGCTCGGTCGCCGGGCGCGGAGCTTTTGTTTTGCGTCTAGCTCGGTCGCCGGGCATTGAAATTTTGTTTTGACTGAGCCCGGCTGGGTCACCAGGGGGCTGAACTTCTGTGTGCTGCGCTCGGCTTGGTCGTCGAGTGCTATAAATTTTCTTCAGTTGTGTTCGGCTCGGTCGTCGGGCGCGAAGCTTTTGTTTTGGTCGCGTTCGGCTCGATCGTCGGGCGCGAGGCTTTTATTTTGGTCACGTTCGGATCGGTCGCAGGGCGCGAGGCTTTTGTTTTGGTCACGTCTGGCTCGGTTTCCGGGCGTGAAGTTCTTGAATTGCGCTTGGCTCGGTCGCCGGGCGCCAAGTTCTTGAATTGCGCTTGGCTCGGTCGTCGGGCGCTTGTAGTTTTGGTTGTCACTCTTATACACATTCTGTAACTTGCCGAGGGTGATGGTGTGGTTGAACTGACAAGAGAGTCAGTGTACTTTCGAGCATTTTTTTTTTCAAGTGACTGCTCTTTTTTGTCACCTGCGAATTTTTTGCCGCTTGAAAAGAATGTTTTTTTGATGCGACTGCTCTATTTTGTCGCGTTTTGATTTTTTTGTTTTTTTGGAGAGAAGTTACATACCTGACTCTGATTGGCTGCGTCTGGTTCAGTCGTCGGGCGCAGAAGTTTGGCCGTGTCTGACACGATCCCCGGGTGCGGGGCTTTCGTACTGCGTTTGGCTCGGTCGTTGGGAGTAGTACTATTGTTTTGGTCACCGGGGGCTGGAATTTGTTGTACAACATCCTGCTCGATCGTCGGGTGCTGAATTCTTTGATTTGGTTGTGCCCGGCTCAATCGCGTGCACTAGAATTTGTTTTGGTCGCGTTCGGCTAGGTCCCTGGGCGCAAAGCTTTTGAACTGTGCTCAGCTCGACCACTAGGCACAGTGCTTTTGTGCAGCGCTCGGCTCTGTCGTCGAGTGTTGTGGTTTTTCTTTGGTCGCATCAGGCTCGGTTGTTGGCCTCGGAGCTTTTGAATTGTGCTTGACTCGGCCGCCGGGCACAATGTTTTTGTGCAGCGCTCAGATCTGTCGCCGAGTGCTATGGTTTTTTCTGTGGTCGCGTCCGGTTGGGTTGCTGGGCGCGAAGCTTTTGTTTTGTGTCCGGCTTGGTCGCCGGCGTGTGAAGCTTTTGAATTGTGCTCGGCTCGGCCGCTGGGCACAATGTTTTTGTTTTGAAGTCGACCTTCTTTGTTAAGTTACTGGCAGTCTTACGAAGAGACTTGTTTCGCCACCAATTTGGCGCACTGTCTGCCGCTCGCCAGCGGGTAATGGTGTGGCAGGGCTGTGCGTGGAAGTTGCTTTTTTGAATTCGGTCCGTTGGTCGAACTGTCAATGATTGCCCTCTCTCTTTTTTTGTTTTTTCTTTTTTTTTTTGTTGGCATCTGATCCCTCCCTTTTTCTTTTTTGTCACATGGCTGCCTTTTTTTTTTTTTTTTTTTTGACTTGCTTCTTCTCTCCTTCTTTGTTTTTTTGTGTGCGACCTTGATTTCCCTATCTCTGGTCGTAGAGACGCATATTATACTTTTTTTTTTTGAATTGAGAAGAAAGTGAGTTGCGTACCTGATTTCAGTTCGGCTGACAGTTTTGACACTTTGTTGCAGATGTCTACTACACCGGATTCCCGCTCCTTTCTCGGTATGAATATTTCGACTATCTGGACTATCGTGAATGGTGCCCTTCGTCATTGCCTGCGAATTTGGGATTCTAAAGAGGAACATAAGCCACTGTTATTGATTCTCACTGGTCCGTCGGCCTACGGTGGTTGTGACGTATCTGCGCCCATAGTCAAAGTTTTTCACAATCTGTGGAGTCGCCCTATTTTCGACGAAGATGATCGAATTTTCCATCTTCCGGGAGTCGATGAAGCCTTGAGCTCTCTATATCAGGCTGTGGGCAATGTTTTACTCAATCCGATGCATAATCAGTTAGTTGCTTACAAGGCGCCAAAGCTTTTCATCGATAGTGATCGGTTTAACTCTTGGGATCGTCAATCGGAGATATGCTCTGGAACCTTCCCCGTGCCATTATATTTCGAGTGGTCGGACACCGTTCGCCGGACTTGTCCTGAGCAATTGGCTGCAGCAGACCTCACCTATGCGGTTCACGCTTCCATGTTTTCATATCGATGTTGTAGCAACGTAGTCCACTCTTTCTTGGAGGTCTGGTGTTCGTCGACCAACACAATCTTCACTCGTGAGGGGGAACTGTCGATTTCTTTGTGCGATATGCATCGACTCTGCGGGTTACCCATCTCAGGAAGTATTTACGATGAGGCAATTTTGACTGTTGAGGACTTCACCCTCAACCATTCTGTGCCGCTACTAGAGAGTCTCCGATATCTTATCCTCGCATATTATTAGCTTTTTTGTCGTCAGATTGCTCCGAACTCGGGGGCTCTTGGGGTTCTTATGTCAGATTGGGCTTCTTTTTGGTTTCGAATCGAAGGGGGAGCGCGACCTTCGGAGGACTCATGGGCTGATCACGAGAAGCTGACAGGCTCCCGAAGTCACGATTGGTCAGCCGTACAGAATCAGACCCTCTCCGAGCTTGGTGTACCGGATGCTCTCGCGGATGAGGTATACTTGGCGGCTTTCTTATCATTATGGATATGTCATTGGATATTGCCTTTGCCAGGCCACTTGCTGTTGCTGAGGCCGAGTGTTTTCAAGATGGCCTGTTTTATGGCTAGCGACATTCGTTGTAGTCTGGCCAACGCGGCCTTGGCACACATTTATCGAGGGTTGAATGCTTTCTCGCTGGGGAAGATTTCTTGGCCATTCATCTACGTATGGCTTGCCTAGAGATTCGGAGTTCACGAGGCTGACTCTAGTAGCGGCGACAGACCTCTCATGATTCTCTACCATTATTCGGCTCTCGTTCGCACTTATAGTCGGAAGGAGTCACGTTCGTTGTTTTGGTGCGGTGGAGTGCGGTGCTGGTATCCTACAGCTGCTCTTCCTCCTAGTTCGATCCTTGACAAGGCGGGTCACTTCGCCTCTCGAATCGAGGTGGAGTACTTCCGTAGCCTGAGAGCGACCACTTTGGTTTTGAGGCAGCGTGAGCTTCCCGTAGTGGAACCTTATAGTCCTCATCGATTTGCTCATTAGTTCGGCTTTTGTCAAGATTTTTTGAGTGAGTTGTCCTCTGACCAACGCACTGCGGCTTCAGTTTATACGCTCGTGGCGTTGTGGCGAGCACGAACTGACTATCCACTTGGCAGCATGGAGTTATGTTGGGTGTCTAGCAAGTGCACTAGGTCAGCAAGTAATATAGACTTCTAGAGTCCAAATATCGATCCCACAGGGACCTTGATGAGAGCCTAATCTAAGTAAAAATTTTCCTATTGATTGAGGTGAAGAGAATTTAGATTTTTGTTGAAAACTAAAAAAAAAACAGAATTTGAAACTTTTGGAAAAACTTATGAAGATGAGATATTGGGGAAAGGTATCAGAATTGAGAAATCCTTCAGGTTAGTGGAGAGTGGACTGAGGGTTGGCATATGGAATTGAACTTAAACTTCTCACTTGTATAAGAATAAGCATCTTTGAAAAATTTGAAGAAAATTCAAATTCTGTTTTGGCTAAGCAAGAAGATACATCATTAGGAAGGGAGTGAAGCATCTATATTGTAAAACTTCAAAGGGGATGGTCACTGGATTTTTCTTAGTCTTTACTTATCTATCTGGTGTTTAGTTCAGTGTTTGCTTGAAGACAAACAAAGGTTTAAGTTTGGGGTTGTGATAAGTGTCCAAAAGACACTTATTTGGGCATGAATTATTGATCATAAATCCCTAATTTGAGTTGATTATGAGCATGCAAGTGACAAATATAACTAAAATACATGTTTTGTGTCTCAGGTACTTAGTAAAAGAAGAAAATCTGGATTTGGTGCAAAAATGGAAGAAAAATGAGCAAAACAGGCCGAAATGAAGAACGGCGCGACAGCGCCAGATAAATACTCGAAAATTCAAATTAATGTGGAAAAATTCCTAACGACCTAACGGTCATGAAAGCCAACGATTGGGGAAAGTGATTTGGTGCGACCGCGCCACTGGAGGGAGCTATCGCGCCACTGGAGGGAGCTACCGCGCCAAAAGAAGCTAAAAGCAGAAGGAGAAGTTGCCATTCGGGGACCAAGTAAATGCCTAAGGACTGGCGCGACCATGCCCACTCTCAGCATTTATCGGCGCGACCATGCCAAGTGGTGTCCCGCCTTAGACGGATATCGGGTTCAGTGGCGCGACCACGCCAGAATTCGGCGCGACCGCGCCGATGACTCAGTAGCACAGAATACGAAAATCTCGGGAACCTGCAATCAAATCCAATCCAAACTTGGTAGAAGGAGTCTCAGACGTCTAAAGAAGGTGCCCACGAAGAGTTTAAGGTAAATTACTTATGTCCATATGCATTGAATGGTCCAAAAGAAGAAGTTGTTTCAAACCAGGAATCTGCTGCCAATGGAAGGAGATAAATCCGAATTTTGTGAAGGACATAGAAGGAGTTTCACAATTCCAATTGAAGCCAAACTTGGAACGAAGCTTCCTGGTACTACAGAGTATCTTTTCACGAAATTTCAGGTCAATCCAAGTCAGGATTCTCGAGTTACACATCTCCAAAGTGGTGGACCCGAAGCAGAAATTGGCAACAAAAATCAGGCAACTTCCTTCCCTCATATCTCGAGTTTCCCAACTCAGAATGGATTCAAACTTCGTGAAGAATGAAAGGACTATAGAAGGAAGGCCCTGATGTAATTTAATCCAATTCTGAGGTCGGGAAAGGGTACTGCATACCCCTGGATAGAGAGCAATTTACATGGCATGGGCAGCAGAACAAGTATATAAGGAGGTCCGAGGCAGAGAGTTGATCATGAAGTTTTAGCATCGAGTTTTAGATCCAGTTTTCATCTAGTTTCTAGTTGTAAATACATTAGTTTAGGTTTTTATTGTTTTTAGTTAGTTTGGAGTTGAGAGAGAGAGAGAAGGAAGAGATTTCAGTCAAGGTGCAAGAGAAGCCAAAGGCAGTCCTTCAAGGGGGTTTTTCTGTACTTGTTTTCTTCATATTTTCATGGCTGTATTTGAATCCTTTTTACTGTGAATTTATTCTATTATTATGGACAGTTAAATATTATCAGATTCTGAGTTGGGAAACTCGAGATATGAGGGAAGGAAGTTGCTGATTTCTGTTGCCAATTTTTGCTTCGGGTCTACCACTTTGGAGATGTGTAACTCGAGAATCCTGACTTGGATTGATCTGAAATTTCGTGACAAAATCCTCTGTAGTACCAGGAAGCTTCGTTCCAAGTTTGGCTTCAATTGGCATTGTGAAACTCCTTCTATGTCCTTCACAAAATTCGGATTTATCTCCTTCCATTGGCAGCAGATTCCTGTTTTGAAACAACTTCTTCTTTTGGACCATTCAATGCATCTGGACATAAGTAATTTACCTTAAAATCTTCGTGGGCACCTTCCTTAGACGTCTGAGACTCCTTCTCCCAAGTTTGGATTGGATTTGATTGCAGGTTCCCGAGATTTTCGTATTCTGTGCTGCTGAGTCATAGGTGCTATCGCGCCGAATTCTGGCGCGGTCGCGCCACTGAACCCGATATCCGTCTAAGGCGGGACACCACTTGGCGCGGTCGCGCCGATAAATGCTGAGAGTGGGCGCGGTCGCGCCAGTCCTAAGGCATTTACTTGGTCCCCGAATGACAACTTCTCCTTCTGCTTTTAGCTTCTTTTGGCGCTGTAGCTCCCTCAAGTGGCGCGGTCGCGCCAAATCACTTTCCCCAATCGTTGGCTTTCATGACCTTTAGGTCGTTAGAAAATTTTCCACATTAATTTGAATTTTTGAGTATTTATCTGGCGCGTTCGCGCCATAATCGGCGCAGTCGCGCCGTTATTCATTTTGGCCTGTTTTGCTCATTTTTCTTCAATTTTTGCACCAAATCCAGATTTTCTTCTTTTACTAAGTACCTGAGACACTAAACATGTATTTTAGTTATATTTGTCACTTGCATGCTCATAATCAACTCAATTTAGGGATTTATGATCAATAATTCATGCCTAAATAAGTGTCTTTTGGACACTTATCAGTCTCAATTCCTCCTAGTTGTTAATATGCAGAATTCTGATTTTATAGCTCAAGTATCCTTACCTTGACTTAGCTTTTGAAAACCTGGTTACCCATATACAGGAAATAACTTTCACCTAATCTCTGAAGTCCATCACAATCCGAAAACATTCAGATCCTAGGTGCATAAATATAAAAGCTTGAAGATCAACTCTTATTCAAAACAAAAGTGTTTAATGAGTCAAATTGTTTTCCACCAATCACAATCTAGAAACAACTAGTGAGAAAAACAAGTTAACTTTCACTCATTCTTTGAACTCCATCACAATCAGGAAACATTCAAATCCTAAGTGCATAAATATCAACTCTCTTATCAGAACAAGGGTTATAAAAAGTCACATCACTTTTCCACTAGTCTCCATCACAATCCGGAAACATTCAAATCCTAAGTGCATAAATATCAACTCTCTTATCAGAACAAGGGTTATAAAAAGTCACATCACTTTTCCACTAGTCTTCATCACAATCCGGAAACAACTAGTTAGAAAAGCGAGTTGTTTTAGAAAACAAAGAATCAGATGACTAACCCAAATCTTTACTGAAATTTAACTTCTCTATTCGAACCTCATTAAACTTCAAATATTAATTCAGATCAGAAATAAGCAATGAACTCAATTTCTAAAACAAAAGCAGGATATTTTATTGCTATAAACTTCAGAATTCAAACATAAAACAGCTATGAGTTCATGAATTCCCCAACAAAGAGAGACTACTCCATGCTAATAAAATAAACACACAAAGAGGAATTAATTACAGCCGTGAAACCAAGAAGAAAATTAAGTACAGAAAACCCCCTTTTGAGGACTGCCTTTAGCTTCAACTCCTCCTTGACTAAATCTCTTCCTTCTTTCTCTCTCTCTCTCAACTCCACACTACTAAAATAATATGAAATTAAACGAAAAACAAGAATTAGAACTCTCAAAAACTGGATGCCTTCTGCTCTGCCTCGAATGCCTATTTATACTTGAAGCTCTGCCCAGAACTTGTAATTTTGGCCTTTGTCCAGGGGTATGAATTGTGACTTCCCGACCTCAAAATTGGATAAAATTACATCGGAACCTTCCTTACATAGTTCTTGACTTGTGTACAAAATTTGAAGTCATTCTGAGTTGGGAAACTTGACATATCACCTTGAGAAGTTGAACTGCTTCTGCAGCCAATTCCTGCACTGGGCCCACCACTTTGAAAATATAAAACTCCACCACCCCGACTTGGATTGGCCTGATTTTCCGTTTCATGATTCTCAATCCTCTCAGGAAGCTGTGGTACAAATTTGGATCCAATTGCAGGTCGGAATCTCCAGATATGGACTCTTCAATCTCGGACTTGTACTTTGCTTTTATGGCAGCAGTTTCCTTCTTTGTCTTGGACTTCTCTTCTTGACTATTCAATGCACCTAGACTCTGGAAATATATCATAAAATCTTTGTGGATACTTTCCTTAGCCAATTAGGACTTCTTCTTTCAAGTCTGGTCTTGATTGGTAGTCAGAATCCCGAGATTTCTGCAAGTCACAAAGCTGAGTCAACGGCGCGGTCGCGCTGAATAGTTCTTTGTTTTGGCGCGGTTGCGCCACTGGTGCAGAAATTTTGTTTAAGTCTGGAGCACGGCCTTCGGGTCCAATGTGAGGAATGATTCTTCATGGCGCGGTCGCGCCACTTTATGTTGTAGAACTGGCGCGGTCGCGCCTCTCCTCAGATGCTTTGCCGACTTCCCGAAATAGAACATGACATCTTTGTAAGGAAACAGTGCGGCGTGACAGCGCCACTGGTAGCGCCATCTTCTTGACGCGGTAGCGCCCATGTGGGGCGCAGTCGCGCCATTTCACATTCCCGAACTCTCCTCCTTTCTGCCATTTCACTTGCCGTTGGGAATTTTTTGGATTTCTTTGAATTTTCTAACATTTTTTCGGCGCGGTCGCGCCATTCCCTTTTTTGCTTGATTTTGCTCATTTTTCCTTCATTTTTCCTCAGAATTTAGATTTTCTTCTTTTACAGGGAACCTGAGACACAAAACATGTATTTAAGTTATATTTGTCACTTTCATGCTCATAATCTACTCAAATTAGGAATTTAGGATCAATAATTTTCGTGCATAAATAAGTGTCTTTTGGACACTTATCACAACCCCAAACTTAAACCTTTGCTTGTCCTCGAGCAAACCTCTGAAATAAATACCAGATAGATCTGTAAAGACTTAAGAAAAGTTCAGTGATCCCCCCTACTAAAGTTTTAAAATAGATGATTCACTCCTTTCCTAATGATTGTTCTTCTTGCTTAGTCAAAACAAATTTCGAATTTTCTTCAAATTTTTCAAAGATGAACATGCCCATACAAGTGAGAAGTCTCAATTCAACTCCATAAACTAACCATCAGTCCATCTCCACTAACCTGAAGGAATCCTCAATTCTGATCAATAGGTCTTTATGGGTTGTAATGAGGCAGGGGTAATGGGTATGATGAAGATTTTTGGTTTTCTTTTGGGTTTTATTCTCCTCCTCATATCCATTTTCCATTTTCCCGAGCATGAATTGGATTTGTGACTTTTCCTCCAAGCTCTTCCACCCCAAACTTATTCTTTTGCATTGATCCCCATTTTTTCCTTTTCCCTTTCTTTTTTTCTCTTTCCCAAGTATCTTTTTCTTTGGGTTTTGTCCAGAGTCTAGCTTACCTCATCGGTTGACTCAGAGTCCCTAAGCTTGCTGAGGCCCGAGACCCAGTGCACACACGAGGTGGCCTTTCCCTTAACTAACCCACAACCTTTTCTTTCTTTTTCCTTGGCTTTCTTTGGAGCCTAGCTTACCTTGCCAGTTGAATCAGAGACTCTAAGCTTGCTGAGGCCCGAGTCCCGGTGCACACACAAGGTGGCCTTTCTCCTACTCAGCCCAAAATTTTTACTTTCTTTTTCTCTCTTGCTCCTTCTCCCCCTTTACAATAAAATATTTCTATACCCTTCATCCATCCCTCCTTATAACTTCAAAATCTTTATCCATGCTCATTAAAATAGAACACTTCAATAATTTGGAGAATCAAGGGTTAGTAAGAAACAAAACAGGGATCTTTTCGGCCCAAGAGGTTTGACAAAAGGTGATGCAACTTGTCCATTAAAATGGGAGGCTTTGAAAAAGGCTCAAACGATTTTTAAACAGGTGCCTAAATCACCTCAGAATTTTGAAAACCTTTCTCTGTTTCGCCTCAAGTTTTCCTCAGGTTGGTTCTAGTGATTGAAATCAACTTGCTCACTTGTACTTAGTTTTCGAAAACTGTTTTTTTTTTTTTTAAAGAAAGATTCTCATCCATTCAAGACTAAGCATCTGAACTAATATATTTCTCCAAAAAGTGAATCATGCTATTCATATGATCAGGGGTTTTCACTGGTATTTTCCAAGTCTTTATTGGATTTTTCTGGTGAATTCTAAAAAAAATAGAGGTTTCAGATCCATGCATGAAAAGTATCCCACCCCAAACTTAAAAACATGCTTTGTCCTCAAAGCAGCAGTAAACTAGGAGTGATAGAGATACTTTCCTGACTTTCTGGGTGGAATGAGGTTGGATGGATCTCCCTTGGTGGCTTTTGCATTCTGCTCTCATGGGTTAGTGAGAAACATTTTGCATGATTTTCAGCAATTGAAAATGAAAATTGACTACAAGTGTCTCTCAGGCATAAAATGTGTCTTAAGAAGAATACCTGCAGTGGAGGTTTTGTTGCCACGCCTCTGTAGTGGCCAAATCTTATTAAAGCAAGTGGCGCGGCCGCGTCAGAATTTGGCGCAGTCACGCCATTTAATTCCAGGAAATCTTCAGATGCTGAATGCAATTTTCAATATTTCCACTTTGGACAGGTTTGTATTAGTGGTAAGCAGATGCCCATGATCTCAGCTCCTCCAACTCATTCAGATCCAGCAACCTCTTTTCTCCTGTCTTTTGCACATCAAAATTTAAAAATTTAGTAGCCCAATATGCTTTGTGTTCTAATTCCACAGGTAAATGACATGCTTTCCCATATACCAATCGAAAACGTGTGGTGCCAATGAGGGTTTTATAGGCAGTCCTATATGCCCAAAGAGCATCATCTAACTTCAAAGCCCAATCTTTTCTTGAGAGGCTAACAGTTTTTTCAAGGATTCGTTTTAGCTCTCGATTTGACACTTCAACCTGCCCACTTGTTTGAGCATGGTATGGTGTAGCCACCTTATGCCTCACCCCAAACTTTTTAAGCAAGGTAGCAAATTGGGTGTTGCAAAAGTGCTTCCCACCATCACTGATTATATCTCTAGGTGCTCCAAATCTGGTGAAAATATTTTTCCTTAAGAATTCTAACACCACCCTTGCATCATTGGTCCTAGTAGCTATAGCTTCAACCCATTTGGAAACATATTCAACAGCCACCAGGATATATTCAAAACCATAGGAAGATGGAAAAGGACCCATGAAATCAATACCCCACACATCAAACAATTCACATACCCATATGTTAGTGAGAGGCATTTCATCTTTTCGAGATACATTACCTGTCCTTTGATATTTGTCACAAGTGGATACATACCTCTTGGAATCTTGATAAAGTGTGGGCCAATAGAAACCTGATTGCATCACCTTTGCTGCTGTTCGATTTGAGCTGAAATGGCCTCCTGCTTCTCCATCATGGCAGTGCTTTAGAATTGATTCGAATTCTGTTTTCGGGACACACCTTCTTATCACTTGATCAGGACAGATTTTGTAGAGGTAGGGATCTTCCCAAAAATAGTATTTCACATCAGCAAGGAACTACTTTCTTTGCTGCCAGCTTAGATCCTTTGGAATCCACCCACCTGCAAGAAAATTTGCAAAATCAGCAAACCAAGGTGTTTGGAAGGATAATTTATTTATCTGACATATAATTTCATCCAGAAAGAGTTCAGAAATCCCCCTTTTCTCTACTTCCTCAGTCTCAAGCCTGGACAAGTGGGCAGCTCCCACATTCTCAGCTCCCTTCTTATCCTTGATCTCAATGTCAAATTCTTGAAGGAGAAGGATCCACCTGATCAGTCTAGGCTTGGAGTCCTTCTTTGCAAAGAGATGTCTAAGAGCTGCATGGTCAGTATACACAACAACTTTCGAACCTATTAGATATGATCTAAATTTTTCGAAAGCATACACTACAACCAATAGCTCTTTTTCTGTGGTGGTGTAATTCAATTGTGGCCCGATGAGTGTGTGGCTAGCATAATAGATGGTGTGAAAAAAATTTTCTTTTATTTGCCCAAGCACAAGCCCTACAGCATAATCACTGGCATCACACATTAGTTCAAAGGGTATGGTCCAATCAGGAGCAACAACAATGGGTACTGAAATCAGTTTTTCTTTTAGGAGTTTAAAGGCATGCAAACAATCATCATCAAAATTGAATTTAACATCTTTCATGAGCAGATTCGATAATGGTTTTGCAATTTTTAAAAAATCCTTGATAAACCTCCTATAAAAACCTGCATGTCCTAGGAAACTCCTTATGCCCTTTATGTTTGTAGGTGGAGGTAATTTTTCAATCACCTCTACCTTTGCCCTATCAACCTCAATACCTTTTTCTGATATTTTATGACCCAAAACAATGCCTTCCTTCACCATAAAATGACACTTTTCCCAATTTTGAACCAGATTGCTCTCTTCACATCTTGCTAGGACCAGATCTAAATTTTTCAAACATGTTTCAAAAGTCAGTCCATATAGAGTGAAATCATCCATGAAAATTTCCATAAAGTTTTCAATAAAGTCATAAAAAATAGCAAGCATGCATCGCTGAAAAGTGGCTGGTGCATTACATAAGCCAAAAGACATTCTCCTATATGCAAAAGTCCCATATGGGCAGGTGAAAGTGGTTTTCTCTTGGTCCTCCGGGGCAAAGGGAATTTGAAAATACCCGGAATAGCCATCAAGAAAGCAATAAAATTTGTTACCTGCCAATCTTTCAAGCATTTGGTCAATGAAGGGTAAAGGGAAATGGTCCTTTCTAGTTGCTGAATTTAATTTTCTGTAGTGAATACAGACTCTCCATCCAGTCACCGTCCTAGTGGGTATTAACTCATTATCTGAATAAATAATACCTGCATCCAACAACTTTACCACTTCCTGTTTTACCACTTCTTGCAAGGTTGGATTTAGCCTTCTTTGAGGTTGAATTGTTGGTTTGAAGGAGTCCTCCATCAAAATTTTGTGCATGCATGTGGTTGGGCTGATTCCTTTGATATCTGAGATTGTCCACCCAATTGCCTTCTTATGCTTGCTCAGCACCTCAATCAAGAGCTTTTCCTCCCTGATATTCAAACAAGAAGAGATGATTACTGGTTTTGCATTTTCTTCAAGAAAAATGTATTTCAAAGAACTAGGCAAAGGTTTGAGTTCAAGTTTAGATGGATCTTTGATTTCAGCCCGTTCGTCCTCTTCTTTGTTTCCTTCAACCTCTAATTGTGCTACTTCTTGCTGCATGAGGGGATCATCATCTTCCTTGGTGCATGATTGAACCAAGCACCTTTCCAAGCTGTCCTCCATCATGACTTCCTGCTGAACATGTTCTGCACATACATCAATCACATCAATAAAATAACATGTATCATCACAAGAATTAGAAGGGTTTTTAATAGCTTGTTTAATGTCAAACACAATTTCTTCATCATTTAATCTGAGAGTTAATTTTTCCTGTTTGACATCAATTAGTGCAGCTGCAGTGGCTAAGAATGGTCTCCCAAGAATCAGTGAGAATTCGCAATCCACCTCCATGTCCAGCACCAAAAAATCGCATGGGTAGATGAATTTTCCAATTCTGACCAGCACGTCCTCAATCAGTCCATTAGGTTTTTCTGTTGATCTATCAGCAAATTGGAGCATGATATTTGTCTCCTTAAGCTCTCCAAGATTTAGTTTCCTGCAAATGGACAAAGGCATCAGATTTATGCTTGCTCCTAGATCACATAGCACCTTGTTAAACTTAAAATTTCCGAATTCGCAAGGTATAGTGAAACTCCCTGGATCTTTAAGCTTGGTAGGCAATTGATTTTTTAATATTGCACTACAATTTTCTGTTAGCATCACTGTCCCTTGCTCCTCAATTTTTCTCTTTCCTAAACGCACCTCCTTGAGAAACTTTGCATATTGGGGCATCTGCATTAGAGCTTCTACAAAAGGAATGTTTATTTCCAGCCTCTTAAAAATATCAATGAACTTTGAAAATTTGTCTTCTAACTTATCCTTTTTAGCTTTCTTCGGATATGGCAATGTATCCACATTTATTTCAGCATTGGAAAGAAATTTAGAGGACTTACCTTTTTGCTTGTGCTGTCTATTTACCTCTTTCTCTTCACTTCGTACTTCTCTTTCCTTGTCTTGTTGCTGGTTTGCTTTGTTCTCCTCCTCCTGAGGTTGCATTTGCTCTTTTAAGACCTTCCCGCTTCTTAAAGTGATGGCTTTGATCTGTTCTTTAGGGTTAGTCTTACAATTACTAGGTAAAGTTCCTTTGTACCTACATGATATAACATTGGCCAGCTGTCCCACTTGTATTTCCAGATTCCTGATTGATGCCTCTTTATTTTTTAGGGATGCTTCTTGAGCTTGAAACCTGGAATCAGTCCTAGCATCTCTTATCTCTTGATTTGCTAGAAATTTTGAAAAAATATCCTCAAAGCTGGCTTTTTGTTCCTGTTCTTGCGCTGCTCTTTGGAAACCAGGTGGTGGTCTTGTTTGGGCTATTGAGTGCTGGTTTGCTGGTTGTTGTTATTAGACCATGAAAAATTTGGGTGACTCCTCCAGCCAGGATTGTACGTATTGCTGTATGGATCATTGGACCTGCAAAAATTTGAAACATAATTAGCCTGGTCTAAAGAGCTTACAGCTTGAATGTTACCTGCTTGGCATTCATGATTGGGATGTCCTCCTCCACACATGTCACAAATCTGAGCGATCAAGGAGGGGGTTTGAAATTTTACAGTTGTTTGGTTAGAGACTCGACTTGAGCCTGCAATGCTAAAACAGGGTCTACATTATGTATTCCAGCAACTCTTCCTCTTGCACTTCTCTCTACTAGATATTGGTACATGTTAAACGCCATCTCTTCGATCAGTTCATAAACTTCATTCGGAGTCTTTTTATTCATGGTACCACCAGTTGCAGCATCAATTAAACTTCGTGTTGAAATTGTAATTCCATGGTAGAAAGTCTCTATCTGCATCCATAGTGGTATTCCATGATTTGGGCATTTTCTGAGTAGCTCCTTGAATCTTTCCCATGCTTCACAAAGTTGTTCATCATGTTCCTGCATGAAAGTTGAAATTAGACACAATCAACAAAATAAAATTCACTTAAACTTACTCTCAATGCAATGGTCCCCGGCAACGGCGCCAAAAACTTGTTGGGTGTCTAGCAAGTGCACTAGGTCAGCAAGTAATATAGACTTCTAGAGTCCAGATATCGATCCCACAGGGACCTTGATGAGAGCCTAATCTAAGCAAAAATTTTCCTATTGATTGAGGTTAAGAGAATTTGGATTTTTGTTGAAAACTAAAAAAAAAATAGAATTTGAAACTTTTGGAAAAACTTAAGAAGATGAGATGTTGGGGAAAGGTGTCAATTCCTCCTAGTTGTTAATATGCAGAATTCTGATTTTATAACTCAAGTATCCTTACCTTGACTTAGCTTTTGAAAACCTGGTTACCCATATACAGGAAATAACTTTCACCTAATCTTTGAACTCCATCACAATCCGGAAACATTCAGATCCTTGGTGCATAAATAAAAAGCTTGAAGATCAACTCTTATTCAAAACAAAAGTGTTTAATGAGTCAAATTGCTTTCCACTAATCTCCATCACAATCCGGAAACAACCAGTGAGAAAAACAAGTTAACTTTCACTCATTCTTTGAACTCAATCACAATCCGGAAACATTCAAATCCTAAGTGAATAAATATCAACTCTCTTTTAGAACAAGGGTTATAAAAAGTCACATCACATTTCCACTAGTCTCCATCACAATCCAAGAACAACTAGTTAGAAAAGCGAGTTGTTTTAGAAAACAAAGAATCAGATGACTAACCCAAATCTTTACTGAAATTTAACTTCTCTATTCAAACCTCATTAAACTTCAAATATTAATTCAGATTAGAAATAAGCAATGAACTCAATTTCTAAAACAAAAGCAGGATATTTTATTGCTATAAACTTCAGAATTCAAACATAAAACAGCTAGGAGTTCATGACTTCCCCAACAAAGAGAGACTACTCCATGCTAATAGAATAAACACACAAAGAGGAATTAATTACAGCAATGAAACCAAGAAGAAAATTAAGTACAGAAAACCCCCTTTCAAGGACTGCCTTTAGCTTCAACTCCTCCTTTACTGAAATCTCTTCCTACTTTTTCTCTCTCTCTCAACTCCACACTACTAAAAGAATATGAAATTAAACTTAAAACAAGAATTAGAACTCTCGAAAACTGGCCTTCTGCTCTGCCTCGGAAGCCCATTTATACTTGAAGCTCTGCCCAGAACTTATAATTTTGGCCTTTGTCCAAGGGTATGAATTGTGACTTCCCGACCTCAAAATTGGATAAAATTAAATCCGAACCTTCCTTACATAGTTCTTGACTTGTGTACAAAATTTTAAGTCATTCTGAGTTGGGAAACTTGAAATATCACCCTGAGAAGTTGAACTGCTTCTGCTGCCAATTCTAGCACTGGGTCCACCACTTTGAAAATATAAAACTCCACCACCCAGACTTGGATTGGCCTGATTTCATGTGTCATGATTCTCAATTCTCTCAGCAAGCTGTGGTCCAAATTTGGATCCAATTGGAGGTCGGAATCTTCAGATATGGACTCTTCAATCTCGGACTTGTACTTTCCTTTTATGGCAGCAGTTTCCTTATTTGTCTTGGACTTCTCTTCTTGACCATTCAATGTACCTAGACTCTGGAAATATATCATAAAATCTTCGTGGATACCTTCCTTAGCCAATTAGGACTTCTTCTTTGAAGTCTGGGCTTGATTGGTAGTCAGAATCCCGAGATTTCCGCAAGTCACGAAGCTGAGTCAGCGGCTCGATCGCGCCGAATAGTTCTTTGTATTGGCGCGGTCGCGCCACTGGAGCAGAAATTTTGTTTAAGTCTGGAGCACGGCCTTCGAGTCCAATTTGAGGAATGATTCTTCATGGCGCGGTCGTGCAACTTTATGCTTTAGAACTGGCGCGGTCGCGCCTCTCCTCAGATGCTTTGCCGACTTCCCACAATAGAACATGGCATCTTTGTAAGGAAACAGTGCGGCGCGGCAGCGCCACTGTTAGCGCCATCTTAGGATCAATAATTCACGCATAAATAAGTGTCTTTTGGACACTTATCAAGTTTCCCACCTTCGTGAGTCCCGATTTTCACCCTGGTGTTACATCCCTCTTTCGGGAGTCTTGGCTCGAGATAGTGGCTCCCATTTTTGAGGTAATAACTCTCATCTCTTTTTGTTTATTTATGTTTTCCTCCCTTTTGCATATTTTGATATCCTTCTCTCCTCTTTTGGTTTTAGCATGCGTGGAGGCAGTTTACCGGTGTATCTGCGTCGGAGACAGCCTTGGTGCCTGCACGAGGAGATGGCGACGCGGGGGGTCGCGGTCGAATGAATTCGCGAAGAAGTTCTAAGCCGCCTGTTTCTCCTAAGGCAAAACAGAAAAAAGGTGAAAAGAAACGAGCGCCACAGCCGAGAGTTGCGAAGAATAAGTGCTCAGCTCCAACACAAATAGCGCCGGAGAAAGGCATCATGATTGGAGAACCTTCTTCGGCTGAGGGGGATTCTCAGCCAGTTGTTGTCTCTTTGTTAGCGGTCGATGCTTCTCAGGACAAAAGGAAGGGGTTAACTCAATCGCCGGTTCAGACGAAGAAAGCTGCCGCAAAACAAAAGTCGGCGACTCCAAAGTCGGATTCTTTTATTTTCGTTCTTCCTCCATTCAATAAGCGACTCCGAACCGGTCTAGGTAAGTCGCTGACCAATTTGGCTCCTCTTGCTACTATGAAGCCTTCAGAAACACCTTTGTCGGGGTCTTCCAAAGAAAAGGCTAAGGAACCGGAGACTCTCGACCGGTTTGTTGCTCTGCCGACTAGAGAGACCACTACAGGGCCGGTGGTGGCACCTGCGCAAGCAAACCAGGTTGAAACAGAGGCAATACAGGAGTCGGGCGACTTACCTTCTGATAGGCTCGCAGTCGTCGTAGCTCCCTCTGTGGACCAACCCGTCTTTCAACAAGAGGATTTATTCGTCCTTGTCGAGTTAGAGGTTACTCGACAATTGAAGTTGGTCGGGGAAGAGGCACCGTCTACTTCTGTTGTCGATGAGTTATCAACTGGCGAAGCTGAGTGCCTGGCGATGATTGTTGGTGATGGTGGAGCGCCCCTTCAGCCTTCTGACGAACAAGTCGTGGTTGAGGGACTTATAGTGGACGCCGGAGTTACATTCGTGGGTGAGTTTAGAGCACCCTCTCTCTGATCCGTCCCCTCTGCTTGCTGCAACTTCGAGGAGGGAGGTGCTTGTAACCTTTCCCCCTAGTAGTCGAGAGGCATCTCTTGTTGCCAAGGAAGGAGCTTCGGGCTCATCTCGTCGGCCTATCAGTGAGGATTCCTTGATTCGCGGCCTTTGTCGGTAAGTGTATCTCCTTTTTTTCTCTTCAATTTTTTTTTTCTTCTGATCTCTCCTTTTTTTTAGGCATCGACCTTTCGACCGTCGGCGAGATCGAGGCTACTACTGCAACAATCCGCTTTGGGGCTGTGGACGAGATTCGTCGAGTCAGATTTATTGCCGGTCGACGATCCATGTTCCCCAGAGCATGTGGCAGACACTCGCGTCTTTCTCGACCACCTGAGAGGAGTTGGCGTTGACACCTCAGTTTTGGAGCAGTGGGTCAAGGAATTTGCCTTAGAGGTGGATCGCTTCCATCACTTACGTAACTCATTGGCAAGGAAGCTCAGTCTGGCTAAACACTTTGCTGTCGAAGCCAAACTCGACCGCTCTTTTCAGTGTGTGAACCGTCGACGTGATGACTGTTGGGTGTCTAGCAAGTGCACTAGGTCAGCAAGTAATATAGACTCGAGAGTCCAGATATCGATCCCACAGAGACCTTGATGAGAACTCAGTTTAAACAAAGATTTTTCTACTAATTGAGAAAAAAAAAATTGGTTTTTGAAAACTGTAAAAGAAAACAGAATTAAATTACTGGAAAACCTTATAGAGATGAGATGTTGGGGAAAATTGTCAATCCCTCCTAGTTGCTAACATTCAAAGTTCTGATTTTATAGCTCAAATATCCATACCTTGACTTAGCTTTTGAAAACCTGGTTACCCATATACAAGAAATAACTTTCACCTATTCCTTGAACTCCATCACAATCCGGAAATATTCAAATCCTAGGCGCATAAATATAAAAGCTTAAAGATTAACTCTCTCTTATTCAGAACAAGAGTTATAGAAGTCACATCACTTTTCAACTAGTATCCATCACAATCCGGAACGATCTAGTTAGAAAAACAAGTTGTTTTAGAAAATAGGAATCAAATAACTAACCCAACTCACTACTGAAATTTAACTTCTCTATTCGAACCTCATTAAATTCCAGAATTGAATTCAGATCAGAAATAAGCAATGAACTCAGTTTCTAAAACAAAAGCGACGTATTTTATTGCTATAATTTCAGAATTTAAACAAGTCACAACTAGGAGTTCATGACTTCCCCAACAAAGAGAGACTACTCCATAATAATAGAATAAACACACAAAGAGTATTCAATTACAGCCATGAAAATAAGAAGGAAACAAGTACAGAAAAACCACCTTTTGAGGAACTGCCCTTAGCTTCAACTCCTCCTTGACTAAAATCTATTCCTTCTCTCGAAAGTACCAAGAGGTCGTGTAAGACTTCCTCTGGACTTTCTCTCCTCTCCAAACTAACTACAAACAATGAAATACTAAACTACAACCTATGCTAAGAACTGGAACTCGTAACTGGATGAAAACTCGATCTAAAGCTGGATGCCTTGCTCTCTGCCTCGGGCCTCTATTTATTGCTGGGCTTCTGTCCAGAACTTGTAATTTGCTCTCTGTCTAGGGTTGAAATCTTGATTTTCTGACCTCCAAATTTCTTGAAATTACTCATGAACCTTCTTTACATAGTCCTTGACTTGTGTACGAAATTTGAAGTATCACTTTGAGAAGTTGAACTGCTTCTGCTGCCAATTCCAGCACTAGGTCCACCACTTTAAAAGTATAAAACTCTGAGAACCCGACTTGGATTGACCTGAATTTCCGTGATATGATCTTCAATCTCCTCGAGAAGCTTCATTCCAAATTTGGATTCAATTGGGAAAATGGAACTCCAGATATGGTTCTTTTAAAACTCGGATTTCCTCTTCTTTTCTAACAGCAGTTTCCTTCTTTGAGTGGAACTTCTCTTCTTGGTCATTCAATGCACCTAGACTCGAGCTAATTTCCTTAAAATCTTTGTGAATACCTTCCTTAGTCAATTAGGACTTCTTCTCCCAAGTTTGGACTTGTTTGGTAGTCAGAATCCCGAGAATTTCGTAATTCACGTTGCTGAGACATCGGCACAGTCGCGCCACATTTTCTTCTGATTTTGGCGCGGTCGCGCCATTGGAGTAGATTTCTTTCCAAGTCTGGAAATGGCCCTCAAAATCGTGCCGAGTAAGGAGAGCTCTTGGCGCGGCAGCGCCAAATGTAGCTGTAGAAGTGGCGCGACAGCTCCACTCCTTAGTCTTTCCTCCGGTCCCAGAACGACGACTCCTCTTCTATATTTGGCATCTCTTTGGCACGTCCATGTGGTCACAGAGTAAGGTAGCGCCAGTTTTCTTGGCGCGGTCGTGCCATTCCACAATCCCGAATTGTCTTCTTTGAAGCATTACTAGCCAATGGGGATTTCCTTCATTTATTTGAACTTTCGACCATTTTCCTGGCACGGTCGCGCCGTTCCCTTTTTGGCTCTTTTTGCTCTTTTTTGCATCAATTTCTCTCTAACTCTAGATTTTCTTCTTCTACCAGGAACCTGAGGCACAAAACATGAATTTGAGTCGTATATGTCACTTTCATGCTAATAACTAACTCAAAATAGGCATTTATGATCTTTAATTCATGCATAAAATAGTGTCTTTTAGACATATCAATGACTTAAAGGCAGACTTGGATAGGCATCGGGTTGAACACGAAGCTGCTAAGGCCGAACAGAAGGCTCTTCATGAATGTCTGCCACTTGTATCGGCTCAACTTGCCTCCATAGTCGTCAATCTTGTGATCGTTCAGAAGGGAATTGAAATCAGTGAGGAGGAAGCCGCGACCCCATAGGATCAGTTGGTTTCAGTTCACTCACGCCCAATCCTTAACGAAGCAAAGACGAGGGCACTATCTGAGACTCGTGCTAAGGTAGTTCAGCTACAGCGACGGGTGGCCAACTTTGAACTTCCACAACTTAGATGTCGCTTTCTTTGTATATTTTTTTTACGACTTGTAGCCTCTCTTTTTTTTTTGTTGCGAGGCTTGCATTATTCCCATTTTATTGATATGAGAAATACTAACTCGTTTATTTGACTCTTCTTCTCTCTTTTTTTTTTCGCTACCCCCTCATGCATAAAAGCGTTTGAGGAATTTACCATTCGTTATCGACAGCTCTGAGCCGTTTGATGTTACAAGCTTGTACGCACCATTGGAGTAAGCTTCCTACACCACATATGGTCCTTCCCATTTCGGCATGAATTTGCCCCAGGTTTTGCTCATGAAGAGCATCGGCCGTCTGACTGCCATCACCAAATCACCTTTCTGGAATGACTTGAGCCGCACTTTCTTGTTGAAGGTCCGGGTCATTCGAGATTGGTAGCATTCGAGTCGTTGCTCGTTGAGTGACTCTAGCTCTGCAAGTCGCAACTAAGCCCACTCCTCCGTCGTGAGCCCTTCTCTTATAGCAATGCGCAGAGAGGGGAGTTGTACCTCGAGTGGGAGAACTTCTTTAGTGCCATAGACCAGTGAATATGGAGTCGACTGGGTAGGCATTCGAAACGAAGTTCAATACGCCCATAGGGCTTCGCCGAGCTTTTCCTCCCAGCTTCGTATGTGATTGCCAATTGTTTTGTTCAGAATCCTACAGAGCATTTTGTTGAATGCTTCTGCGAGGCCATTGGCTGCCGTGTTGTAGGCTGAAGATGTCTGCATTGTATGCAAAAATTTTCGCATAAGCGATCCATGACCTTATTTCTGAACGGTGTACCATTATCCGTCACTATGTATCGAGGGACTCCATATCGGTAGATAATCTGAGTTTGAATGAAGTCGGCGACGGTGGTAGCTTTGACTTCTTGGTAGGCAGCAGCTTCAGCCCATTTAGAGAAGTAGCTGGTTGCGGCCAGAATATATTGCCGGTCGGAGTCATATTTAGGAGTGATTGGACCAATGATGTCCATCCTCTAAGCTTCAAACGGCCATGACGCGACCATCGGGTGAAGCGGCTCCGATGGCTGGTGTATGCAGTCAGCATGGAGTTGGCATGGTCTGCAAGTTCGAGCCATTTTTGTGGCGTCTCGAAGCATCGATGGCCAGTAGTAGCCCAACTGTTTAACTTGTAAGTGGAGCTTCAGGCCGGCTTGGTGTGCGCCACAAATTCCTCCGTGTGTTTCTTTTAGAACTTGTTGTCCCTCTTCTTTGGACAAACATCGAAGAATGATACCTTCATACGACCTCCGATAAAGTACGCCATTGACGAAAACATACCTTGGTGTTGTTCAGCGAATATGGACTCGCTCTCGCAGGTCGGCCGGGAGTGTGCCGTATCGAAGAAAGTTTGAGATAGGCTCTCGCCAATCTCCAACTTCGTCTTCTCTGGCTGAGATGGGGGATGATTCCTTCATCTCGTTCGTCTGTTCTTCTTCTGCTTCTTCGTCGACTGGCGGAGGGACTACCCACCTCTTGCAGATTGGAACTTGGTTTGGCCGTTTGTCGAATTGCGCTAGACTGGCAGGAATACCAGCCAATGCGTCGGCTTGCCCATTTTCGGATTGAGGGATGTTGGGTGTCTAGCAAGTGCACTAGGTCAGCAAGTAATATAGACTCGAGAGTCCTGATATCGATCCCACAAAGACCATGATGAGAACTCAGCTTAAGCAAAGATTTTTCAACTGATTGAGTAAAAGAATTATTGGGTTTTTGAGAACTGGAAAAGAAAACAGAATTATACTACTGAAAAACCTTATGGAGATGAGATGTTGGGGAAAAATGTCAATCCCTCATAGTTGTCAACATGCAAAGTTCTGATTTTATAGCTCAAGTACTCTTACCTTGACTTAGCTTTTGAAAACCTGGTTACCCATATACAGGAAATAACTTTCACCTATTCTTTCAACTCCATCACAATCCGGAAACATTCAAATCCAAGGTGCATAAATATAAAAGCTTAAAGATTAACTTCTCTTATTCAGAACAAGAGTTATAAAAAGTCACATCATTTTTCCTCTAGGCTCCATCACAATCCGGAACGATCTAGTTTAGAAAAACATGTTGTTTTAGAGAACAAAGAATCATATAACTAACCCAAATCTCCAATGAACTTTAACTTCTCTATTCGAACCTCGTTAAACTTCCAATATTAATTCAGATTAGAAATAAGCAGTAAACTCAGATTCTAAAACAAAAGCAAGATACTTTATTGCTATAAACTTCAAAACTTAAACATGTAACAACTAGGAGTTCATGACTTCCCCAACAAAGAGAGACAACTCCATGCTAATAGAATAAACACACAATAAAAAGGATTCAATTACAACCATAGATATAAAATAAACTAAGTACAGAAACCCCCTTGAAGGACTGCCTTTAACTTCTCTTGCACCTTGACTGAAATCTCCACCTTCTCTCTCTAAAGTGCCAAGAGGTCGTGTAAGACTCCCTCTGGACTTTCTCACCTCTCTAAACTAACTACAAAAACATGAAATTGAACTAGAACTATATTTACAACCTAAAACTGGATGTACACTACAAAACTCGATTCTAAAACTGGATGATTTGCTCTCTGCCTCAGACCTCTATTTATACTTATTCTGCTGCCCAGGCCTTGTAATTTGCTCTCTGTCCAGGGGTATGAAGTATGCCTTTCCGACCTCAAAATTGAATGAAATTACTAGAGAACCTTCCTTCAATGTTTCTTGCCTTCTGTATGAAATTTGAGTCCATTCTGAGTTGGGAAACTCGAGTAATGATGTTGAAAAGTTGGATTGCTTCTGCTGCCAATTCCAGCTCTAGGTCCACTTTAAAAATATAAAACTCTGAAAACCCGACTTGGATTGACCTGAATTTCCATGATATGATCCTCAATCTCCTTAGGAAGCTTCAGTCCAAATTTGGGTTCAATTGGGAATATGGAACTCCTGATATGGTTCTCTTAAAACTCGGATTTTCTCTTCTCTTCTAGCAGCAGTTTCCTTCTTTGTATGGAACTTCTCTTCTTGATCATTCAATGCACCTAAACTCGAGCCAATTTCTATAAAATCTTCATGTATACCTTCCTTAGGCAATTAGAACTTCTTCTCCCAAGTTTGGGCTTGATTGGTAGTCAGAATCCCGAGATTTTTGCAATTCACGTTGCTGAGTCAGCGGCGCGGTCGTGCCACATTTTCTTCTGATTTCGGCGCGGTCGCGCCACTGGAGCAGATTCTTTCCAAGTCTGAAAATGGCCTTCGAAATTGTGCCGAGTAAGGAGAGTTCTTGGCGCGGAAGCGTCAAATGTAGCTGCAGAAGTGGCGCGGCTGCGCCACTCCTTAGTCTTTTTCACTGGTCCCAGAACGGAAACTCCTCTTCTGTATTTGGCATCTCTTTGGCACGTTCATGTAGTCACAAAGTGAGGTAGCACCAGTTTCATGGCGCGGTAGCGCCCTCAGAAGGCGTGGTCGCGCCATTCCACTTTACCGAGTTGTCTTCTTTGAAGCTTTACTAGTCGTTGGAAATTTCCTTCATTTATTTGAATTTTTGACCATTTTCCTGGCGCGATCACGCCAGAATCGGCGTGGTCGCGCCGTTCCCTTTTTTGGCTCTTTTTGCTCTTTTTTTGCTTCTATTTCTCTCTGAATCCTGATTTTCTTCTTCTGCCAGGTACTTGAGACACAAAACATGAATTTGAGTAATATATGTCACTTTCATGCTAATAACCAACTCAAAATGGGAATTTATGCTCATTAATTCATGCATAAAATAGTGTCTCTTAGACACTTATCACAACCCCAAACTTAAACCTTTGCTCGTCCTCGAGCAAACTCTGAAATAAATACTAGATAGATCTGTAAAGACTTAGAAAAATTTTAGTGATCTTCCCTTTTAAAGTTTTCAAGATAGATGATTCACTTCCTTCCTAATGATGGTTCTTCTTGCTTAGTCAAAACAGATTTCAAATTTTCTTCAAATTTTTCAAAGAAGTACATTCCTATACAAGTGAGAAGTCTCAGTTCAACTCCATAAGCCAACCCTCAGTCCACTCTCCACTAACCTGAAGGAGTTCTCAATTCTGATCAATAGGTCTTTATAGGTTGTAAAGGGGCAAGGGTAATGGGTATGATGAAGATTTTTGGGTATTTCTTTTGGGTTTTATTCTCCTCATATCCATATCCCATTTTTTTGAGCATGAATCATATTTGTGACTCTTCCTCCAAGCTCTTCCACCCCAAACTTATTATTTTGCATTGATCCCTCAGTTTTTTTCCTTTTCCTCTTTTTTTTCTTTCCCATGTATACTTTTCTTCGGGTTTTGTCTAGAGTCTAGCTTACCTCGTCGGTTGACTCAGAGTCCCTATGCTTGCTGAGGCCCGAGACCCGGTGCACACACGAGGTGGCCTTGCCCTTAACTAACCCACAACCTTTTCTTTCTTTTTCTTTGGCTTTGTTTTGAGTTCAGCTTACCTTGTCGGTTGACTCAGAGATTCTAAGCTTGCTGAGGCCCGAGTCCCGGTGCACACACAAGGTGGCCTTTCTCCTACTCAGCCCACAATTTTCTTTTTTTTCTATCTCTTGCTCCTTCTTCCCCTTTACAAAGAAATATTTCTATACCCTTCATCCATCCCTCCTTATGACTTCAAAATCTTGATCCATGCTCATTCAAACAGAATACTTCAATAATTTGGAGGATCATGGGTAGGTAAAAAATAAGTTTATTGATCACTAAGGCTGGTTCATGTAGCATGGGACATTAAAACAGAACAAGGATCTTTCTTGGTTAAAAAGTTTGACAAAAGGTGATGCAACTTGTGCATTGAAATGGGTGGCTTAAAAGGATAAAACGATTTTTTAAACAGGTGCCTAAATCACCTCAGAATTTTGAAAACCTTTCTCTGTTTCGCCTCAAGTTTTCCTCAGGTTGGTTCTACTGATTGAAATCAACTTGCTCACTTGTACTTTGTTTTCAAAATCTGTTTTTGAAGAAAAATTCTCATCCAATTAAGACTAAGCATCTGAAATACAATATTTTTCCAGAGAGTGAATCATGTTATCCATCTGATCAGGGTTTTTCACTGGTATTTTTCAAAATCTCAATTGGATTTTTCTGGTGAAATTTTTTTTTTAGAAAAAATAGAGTTTTTGAATCCATTGAGCATGCATGAGGAAATCATGAAGAGTATCCCACCCCAAACTTAAAAACATGTTTTGTCCTCAAAGCAGCAATAAACATAGGAGTAAAAGAGATACTTCCCAGACAATCTAATTTGTTAAGGTTGGATGGCACTCCCTTAGTGTTCTTGAATTCTGCTTTCATGGGTTAGTACCAAACACTTGCATGATTTTAAGCAATTAAAAATGAAAAAAAAAATTGAAGTGTATCTCAGGCAGAAAATAGATCTTCAAAAGAATACCTGAAGTGGAATTAGTGTTTCCTTACCTCCGTAATGGCCGTACCTCATCAAGACAGTGGCGCGGCCGCGCCAGAATATGGCGAGGACGCGCCGTGTAATTCCTTGAAATCTCCTGATCAGAAATAAATTTTGCATTCTTTCCGGCTTAGACAAGTTAGTATCAGTGACAGGCAGGTGTATAGTCATTTTTCACACTTATTCATTGGAAGAATTATGAAAATCATGCTTTGAGACAAATCATTGAGAGTAAAAAGCATAATTTCATTAATATGAATGGAGATTAAGTACATATTAATGAAATTGCATTAAATAACACTCTCAGACAATAGCACACACAAAGCAAGATCACACACAAATTTCAGAAAGAATAAATCTAAAAGAACTAGCAAAAGCTAAAATTTTCTACTCTTCTTCTTCTTCCTCATCTTCTTCTTCCTCCGAATCCTCTCCTTCTTCTTTAGAGGTATCTCCAGTAGGCAGCTGGTCTTCTGGAATGCCTTCATGTTGGGCCCAAAGCTTTCACATCTTCTTGTTATAGGTAGTCAGCTTTCTCATCTTTTTCTCTAACCCACTCATCCTCTCATGGAGGGCAGCCATGTCCATCTCCTTGGATTTGCTAGCATTTGCTACTGATTTGCTTGGTGGGTGTTCCCTCATGATTTGCTTCACGGAGTTGGCTGAGATGCTTCTGAGAACTTTCTCCAATGGTTCTGTGGGGCTTAGTGCAATCCCAATGGTCAAACAAATGGCAGTGATGAGACAGGGAAAGGGGAGTCTTCCTCTTTTGTGGTGTGCCATAGCCATGATTTGGCTATGAATTATATTCCCCACATTGATGGGAATATCCTCAAATAGAGCTTGTAAGAAGTAAGCTCTCTCCGGTGTGATTTCAGTTAGGTGGGAAGTGGGCGTCAATTTGGTAAACAGGAAATGGCCCAAACCTTTGCATCTACATGCATGTCCTGCCTCTGAATGTGAAGAAGTGTACCCTTCCTTGATTTCCACTTAGCTCCCTTGGGGCACAATTGTTCTACTATCTCTGTGGCACTGACCTCTTCTCTTAAAGTATAAGTGGAAGGGTGGGGGCATCAGGGGTATGCAAGTAGTTGTTGATGTCATGGGGAAACAACTGGATCCAATTCCCCCTCACAAAGCAATGCCAACTTCTGTGGTCTGGCAAGTTGGCATAAAATTCTTGGACCAGTGGAATGCTTGCTGCTATGGGGATTTCTACCCATTTGGTCCATCCTCTCTCGTCAATCATGGCCCCATATTTTTCTTTGATCAACTCATCCATTATAAACCCTCTTTCCATGTGGAGGTTGCACTTGGACAGAATTTCATTAAACCTTTTGTGTCCATCGGCTGTGGAAAATCTCTCCTTGTCCAACATTTTTGGCACTGTAGCTTTTGACCTCTGGTAGGTTTTCTGAGTGGCCATGTCTAGGAAGATTCTGTGAAAACATTGTGTCCGGGTCTTTTTCAAGGGCTTGGTTATCCTAGCTCAAAGATCGGCTGGAGTTGCAAAGTGGGGCGTTGGAAAGCTCTAAGTGTATGTTTTGAGAAACTAAAATCACTATTCCAAGATTTAGCCCAGGCATTTCTATTGACAGCCCAAAAGATGGCAAGAAAAACACTGTTTTTCTGCCCAGAATTTTTCAAAAATCGAAAATGAACCCCTAACTTTTAGAACCTTTTTCTCCCTTGTTCCTCGATGAAAATACCCCAAATTTGGACCAAAACAAACTAGGAAGTAACCTCTATCCCTTCGTACCTTTGGTTTTGGGAGGTTGATTCTAGATTTTTCCAAAAACGACTCGAAAGGAGCCTACTTCGCTTTGCTTTTCTGCCTGAACTATGTGATTTGCCGAACTCCGAGGAGTTTCTGGCGAGGTTTCTAGCGAGATTTCTCTCAGTTGGAAGGTGATCTGGAGAGTTTGAAGATGGGACTTTAGGGTTCTCTCGCTTTTTGGGTTTAAAAAACCCTTGAAATGGAGTTTTGAACCTTTTAAAACTCGCCCCGCATGAGTCGAACCGGCGCCTCGACCCCACTGGCCAGGCCGGTTCAGAACTTAAGTTCTGGGTTTTCGAACTGGCGCTGTCGCGCCATACTTTCCAGTTTTGAATTTTAATTTTTAATTTTTAATTTTTTTAGAGGTTTTCTGTTTTTGGGAAGCTGTAAATTTTAATATAGCACTCTTCCTATCCTATATCTATTCAAATAGTGAAAATAAAACAAAATCTCCTACGAATTTAAAAACAACCTAAAAAAAACAGTATTCAAATCAACGCACACACAAAGTCCTACTCCTATTCCTACACTAATTACTCGTCCATGTGATCTGATCCACCAGGATTGAATGGAAAATAGGACCATCCATGCCTAAGGATTATTTTTTCTTTTGAGTGTCCTGCATGGTGATTCAAACTTTTGAGTAGAGAGCTGATCACTCTCTCTCTTTTCTGGTTGGCTTTGATCTTTTCTTGCTCATTTATTTGTAGCCAACTTTTCTTCACACTACCCAGACCTAATAAAATTTTAATTTCAACTTTTGTAGGTGGTTTATAAGGCTGGATAATGAAGAAATCTAAATCTAATGAGAAGAAAGAATGTTCAGTAACCTTTGTGTCCTCTATCCTAACCTCTTCATGCTCTTCAAGGGGTTTCTCTTCTTTTTCAACCTCATCCCTTTCTTTCTCTTTTTCATCTTCTTCCTTTTCCTTCATGATCTTTTCATCCTCTCCCTCTTGAAATTTTTGGAAATCACAATATCTCTTAGCTCTCTCCGTTGTATCTTCCTCTATGTGTTCTGTAGTAACACATAAGTTAACACAAGAAGAGCTAGATGTATACATCCATTCAGGTTCATCATCATCACATAGCTCAAGAGAGATTTTTCTAGAATTCTTTCTTTTGATCAATTCATGCATTAGCTGATTTACTAGATTATCTAACTCAGCCCTAATGGATGGAGGAAAAATATGCAACCATGGCTCAGAAACATCAATACCTTTAACACTGGGTTGTTCCTCAGGTGGATCTAACCTTGTATCTATTTGGGCACAATTATCATCCACTAAAGTGGCCAACCTAAACAAGTCTTCTTGATGTTGGGGGGATGAATTATAATAACAATGATCATGATACATAGGAGGGTGCTCATACCTGAACATGGACGATTGCCCATGTGGCCAATTGTCCTGCCAATTATTCTCAAAATACTGATTTTCAGATTGGCTAGAGAAATAATCATCATCATCTCTTCTATAGAAATCATTAGGTTCATTATCAACAAAAGAACATGATATATCAGAATCATACCTCCATGGATCCTAATTTGAAGATGCATATGGTTGGGAAATTTCCCAAATTGAGATAGGATAGGGAGTTACCACATTCTGCACATAATTCCACCTCTCATCTGAGTGCTCTTTCCAGTTCCAGATCGGGTTCATCTAGTGGCTCACCACTGATTCTGGTTTTCATGCATGAAACTGGTTCAACTTGAAAAGATAGAATAAAAATTTTAATCTCAATCAACAACTCAAAATTCACTTAAACTTACTCTCAATTCATTGGCCCCCGGAAACGGCGCCAAAACCTTGTTGGGTGTCTAGCAAGTGCACTAAGTCAGCAAGTAATATAAACTCGAGAGTCCAGATATCGATCCCATAGAGACCTTGATGAGAACTCAGCTTTAGCAAAGATTTTTCTACTGATTGAGTAAAAGAATTTTGGGGTTTTTGAGAACTGGAAAAGAAAACAGAATTATACTACTGAAAAACCTTATAGAGATGAGATGTTGGGGAAAAATGTCAATCCCTCCTTGTTGTTAACATGCAAAGTTCTGATTTTATAGCTCAAGTACTCTTACCTTGACTTAGCTTTTGAAAACTTGGTTACCCATATACAAGAAATAACTTTCACCTATTCTTTGAGCTACATCACAATCCGAAAACATTCAAATCCTAGGTTCATAAATATAAAAGCTTAAACATTAACTCTCTCTTATACAGAACAAGAGTTATAAAAAGTCACATTATTTTTTCTCTGGTCTCCATCACAATCCGGAACAATCTAGTTTAGAAAAACGAGTTGTTTTTGAAAACAAAGAATTATATAACTAACCCAAATCTCTACTGAACTTTAACTTCTCTATTCGAACCTCATTAAACTTCAAATATTAATTCAGACTAGAAATAAGCAGTAAACTCAGATTCTAAAACAAAAGCAAGATACTTTATTGCTATAAACTTCAAAACTTAAACATGTAACAACTAGGAGTTCATGACTTCCCCAACAAAGAGAGACTACTCCATGTTAATAGAATAAACACGCAGTAAAAAGGATTCAATTACACCCTAAACATAAAATAAACTAAGTACAGAAACCCCCTTGAAGGACTGCCTTTAGCTTCTCTTGCACCTTGACGAAAATCTCCACCTTCTCTCTCTAAAGTGCCAAGAGGTCGTGTAAGACTCCCTCTGGAGTTTCTCTCCTCTCTAAACTAACTACAAAAACATGAAATTGAACTAGAACTATATTTACAACCTAAAACTGGATGTACACTACAAAACTCGATTCTAAAACTGGATGATTTGCTCTCTGCCTCAGACCTCTATTTATACGTGTTCTGCTCCCCAGACCTTGTAATTTGCTCTCTGTCCAGGGGTATGAAGTATGCCTTCCCGACCTTATAATTGAATGACATTACATGAGAACCTTCCTTCAATGGTCCTTGCCTTGTGTACGAAGTTTGAGTCCATTCTGAGTTGGGAAACTCAAGATATGATGTTGAAAAGTTGGATTGCTTATGCTGCCAATTCCAGCTCTGGGTCCACCACTTTAAAAATATAAAACTCTTAAAACCCGACTTGGATTGACCTGAATTTCCGTGATATGATCCTCAATCTCCTCAGGAAGCTTCAGTCCAAATTTGGGTTCAATTGGGAATATGGAACTCCTGATATGGTTCTCTTAAAACTCGGATTTTCTCTTCTCTTCTTGCAGCAGTTTCCTTCTTTGTATGGAACTTCTCTTCTTGATCATTCAATGCACCTAAACTCGAGCCAATTTCCATAAAATCTTCATGTGTACCTTCCTTAGGCAATTAGGACTTCTTCTCCCAAGTTTGGGCTTGATTGGTAGTCAGAATCCCGAGATTTCTGCAATTCACGTTGCTGAGTCAGCGACGCGGTCGCGCCACATTTTCTTCTGATTTCGACGCGGTCGCGCCGCTGGAGCAGATTTCTTTCCAACTGTAAAAAAGGCTTTCGAAATCATGCCGAGTAAGGAGAGTTCTTGGTGCGGCAGCGCCAAATGTAGCTGTAGAAGTGGCGCGGCAGCTCCACTCCTTAGTCTTTTTCACTGGTCGCAGAACGACAACTCTTCTATATTTGGAATCTCTTTGGTGCGTCCATGTAGTCACAGAGTGAGGTAGCGCCAGTTTCATAGCGCGAAAGCGCCCTCAGAAGGCGCGGTCGCGCCATTTCACATTCCCGAGTTGTCTTCTTGAAGCATTACTTGCCGTTGGGAATTTCGTTCATTTATTTGAATTTTTGACCATTTTCCCGGCGTCGTCACGCCGTTCCCTTTTTTGGCTCTTTTTGCTCTTTTTTTGCTTTGATGCAATCCCAGCTAATCACTAGCAAGAGGACTAATCAATGTAATATAGACTTAGGTTAAGTCCGAATATCGTCCCACAAGGACCAAGCTAATAGATAATTGCTTTTCTTGTTTAAAAACCAAAGTTTGAGAAATCAGTTGGGAAGGAGTGATAAAAACAGAAAGTAAACTAATCTACCTAATCTTATAGAGATCAAGAGATGGCTTTTGATAAAATCAGTATGGAAAAAGGCATTGGGAATCCAATTCCCTCCCTAGGCAATTCTGAGATTGAATAGAAGTTGAGCTTTGGAAATCAATTTCTGACAAGCTTATAAAACCATGGCTACAATCCGCATTGGCATCACCTGTTTCTATCTCCTAGAGTAAACCTAGCTAGCATGATGGACCCTACTTGATAGCATAAACATGAAGCTCATTGTGTCATAGGCAGATCAACTAATCCAACAGGGTATTACTTTAAGGTCGAGGATTAACCCAAGGATTAGTGATCTTCCTAGTGCATAAACTCATAAAGATTTGTAAAATCCTATCACCTTGTCTTACCTTAAGCCTTGCGTCACCTTATAACCAGTACATAGCCAGACAGTAAGTATGAATCAAGAATTAACAACATGGAAAACTCATTCATGCACCAAATTGAAAACCAAATAGGGTATAAAGTATCAGTCTCATTACATGCCTAGGGAGTCATGGACTCCCAATATAAAAGACTACTCCATGCTGAACATTAAAGAACAAAACAAGGTCTTGAATACAACCATGAACAAGAAAATAAAAGATAAACTAAGTACAAACTTTCCTTGAGAAGGATCTACTTGTTGAACATGACTTCCAATGGCTGCTCCTCCTCCTTGCCTAAAAAGCTTCAATAGGACGTCTCATTTGCCTCTCAAGACTCTCTCTAAACTAAACTTAAACTTAAACTGAATGTAAAATACAAAAACTCGAACTGAAACTGAATCTAAAACTGGATGTTTTGAGCTCTGCCTCGGACCCCTATTTATACTTGAAACTCTGTCTCGGACTTGTAATTTCAGCCTTTGTCCAGGGGTGTGAATTGTGACTTCCCGACCTCAGAATTGGATGAAATTACATCAAGACCTTCCTTCTGTAGTCCTTTCCATGGTCACGAAGTTTGAATCAATTCTGAGTTGGGAAACTCGAGATATGAGGGGAGAAAGTTGCCTGATTTCTGCTGCCAATTTCTGCTTTGGGTCCACCACTTTGGAGATGTGCAACTCGAGAATCCTGGCTTGGATTGGCCTGATTTTTCGTGAAAAAATCCTCTGTAGTACCAGGAATCTTCGTTCCAAGTTTGGCTTAAATTGGAATTGTTAAACTCCCTCAATGATCTTCACAAAATTCGGATTTATCTCCTTCCTTTAGCAGCATATTCCTATTTTGAGTTAACTTCTTCTCTTGGACCATTCAATGCACCTGGACTTAAGTACATTGCCTTAAACTCTTCGTGGGCACCTTCCTTAGACGTCTGAAACTCCTTCTCGCATGTTTGGATTCGATTTGATCGCTGGTTTCTGAGAATTTCGTGATTTTCTGCAGCTACGTCAACGGGGCGGTACCGCCGAATTCTGGCGTGGTCGCGCCACGTTAGCCAATATCCATCAAAGTCTGGAGACCACGCGGCGCGGTCGCACCGAATTAAGCTGAGACGATGGCGCGGTTGCGCCAGTACTTGGACAATTCCTTGGTCCGTGGATGGCAACTTCTCTTTCTGCTTTTAGCTCTCTTTGGCGCGTCCATTCTGGCTTTGCAAGAGGTCGCGCCAGTCGTTTGTCGCGGTAGCGCCAAGCTATGGCGCGGTCGCGCCAATTCACATTCCCCAAACGTTGGCTTTCATGACCGTTGGGCCATTGGACATTTTTCCACTTTAATTTGAATTTCCGCGGATTTATTTGGCGCGGTCGCGCCGTTCTTCTTTTTGGCCTCTTTTGCTCATTTTTCTTCTGTTTTTGCTCCAAATCCCGTTTTTCTTCTTCCACTGGGTACCAGAGACATAAAACATAAAACTGAGTCATAATTGTTGATTTTATGCTTGGAATTAACTCATAATTAAGTTTTTCAATCAAATAACTTGCCCAAAGATAGTGTCTTTTAGACACTTATCACAACCCCAAACTTAGATCTTTGCTCGTCCTCGAGCAAATTCTGAAAGAAACAACCAGATAAGAATGTAGAGATTGAGAAAGGATCAATGGCACTCCCTTTTATAGATTTCAGCATGGATGATTCACTTCTTTCCTAGTGATGATTCTCCTTGCTTAAGTCAAAACAGAATTCAAATTTTTCTTTAAATTTTTCAAAGATCATTATCCTCATACAAGTGAGAAGTCTCAGTAAATACCATATGCCAACCCTCAGTCTACTCTCCACTAACCTGAAGAAATCCATAATCCTCATCAATAGGTCTTTTCTAGGTTGTAATGGGGCATGGGTAATGGGTATGATGAAGGTTGTAAGCATTGGGTTCATCCTCCTCCTCATATCCATGTTCCATTATTACTGAGCATGAGTTTTTATGATTTTTCTCCAAATTCTTCCACCCCAAATTTTTTTCTTGCATTGATCCCTTTTTCTTTTCTTTCCTCTTCCACATATATTCTCTTCCTTGGGTTTGTCCAGAGTCTAGCTTACCTCGCCGGTTGACTCAGAGTCCCTAAGCTTGCTGAGGCCCAAGACCCGGTGCACACACGAGATGGCCTTTCTCCTTACTAGCTTTGTCCGGAGTCCAGCTTACCTTGCCGGTTGACTCAAAGTCCCTAAGCTTACTGAGGCCCGAGACCCGGTGCACACACAAGGTGGCCTTTCTCCAGCCTTCATCTTGTTTCTCTTTTTTCAAAATAACTCAATACCTCCTTATATCTTCAGATTTTTGTCCATGTTTATTTTAATAGAACACTTCAATAAGTCGGAGAGATATAGGTCAGTAACAAATAAGTTGGTTTTTCACAAAGGCTGGTTCATGTACTGTGGGTTTTTGAAATAAAATAGGGATCTTGTTGGCTCAAGGTGTTTGACAAAAAGTGATGCATCTTGTGCATTAAAGTGGGTGGCTTAAAACAGGCTCAAACGATTGAAAACAAATGCCTAAATCACTTCAGGATATCTGGAAATCTTTCTTGTTTCGCCTCAAGCTTCCCTCAGGTTGGTTCTAGTGGTTTACATCTACTTGCTCACTTATACTTTTTCAAAAACTGTTTTAAAGAAAATTCTCCTCCTGTTAAGACTAAGCAGATTGAAATAAAATATTTTTCCAGAAGGTGAACCATGCTTTTTCTCTTTTCTCAGGGTTTCCACTGATGTTTCCCAACTCATGGTCTATTTTTGGTGAAAAATTTTTGAAATCAGAGATTTTTTTTTTTTTTTGAAAGTAGAAAGATGGAATATCCCACCCCAAACTTAAAAACATGCTTTGTCCCCAAAGCATAAAACAAATGAATAAGAGGTAGGATGGATACTTCCCTTATCAGTCTGGGTGTGCCCGGAGTGGAATGGGGCCGCGCCAAATAGCGTCGGGCCGCGCCAAATAGCGTCGCGACCGCGCCAAATAGCATCGCGAAACCCAGAACACTAAGTTCTGAACCGGCGCGGCCATTGGGGTCGACGCGCCAGTTCGACTCATGCGGGGAAGGTTTTAAAAAACTCAAATGTCCATTCCTAGGGTTTTTTCAAGCCTCAAAATCGATTGAAACCTAGAGCCTCAACTTCAACCTCTCCAAATCTCCGCCCAGACGGAAGAAATATCGCCGGAAACCTCGCAGGAAACACCTCGGAATTCGGCGCAGCACAGTGTTCGAGCAGAAAAATAGTTCGGTGTAGGCATTTTTGGTGTCAATTTTGGAAAATGATGGAATCAAGATCCTAAAAAAAAAGGTACGACCACACAGAGGGTACTTCCTAGTTTAATTTGGTCTAGGTTTTCGGTATTTCCATTGAGGAGCAAGGGAGAACAAAGTTCTCTAAGTTAGGGGTTTATTCTCGGTTTCTGCAAATTTTTGGGCAGAAAAATAGTGTTTTTCTTGCCTTCTTTCGGGCCGTCTATAGAATTACCTGGGATTGTTTTTGGAAAAATGTTTACATATAGTGAAAGTACACACTTAGAGCTTTCTAAAGGCCCACTTTTTAGCCAAAACCGACCTCAGACCAGAGAGAACCAAGCTCCCCAAAAAAGGCCCGAAAGCATTTTTTTTGCACTGAAATGGCACCCCAAAAATTTTATGCTAGGTCAAAAGCAAAAGTGGCAAAAACTTGGGATAAAGAGAGGTTTGTCACAGCAGATGGACACAAGAGGTTCAATGACATACTGTCCAAATGCAATGTCCACTTGGAGAGGGGTTTTATTATGGATGAGCTCATAAAGGAACGATATGGAGCCATGATAGAAGCAAGGGGGTGGACCCAATGTGTAGTAGCTCCTACACAAGCTAACATCCAACTGGTCCAAGAATTCTATGCCAACTTGCCAGACCAGAAACTTTGGCAATTCTTTGTAAGGGGCAAATGGATCCAGCTATACCCCCATGACATCAGCAATCACTTGCACATTCCTGATGCCCCCACTGAACCACTGAATAGTTTGAGAGAGGGGGTGAGTACAACAGAGATTGCAGAAAGGTTATGCCCAAGGGGAGCAAAGTGGGAGACCAGAAGAGGAAAAGTGCTGCATTTTGAGAGACAGGGCATGCATGTAGATGCTAAGGTATGGTCAATGTTTCTGTTTACTAAATTGACCCCCACCTCCCACTTTACTGAAATCACTCCAGAAAGAGCCTACTTCCTCCATGCTTAATTTGACGGCATTCCCATCAATGTGGGAGACATAATTCATAGACAAATCATGGATATGGCCCATCACAAAAGAGGAAGACTCCCCTTTCCTTCTCTCATCACCTCTATTTGTTTGGCTAATGGGATTGCACTGAGCTCCACAGAGCCAATGGAAAAAGTACCCAGAGGCATCTCAGCTAGCTCAGTAAAACAAATCATGAGAGACCACCCACCGGCAAGATCAGAAACAAGTTCTAGCAGATCCAAGGAGATGGACATGGCTGCTCTCCATGAGAGGATGAGTGGGCTGGAAAAGAAGATGGAAAAACTGGCCACGTACAACAAGAAGATGTGGACATTGTAGGCCCAGCATGAGGGAATACCAGAGGATCAGCTGCCCACCGGAGATACCTCTGAAGAAGAAGAAGGTGAAGAGGAAGAAGAAGAAGATGAAGAAGAAGACTAGATTTTTTTAGCTTTTGCTTAGATCTTTTGACTTGTTCTTTTATCTTGTGTGTGAGCTTGCTTTTGTGTTTGATTATGTCTGAGAGTGTGCTAAATGAATTTTCATTAATATATACTCAATCTCCATTCATATTAATGAAATTATGTTTTTACTCTCAATGATTTGTCTCAAAGCATGCACTTCTTCATTCTTCCAATGAAAATAAATGAAAATTACACCAAACCATGCCTATCTCTAATATTTAACTGTCCAAACTGGAATTATTGAAAAGTCCATTCAGAATCTGATAATTTCAAGGAATTACACGGCGCTACCGCGCCAAATTCTGGCACGGCAGCGCCACTTGGTATAATGAGCTTTGGCCACTACAGAGGTGCTGCAACAGAACCTCCACTGCAGGTATTCTTCTTAACATACATTTTATGCCTGAGATACACGTTTAGTCAATTTTCATTTTCAATTGCTCAAAATCATGCAAATTTTTATCACTAACCCATGAGAGCAGAATGCAAGAGCCACAAAGAAAGATCCATCCAACCTCAATCCACCCAGAAAGTCAGGGAAGTATCTCTATCACCCCTTTGTTTATTGCTGCTTTGAGGACAAAGCATGTTTTTATGTTTGGGGTGGGATACTCTTCATGCAAATTTATGGGGATTTGAAAAAATTTAAGTTTGGGGTGGGATACTTTTCATGCATGGATCTGAAAACCCTGTTTTTTTCAAAAATTCACTAGAAAAGTCCATTAGAGATTTTGAAAAATACCAGTGAAAACCCCTGATCAAATGAATAGCATGATTCACCTTCTGAAAAATATATTAGTCCAAATGCTTAGTCTTGAATGGATGAGAATTTTTCTTTAAAAAATGGTTTTTGAAAATAAAGTACATGTGAGCAAGTTGATTTCAACCACTAGAACCAACCAGAGGAAAACTAGAGGCGAAACAGAGAAAGGTTTTCAAAAATTTCTGAGGTGATTTAGGCACCTATTTAAAAATCGTTTGAGCCTTTTTCAAAGCCACCCATTTCAATGCACAAGTTGCATCACCTTTTGTCAAACCCTTTGAGCCGAAAAGATCCCTGTTTTGTTTCAATGTCCCATGCTACATGAACCAGCCTTAGTGATAAATAAACTTGTTTCTTCCTTACCCATGATTCTCCAAATTATTGAAGTGTTCTGTTTGAATGAGCATGGATAAAGATTTTGAAGTTATAAGGAGGGATGGATGAAGGGTACAAAAATATTTCTTTGTAAAGGGGAAGAAGAAGCAAGAGAGAGAAAAAAGAGAGTTCTGGGCTGAGTAGGAGAAAGGCCACCTTGTGTGTGCACCGGGACTCGGGCCTCAGCAAGCTTAGAGTCTCTGAGTCAACCGGCAAGGTAAGCTGGACTCCAAACAAAGCCAAAGAAAAAGAAAGAAAAGGTTGAGGGTGAGTTAAGGGAAAGGCCACCTCGTGTGTGCACCGGGTCTCGAGCCTCAGCAAGCTTAGGGACTCTGAGTCAACAGGCAAGGTAAGCTAGACTCTGGACAAAACCCAAAGAAAAAGATACATGGAAAGAAGAAGAAAAGAAAATGAGGGAAAAGGAAAAAAATGAGGGATCAATGCAAAAGAATAAGTTTGGGGTAGAAAAGCTTGGAGGAAAAGTCACAAATTCAATTCATGCTCAGGAAAATGGAAAATGGATATGAGGAGGAGAATAAAACCCAAAGGAAAAACCAAAAATCTTCATCATACCCATTACCGATGCCTCATTACAACCCATAAAGACCTATTGATCAGAATTGAGAATTCCTTCAGGTTAGTGGAGAGTGGACTGATGGTTAGCTTATGGAGTTGAATTGAGACTTATCACTTGTATGAGCATGTTCATCTTTGAAAAAATTTGAAGAAAATTCAAAATCTGTTTTGACTAAGCAAGAAGAACCATCACTAGGAAGGGAGTGAAGCATCTATTTTAAAAACTTCAAAAGGGATGGTCACTGGATTTTTCTTAGTATGTACATATCTATCTGGTGTTTAGTTCAGAGTATGCTTGAGGACAAGCAAAGGTTTAAGTTTGGGGTAGTGATAAGTGTCCAACAGACACTTATTTAGGCATGAATTATTGATCATAAATTCCTAGTTTGAGTTGATTATGAGCTTAAAAGTGAAAAATATAACTAAAATACATGTTTTATGTCTCAGGTACCCGTTAGAAGAAGAAAAATGGGATTTGGAGCTAAAACGGAGGAAAAATGAGCAAAAGAGGCCAAAAAGAAGAACGACGCGACCGCGCCGATTCTGGCGCGACCGCGCCAAACAAATCCTCGGAAATTCAAATTAATGTGCAAAAATGCCCAATGACCTAATGGTCATGAAAGACAAAGATTGGGGAATGTGAATGGGCGCGACCACGCCACTGGAAGCGCCACCGGGCCACAGGAGGACGCTACCGCACCAAAGGGAGCTAAAAGCAGAAAGAGAAGTTGCCATTCGGGGACCAAGTAAAATCCCTAAGGACTGGTGCGACCACGCCATATCGCTGCACATTTCGGCCGACCGCGCCAAGCGGTCTCTAGACTTAGACGGATTTCGAGTTCTGTGACGCGACCGCGCCGATGACTCAGTAGCTGAAAATACGAAAATCTCTGGAACCTGCAATCAAATCGCTTCCAAACTTGGGAGAAGGAGTCTCAGAAGTCTAAGGAAGGAGCCCACGAAGAGTTTAAGGTAATTTACTTGAGTCCAGATGCATTGAATGGTCCAAGAGAAAGTTAATTCAAAATAGGAATCTGCTGCCAAATGAAGGAGATAAATCCGAATTTTGGGAAGATCATAGAAGGAGTTTCACAATTCCAATTGAAGCCAAACTTGGATAAGAAGTTTCCTTGTACTACAGAGGATCCTTTCACGAAAATTCGGGCCAATCCAAGCCAGGATTCTCGAGTTTCACATCTTCAAAGTGGTGGACCCGTGCAGAAGTTGGCTGCAGAAATCAGGCAACTTCCTTCCCTCATATCTCGAGTTTTCCAACTCAGAATTGATTCAAACTTCGTGAGCATGGAAAGGACTTCAAAAGGAAGGTCCTTATATAATTTTAGCCAATTCTGAGGTCGGGAAAGGGTACTTCATACCCCTGGACAGAGAGCAATTTACATGGCATGGGCAGCAGAATAAGTATATAAGGAGATCCGAGGCAAAGAGCAAGGCATGGAGTTTTAGCATCGAGTTTTAGATCCAGTTTTCATCTAGTTCGAGTTGTAAATACAGTAGTTTAGGTTTTTATTGTTTTTAGTTAGTTTGGATTTGAGAGAGAGAGAGAAGGAAGAGATTTCAATCAAAGTGCAAGAGAAGCCAAAGGCAGTCCTTCAAAGGGGTTTTTCTGTACTTGTTTTCTTCTTATTTCCATGGCTGTAATTGAATCCTTTTTACTGTGCATTTATTCTATTATTATGGAGTAGTCTCTCTCTGTTGGGGAAGTCATGAACTCCTAGTTTGTTATATGTTTGAATTCTGAATTTTAAAGCAATAAAATATCCTGCTTTTGTTTTAGAAACTGAGTTCATTGCTTATTTCTGATTTGAATTCAATTCTGTAATTTAATGAGGTACGGATTGAGAAGTTAAATTTCAGTAGAGAGTTGAGTCAGTAATTTGATTCCTGTTTTCTAAAACAACTTGTTTTTCAAACTAGATTGTTCCGGTTTTGAAGGAGACTAGTTGAAAAGTGATGTGACTTCTATAACTCTTGTTCTGAATAAGAGAGAGTAAATCTTCAAGCTTTTATATTTATGCACTTAGGATTTGAATGTTCCGGTTGAGAAGGAGTTCAAAGAATAGGTGAAAGTTATTTCCTGTATATGGGTAACCAGGTTTTCAAAAGCTAAGTCAAGGTAAGGGTATTTGAGTTATAAAATCAGAATTTTACATGTTAACAGCTAGGAGGGATTCACACTCTTCCCCAACATCTCATCTCTATTAGTTTTTACAGTAGACAAATTCTGTTTTGTTTTTCAGTTCTCAACTTCAATAACCAAAAATTATTTTCACCTCTATCAATAGAAAGATCTTCGCTTAAACTGAGTACTCATCAAGGTCTCTGGGGGATCGATATCTGGACTCTCGAGTCTACATTACTTGCTGACCTAGTGCACTTGCTAGACACCCAACAACAAGCTTATAAAACCATGGCTACAATCCGCATCGGCATCACCTGTTTCTATCTCCTAGAGTAAACCTAGCTAGCATGATTGACCCTACTTGATAGCATAAACATGAAGCTCATTGTGTCATAGGCAGATCAACTAATCCAATAGGGTATTACTTTAAGGTCGAGGATTAACCCAAGGATTAGTGATCTTCCTAGTGCATAAACTCAAAAAGATTTGTAAAATCCTATCACCATGTCTTACCTTAAGCCTAGCGTCACCTTATAGCTAGTACATAGCCAGACAGTAAGTATGAATCAGGAATTAACAACATGGAAAACTCATTCATGCACCAAATTGAAAACCAAATTGAGTATAAAGTATCAGTCTCATTACATGCCTAGGGAGTCATGGACTCCCAATATAAAAGACTACATGCTGAACATTAAAGAACAAAACAAGGTCTTAAAAACAACCATGAAGAAGAAAAGAAAAGATAAACTAAGTACAAACTTCCCTTGAGAAGGATCTACTAGTTGAACATGACTTCCAATGGCTGCTCCTCCTCCTTGCCTCAAAAGCTTCAATAGGACGTCTCCTTTGCCTCTCAAGACTCTCTTTAAACTAAACTTAAACTTAAACTGAATTTAAAATACAAAAACTCGAACTGAAACTGAATCTAAAACTGGATGATTTGAGCTCTGCCTCGGACCCCTATTTATACTTGAAACTCTGTCCAGGACTTGTAATTTCAGCCTCTGTCCAGGGGTGTGAATTGTGACTTCCCGACCTCATAATTGGATGAAATTACATCAGAACCTTCCTTCTGTAGTCCTTTCCATGGTCACGAAGTTTGAATCAATCCTGAGTTGGTTAACTCGAGATATGAGGGGAGGAAGTTGCCTGATTTTTGCTGCCAATTTCTGCTTTGGGTCCACCACTTTGGAGATGTGCAACTCGAGAATCCTGGCTTGGATTTGCCTGATTTTTCGTTACAAGATCCTTTGTAGTACCAGGAATCTTCTTTCCAAGTTTGGCTTCAATTGGAATTGTGAAACTCCCTCCATGATCTTCACAAAATTCGGATTTATCTCCTTCCTTTAGCAGCAGATTCCTGTTTTGAGTTAACTTCTTCTCTTGGACCATTCAATGCACCTGGACTTAAGTACATTGCCTTAAACTCTTCGTGGGCACCTTCGTTAGACGTCTGAGACTCCTTCTCCCAAGTTTGGATTCGATTTGATTGCAGGTTTCCAAGATTTTTGTGATTTACTGCAGCTGCGTCATCGGCGCGGTCGCGCCGCATTATGGGGCGGTCGCGCCGCATTATGGCGCGGTCGCGCCACTTGAGCCGATCTCCGTCTAAGTCAGGAGATCACGTGGCGCGGTCACGCAGATTTATGTTGTGCCGATGGCGCGGTCGCGCCAGTACTTGCACAATTCCTTGGTCTGTGGATGGCAACTTCTCTTTCTGCTTTTAGCTCTCTTTGGCGCGTCCGTTCTGGCTTTGCAAGATGTCGCGCCAGTTGTTTAGCGCGGATGCGCCCTGCTGTGGCGCGGTCGCGCCAATTCACATTCCCCAAACGTTGGCTTTCATGACCGTTGGGCCGTTGGACATTTTTCCACTTTAATTTGAATTTCCGCGGATTTATTTGGCGCGGTCACGCCATTCTTCTTTTTGGCCTCTTTTGCTCATTTTTCTTTTGTTTTTGCTCCAAATCTCGTTTTTCTTCTTCCATTGGGTACCTGAGACATAAAACATAAAACTGAGTCATAATTGTTGATTTTATGCTTGGAATTAACTCAGAATTAAGTTTTTCAATCAAATAACATGCCCAAAGATAGTGTCTTTTAGACACTTATCATGCTTCAATTTCTCTCTGAATCCAGATTTTCTTCTTCTACCCGGTACCTGAGACACAAAACATGAATTTGAGTTATATATGTCACTTTCATGCTAATAACCAACTCAAAATGGGAATTTATGATCATTAATTCATGCATAAAACAGTGTCTTTTAGACACTTATCAAGTGACAAAGTGGAGTGACGCTTCCGGAATTTGGGCTAGAAGGTAATAGGCATATCTCCAGAAGGGCATTAGCTCGAGTTTCTTTACTTCGAACTCCCCTGTGATTTGTTTGATTATGAGAGCCGAGTCGCCGTAGATATTTAGCTGCGGGAACTTCATCTCAACCGCCATGTCGAGGCCGAGAAGGATGGCTTGATATTATGCCTCGTTGTTCGAGCAAGTCTGGGTGAGAACGAATGAATATGGGGCAGGTCCTTTCGCGGGGACACGAATAGAACTCCTGAGGCCGGCTCCGTTTCTTCGTGCAGCACCGTCGAAGTACATCTCCCAAGGGGGAAGCACCTCGACCAAGAAAATTTCTTCGTCTGGGAATTCTTCTGTCAATTCCCATTCGGCCGGAACTGGATGGTCAGCCAAAAGTTCGCCAAGGCTTGCCCTTTGATCGCACGCTATGGCACGAAGTTGATTTCGAATTCGGAGAGGAGTAATGCCCACTTAGCCAATTGACCAGAGAGTATCGATCGCGACATAATGTATTTGAGCGGGTCGGCGCGCGAGATCAGCTTTTGAATAGCACAAATGATTGCTAGGCAAGTCTTCTCGATGGGCGTGTAGTTGATTTCGGCTCCCACCAGCGTTCGGCTCAGATAGTAGAGAGAACGTTCTTTATTGTCCTCATCACATTGAGCCAATAGAACTCCTACAGATTTCTCTTGCGCTGTGATGTAGAGCAGCAGCGGTCTATCGACGAGTACTATTGGCTTGGTGAGATACGCCTTTATGTTGTTAAAGGCATTCCGGCAAGACTTTTCCCACTCGAACGACGTGTCTTTCTTCATGAGGCGACTGAACGGCTGACATTTTCCGGCTAAATTTGAAATAAAGCGCCGAATATATGTTAAGTGACCTTGAAAGTTCTTAAGTTTGGATATATTTATGGGCTCCGACACCTTTTGAATTGCATCAATTTTTTATTGTTCGATCTCAATTCCTGGGTGATGCACAATGAATCCCATATATTTGCCCAAAGTGACACTGAATGCGCATTTCAGCAGATTCATTTTGAGCTGAAATCGCCGAAGTCACTCGAACACCGCTCTAAGGTCGAGAAGGTGATCTGACCGCTCTTTCATCTTTACCGCCAGGTCATCGACGTAGCACTCGACACATTTTTGTAGAAAGTCATAAAAAATGTGCTGCATTGCCCTCTGGTATGTCGCGTCGGAGTTCTTAAGTTCGAACGACATCACCTTGTAACAGAAGATGCCTTTAGGAGTTGGAAAAGCGGCGAGCTCTTCGTCCTTCGGGTCCATACGAATTTGGTTGTAGCAGGACGACCCATCAATGAAAGAGAGAGCTTCATGACCCGTTGTCGCATCCACCATGAGTTCTATTATCGGGAGAGGGAAGTCATCTTTAGGGCAAGCTTTGTTCAGGTTGCGGAAATCAACGCAAACCCAGATTTGGCCGTTCTTCTTCTTGACCGGTAAAATATTTGCAATCCAAGAAGGATACTTCACCTCTCTTATGAAATTGGCAGCGATCAATTTATCGACTACTTTCTCAATTTCTGGAACAAGTTCTGGCCGGAATCATTGTTGCGATTGCTTGACTGGCCGGACAGAGGGACAAACTGCTAGCTTGTGCACTGCGACTTGTGGGTCGAGGCCTGGCATTTCTATAAAATTCCAGGCTAATACGTTGCGGTATTCTCTAAGTAACGACAGATATTCAACCTCATCTTCTGCCGATAGGGAGGCACTAAGGAATGTCGGCCTTGGATCCTCCTTTGTGCCCAGGTCGACTTTCTTCAATTCATCAACTGTTTATTGGCCGCCCTCTTCGAACGTAGCCGGAGCTTCTTTCAAGACAAACTCGTCGTCATCTTGGTTGTCATCGACGACGGAGATATGGTTTACCATGAACGATTCGTATGTCCAAGCTCATGCAATGGCTGCTTTCAAGGTGTAGATGATCACCGGATTCAGAGCAGCTTTCTTCTTCACCGAAGTTTGGCCGACTGAAACTTGGTGGACGTCAGCCAATGTTTTTCTGGTGATTTTGATATGCTTCTGAGCTCCATAGATTCGGATTGGCTTCTCCTTCTGGTAGTCGAGGCCTAGGCGACGTTGAGTAATTCGGCGACCCTCCTTTCTTAGCTTTTCTTGTTCTGGAGCCAGGACCAGTAGAGCAACGGGTGGCTTCTCGTGGAGATGGTCTTTCGTAAAATTACCCCCGACTCGGGCCATCAGTCGGTATGCATTCAGATTGAAGCCTTCGTTCGAGCGGGTAGACGACAACTGCTCGTGGCTCAAAAATTATTTCACAATACTCCTGTCCTCTAGTTTTGGCAGTGGGAGAGTGACTCTTTCTGTAAAGGGGGTCAGCTGGATTTTATGACAGACGACCAAGGGAGCTTCTCCCTTTTTCCTTTGCCATTGCGAGATGTACCCTAGGATAGGTACATTGCGTTGCGTCGGCCGGTTTGTGGTTGTGTGCCGATTGGTTGTTGTGCACTGGCAGTTTGAGAGGCGCGACTTTCAGCACTAGGTCGTGCGTCAGAGTCTGTTTCGAAGGAAGAGCAATTTTGGCATTTGACGCCTGGTTTGGCCAAGAGGACAATTTGACTGTCAGTCTGGTCGTCAAGTAAAATTTGGCATCCGCGAATGATGCTTCAGCCTCGGTGAACGGACTTTCATTGGCATACACCGTCTTTTGCTCGCCATCCTTCCAGTAACTTGAAGCACTGTTGAAGTGTTGATGGTACGACCCCGTTGGCGTGAAGCCATGGTCGACCCAAGAGCAGATTCTAAGATGTTCTTGAGTCGATGACCTAGAACGGAGTTTCGGCCACCATGTCGTTGTTGGGTGTCTAGCAAGTGCACTAGGTCAGCAAGTAATATAGACTTCGAGAGTCCAGATATCGATCCCACAGAGACCATGATGAGAGCCTAATTTAATCAAAAATTTCTCTATTGATTGAGGTGAAGAAAATTTAGGTTTTTGTTGAGAACTGAAAAACAGAATAGAATTTCACTTCGGGAAAAACTTTATAGAGATGAGATATTGAGGAAAAGTGTCAATCCCTCCTAGTTGCTAACATGCAAAGTTCTGACTTTATAGCTCAAATACCCTTACCTTGACTTAGCTTTTGAAAACCTGGTTACCCATATACAGGAAATAACTTTCACCTATTCCTTGAACTCCATCACAATCCGAAAACATTCAAATCCTAGGTGCATAAATATAAAAGCTTAAAGATTAACTCTCTCTTATTCAGAACAAGAGTTATAGAAGTCACACCACTATTCAACTAGTCTCCATCACAATCCGGAACGATCTAGTTAGAAAAACAAGTTGTTTTAGAAAACAGGAATCAAATTACTAACCCAACTCTCTAATGAAATTTAACTTCTCTATTCGAACCTCATTAAATTCCAGAATTGAATTCAGATCAGAAATAAGCAATGAACTCAGTTTCTAAAACAAAAGTCAAGTATTTTATTGCTATAATTTCAGAACTTAAACAACTCACAACTAGGAGTTCATGACTTCCCCAACAAAGAGAGACTACTCCATAATAATAGAATAAACACACAAAGAGGATTAAATTACAGCCATAAAAAAAGAAGAACACAAGTACAGAAAACCCCCTTTAAGGAACTGCCCTTAGCTTCAACTCCTCCTTGACTGAAATCTCTTCCTTCTCTCCAAAGTACCAAGAGGCCGTGTAAGACTTCCTCTGGACTTTCTCTCCTCTCCAAACTAACTACAAAAACTGGAATTTACACTAAAAACTGAATTTAGAACTCTGGAAAACTGGATGAATAACTGGAGGCCTCGGACCCCTATTTTTAGCTGGGCTTCTGTCCAGAACTTGTAATTTTGTCTCTGTCCAGGGGTTGAAATCTTCCTTTCCTGACCTCCAAAATTCTTGAAATTACTCACGAACCTTCTTTACATAGTCCTTGACCTGTGTACAAAATTCAAAGTCATTCTGAGTTGGGAAACTTGAGATATTACCTTGAGAAGTTGAACTGCTTTTGCTGCCAATTCCAGCACTGGGTCCACCACTTTAAAAGTATAAAGCTCTGAGAACCCGACTTGGATTGACCTGAATTTTCGTGATATGATCCTCAATATCCTTAGGAAGCTATAGTCCAAATTTGGGTTCAATTGGGAATAGGGAACTTCTGCTTTGCTTCTCTTAAAACTCGGATTTTCTCTACTTTTCTGGCAGCAGTTTCCTTCTTTGTATGGAACTCCTCTTCTTGGTCATTCAATGCACCTAGACTCGAGCCAATTTCCTTAAAATCTTCGTGGATACCTTCCTTAGGCAATTAGGACTTTTTCTCCCAAGTTTGGGCTTGTTTGGTAGTCAGAATCCCGAGATTTCTGTAATTTGTGTATGCAGAGTCATTGGCGCGGTCGCGCCGAAATTCTTCTTTATTATGCCGCGGTCGCACCACTAGAGCAGAATTCTTTCTAAGTCTGGAGGCGTCCTTCGGGTCCGTGCTGAGGAACGACACTAATGGCGCGGCAGCGCCATATTTGGCTGTAGAATTGCGGTGGTCGCGCCACTCCTTAGAATCTTTACCGACTTCCCGAAATAGCACTTTGAACTCTTTGTATGGCAACTGTTCAGCGCGCCAGCACAACTGGTAGCGCCATCTTCCTGGCGTGGTAGCGCCTTCTGGGGGTTCGGTCACGCGGTTTCACATTCCCGAATTGTCCTCTTTTAAGCCTTGCTAGCCGTTGAGAATTTCCGCCATTTATTTGAATTTTTACACATTTTCCCGGAGAGGTCGCGCCATTCCCTTTTTGGCTTACTTTTGCTCCTTTTTCCTTTATTTTCCCTCAGAATCCAGATTTTTTTCTTTTACCGGGTACCTGAGACACAAAACATGAATTTGAGTTATATATGTCATTTTCATGCTAATAATCAACTCAAATTAGGAATTTATGATCAATAATTCATGCATAAATAAGTGTCTTTTAGACACTTATCAGTTGCCGATGTGTAATTTGAGAGAGATCATCCCGAGTGTCCTCTGGCCTTCATGATTGAAGCCTTGGATGAGGAGAGAGCTTGGAGAGAGGTCATCGGCAGAGAGGTCGACATTCTCATCGTGCGAATTGGCAGAATGTTGACTGCGGATCCACAATCGATTAGAATGCGGCTGACTCTGTGGTCTCTGATGTAGCCAGCGACGAACAGTGGCCGGTTATGATTCTTCATCCCTAGCTACGCGTCCTCTTCCCAAAAGGTGATGCACGGCGGACATGAGATGGCGGGCACTTCCTCCGACTTTGGCAACTGCTGAGAGGAGGGCTCATCTTCTTCCTCCTTTCGGTAGGGCGGCGTTAGCCCGACTTTCACCAAGTCGTGCTTCCTCATAAGCAGCATCTCGACTTCGGCCTGGAGCTCCTCTGGTTTGTCGAGGACTCGAATAAGGGCCCGTCTTGACCGGATGGCCAAGTCGAGGTCGTCGTCAATCTCGTTAAGCGGCGAGATCTATTATAATGACGTTTCGAGGTTGTCACACTCAACGGCTGGCCGTTTGCCTATGTCTTTTGGTGTTGTCTGCTCGGGAGGGGCTGTCGAGCAAGTCGCCACCATTGCTGGCGGCGTGAAGAACTCTTTTGGGAAGAATTCCGCCAGTGTGACGGGTCTTCTTTTCTTTTTTTCTGCTCCTTGAACGCAGGTCCTAAGAGCTTTCTTTAGGCGCTTCGCGGCTCTTTTGTTCGGCCTCTTCGCCTTTGTTTTGGTGTTCGCCGGCGGCTCGATTTCTCGAACAGACTTCTTTCACCGGGTGACCAGAATCCACCCCTCTGTGTCGGCTGCAGCAGCTTCGCGGGGTGTGCGACCTTAACCGGTGGTCTTCTGTAGTTGTGCGGTCGGTTGGAGGGACCGGATTTTGGACAGTATTCCTTCTTTACGACCTGCTGTTTGTTTGGCCGAGCTCGCCGGTTTGACTCGGCCTGAATAGATATGACATGTGAGGATGTCGTGTTTTCGGCTCCTTCGATCTTGATGCGGCCTTGAGCCGCCAACTCCATGATCCTGTCTTTCAAAACAAAGCACATCTTGGTCGGATGCCCGACCAAGAGGTGGTATTTGCAGAAATTAGAATTTGGCTCCTGGACAAGTCGGGTCTTTTGACTTCTGGCAACTTGAGCAAATGGTTGTCGAGGAGCTGGTCGAGCATAACAGGAACATCTGCGTCAGCGAATGGATATGTCTTGGCCTGCCTTTCCTCCAATGAGGGCCTCCGATTCACGCCTCCAGCTTGCTGCCGTGGAGCGTAGCTTGTTTTGACCTTGCTCCTGACCTTGATTGGTTCGAGAGCATTCGTCGCAAATGATGCTTTTGTTTTCTCCTTCATGTCTTTGGGTGCGACCACGACGGACTTTCCTTTCTTGCAAGGATGAGCAGATGACGAAGCTTCCTCTCCTCGCTCCTCCATGAGGTTCTCCATATTGTGGGCCTCGGTCGCGAGTTCTTGGAAGTCTGTCGACCTCCGACTTTGGATGTAGCCCAGGAGCTCCTGCATCCCTCGAGCACACATTTCAATTTCCGCTTCGAGGGATAGGTTTGAGCTCTCTTTGAAATTGAGGCTCAGATTCCTCCACCGGTTAATATAGTCGACAACTTTCTCGCCCTTCTTTTGTTTTAGATTGGCAATTTCAACCAGAGTAATGGTGCACCGAGTGCTATAAAATCGGCTAAGGAATTCTCGCTCCAGTTGCTCCCAGCTGTCAATTGACTCCTGGGGCAGCTCGATGTACCAGTCAAAGGCATTTCCCTTCAACGACAGGCCGAACTGCTTGACCAGCAAGTCGTCGTCTGTGCCAGCATTGTTGCACGTTTTGATGAAATGGGCAACGTGTTGTTTGGGGTGCCCGTCGCTGTTGAACTGCTGGAATTTTAGAGGATGGTAACTGAGTGGCATTGGGATGTTCTGAATCCACTGAGTGTAGGGCCTCCGATATGCAACAGACTTACTGTCACCCGAACTATTTCGTTCGGCACGGTTGATCAGTTCAGTGACCGCATCCAATGTGAGGTCAGCCGGCTCTACTTAGACTCGATTTCTGCGGATGGCTATCGGTGTGATGGGCGGCAGCTCGTCGTCAGAGGTAGGATCATCTTGTAATGGTTCGGTTGAACCACTGGTAGTCGCCCGATTTCGTTCGACCTTTTGAGAAACGCCGCCAGTCCTATTCGTGGTTGCGCCCATCTCGAGCCGCTCCATGATCCTTGTGATCTGGAGATTGCGAGCTGCGAGTTGCGCATCTTTTATGCGCAGCTGTTCGCTCTGTTCTTTAAGTGCAGCTTGCATTTCGGCAAGCTGCTCTTCTATTGTTTTGGCCGACGTCGTCATTGCGGCCATTCTGACAGTCGATGTTGACGGAGTTGTTCGCAATGCGGATCGAGGTGGTGAGTTTGTTGCCGGCGACCGCATTGGGGAGATGGTCGTCGGTGTTTTCGAGCGTGGAGAGGTTGTTGTGGGCGACCTGTCAGGAGAGTCGACCGCTGTCGGTTGAATGTGGAAGGTGGTTTTGGCGGGTGACAGGATTGCAGTGGCAGCCACCGGTGAGATTCGGCAAGGAGGAAAGGGTGACAAAGTCGCAGTGGAAGTGGCCAGTGTCTGTCGGCGAGGAGAGCGGATGGGTGGTGAACCAGCTGCTGCAGTGAGCGCGGCTAAGAGATCGTGAGAGATAGTCATGATTAGAGACTTGTCTTCAGTCGTCGCTCTCTGTACGAGGGAAGCCGACGAGGAATTCCTCCTCATCGTGAAGGAGGAAGTCATGCCCCATGTTGTTCATAATGTTGTACCATGGCTGGGACAATGGAGCTCTTTCGAGATGGTGGCGACTAAGTAGGACTAAGCGTCGGGCTGCGAGGATGAGGAGAGGTAGCGACGGCCAAGTATGTCGGCTTGGCCATTTCTAGAATCAGCTTGGCTGAGGTCATGGTAGCCTGTGGAAGGAAGACGACACTCGGGTGACGCGCGTCGTGCACAAAGGGACCTTGTCCGGTGGACAAGCTCCTGGCCAAGGCCCTGGTCATTGGGCGAGTGGCAAGTGGTGGAGAAGTCGGAGCGCGGATGGGCAAAGCTCGAGGTGGCAATTTGCTTGCCCCTGTTGTTGTTGTTGTTGTTGTTGTTGCCGTTGTTGGCGTTGCTAGCCATGGCAGAGATTTTTTTTTTGTTGAACAGAGAAGGAGATGAGAGGTAGGAAAAGTCCACTAGGTATGCCAAATCTGTTTCACCGAAAATCCGCCAGTCCGCGAAGAGGCGTGATCAAGAGAATAAATCAATTTACGACAGAAAATTTGTGTTACAATTTGTATGTTAGGAATGCAAGTACAATCTCCTAGTCTTCCTCTGATTTGATCTCCGTGTAAATTGATGAAGTTTCAGTTTATGGCGAGTTGATGTCGAAATCCAAGTTCTGGAACGAGTGTTCATGAACGATGACTGTTTCGCTGGTCGGATGGAAGTGTTTGTGTTCCGCGTGTATCGACTTGTTGACGTTGTCGGCTAACGTGTAGATCTGCTCCGGTCGAATTAGCAAATCTCGACGAACTGCGAGTTGCTTAACTTTTTCAGCTCAAGAGAGCTTCTGTGCATGAGAGTGTTTCTCGACAAAAGATTTTTGAACCCCTTTCGACCGAATGTTTCTGGCTATTTGTAGCCAGTTATGTCCAGTTGTTGGGGGTCTTTCCTTGGAATGGGGATCACGATCCCCTTTCTGCTGTTGTTGTTGAGATGGGAGGAGGACTTGGGCGCTCCTCTTTGGATCCATCGAATGAGGATCGTCGGTGACTTTTCTTGGCTTCTACCTCTGGCGACCAGGATTGGTCGTTTAACTGCTTGAAGTAATTACATCATGGCTGGCTGCTGACTAGTGCTGACGCGGCGACTTATTGCTGACTGGGGGAATGACTATTGTACCGATGATGCAGCGATGCGAATGGGTCTGGCGATGGGCTGTGACAGATGACTTCTAAAATCGATGGAGCCTACCCATGACGATCAACTTCTGGATTGATGGATGCTTGGGCTCGTCGCATTTGGGCCGATCACATTTTGGTGCATACAATATATAAAGTGTAGTGTACAATATTCAACGATCTAACCCAGTCTAACTGGGTTCAACCAAAATCGGACATAGAACCGGTTGAATGGCCAGTTCAATTTTTAAAACATTGATACAATGTCCCTTCAATCTTTTTTTTTTTTTTTCATACACCAATATATAAAGTGTAGTGTACAATATTCAACAATCTAACCCAGTCTAACAGGGTTCAACCAAAACCGAACATAGAACCAGTTGAATGGCCAGTTCTATTTTTAAAACATTGATACAATGTCCCTTCATTCTTTTTTTTTTTTTTTCCTTTTTAGGATATATGGTGTAATTTCGTCAATTTGGCGCTGCTCAAATTGAATTTCAGAATATAAATTCTAGTCTTAATGGGCTATTTTTTTTACATTTTACAATGTATTACTACGCGGGCCTCATAGCGAACTTCCAATGGTGTGACTCTAATCGTCTCAGTCGGCTTTTTGCATCCTCTCTATAGCCCTTTCAGTGGATCACATATAGAAATGGAAAAATCTGAACTTGTTGAAAAACAAAGTTTCCAGCCATCTTCCAAGCGTACCCTCAACTTCTTCTTCTCCAAACTTACCCAGCGCTTCCAAGAAAACTAAAGTTCCGGATGTGCCTACCGTCAATTATGGACTCGTCGAGAGTTGGGTTCTGGAGGAGTACAAGAAGAAGATTGTGCCAGAATTTGTGGGCGAAGTATGCAAGATGCTCTTTCTCGCCCCTCAACACCTAAAGAAGACCGTTGCTGGCATTGAACATCTTTATGAAATGATTGTAATGATTTTGTTATCTTCAATGTGTTTAAAAATCGAACCGGCCATCCAACCGGCACAGTGTCTGGTTTTGGTTGAACCCAGTTAGACCGGGTTGGACCGTTGGATATTGTGTACCATACTTTACATATATTTAATAATTCTGTAAGGAAAAAAAAGAAAAATAGTGCTGATTACAGGGAACTGGGCGGAGTCAATAAGAAACGGACTGGTCTCCGATTCTAGTTCAAGTGGGTCGGACCAACCGGTTTGGTTCGGTTCTTAATATAAATTGTTGGCAGCGTTCTATGGTTTTTGCATTGCATGCGAACGACGCTTATCGAAACCGTGTTTTGATGAATGGCTCCGCCAAATCATTAACCACATCGACATTGTCTGTCTTATGCTAAACTTCTTGTCTGTCTTATGCGAATGGAGTTTCGTTATCCCTCAGGTCGGTTTTAGGCTTTTCTGAATAATACCAAGAAGAAATTAAGACAGGCCTCTTCCCAACTTTATATTTATGCTTTACCCAACTTTATATTTATGCTTTAATAAATTGATGAAATTTAATATTGCATTCCCCCACCATGAATCCTAGTTAATGTAATCACACCAACGAACTACTTTTTGTTCAGTTTTCTTGAGATTGTACACTTTTTTGCAACTTCAAACCACGTTGCAGCAATGGTTGTTACCTTAATTTCTTTCTTTTTCAAAAGGATCAGCTATGGCCTCACTTTTGAGGGTTAAAAAATATATAAATATGTAACGCTCGGCCCAACTCAAACTGGTGTTGCAACAAGACCCAAAAATCACTTGTAACCTCCTTTTCTTTCCTTCATAATTCTACTCAAATAATGACTACATATTATGGCCCAACTCTTAACTTGTACACTAGAAAACATCAACAGCCACTTCAATAATTGATGAAAACAAAGAGCTAATAATGAAGAGCACCTTGTTTTTCTACAGGAAGATAGTACCCTCATCCAACAATATCGATCCTTACTCCCAATCCTGGATATCAAACTCGTTTCCCTCTTTAGACATATATGTAACTTTTCTAAGAGGAAGAAGCTCCAACAGTATTGTTTATAGTCCTTAATTTCTAGCAGGTGGATGACATCAAAGGTAAGAAAAAATCAGGATAAATCATCCAACAAATTCATCACCGTGACGTTATTAATATATGGAGTAACACTTTTGCATTATAAATCTTATAATGTATGCCCAGTCTCATCAACAAAAATTTCTCTCTTACGTAGCAGCTCTTGAAGTATTTGACAATATGGCCTCTCAAGATACACGGGCACAACAGAGGTAAGGAAAACTGATTCAAAGAGACCCAACTGATTTATGAGGGTGGAATTGTGGATAGTTTCAACTTCTTTGGTGGGGGGTTACCTCCTGAAACCATCACGTATGTATAGAAACAGAGCATTGCACCACTGCCAGAGGAACGGAGGAATAAATTATTAACTAAAGGGAAAAAAAAACAGCTACCTTTGCAAAAATTTCGCAAAAATACGGTCAATAAATAAAGTAAAGAAAATGAAGAAGGAAATACCTAACAACAGCAAAAAAGCCTGTAGGAAAGACCTTTTTTGTCTGCAATTAAGTTGGAAAAATTGTTATACCAAAGAAAAAAAGTAAAGGGCAAATAAATAAATAAAGATGGTAAAGAAAACTGGTATTTCCTTACCATACTATACATTTGAAGGTTCTTCCAAAGAAGAGCTGCTGCCAGCGCTGCAGGGATAAAAAACAGTTGGCTTTTAGCAACCCATGGCAATTTACATGTTAAGATCAAATTGTGAGGCTGTTCCACTGTATAGTAACTTAAAAAGTAAATTATCCATGATACCTGCTTGCCCCAGGATGAAAGGCGTACAAGATTTGCCTTGCCTCCAGACTTTCAAACTATAGGAGCTCAGACCAAGTAATGCAGCTCCAAAGAGTACACCATTGAAAAGAGTTGTGGGATTTCTCGATATAAGAAAACCAGCAAGTCCCCCAGTTAAAACGAAACCACCTAAGGCACACCACAATTTCAACAACATGCAGAAATGTGTCAGAAGAACATCGAATAAAATATGCATGAGTTCTATATCAAAGAAAGTAGAATATGTGAAAACCACAATTGGAGTCGTGAAAACACTGAAAATGATGAACAGATTCATGTTAAGGGGACAAAATGCCCAAAACGACATAGTTGGGCACCAATTATCGAGTTTCCAAATTTAACAAATTACACAAGCCAAAAGATAATGAAAAAAAGAACTGACCAAAGGGAATCCCAAAACAGAAATCGTGGATCTTTGCTGCTCTTTTAGGGACAAGCCCGGATGCATCTGACCCTAAAATACCATTGACCTCTCCAGAAGCTGGATATGATTTTTGAGATGCTTCTTTCTGTTGATTAGATTTTTCTGCCTTGATCTCTGTCACACTGGTATTATCTGCCTGAGGAGACTCTGCACCATTTCTATCAATGCGCATGGAAATTGATTGCTGGAAATTTGCAAAAGCTAACACAACAATGTGAGTGAAGATTTAAATAAGTAGCAGTTTCACTAAGAATCCAAGAAGAGAAGACAAGAACCTGCTGGACTTTTAAATTTTTTTCTCCTTTAAATGTTTATTACACATACACACTACCCTTGGTGCAATACAGTCAAGACTTGGATAAAAGACAAGTGGCTCCATATGACCACTGAGACAAGACACAAATGCATTTTTTCAGTATTGAATAATAGCATGACTTAAACATCTTGCCAAGGGAGCATTTGGCTATGCTCTTTAAACATCTTGCAAGGGAGATCTTGTTAAGGGAGCTTTGGGTTTTGGCGCCTAAAAGCTCCTTGTTGGATGAAAGAGCAGCTCATTGGATAAAAGACAGCTTGGTCGAGTCTACTTTTAGATGAGGCTCCCTTTAAGAGAAGAGAAAAATTAGTGATCTGGAAGTTCTCCGAAACAGAACTCTTCCAAAGAGCACTTTACCGCTGGTTAAATGTCATATCAAATTTGAGTAGCTCAATGCAATTAAGCAACACTTCCATTTGAGAGGTAAATAATCCTGTCAGAACATTAATAAGGAAAACTTGGAATATAAGTTTAAAATTGTATCTCCAATAAAAGCCTTATAAGGTTAGAGAAGTTTGAGCAACATAAGAACCAAACATCAGGTGGCTATATCGTGTCTAATAGTGAAGAATGAACTACGTGACCTGATGTTCAAATCACATGACAAGGCCTTTCCTCCACTTTTCACATATGAATGAGACTTTTTAAAATAATATAAGTATTATAAATATAATTTTCATCTATGCATTAGCAGGCATTGACCATATAGAGTAGAGCATTCCTGCCTAAGAATTGAATTAATCATCTAGAAATAATCTCCCAATTGCCACTATTGTAGCACAAGCAGATTCTCTCACATGTCAATCCTCTACAGTAGCACTGATATAGATAGAGATTTTATTAAATTGTACTAAGTCCACTTTTTGCTCCACTACTACTTGAGGTGTAGTAGAAACAGTGTGAAGTGTTAGGAAGCTTATCCTGTCTTCCGAGCACGTAGAGGTGAGCTCACTTCTTTCTGACATGAGATCTAACTCTTGGACTAGAAATGGTTAAAGGTCTGAGCAAAAGCAGTAGTTATGATTCCTAGAGACTAATGATCAACGCTCGAAGCTAATGTTTTTCCTACCGTTTATTATCAGCGAATGACTGCTAAAGATAAGTTCTGCTAACATCCAACAAACACTTTCTTCCATAAACACCAAAAGAAATTCTCAAATAAGGAGATGCACGATGAAATGTAGCCCGTGATTTCTGTTTTGATATTATCTTCAGTTTGTTCCATACTAACTATAAATGGAAGATCCTTTTTACCTACGCAATTCGGTAAGCTTTATAATAGCCTTAGCACTATACATGCACAACAGATGGTAAACTTAATCTAAGTCGCCGGGGAAGTGCTACTAACAATGATAGGAAACCATGGTTCATAGCATAGCCACTTGTCCTCTCACCTCGAAGACCCTAATTTTTTAAAAAAGCCAAAAGTATAGACAAGCAGACGGCGTGTTATTGGAACGGGTTGATAATAACTGAAAAGAACAGAAGTCTAATTTTGATTGCATTTTGTTCGAACAGCTTGTCTAATAACTGAAAAGAACAAAAAAGCACAATTTTGGAAGAGGAAGAAAAGGGTGTGACAGATTACGCAAAATGCTGGGCGTCTTCCATAAGAAACGGATCGGATGGGCAGCTTGAAATTGAAGCGCTTCGATTGAGAAAAGAGAGTTGTGGAAGAAAGATGGCGCTGGATCGGTGCAGAAGCAGTTTCCATTCCCATTTCCAGAATCCTCGTCTATTGCAAGCGATCAAGTACGTCTCAGAATAATGGAACTCAGAAGTCATGAGAAGAAGAGAAGTCAAAAGCCCTAATTTAAGCACCCACATCTAATTTTTATTAATTAATTATATTTAAATGATTTCATTCTTATTTGACTTTCATTTACTTATCGTTGTTATAAATAAGGAAAATTATCTCAAAAATAAAATAATGATAAGATCAATCTTTGTAAATGAAGTAATTTTAGTATTTAATAATAAATAAATAAAATGTAAAGAACGTGGTTATGCCAAAAAGAGGAGGAGGTGAAGCTCAGTCGAAGCCCAATTCAGTAAAAGAAAAGTTTCATAGAGTTCGGCTCGACGACGGCTGGCGTCTACGTAACGAAATATTATAAAAAGCTTGTTTTATCATCCCCCCTTGAGCAGAGTTGAGTTGTATTTTATTACAAGTACGTTTTTTTTTTGCCATTTTGGGTAAGTGTTAACAATGTCTCAACAACTTAATGTTATTCTTCATTAATTAGTTTGAGAAGAAAACTGAGAGTTGTCACCTCTTCATTAATTAGTTCGAGTCACTAACAAAACGTTTCTTATTAAATAAGAAAGGAAGGTCATTTTTGTTTGTAAATGTTAAGGGTCTCAGTTTTTTGTAAATATTGGAGGTCATTTTTTGTAAATATTAAGGAAGTGAAACCCACCAAAAAGAAAATATATAGGGTGACTGTTTCACCAAAAAATCCGCCGGTCCGCGAAGAGGCGCGACCGAGAGAATATTTCAATTACTTTAGAATAATTTGTGTGTTTACAATGTGTGTGAGTCAGGAAAAAAACGAGTTTACTCTCCTATGCTTCCTCTGATTCGATCTCCGTTACAATTTTTTGTTGAAGTTGAAGCTTTTGGCGAGTCGCCGTCGAGACTCAAGTTGCAGGAACGAGTATGCACGATCTGGTGTGGCTTTAGTCGGTCGGATGGAGATATTTGTGCTCCGCGTGTGTCGACTTGTGACGCTACTCCTGGTCGAATTGTTGAACGACGAACAGCGAGTTGCTGAACTTCTCTGGTTTGAGAGAGCTTCTGTGCATGGAGTTTCTTCTCGGTGAAGGGATTTTCAGACCTTCGTTCGAGAGAGAAAGAACTTCTGTGTGTGAAGTATTTTCTCAGCAAGAGCTCTCGAATTTGATTTTTTCCAACCCCTATGCGAGAAAGGTCTTCTGGATGAAAGAATTTTTAGACCTTCGTTTTTAGAGAGAGCTTCTGATGGTTCTTCTCGATGAAGGATTTTTCAGACCTTCGTCTCGAGAGAGAGCCTCTGTGCGTGAATGAGCACTTCGACTTTTTGTTTTTTTGAACCTGATTTCTCCAACTCCTGGGACAGGGAACTTCTGGCTATTTGTAGCTTGTTTGTATGGTTGTTGAGGAATTTTGCCTGGGAAAGGGGATCACGATCCCCTTTCTACTGCTGTAGTTGAGATGGGAGGAGGACCAGGAGCTCCCCTGTTTTCTAGGTTTTTATCTTTACGTTTGAAGTGGATGACTGTGACTCATGCTAACGTGGCAATGACTCATTGAGTTGTAATTGTCTGGATGATGACTCGCTGAGTCATTGCTGACTGGATGATGACTCGCTGAGTCACTACTGACTAGACGATGACTGTGTTGACGATGCGGCGAGACGGATGGCTCCGACGATGGGCTGTGTTGGATGACCTTGAGAATCGTCGAGGCCTATCCACGAACCTTGTTTGTTGGATTAATGGACTCCTGTACACGTTGAATTTGGGCCATGCACATTTTGGTGCATACAGATTGCCCCCTTCGAGACTTGTTCATTTTGGAGAAAACAATCAAGTTTCGAATGTGAAGATGAACGAACACAACGCACACACACTTTTCTCTTTTTTTTTTTTGTGTTGATCCTCTTACTCTTTTAGGATCGTTTATCTTTTGTGTACGTATGCTCTTCTGTCCCCTTGCTTTTTTAGGACAGTGTATATTTTCTGTACAATTTGTATGTATTTTTTTTTTCTTTTTTTGGCTCTCTTTCTGTTTAAGAGCTATTTGCTTTTTTTTTTTTTTTTTTTTTTTTTTATGTACGTGATCCCGGATGTAATGCACCCGAGATCGCGGGAAGTAAAAGGCACCTAAATTGAATCTGCTGCAATGTCGTGGTTAGAAGCTGCTTTGGAATCTGGAGTCAGCGTTTCGGCGCTCTTTGACAAATTTCAATGCTTGCTGTCAGACTTTGTTCTGTGCAAGAGAGGAGGGGAGGACGTATCATGGGTCCCACCTCTGCGAGAATGGCTTCTTCGGAGGAATTTGTTTTAGTAGACTTGCTTCAGCGTAGGAGGAGAGAGAGGTTGGCGCTGACTCATCGATGACCTTCTGCTTCGGTAGAGTTGAATTTGCGCTAGAGGAAAGGAGGCAGCGCAGGAGGAGAGGGGAGGCAGCGACGTGGGCCCCGCCCTGCGTGGTGCTGACTCATCAGCAACCTCCTGCTTCGGCAGAATTGTTTCGGCAGAGGGGAAGAGGGGAGGCAAAGACCGCGGGTCCCCGCCTACATGGCGCCGACTCATCACGACCCTCCCTCGCCTCTGCAGGTTTCAGCCAGGGGGAAGAGGGAGGTAGTGCAGTGGGCCTCACCTTGCGTGGTGCTGACTCATCAGTGAGCTCCCCGCCGCGGCAAAAACGCTTCAAATAAGGGGAAGAAGGAGGCAGGCCGGCCCCGCCCCGCATGGCGCTTAACTCATCGAAGAACCTCCCCGCCGGGCAGAGTTGTTTCAGCAGAGAAGAGGGGAGGCAGCGCCGGGCCCCGCCAAGGCGGCCGACTCATCAGCGACCTCCTGCTTCGACAGAACTGCTTCAGCGCAGGGGAAGAAGGAGGCAGCGTCGTGGGCCCCACCCTGCGTGGCGCTGACTCATCAGCAACCTCTTGCTTCGATAGAGTTGCTTCAGCGCAGGAGAAGAGGGGAGGCAACGCCATGGGCCCCGCCCTGCATGGCGATGACTCATCAGCGACCTCCTGCTTCGGCAGAACCGCCAAAGACAGGGGAAGAAGGGAGGCGGGGCCAGGGCCCCCCCGCCTCAAGGTGGTGCTGACTCATCACACCTCCCTGCTTTGGCGGTGTTGCTTGCTTCAAAGGGAGAAGAGGGGAGGCATTGCAGGCCCTGCCCTAATTGGTCTGGCCCTGACCTAGGGTTTTTCCCCAAGTCGTGCCTTCTCAATCAAGGAGTGTGGGTCCCGCCCTAATTGGTTTGGCGCTGACCTAGGGTTTCCCCAGGTCGTGCGTCCTCAATTAAGGGGTGTGGGCCCCGCCCTAATTCTCTTCTCTGTTAACTTCTGCCAATTAATTCCCATGACAGAGGAATTAATTGATTTCCTTTAATTTCTCCCGTGAACCTGCTCTAAAGAATGACAGAGGAATTAATTGATTTCCTTTAATTTCTCCCGTGAACCTGCTCTAAAGAATCCTCTTTTTCTTCTTGACTGTCTGCTATCCAGCACCTCCTGTCAGTCCACGATTTGAGACATTGTCTTTGATTTGGCGTATTCTGTCAGCTTGTGCTTTGGGATACTGTCTGCGACTGTGTTCTGGGAGACAGTCTACGAACTGCGACTTTGGGAGGCTGCACGTTGGTTGTCTGTTGTTTTCTCTGAGCCCCCGCCTTGAGTCAAAATTCTCTGCGAATCCAATTCAAAGGTACTGTAAAGAATTTTTTTATCCTGGCAGCCTCGGATTGAATTCGAGTTAGCCGGGTTTCCCACTCTCTTTTTTTTTCTTCTCTTCCTTCTTCTTCCTTCTTCTTTTTCTCTCCTCTCATTTTTGACTCCTCCCTTAGTCTCTCTCTTTCTCTTTTTTTTCACGATTTTCTCTCTTTTTTTTTCTTTGACTTTTCTTTTCTCTCTTTCTCACGCTCTAAGTGTTTGTCAGCTTGCCTGTGTGACAAACTGACAGTTTTAGTGCCAAACATTGTAATTTTGTGTGGCGCCGGGCTTTGTCGCCAGGTGCTGAATTTTGGCTGATCCCGGCTTGGTCGCCAGGAGGCAGAATGTCTGCGCTAGTGTATCTGACTTGGTCGTCGGGTGCAAGTAGCAGTCTGGTCGCAGTCGGGCAGAGTTGGTTGCTAATGCAAGTTGTTATGAGGTTGCAGCCGGCAAGGGTCGCCGGGTGGGAATTGTATTGAAGTCGCAGCCGGCAAGGGTCGCTGGGTGCAAGTTGTGCTGAGGTCGCAGTCGGCAAGGGTCGCCGGGTGCGAGTTGTTCTGAGGTCGCAGCCGGCAAGGGTCGCCTGGTGCGAGTTCTGTTGAATTCTTTTTTTCTTTTTTTTTTATTTCTTACGACTGCTTCTTTTTGTCGTCGCTCTTTTTTCTTTGGGGACGGCTTCTTTTTGTCACGACCCTTTTTTTTTGTTGCGATGGCTTCTTTTTGTCGCAGCCTCACTTTTTTTTTGTTCAGAGAAGAGTTACGTACCTGGTTATGTTGGCTGCGTCTGGGCTGGTTGCCGGTTGCAGGAATTTGTTGCACGGCACCCGGCTCGGTCGCCGAGTGTTGTTTGGTCGCGTCCATCTTTGTTTTCGGTCGCGCAGTTTTGAATTGTGCTCGGCTCGGTCGTCGGGCACTTGCTTTGGTCGCGGCCAGCTGAGTGGCTGGTCGCAGAGTTTTGAGTAGTGCTCGGCTCGACCGCCGGACACTTGCTTTGGTCGCGGTCAGCTGTGTGGCTGGTCGCGGAGTTTTGAGTAGTGCTCGGCTTGACCGCCGGACACTTGCTTTGGTCGCGGCCAGCTGTGTGGCTGGTCGCGGAGTTTTGAGTAGTGCTCGGCTCGACCGCCGGACACTTGTTTGTTGTTTCGCAACATTCATTTCCCGTCCAACTCAGTCGTCCGGCGCTGGGTTCGAATGTGCGACATCTGGCTCTGTCGCCAGATGTTGAGTCCTCCGTTTGGTTGTGTCCGATTTGGTCGTCGGTCACTGGAGTGTGTTTTTTTTTTTGCTCACACCTGGTTTGTTTGTTGGGGTGTGAATGTTTGAACTGTGCTCGGCTCGGTCACCGGGCACTGGTTTTAATCGCGGCTGATTGTTTGGCAGGTCGCAGAACTTCGAAGGGTGCGCGGCTCGGTCGTCGGGCACTTGTTTTGATCGCGGCTGCTGGTTTTGTGGCTGGCCGCAAGCTTGGAGATGTGCTCCGCCCGTCTTGGTCGCCGGGTGCAGCGACTTTTGTTTTGAACGCACTTTCGGCTCGGTCGCCGAAAGTGCCGAATTTTTTGGTCGGCGTCCGGCTCTATCATTTGGCGCGATTGGCTCGGCGAAAGAGAACCGGTAGACCCTTTGAGTTTTGCCCACTCTTTTTTTTTGTTTCTCCGTTCTTTTCTTCTTTATCGGCGACTGGTTCTTTTTGTCGCCCCTTTTTTTTGTTTCGCGACTTTGATATTTTTTTTTTTTTTGTCGTGGGTTCCCCCTTTTTTTTTTTCTGCTGACTTTGCTTTTGGTCGTAGGGAGACTTTTTTTTTTTTTTTTTTTTTTTCGAGTGGAGGGAAGGATCGTGCCTGATTTTGGTTTGGCTGATGACCTATGTTCTACTGCAGATGTCTACTCCTTCAGATTCAGTCTCCTTCCTCGGTTTGACCTTTACGAGCGTTAAGGGATCTTTGAAGGGTACCCTACACCATTGTTTGCGAATCCGCGACACTGAAGGAAAACAACGAGCGTTGTCATTACCTCTCGGAGGACCGTCGGCTTATGGTGGTTGCGACGTAATGGTGCCCTCGGTCAAGGCTATGCACGATCTATGGAGTCGTCCTGTCATTGACGAAGATGATCAAATTTGTTATCTCTTCGTACACGGCCTGTCCTTGACGAGACCAAGACACGGGCGTTGGCTGAAGTTGAAGCCGAAGTGGTGCGACTGCGGCGGAGAGTAGTTGACTTTGAGCTTCCATCTTCCTGATGTGCTGCTTTTTTTTTGTTTGAGACTTCTTCTCTTTCTTTTTTTTGTAGCCTTGCCTTTTGCTGCGAAGCTTGAAAGAAAACTCTTTTTTTTTGTGCCTCGCATTTTTGTTGCGAGACCTGCACTGTTCCCATTACAAATTTTTGCAATGAGAAGTCCGTACTCGTTTTTTTTTTTTTAGGTTCTCTTCTTCCTCTCTTGTTTTTCTTTGCTACCTTCTTCATGGGTAAAACCGTTTGAGGAATTTACCATTTGTTATCGGCAGCTCCGACCCGTTTGTAGTGACGAGCTTGTATGCTCCATTCGTATAGGCTTCTTGCACGACATAGGGTCCTTCCCATTTTGGCGCGACTTTGCCCCGAGTTTTGCTCGTGAAGAGCATTGGCCGTCGAACTGCTAGCACGAGGTCGCCTTTCTGGAATGACCTGAGTCGTACCTTTTTGTTGAAGGGTCTGGTCATGTGAGATTGGTAGCACTCGAGGCGTTGTTGTGCCTCGAATCGTTGTTCATCGAGAGACTCAAGTTCTGCGAGTCTCAGTTGGGCGCATTCCTCCGTCGTCAGTCCTTCTCTTACTGCTATGCGCAAGGAAGGGAGTTGTACTTCAAGAGGGAGCACTGCCTCGGTGCCATAAACCAGCGAGTATGGAGTCAACTGGGTAGGCGTTCGAGCCGTCGTTCTGTATGCCCATAATGCTTCGGGAAGCTTTTCATCCCAGCTCTTTTTGTGGGCGCCGACCGTTTTCTTCAGAATTTTGCAGAGTGTCTTGTTGAAAGCCTTTGCGAGTCCATTGGCTGCCGGGTTGTAAGCTGACGACGTGTGCTGTTGTATGCGAAGTTTTTCGCAGAAGCGGTCCATGACTCTGTTTCTGAAGGGCGTACCATTGTCCGTCACGATATACCGAGGAACCCCATATCTGTATATGATTTGAGTTCGGATGAAGTCGGTGACGGTGGTGGCTTTGACCTCTCGGTAGGCTGCCGCCTCGGCCCATTTGGAGAAGTAATTGGTGGCAGCCAAGATGTATTGTCGTTCAGAATCAGACTTCGGAGTGATAGAGCCTATGATGTCCATACCCCAAGCTTCGAATGGCCAGGAAGCGACCGTTGGGTGAAGCGGCACCGGTGGTTGGTGTATGTAATCGGCATGGAGTTGGCACGGTTTGCAGGTTCGAGCCATTTCGATGGCGTCCCTGAGCATAGTTGGCCAGTAATAGCCGAGTCGTTTGACTTGCAGGTGGAGCTTCGGGCCAGCTTGATGTGCGCCGCAAATCCCACCGTGTGTTTCTTTCAGCACTTGCAGCCCCTCTTCTTTTGAAAGACAGCGAAGGAGCAGACCTTCATACGACCTTCCGTAGTGTACGTCATTGATGAAAACGTACCTAGGAGCTGTCCGGCGAATTTGGACTCGCTCTCGCAGGTCAACTGGGAGTGTGCTGTGACGAAGGAAGTTGATGATAGGTTCGCGCCAATCCTCGGTTTGATTTTGGCTGGCCGAGATAGGAAGAGATTCTTCTATCTCTTCGCTTTTGCTCTTCTTCTATTTTTTCCTCGACCGGTGGAGGGATGACCCATCGTTAAAATGGGGACTTGGCTTGGCCGTTCGTCAAATTGTGCTAAGCTGGCAGCAATTCCAACCAATCGTCGACCGCCCATTTTCGGATCGAGGAACGTGGTGGAGTGAGGCTTCCGGAATTTGGGCCAGAAGTTCTCCGGCATGTCTCCAGAAAGGCATGAGTTGGAGCTTCTTTACTTTGAATTCTCCTGTGAGTTGCTTTATGACCAGGGCCGAGTCGCCGTAGATGTTTAACTGCGGCAGCTGCATCTCGACCGCTATGCCGAGTCCGAGGAGGATGGCCTGATCCTCTACTTCATTGTTCGAGCAATTTTGGGCGAGCACGAACGAATACGGCAGCAAATCCTTCTTCGGTGAGACGAAAAGGACTCCGGCGCCTGCTCCATTTCTTCGCACGGCGCCATCAATGTACATCTCCCAAGGGGGAAGCACTTCGACCAGGAATATTTCCTCGTTTGGGAATTTTTCTGTTAACTCCCATTCGGCCGGCACCGGGTGGTCGGCCAAGAAATTGGTCAATGCTTGGCCTTTGATTGCTCGTTGCGGAATGAAGTTCATTTCGAACTCTGATAGAAGCAGTGCCCACTTAGCCAGTTGACCAGAGAGGATTGGTCGCGACATGATGTATTTCAGCGGGTCAGCTCTCGAGATGAGATTCGTCGAATGCGCCAGGTGATAGTGTCGAAGCTTTTGAACTGCGAAGATGAGAGCCTGGCAGGTCTTCTCGATTGGTGTATAGTTGAGTTCGGTGCCCACTAGTGTTCGGCTTAGATAGTACAGAGAACGTTCTTTGTGATTCTCGTCGCATTGAGCCAAAAGAGCTCCCACCAATTTTTCTTATGCTGTGATGTATAGCAGCAACGGTCTGTTGATGATTGGAGCAACGAGCACTGGCGGCTTGGTGAGATACGCCTTTATGTTGTTAAAGGCGTTCTTGCAGGAGTCGTCCCACTCGAACGGTGTACCTTTCTTTAGCAGACGACTGAAAGGCTGGCATCTCCCGGCAAGGTTCGAAATGAAACGTCGGATGTACGCTAGGTGACCTTGGAAACTTTTAAGCTCGGAGACGTTTCTGAGCTCTGGCATCTTTTGAATGGCGTCGATTTTCGACTGGTCGATTTCGATTCCTCTGTGATGGACGATGAACCCCAAAAATTTGCCTGAAGTGACGCCGAAAGAACATTTCAACGGATTCATTTTGAGCTAAAACAGTCGCAGTCGCTCGAACACTGCCCGAAGGTCGAGAAGATGGTCGGCCCTTTGTTTTGTTTTCACCACCAGGTCGTCGACGTAGCATTTGACTCGTTTATGGAGGAAGTCGTCGAAGATGTTCTGCATTGCTCGCTGGTATGCTGCGGCGGCATTCTTGAGTCCGAACGGCATCACTTTGTAGCAGAAAATCCCTTTTGGAGTGCGAAATGCAGTGAGCTCCTCATCTTTTGGGTTCATCCGAATTTGATTGTAGCCGGAGGACCCGTCCATGAAAGATAGAGCCTCGTGACCTATTGTTACGACGACCATGAGCTCGGTAATTGGCAGAGGGAAGTCGTCCTTCAGGCATGCCTTATTCAAGTCGCGAAAGTCGACGCAGACCCGAATTTGGCCAGTCTTTTTCTTGACTGGGACGATGTTTGCAATCCAGGACGGGTACTTCACCTCCCTGATGAAATTCGTCGCAATCAACTTGTCGACCTCCTTTTCAATTTATGGCACAAGTTCTGGGCGGAACTGTTGTTACGACTGCTTTACTGGTCGAACAGAGGGATGAACCGCCAATTTATGGACTGCCACTCGCAGGTCGAGGCCGGGCATCTCTGTGTAGTTCCAGGCGAAGATGTCACGATATTCGCGAAGCAATGCCATGTATTCGACCTCTTTTTTGGCCGTCAGTGAAGCACTGAGGAATGTCGGTCTCGGGTCCTCTACTGTGCCTAAGTCGACTTTCTTTAATTCGTCGACGGTCGACTGGCCTCCTTCTTCGAATTCAGCCGGAGCCTCCTTCAAGATGAATTCCTCATCTTCTTGTTCCTCGTCGATGATGGAAATGTGATTCATTGTGGCTGAGTCGTAGGCACAAGCTCGTGAAATGGCTGCCTTCAACGTGTAGATGACGACTGGACCGCCGTCGTTCTTTGGCCAGCTTCAATTGATGGCGGCCTTGGTGTAAATAATCACCGGCTTTGAAGTATTTTGTTTCTCGGTTGGGATTTGGCCAACTGAGACTTGGTGCACATCTGTCGATAACTTCCGAACTATTTTGACCGGTTTTGCTTGGCTAGTGTAAATTTTGATCGGCATAGGCTTTTCATAACCAAGGCCTAAATGACCTTGACTGATGCGATGCCCTTCGTTCTTCAATTTCTCCTGCTCTGGAGTGAAGACGGGTAGGGTCACGGGAGGTTTTGCATGAATCTCGTCTTTTGTAATGTTGCCCCCTGCTCTGGCCATCAACCGGTAGGCGTTCGGGTCGAAGCCTTCATTTGAGCGTGTAGACGGCAACTGCTGTTGGCTCGGCAACTGCTTCACGATACTTCGTTCCTCCAATTTTGGTAGAGGAAGCGTGACCTTTTCTGGCAAAGGGGTCGGCTGGATTTTGTTGCAGGCGACCAGGGGAGCTTCTCCTTTCTTCCTTTGCGATTGTGGAATGTATCGCAAGATGGGTATGTTGCGCTGATTTGGTGTAGGCGTGACTGTGGCCGGTTTACGGCCGTGTGCCGACTAGCTGTTGTGCGCCGGCTTCTTTGGAGATACGACCTGCGTCGTGATCTATTTAGGAGATGCAACTTGCGTCGAAGTCTGTGGTTTCGCGGGCTGCGATGACTATTTGAGTGTTGCATCCTGCGTCGGTTGTTTGGACGATGCAGCCTGCGTCAGAGTGCTTTTGGCGTTCACTGCTTGGTTCGACCAAGGTGACAATTTAACTGTCGGTCTGGTCGTCAGGTAGAATTTAGCATCTGCGAACGATGCCTCTGCTTCTGTGAATGGGCTTTCGTCGGCATACACCGTCTTCTGCTCGCCGTTTTCCCAATACTTGAAGCATTGGTGAAGTGTGGATGGCACGACTCCGTTTGAATGAAGCCACGATCGACCCAGGAGTAGGTTGTAAGATGTCCTGGAGTCGATGACTTGAAGAGGAGTGTCGGCTACCATGTCCCCGATGTGCAGCTTGAGGTTCGTCATGCCGAGTGTTCTCTGGACCTCCTGGTTGAAACCTTGAATAAGAAGAGAGCTTGGAGAGAGGTCGCCAGCCGAGAGACCAATATTCTTCATCGTGCGAATGGGCAGAATGTTGATTGCAGATCTGCAGTCGACGAGGATGCGGTTGATTTTGTGATCTCTGATATAGCCGGAGACGAATAACGGTCTGTTGTGATTCTTCGTCCCCAATTGTGCATCTTCTTCTCGGAATGTAATGCACGGCGGGCATGAGACAGCAAGTGCTTCTTCTGACTTCGCGAGATGCGCTTTGGTGTAAGCATCTTCCTCTTCTTTTCGAAAAGGAGGAGTTAACCCGACCTTTGGCAGATCGTGCTTTCTTATCAGCAGCGTTTCGAGTTCGGCTTTGAGTTCCTCTGGTTTGGCGAGGATCCGGATTAAGGCTTGTCTTGACCTAATGTCCAGGTCGAGATCGTCCTCTGTCTTATTGAGGTGTGAAATTTGTTTGAGCAATGTCTCGAGGTCGTCACATTCGACGACCGGCCTCTTGCCCTTCTCTTTGGACACTGTCGCTGTATGCTCGGGAGGAGCTGTCGAGCAGGTTGCCACCATTGCTGGAGGCGTGAAAAACTTCTTTGGGAAAAACTCCGCCAATGTGACGGGTCTTCTCTTCTTTTTGCTGGCCCCCTGGACATCGGTCCTGGGAGTCTTCTTTTGGCGCTTCGCTACTTTTTTATTTGGCCTCTTCGCCTTCGTTCTGGTATTCGCCGGTGCCGGTTCTAGTTCTCGAACAGGCTTCTTTCGCCGGGTGACCAGGATCCACCCCTCTGCGTCGGCTGCAGCTGCTTCTCGGGGTGTCGATTTTGGTGCGACCTTAGCTGGTGGTCGTCTGTGATTGTGCGGTCGGTTGGAGGGACCGAATTTTGGACGGTACTCCTTCTTTGTGACCTGCTTCTTGTTTGGCCGAGTTTTCCGATTTGGCTCGGCTCGTACAAAGAAGGCATGTGAGGAGACTGTGTTTTCAGCCCCTTCAATTTCGATGCGGCCTTGAGACGCCAGCTCCATGATACGAACTTTTAAGACGAAGCATTTCTCCGTCGACTGACCGACCAGTCGATGATATTTGCAGAAGTTCGGGTCCTTGCTCTTGGATTGGTTGCCAGGTCGTTTGATTTCTGGCAGCCTTAGCAACTGGTTGTCAAGGAGTTGGTCGAGCATGATAGGAACGTCTGCGTCGGCAAAGGGATATGTCTTTGCCTGTCGTTCCTCCAGTGACAGCTTCTTGTAGGTGCTCCCGGTTAGTTGTCGCGGGAGATAGGTCGCTTTAATTTTGCTTCCGACATTGATAGGTTCGAAAGCGTTCGTCGCGAAAGAGGATTTTGTTTTCTCTTTTGTCTCCTTCGGTGCAGTCGTGGCGGGTGCCTTCCCCTTTTTACGAGTGTCGGCAGAAGAGGATCCTTCTTCTCCTCGTTCTTCTATGAGGATCTCCATGTTGTGAGCTTCTGTTGCGAGCTCTTGGAAATCGTTCGGCCTCCGGCTGCGAATGTATCGCAGGAGCTCCCAATCCATTCCTCGTGAGCCCATTTCTATTTCGGCCTCGAGAGAGAGATTCTAGCTTTCTTTGCAGTTTAAGCTTAAGTTCCTCCACCGGTTGATGTAATCGACCACTTTCTCTCCTTTCTTTTGCTTGAGGTTGGCGATCTACACCAGTGTTACAGTGCGCCGAGTGCTGTAGAATCGGCTGAGGAACTTGCGCTCCAATTGTTCCTAGCTGTCGATAGACTCCTGGGGTAGCTCAATGTACCAGTCGAATGCATTTCCTTTCAGTGACCGGCCAAATTGTTTCACCAACAGTTCGTCGTCGGTGTCGGCGTTGTTGCAAGTCTCTATGAAGTGAGCGACGTGCTGCTTTGGGTGCCCGTCGCCATTGGATTGCTGGAATTTTGGAGGGTGATACCCGACTGGCATGGGAATGTTTTGGATCCTCTGCGTGTAGGGTCTCCGGTAGGCTGCAGATTTGTTGTCGCCCGAGCTGTTTCGTACAACATGGTTGATGAGCTCGGTAATGGCGTCGAGGGTAAGAGCAGATGGATCCGCTTCGGGTCGGCCTCTGCGGATGGCCACTGGAGCGACGGGCGGCAGCTCATCGTCGGAAGAGGGATCTTCTTGCGGTAGCTCGGCTGAGGCGCTGGTAGTCGGCCGATTTCGGTCGACTTCTTGAGAGACGCCACCGGTGTTATTGGTGGTTGTGCCCATTTCAAGCCTTTCAAAAATCTTCGCGATTTGATCATCGCGAGCTGCTAGTTGAGCGTCACGGGCTGCAAGTTGCGCATCTTTTATACGCAGCTGTTCGCTTCGCTCCTTTATCGCAGCCTGCATTTCGGCAAGCTGTTCTTCAATAGTCTTGGCCGAAGTTGACATTGCGGCCATCTTGACGGTTTGCGTCTGTTCTCGACGCAACTTGGAGATATGAAGTCGTTGTCGGCGACTTCATTGGAGAGGTAGTCGCTGTGGGCGACCGGTCGGAAGAACCGGTCGCAAGTTGGTTGTGGGGAGTAACTCTGGGTGATGACTGGCTTGTGGCGACAGCCACTGGTGAGAGTCGGAAGGATGAGATGGGTGATGTTGCGACAGGGGAGGTCGCCGATGTCTGTCGGCGAGGTGAGCGGATAGGTGGTGGACCAGCAGCTGCATTAAGTGCGGCAAGGAGGTCGTGTGAGACCAGCATAACCGGCAAGTTATCTGTGGCCGATGTTCTCTGCATGGAGGAGGTCGACAATGAATGTGTCCTCACCGCGGAGGATGAAGGAACGCCACCACTCTGTTCGTACCACTGTACCAAGGCAGGGACAATAGAGGTTCTTCGCGGCGGCGGTGAATGCGTCGGGCTGGTAATCGGGCTGCGAGGAGGTGAAGCGGCGACAGCCAGATATGTTGGCTTGGCCATCGCCGGCATCAGTTTGGCCGCGGTTGGTTTGAATGAGGCCGCGGTAGCCTGAGGCACGAACATGAAAGTTGGGCGATGTGCGTCGCGCATAAATGGAGCTTGTCCGGTGGACACACTTTTGGCCAAAGCCTTTTTAAGTGGGTGTGTGGCAGGTGGAGGAGATGTCAAAGCGCGGAGGTTGGCCGGAGATGCGGTTGTCGATCCTCGAGTTCCGGTGGTCGAGCTTGCAGTCACAGTAGGACGTGGCTGAGCAGAGCTCGAGGAGGCAGTTTGCTTGCCCCTTTTGTTGGTGTTGTTGTTGTTGCCGTTGTTGGCGTTGCTGGCCAGGCTGAGGTTGGAGTTTTTTTTTCTTTTGTTGGTTGGACGGAGAAGGAGATGAGAGGTAGGAAATGTCCCACCGGGCGTGCCAAATCTGTTTCACCGAAAATTAGCCGGTCCGCGAAGAGGCGCGACCGAGAGAATATTTCAATTACTTTAGAATAATTTGTGTGTTTACAATATGTGTGAGTCAAGAAAAAAGCGAGTTCACTCTCCTATGCTTCCTCTGATTCGATCTCCGTTACAATTTTTTGTTGAAGTTGAAGCTTTTGGCGAGTCGTCGTCGAGACTCGAGTTGCAGGAACGAGTGTGCACGATCTGGTGTGGCTTTAGTCGGTCGGATGGAGATATTTGTGCTCCGCGTGTGTCGACTTGTGACGTTGCCGGCGAACGTGTAGAGCTACTCCTGGTCGAATTGTTGAACTACGAACGACAAATTGCTGAACTTCTCTGGTTTGAGAGAGCTTCTGTGTGTGGAGTTTCTTCTCGGTGAAGGGATTTTCAGACCTTCATTCGAGAGAGAGAACTTCTGTGTGTGAAGTATTTTCTCAGCAAGAGATCTCGAATTTGATTTTTTCCAACCCCTGTGAGCGAAAGTTCTTCTCGATGAAGAAATTTTTAGACCTTCATTTTTAGAGAGAGCTTCTGATGGTTCTTCTCGATGAAGGATTTTTCAGACCTTCGTCTCGAGAGAGAGCCTCTGTGCGTGAATGAGCACTTCGACTTTTTATTTTTTTGAACCTGATTTCTCCAACTCCTGGGACAGGGAACTTCTGGCTATTTGTAGCCTATCAGTATGGTTGTTGAGGAATTTTGCCTGGGAAAGGGGATCACGATCCCCTTTCTGCTTCTGTAGTTGAGATGGGAGGAGGATCAGGAGCTCCCCTGTTGAGATCCCTTGAATGAGGATCGTGACCCCATTTTCTAGGTTTTTATCTTTACGTTTGAAGTGGATGACTGCATGCTGACTCATGCTGACATGGCGATGACTCATTGAGTTGTAGTTGTCTGGATGATGATTCGCTGAGTCGTTGCTGACTGGATAATGACTCGCTGAGTCATTGCTGACTGGACGATGACTGTGTTGACGATGCGGCGAGACGGATGGCTTTGGCGATGGGCTATGTCGGATGACCTTGAGAATCGTCGAGGCCTGTCCACAAACCTTATTTGCTGGATTAATGGACTCCTAGACTTGTTGAATATGGGTCATGCACATTTTGGTGCATACAGTGACAAAAATGATAAATTCAAAATTGACACAAACAATGTCTAGAATATAATGTTAGTAAAAAGCTAAGACCTCGTTCTCCTCCAGCACCACACCAGCGATGACCCACATGAAATTACCTAAACTATCTCGCCCTCATTCTATATATCTTCATATTAAATAAAGTTATACTCATTGCTATATTGATTACGTACTCTATCCATTTGAAACTTTCATAAAATAAAAAATATTATATGATAATTTTTTATTTTTTATTTTATTTTTTGTCTCTGGTAGTACCATTGCATTTTGTGTTACAGAGTCCGCAACGTTAGGTCCGGATAAGTATCGGACTTCCGATAAGGGCGGCCGTCCTACGTGGATAGGTCCGCTCCTCCCGACACGACTTTTATGAGGAGCTTGAAGTAGCTTTTGTTCAGAGCTTTTTATCCGTCAGTCACACGCAAGGGGACAAACGCCTACAAAGTCTATCCATAAAAAGCAAGACTCGGCCGACCCGACCGGCCATACAAAATGCTTCCGTGTACGAAATTATCCAAATAAGGCAATCGAAGTAAGAAAAAAACAGGACGACGCTTTCAGCCTTATAGCGACTGGAGTTTGTAAAAGTAAACCCCCCTACTATATTTATTATTATAAGGTCCCTTCAAACCCCCTAAAAAAAAAAAAAAAAAGGTTTATTAAAAATTAAAAAAAAAAAAAAACTGGGGGTTGAAGCCTTGAAGGTCAGGGGCGTAGGGAGGGGGACCCCTTAGTTCCCCAATTTAAGGGGATAGATAGATAGAGAAAAGATGCCCCCCCCTCAATGTTGAAAAAAAGTTGGGTTAAGGCCATGGTTTTCTTTATTGGCCTCGTAAGCATCCACCTACACACGTCTCACGTTGACGAAAAGCGATGTAACGACATGGGAGTTTCGAGAGATCCCTCTCTCGCGTAGGGTTGGGGGTCCCCTTCGGGGGCCGCAGGTGTTCGACAGGTATCCCCAGTGAAAACGGTGGTAAAACAAATAAAGGAAAAAACACTTCCAATCAATCAACCGATCCATCAAATCCGCCGGCTCCAAAAACAAAGAAACAGAGGAAGAGATGAGGGAGAAGACCGTATCCAATCATGCTTCACTGGAAGAAGCGGGGGCGGATCGGATCTTCCCGGATCTTGCGAAACCTTGTCTCGGCTCGAAAACGGAGCGGAAGCTCGAGCAATATAAAAATCCCCAACTGGGGGGAAGGGAGGGGGGGCAACGGCCGTAACAGGCACAGCAACGCATAATCTGATATCTTCCTCGGATACCCCTTTGCGTTTTGTGGATACTTCTGGTCTCTTTGGTTTTTTTAATCTCGTTGAACCTCCCATATCTGGCAAAAGCAGGAACGATCAGACAATATCTATTATCAATCTTACAAAATACAAATAATTTACTTGTTATGAATTGAGAGTTTAAAGGAGCCCCAGATCTTCTTCTTTTCTTCCTTTTCGAGTTTTGATTGAATTGGGTGGGATGGATTCATCGTGCACTGCTTCACCAATCCTCAGAAACACCGACCTACTCATCCCACCCAAGTACCAACCCAGATATGGAGTTGACATTAAAATGAAACTAGAAAAGAAAAAGAAAGGGGAAGATAGACATATATTATATGTATATATAGATGCTGCTAAAGGGGTTTGTATGGAAGAACCCAGTGCGGTGCAGTCAAGAATGAGCAGAAGGTCTCAAATGCAGGTCTCATGGTCGGGTCAATTGGGGAATTTCTTAAGGAGGTCTCGGAGTTGGGTTGTCAGTTGTCACTCACCCAGATGCTCCTTTCGACTTTGGAAAAATCTCTTTTCTCGGCTGCATGAGTGAAATTCAATGAATGAATGACTGCTCCCTACTGCGAACATAAAACCAAACACTAAGAGGGCAGGTAGCAACGGAAATGATAATAGTACGAGGACAGCATCTTATCTTGGGGTTTCACAGGGCAGGGCAGGAAGGCAGGGCAGTAGCTAGTCCTAGTCGTCGGTAGCTACTGATCATGATCATACAAGACTAAACAAAAATGTCTGAAGTGATCGATTAAAAGTGGGTCAGTGGGTCACTGTATGTCGATGTTTCCAACTTACCCTTCATGGATCACACAGACACACACAGAGTCTCTTTGTTAATGGGCGGAGAAACTGAAAGAAACCCCACAAGGATTGATCATCATGGATGCTTCCATCATCCTTTCTCGGGTGGAGTAATTTTTCAGGGTTGAGAAGCAGAGACTTTCCAAATTTGAGGGGAGAGCGGGTAGGGTGATTGATGGAACAAGCAAGGTGCGGCCAGGGAGGAACAGGGGAAGAAATTGATTGAGTGGGATTCCGAGGAGAGGGTTGGGGGATGGAGGAAAAAGATGAGATTATACTCAATGAGCAAATACAGAACGAATTACACAAGGGAAAGTAAAATGGGTAGCTGGTTTTCATGGGTGGGAATTGAGATAGATGACACTGTTTGCCGTAAGGGGAAAAGTGAGGTCCTGCTCAAGCCTCGTCCCTCTTCCATTATTGGAACTTCTTCTTTAACACAACTCTGCTAGATGGGATGTGTTACTGCCTGGATCCCTTCTGCCCTTTCTTTCTTCACTCTTTCTCCCCCAGTTCTCTTCTCTGTCCTGGTGGGAAATGACGTCTCCCTCTTACTCACTGGGACCCTCTCATAGAGGAGTTACCATCTTCCTCACTCTCTCTCTCTCTCTCTCCTTTTCTGAAGTGGGTCTCTCTTTCTCTTTCTCTGTGAAATGGGGGTTTAATGGGGGTGGGAGAATTTAATAGAGGTGGGGAGAGTGGAGGGAGATTGGCTGGAGCGACCCCCCTTAAAGGGCAACGTGGCTGTTTCCCGTACTCTTGGATTGGACTTTTCTGGAAACTCCTCCTTCTCCCTCCTTTTATTCCCGTTTCCTTTTTTGAATAGATCGAGTGGAGTCGTCCATTAGATTCGCCCACCTTTCCCAAAACGCCCCCTTTTCTCTTCCCCCCTCAATCTTTACCGTCCCCTGTTCTTTCTTCTTATTTTTCTCTTTTATTTAACTCGACAGTAGTTCTGTTCTGTACAGTCCATTACAATAATTAATTTATACACACCCTTCAATGACTGCTCCTGGGTTTGAACGTTGATTCTTTGAAGCTCGAGAGGAGAGAGAGGGAAAGGGATGTGAAAATGGAGGTTTACATCATCAGAGGGATTAACAAGAACGGGGCGAGGGGGGGGGCAGTAGTTGCTGTAAGTGACTTGTCCCTGTCCATTACTGGCTAAGTCCTTGTTGTGAATGGACACGGATTATGCTTTTCGATTTGGTTAACGTGGGAGAAAGAAGTAAGGAAAGAGATGCTGCGGTTTTCCATTTTGGCTATAGAAAAAAGCGAGTAAGAGAGAGAAGACGAGGGGGTAAAGGGTTTTGGTTAATGGTGACAGGAGAGGGAAAGAAAGAGAGAGAGAGGAGTTAAAAGGAAGAAGGGCATATGATTGATGATTTCAGAAAGAGGGAGTCACAGGAAGAGAGGAAGAGAAGGGAACAAGCAAGAGAGAGAGAGAGAGAGGAGGGTGGGGAGGGGGCATTAAGTTGGTGGTGCTTTTTGTTATCCTTTGTCACCCCTCGTCTATGCTGTATTAGGCATTTAGGCTAGGAGTTGGGTTCTGGGCATCTCTCCTCGGCTGCCTTTTTGCCACAGCTCTGTCCTAGGTTTTGTTCGGGAAGAGGAAGACAATTGATCGTTTTTTGTTCTCTTATTTTTGGAGATGATTAAATGACACACACACAACGGAAGAGAAGAAGGGGGGAGATTTATGGTTCGCAGACAGTGGTGGCTGCGGAGGAAGGTGATCGTCTTTATGTTCCGATGGGGAAAGCTACATGGAGGAAAACCAGGGATTCGTCTCTGTAGATCGTAGGATCCCGAAGATCGGAGGGAGAACAGAGGGGAACAGGGGAGGAGGACCTGGAACCACGGAACGCGGGGCTCTTTCCATGTGGGATCTGAACGGCTCCCCGGGGGGGCGGAGGTCGGAGGCCTCCGAGGAGGAGGAGGAGTCTTCGTCCCAGAAGACGTTCGTGGACGGGGAGGACGAGAAGGGGAAAGGGGTGGATGTGGGTTCGAATTTCTCCAACGACTGCGACGACAATTCGAGCTCCTCCGCCGTGTTTATGGGCATCTTCGAGGACGAGGAAGCCGCCGCCGGGGCCGCGAGGATCTTCGGGGTACCCCTCGGTGTCGGCGTCGGCGGCGGCGCCGATCAAGGGGAGCCGGCGGTCGTGACCCGGCAGTTCTTTCCGATTCCGGCCGCCGAGGCCGAAGCCCCGTACGAGGAACGGCGGCTCGCCGCCGGAATTCCGCTCCCCCGGGCGCACTGGGTCGGGGTCAGGTTCCACCAGCCGGAGGCGAACGGAGTGCCGGGGAAGCCGATCGAGAGCGCCGCGCAGCCGATCAAGAAGAGCCGTAGGGGTCCTCGGTCGAGGAGCTCCCAGTACCGGGGGGTCACCTTTTACCGGCGAACGGGACGATGGGAGTCCCATATCTGGTACTTTTCCCTTTTTCTTCTTCTTTCTCCTTCAAAAAAACAAAAAATCTATGTTCAATCTTGTGTTCGTTTTTTGTCTCCGTGAATGGTAATCATCTTCTTCTTCTTCTTCTTCTTCTTCTTCTTCCTCCTTCGCCTCTGTTGCTTACAGGGACTGCGGAAAACAGGTTTATTTGGGTATGTATTTGCGCAGTACAATCGAGTCTTTGTTTCGTTTCCCTTTTTTTTCCCTTTTTTTCGAATGATTTTGGAAGAGCATGCAGTCACTGATATTGACATGGCGTCTCAAATTTAGGTGGATTCGACACGGCACATGCAGCTGCTAGGTACCTTACCTTTCTCTTTGTTGTTTTTTCTTCTTCCCCTTCCTCCCCCACTTTCAATTCTCTTATCCTTCCCTCGGTTGTCTTCGTTCCAGAGCTTACGACCGGGCCGCGATCAAGTTCCGGGGAGTTGAAGCCGACATCAATTTCAGTCTCGAGGATTATGAGGAAGATTTGAAACAGGTGAGCGGCCTTCTGTGATGGATTGTTTTTTTTTTTTTTTTTTTTTTTATGGGTTTTGATTGAAGGAGAGAATCAGGGATGACTTTGAAATGTGGTGACCGGAAAACAGATGAGCAACCTGACCAAAGAAGAGTTCGTTCATGTCCTTCGTCGCCAAAGCACTGGTTTTCCCCGCGGAAGCTCCAAATTCAGAGGGGTTACTTTGCACAAATGCGGAAGATGGGAAGCGAGAATGGGTCAATTTTTGGGAAAGAAGTAAAATCTTCTCTTGTCTGCTTTCTTCTCCGTATTCTTCTTCTTCTTCTTCTTCTTTGGTAATCGGATTCGCCTTTTTGTTCAAACAGATACGTTTATTTGGGCCTTTTCGACACGGAAATTGAAGCTGCCAGGTACTACTGTATAAAATCAAGCGCGAAACCCTTTCCTTAATCTGTTTGTTTTCGAGAAGTGAATCCGAGGTCGAATAATGTATTTGCATCAGGGCTTATGATAAAGCAGCGATCAAGTGCAACGGAAGGGAAGCAGTGACCAACTTTGATCCGAGCATTTACGAGAACGAGCTCAATTCTGCCAGTAAGTTGTATACTAATCAAAGCTCACCCCCGTTCATTGCATTGGAAAATGCTGAAAAGATCACCGAACTGGACGAAAATTTCAGGTTGTACCCCCGATCATAATTTGGATTTAAGCTTGGGAAACCCCACATCGAAGCGAGACAGTATGGATTTGGTGGAAGAGGAGAGGAGTACAAATGGAGTAGACGAGTCTTCTGAACCAGATTGGAGGGTTTCTCGGAGCATCAAGCAAAGGGTACGGTCATTCATATGTTCTCTTTTGTTTTTTGCTTGTTTTATATGTCTAAAGTTTTGAGAATTGAGACTTGAGTCTGGTGACTGCAGTTTGAAGAGAACAACAAGGTGGGTAGCCATCAGAACCTTTCTCCTACCTCTCGGCGATTCAGAAGACCAGAAGAAAGCTCCATGGTACACATGATGCAGCACCAGTTCAATCCTCCCGTCTATCATGTGGGTATTTCGATCAATGGCGTGTTTGTTCAGAATGTTTTATTAAAGAGACGAGAGGGCTCATGGACTTGATGACAAAAATACAGGTTGCAGGCGCGGGCGAAGGGAGGAGGAGGAGGAGGAGGAGGAGGAGGAGGAGGAGGAGGAGGAGGAGGAAGAGAAGGGAAGCAGCTTTCTCTGGGGACTTCCGTCGAACACTATCCACAGCATTACAATCTCCAACAGCAATTCCAGCAACAACAATCACAGAGGCAATCCGGTTGGGCGACCTCCCAACTGTTTTCGACCGCTGCAGCATCATCAGGATTCTCACCGCAGATAATAAAACCGCCCACTTGGCTGCACAAAAACGGGTTCCATTCTCTCATGAGACCCACTTGAGCGAAAGCAGCGAAACTCGCCATTGTCATTACATTTTTCTAACAGAATTATTCAATGGGCCCTTTTCGTTTCACTCTCTCTTTCTCTCTCTCTCTCTCTCTCTCTCTCTCTCTCCCTCTCTTTCTTTCTCCAGCTTTTCTCCTCGACTCTCCCTAAAACTGCGTCTCTCAAGGCTTTTTTTTTTTTTTTTTTTAAATGTTTTTCATCATTGTAATCTGCCTAGTAGCGACGAAGGGGGGCTTTTAATTGAAGCGCAACCCTTGTTCAGTCTCATAGGGTTGCTGCAGAGATCAGAAAGCATTAAACTTTTAAAGAGAGGAACAACCCAGTTCCAGTTCAATTCAATCACAGTGGGAGCTTCTGTCCTTGTAATTTTATAATGGGCAACCCTCCTCTTTAGCATCTCGGAGGTTGTTGCTTGCTTCTCCGGGGCATTTTTTTTATACGGGTAACGAAGAAAACAAAAGGGGAGGGTAGTAGAACCCAGGAGACGGTTGTCGATGAAGGTACTTTCCCGAAGCGGAAACAATTCGCAGCCAGCAGTAGAGTCGTAGTACACGAAGCCAAAAAAGAAGAAAGTTTGGTTCAACTTCCAGTCTTCTTCTTCTTCAATGGTGGAAAACAAAAACTTAAATACATGAATGAATGAATGAATAAACTGGTAAAAAGTGGCGGAGTCATGGATTGGTCCAATGAAGTGAAGGTGGTTGGCGGAATCCTCGGAAATGCTGCTGCGAGGTGGGATGACGTGTCGCTATCTCGTGCTCTGCGATTCATCAGATTCACAGAAAAACGTAGAAGGAGAAACGGAGAGAGAGAGAGAGACCATAATGGTGAGAGGGACTTCACCTCCTCCTCTCCATCTCTCGCTCTCTCTGGGTCTCTCTGCACTTCTTTATCTATCTGGGTTAAGTAAGTCTCGAGATTTTGCTCTGCAGTCTGCCCCCGTGAAAGAAGACGGAGGAGGAAGACAAAGACTGGAGTGATGGAGAGAGCGAGGATTGGCGGTACAAATAATCCCGTTTTCGGTAGTACTTGGCTGGATTAATGCCGTCTTCTTCTGCGGAATCGCAGGATGTGTCCGGCGACCGCACGCGGCGGTCTTCCAGTCCCCCTTCGTTCTTACTCACGAGTACCGAGTTCATCTTGTTCGTCCTATGGTTTGAGTAGCAGTACCGAGTTAAACGAGTAGGGAGCGGAGCTGCGAAGGGGAGGGAGGATGGGGGACCACGGACGAAAATCAGTGCGGGACCACAGTGACAGCCCACTGACAAGTGGACAGACTCCCCCCCCCCTCGGCTTCCTCTTTTGGAAATATCAGAAAAACATTTTTAAAAAACTAATCGTCGTACTTTATTATTATTTTTATTTTTGAACCTTGCCTTTCACTCTAAATTACTTCCGCACGTCGCTTTCGAGCCCCTACTAAAAAAAAAAAAAAAAAAAAAAAAAAAAAAAAAAATAATCTCTATATATATATGGTAACGAAAGTCGTCGACTTTCCTCCCTCCGGGCCTCCGCCCACATTTAAATTAATACAATTTAATTACCAAAAAAATAATTTAATCTCATTAAACGTCCTCGCTTTATTATATTTTTGGCACGGATTCTAAACTTTCCATATCTGGTCGGTTGAGTGTCCAAGGGAATCACTTCCGTTAGTGGGCTTTTCCCTCCTCGTACGTACAGTCTTTCTCATCGAACCCATTTACTTATGTATCGTAACCCGGCCGGGTGGGCGGGTCAGGAATTAAAAATGGCCACGTGCGGGGTTTCTCCTCAGCTGGTTACGTTACTTAACAGATAAATTTTGGATTAATTATTTAATTAATTAATTAAGATTGAAATGTAAAGGCTTACTGTTTCTCCCTTTAGTTGTTTAAATTACTGGATGTGATTATGGGTGGGGTTTGATATCGATCATTATTGGTACCAATTGATATGATTATTATTGGTTATTTAAATGTCTTGATATGATATTTAAACTACCATGATTAATTATGTTCTAAAAATTGATGGTACGTTGATGTTGTATGGATATTGTTTGTTTTATCTTAAAAAAAAATAAAAAATAAAAATAAAAATAAAAATAAAAATAATCTTTAGATTGAGTACTAATTAATTAAGGGGGACAATTCAATGGCTTATTAGTGCATGGAAGCAAATGGGTGTAGGTGTGGGAGTTTTAAGTAGATCTCTCTACCTATCTACCTACCTACCTACCTCGTATTCTACCTCTTTATCCTCCTCTTTTCCCTGCCCCATATCCCTATCTCATCCTTGTACTAGAAGAATTTTTTTTAGTAACAATATATTTTTCTCCACAAAATTCATTTGTAGCTAGAATTATATTTTATTTTTATTTTTTATTTTTTATTTTTTGTGGCTGAAAGTAGAATTAATTAAACTAGCTCATTTTTTGTGGAAACAGGAGTTTTTAGATCTTTGAAAGAGTTCCAAAACAACAAGTTTAATTTTCCGAAAAGGACTAATATATATTTATACCAAAAAAGTGATGCCCAATCCTCACATTTGAACCATGTAATTAAATACATAATAGTTTTCTACTCTAATCTCCTCCTTAATGCCCATCAAATGCATGGTGTAAAATTTTTTTTCGTCCCTAGCTAACTAGGGTTTTTGAGTCAATGAGGATAAGTCGAAAAAAATCATATTGTCATGGTTAGAGTCTAGTATGTACTTAAAAATTCTTAATTATAAACTCGCGTACAAAATTTTTCTACAAGCCTAATTAACTAAGTAGAAGATATATATGGTATGAGAGATAACCAATATAAGTTAAAGGGTTGAACCTTAGTCAATCCAATAAACTAATTAATTAATTTAGCTAGGTGTTACGTACAGAAGGTTATTGTAAAACTGATCAATTTGCCATGCATTAAGAAAAAATCTAGAACAAGGGGGCCGGGGAAAACACTCATTTATGATTTATAGAATATTGGAGTAGGGGACCAACCAAATTTTAGTTGGGTATTATCTCATCTAGATATATGGAATATTGGAGGGGGACCAGACTAATAATAGTTCAGCAATTTATTCATTTGTACTTACAATTTACTCATCAATTTAATTAGCTGTAGATCTGATCACTTCTGATCAATTTGGCGGTCAGATCTCTATTTGTAAGCGACATATTTAACATATTACAAGTAAATTCCGGACCAATATTCCCTTTAAAGAGACAAGCTAGAGAGTGTGGGTGGTCCAGTCTCTAACTCTACAAAATACTCTTATCAATTGTCTTTGTGGTATGCTCAGTCTTGCAAGGACAAAAAGGCTGTCCCCTATTCACTCCTTTCCATCCACATCTTCTCTGCTCACTCTAACCCTCCATTAATTGGTGAGGGAAGAACTGATCAGTGAGCTATTGATCTCTTTACCCTCCTATTAATATCAAATATATATATATATATATATATATATATATATCCTTAATTAATTTATAGAAAACAATAATACACCCTAGCTAGGTTTTTTTTATTAGCGTCGACACCGCCGTTCATATGTTTAAATCAGTATACGTACGTACGTTTAAATCATTTTATCTGTATAATTAAGCTTAAATACAATTTTAAATTGATATACGTTTCGTTGAGCGGTAGAGCGATGTGAAAATTATTTTTGTTTCCTTGGATTTTCAGGTATTTAATTAGCGTTTAAGGTTGAGTAAAAAACTTTAGGGTTTAGGCTAATTAGGGTTTTATAAGGTCGAGTAAATTAAAGACTTTTAAGGGTTAGAGTTGAGCAAAAAAGTGGCACTCTGTTAAGAGTTAATTTAATTTTTCTATCAAGAAGAAATAGCTTTCAAATAGCTTTCTAATGTTTTAGGGTTTAAGGTTTATGGTACGCGTGTAAAAAAGTATTACTTTTAATTCAATTTTCCATCGAGAAGATTTGTTAGGAAGATCTTTTTAAATGTCATATTCTTGCAATAAAACACAAATACCAAGAATCTTGAGATGACATTTTCACCGGTTTCCATTTTTGTGTATGAATTAAGTTGGACAGAAACCATGCAGCCCTCAGTTTGGCCGTATGGTGCAACTTACAGGACCACATGCACGAGCAAATTTGCAGTGCAGTCCCCCCCGCCCATCTCACATGATGAGAATTTTTTTTTTTTTTTTTTTTTTTTTGGGAGATGCTTTTCGATCTTCGTTTACGAATCCCCAAGTCCAAGTTAGAGGCCCTAAAGGAGGGAGAGGCAGCCGAACTGGGGAGTACTCTGAAACGAGTACCACATCTGGTAAGGCCACCCCCTTGAACCTTGCACAGTTACACGTAAACCACTGCGCTCGATGGGTTACAATCAGGGCGAGGAAAACCATGGCCGGAAATAAATCTAGCTCTCAATCTCTCTCTCTCTCTCGTCGTTTCTCGATCGTTAGGCTCCACATGCAGAGAAGCCATTCGTGCCATTTATATATATATATATATATATATATATATATATATGGGTAGATAAAGATTAGAGGACCAGAAGGAAGGTCGTCCATCTGGATCCGTTCAGTGTACGTACCATCTGTTACATACTTGACGAGGAAGAAGACGAGCTGTGCATAAATTTTACGTATATATAGTACTACTATACTCTCTCCAAACAGTGAAGGTAGATAGGTAGCTACCAGGTGTGAGTTAGAGATAATTACAAGGACCAGTACTACTCACCTTTCAATCCAAATAAGATTAGAGTTAATTACATGTTAGTCTTTAATGAAAAATTATGTTATGAACACGTATGTTTAGCTAGTATGTTAATGACCACAAACTAGTATTTTATTAACCACCAGCTAATATAATATGTTACTGGAGTTTTTTTATCTACGATCTGGTTCAGTAAATAAAAAATGGAGGGTATTTTCATCACTAAACAGAAGATTTGTCATATTAGTAATGTAAGTCAACAATGGGGCCGGCTATGAATCATTATTTTAAGATATCTAAATCCAATGGTTTCTTAAAAGTAGAGACTCACTTATACGTAATAGTACGTCTTCTTTAACAATTTGTTCTCTGCAAATTAATGATTCAGCTAATTTCAAGATCCCCCATATTTTTTCTCTAAAAACCCACCTCACCCAATTACTTCTGCATGCATGCACTAGGGGATAGTGTATAGATGGCAGGATTCTGAAGCTCTACGTGTTGTCTTCTGCATGCTTCTCTTCTCACTGCTGCCACGTCTAGCACAAACCCTACAAATTTCCTCACACATTCGGTCTCTTTGGCTGGCTAAAACCATTTCTGTTTCTTGAGACGAGATGATGGCGTTTTGTGCTCGAACCAACCCATGTTCCTCCCCTCTGAAGCCACGGATACGATCAATATGCCTTCCCCTTCACCCAACTCTGGTCAAGGTAACCGATCACAGTACTCTGTAACATCCTGGCACTTGTATTTCGTAATGTGAAAACGATTATATGACGCTTTACATGGAAGGCTTACTGTTTAATTTGCCCATCGTTGTGGATACTTTAGAACGTGTGTCTGTTACAGGGATATACCAAGGAGACGGGGAAGAGTAGCTATGAAAGCGGGCAGAAAGCAAGATCAACAGCAGAAGAATTTCTGAGACAAGCAGAGGAGAAGCCATACAGTGACAGAGTGAGCCAAGGAGAGGAAAAGTCTTGGTCGGGTCTGAAGGAAGAGACGAAGGAGGAGGTAGCAGATAAGGTGGAGAAGAAGGCCGATAACGCTGTCAAGAAAACTACAGGGAATGAAAACTACGAGAAGATTGGAGAGGATTAGTTCCATTCTGCTTCACCTTCTTGCTCTGATTCTGTAACTTGTATGTTTTGGTTATGCCAAGGCACAATCATTCACCGATTCTCATTCACCGGGAATCGGTGAATGATCTCAATAAAGAATCTTCTCCTGCATGAAGATCTATTCCAAAGAGATGGTCTTGCTTGCATATAGAGAGTACTGTAGTCTCTGAAAAATGTTGATCATAAAATCCTTTACTGCAACTTGGTATACAAACTTCCTGAGCTGATTATATAATGCGATGAGAGAACAGATTTATAGGATGTATTTGCTAAACGGGGTCTTCACTGCAGCGATTCCCTTCAAGACCTTCTGAGAAACACAACCAAGGGAGGATGTGATCAAGGTAAGCCACAGAATGGAAGATTCTCACGCCGCTAAAAGAACACTTGTTGTTGCTTTGGACATTATATGAGAGGCTATATGATCTGGAATTGGCATCCAGAAACATGAAATTTTATTGAAATATGTAGAGTTAATAACCAATTACCGTAATTTGCATACATCTTCTTCCAAGGGACAAGAAAGTCGCAGAAAAATAAAAAGTGTCATAGTGCAATAGGCTCTTTATACGTTTTTGTTATATACACTGAATGGGCAGGGATATTGGAATATCCACGCACTCGAGGCTAAAACAGGGCCTTTCTTCTATTACCGCGGATTCCTCGCCATCAGTCCTAATAAAAGAAGAATATATAAGGGAAAGCTAAAAACATAAAGCGAGACATTATCTGCATAATACAACATCTCACACTACTTCAAGAGTCTGACACACTTCGGGTGAAGCTTCGATGTGCCCAGTACTGAAATATGATTAGGCGTTCTCTTCAATCTTGTCAAGCCTGAAGCAACCTTAACGTTATTTTTGCTGCAACTCGAAATTTGCAATACGGCTGTCATTTGTGTGCCTACCTGTAGATATGGTTTACCATGATGCCTGCACTCTGATTCAGACCCTTCTCTGAGCGATCTGCCATCAAATTCAGCTGTCCGATAGTCTAGAAGAAAATCCTAAAGATTAATTTGTCAGAGCCCTGTTTTTCAGAAAGCTTAATTACTAGGTTCCACGATGAAATCTTACAGCCCCATTTTGCAAGTGAAAATTTCCAACAGAATCCAGGGCTTTTCCTCTCTTTTTCTCTTGACACAGATACCTATAATGAGAAAGACAATCATGCGAAACCTGGTCAAAGAAAGAGCACTGGAATCCATAACTACTTCACCGACTAATGAATTAGAAAATTGATGAACATGTACCTTGCACACAATCGCATGAGTGGAGGTTGCAAGGCTTCCAACATGTTCACTGACTGGGCCCACTCAAAATTAGACGATGTCAGCAAGTTTAACATTACATCCATGGCACTTTTTCCATCCCTCAGAAAGTTCCAAAGATGTTCTTAGGACTCCACCTCAAAGTCTCACCCTTCTCTTTTTGAAATATGGACTCCAGAAAAATTTTGAAGCATAAATTCAGAAAGGCTAAAAAAAAAAAATGGTTGTTTACAGTGGGTTCACAATGAAGAAGGCTCCTCTGAAATTTGATAGGTAATGGTAACTATTAACTAGCAGCAACTTGTTCATGCTACCACCTTCTTTACTACTGACAAGTAGAATGTTTGTGGCACAAGTAGAATGTTTGTGGCACAAGCAGAATGTTTGTGGCACAAGCAGAATGTTTGTGGCACAAGCAGAATGTTTGTGGCACAAGCAGAATGTTTGTGGCACAAGCAGAATGTTTGTGGCACAAGCAGAATGTTTGTGGCACAAGTAGAATGTTTGTGGCACAAGCAGAGTGTTTAAGCTGTCTCGTACTGGGAAAATGCAGATTCAATTTTCTTTAAAATTTTCAAATTATTTAAACAATTTTTGTTTTCCAAATAATATATTGATACAGAAACATAAAATGGGCAACCTAGCATACTTCCTCCATAAGACTGAAGACAGCTTTTCCATGTAGTGTATTTTTGGGTGCTCGACATTAAGGACTGAAGTATAATTAGGTCTCAACTCACTCATCATTTCATTCAAGTAATTTAATCCTCTGAGGTCTTCTATCTTTATAAAGGAACAGTATACAAGTAAATGATGCCAAATAGGTGACTAACAAATTACCTTCACTTTTATAAGTACCAGCGTTTCCTAAACTTCCACTGAATCTTCTAAACAGCATAATACCAGCATAAAATAGATAAAAAGGAGCATCCATGGTCATCTAACTCTAAACCAGTGTACTACCATTCAACAACAACCTAATCTCACAATGCGAGAATGTCAATATCAAACACCTCGGATTCCTACAAGTTCAAGTGTTAATTAATTACACCTTTTTGGACTCATGCACATGGATAATCCAACTTACAAAAAGAAACATATTATAAAATTTACACTGCTAAACTTAATATTGCCTTTTCTTCTTCTGGACGGAGCAGGTCTTCCCTAAATGTGCTTCCTACAGTCTCACTGGACAAATGAACCATCTCTGCTGCCTTTAAACTCACAAGCTTTGACTGAGATGCTAATTTAGATAGAAGCCATTGCAAATATCCAGGTATTGGACTCAGTGTCGCAAATGTCTTCCTCAACAAAATAATAACAGAAAGCAAGAAAAGTCAACCATAGAAATAGTTTTATTTGAGTGATGACTATACAAGCACACTACATTCAATACCCTTTTAGCCAAGACCCCACCCCAAAAAAAAAAGAACGTGTAGCCATTGAAGCAAAAGGCCAAAGCAACATAAACCATATAAATATGAGCAAGATATAAACAAGTACAAGAAAATTCATCAAATACTATAAATGAGTTTATAACTTCATAAGTTTTTCACTGAAAAGAGCTTACTTTGGTGATACAAATAAATATTTCTGATTTATCAGCAAATACTCCCTTTCCCATTGCAGGCATCAAATTTTTCATATGATCAAAGATCCATCATGAATTGCAGTTTGATCAGATGGTTGACATTGCAATCAATTAATGATCTAATTGGCGGTCAACATCATGTAATCATGTCAATTTGAGATAAATGACCAAGATTACAATCATTCGAAAGTAGATTGACGTTCAAGATCACACGATCGATAGCAATGACATCTAAGGTCAAGATTGTCCTCAAATGGGGTTATTCGCCGGCTTCCGTTGGTATTTTGCTTTAGGGTGAGGTTGACTTCTTTTCTTTTGGGCAATTTATCGTCACCATTGTTATTGTTGCTTTAGGGATTTGGTAGTTATGATAGTTGAAGTTGCTTGCTCATCCATCAAATCAAAGATTACTGCAACTTGTTTCAACGAGTTCAGCTATTTTGTTCTTAAAGGAGAAGCAGTCTGTTGAATGTCCAATCTATCTTTTGTCATTCGACAATTTTAAGACTTAGCTAAATCCACCATCCTCAATCTATTATTCATCGCCATCCACAGTCCGACAATTTTCAAACTTAGCAAAAAAATCTGTCTTCTAACATCCGACCATATTCAGACTTAGCCAAATCGTTGTGCACTATCACTCATCATCTGACCATATTTAAACTTAGCCAAATCTGTTGTTTAACTGTTTTCAGACTTAGCCAAATCTATTGTCCACTGTCATCCATCGCCCTTCCGTCTTCAGACTTGTTAAATGAACAATAAAGCTTGACTTTGGCAAGCCATGATAGTTGAGATGATCTTTTTGCTCCTTTCTCTTTTTTTCATCATTTTCTATTTTTAAGCTATTTTTTAATTATTTTCATCCTTTTTTTAGATAATGTCTCAGAACTTTGTGACTTTCTCCACTAGATTTCGACTTTCTGAAGTGATTCCTATAATGGATGATACTCCTACCATTGGACTGTTTGTTAAAAAACAAGGTGAAGAACTCCCACATGAAGTCTTCGGGCCTGATGGCACTTCGATCATTGGGGTCAGAAGTTGGTGGGGACAAGTACACTAAATCCTCTTCACTTAAACAATAGTCATCCAAGATAAAAACCCATATTCAAAAACTTACTTTAGGCCAAGACCTTATAAAGTCAGTCCCATGCAAGCAAAGCTTTATTGACGTAGTTCTTCCACATGACTGTAAAAATGTCACCTCCAAGCACCCCTCACGATTGGATTTACATTGGAGATCTATTAGCCGGATCCTCATCTGTGTTAGAGCTACTCCACAATTTATTCATTATTTTGTTGGGCTCTAACAGTATGCTACACTACAAGAAGCATCTAGAAGAGGCTAAAATCGCAAAAGAGATATTAACATCTATATTTGAGTATTCTATGGATACTCATGTTGTTGAATGTTTTCTTGAATCATGGTGTTATACAACCAATAAATTGCTCACTCATAAAGGGGAGTCTTCCATCTCTTTATGGACCTTGGAAAAACCTTGGCAATCTTTCCATCATTGGAGATTTTTATGATGAAGCATCTCCAATGCTTCAAGATTTTTTTGTAAGAGATGTCGAAAATCGTTGGTTACTACCTCGTAACTGTTGATATTTGTTTGAGGGGTTTTACACAATTCAGAAACTTTATATGACTGATTCGCGTGTTGTGACTCCAAATAAGTGGATTTCTTTTTGCTTCCGTTCATTGCAGCCTTTCAGCACTCCAAATTCTCCACAAGCCCGATGGGTTAAGAAGAAAAGGGAGTTTTGCGATCTCGACAGTGACCCATATCTGTTGAGATCTCAACAACCTTATTGCCTTGTGGCTCAACTACATCTTCCCTCAGAAAAGTAGCATGTTTCATGGCACATGGAATTCAATTTTCCTTGGTTAGTGCAACATTTCCCCAATTCATTATCCGATTGCTCTTACTTGGCATTACATTTATGGAAGACTTGCTATATACTTCGAAAATCATACCATTGAAGATTCTAAAAAATCATATGTGCCAGCTTACAAGTGATCTTGTATCATAATTTCACAGCAGTCTACTCATAATCTTTTTTGTGGACATGTGTGACTGATTTCGAAGAGCGGGATAGCACTAGAAAGACACTCTCAATTGAAGTGTAGCCTCGATTATGAATTATCTCTCCGCTCATGTTAATCACGACAAACATCATCCCATTACGTCAAACCCTATAGCCCTCTCAGGCTTGCTCTCCTTTTTGGCTTTTGCAAGATTTAATAAGGATACTTACAAAGGACAAAAGATCGATAGCACATGCTCGAATTGGTTTGCCTATGACACCATTCGTTCAAACACCAAAAATGATGTGAATATCCGTAAAATCTTTGCCACGGGTGATCCAAGGGCTACCATGAGTTCCTGTGAGTGGTGGATTAAACACATGCAATATAAGTTCGAGCAAAATCTTTCTTCGTTTATTTGATCATCATTTTTTTTTAGGAAAACGATGATTTTATTAATTCAGGAAATTCCACATTACAGAGAAACTTAATGCATTACAGAACTTTATTTGATCATCATTACCAAAGCATGTTTGTTTTGTGATTCAAATAATTGGACAGCATCGCATACACCCCCGTTCGAAAATTGTAGATATCTTGTCAGCATCATTGCACCAGAAGATAGTTCTTAGCCTTCCAGCTGAGAGGATCAAAGTCAGGAATGTCAAGAAGTCTCATGTACCTCCTGTTAGTGACACGCCTATCCCAAGAACTAAATCTGTGTAAGAAAAGTTCTGGCAAAAAATCCCAGATGGATACTAGGACTTTTTCACAGATGATCGAATAAGTGGAGAAAGATCTTGTTCAAACTTATGCTACATGTGTTTAATCTGCCACTCACAGGAACTTATGACAGCCCTAGGGTCACCCATAGTTAAGTCTTTATAAATATTTGCACCACCACTTGGGTGCTAGAGCACATAGTCCCATAAGCAAACCAACTCGAGCATACTTGTCACTAATCCTTTGTCTAGTGTGAGTACCTCGGTAAAGCCTGAAAAAAAAATGCCAGTAAACTAATGACGGTTATAAGGCTCAATGTAATGGATGACATTTGTCGTGAAATTAAGTAGCATGAGTAGAGAGATAATTCACAATCAAAGCCATGAAGCATTCAAGCAAGTGTCATTCAAGTGCTCTGTCGCTCCCAAAAATCTGTACATACACGTACATATCCTTTGAAGAAAATATTTTGAGCAGATTGTTGTACAACCCTGATACAAGGATGCACCTGGCACATGTTTTTTAAAGCCTTCAGTGGTATGAGTTCCAAAGTAAATGATTTGTCACCCATAAATGTAATGCAAAGGAAGACTATTCAAACATGAATTGGTGAAGAGTCAAGTATTGCAATCCTCGACCCACTATAGATGTTGCACAACACCGAGATAGCCAAAGAAAATCTAACATCATATGTCATGAAGCTCGCTACCTTGAAAGCTACTAGTTTTATACACGGAGAATCAACATGGACAACAAAGCAAGTGAGACAAAAATGAAGGTTTTCGAGATCTCAACAGATATGGTTCATTGTCAAGATCTCAAAAGACTTCATTTTCTTCTTCTGAGAGCGATGGGTAATGAGTAAAGACAATTTCCCACCATTGATCTCATTAGGCCTGTAGAAACTAGAGCGCTAAAAGACTACGATGAATGAACCAAAAAAAATATCCACTCGTTCGAAGTCGCTACACACGACTCAATCATGTTAAGCTTTTGAATCGTGTATAAATCCTCAAACAAATATCGATAACTATGAGGTAGTAACCAATGGTCTTAAACGCCTTGCAGAGCAATCCTAACACATTGCAAAATCTTTGTCATAAAAATCACGAATGATTGAAAGACCACTAAGGTTTTTCAAGTCATAACGAGATGGAAAATTCCCCTTAAAGAATGAACAAAGTATTAGTATGACACCATGATTTATGGAAACCTTGGACAACATGAGCATCCATAGAATAGCCAAACAGATGTTAACATCCCTTCAACAATTCTTAGCTCCTCCAAATGCTCGTAGCACACGCATACTGTTACAACCTAATCAAATAATACGAAAATGGTTCAATAACTCCAAAAAGACACAAGGCCCAACGATATTTCTTAAGCGTAAATCCAAAGGTGTCGAAGGTGGTGTGTTTACACTCATGTTGGAAGAACTATGTAAGACAAGGCTTTGATTGCATGGGACTAACTTTGTTGGTCCTTGGTCAAAAGTAAACTCTTGAATGAGGGTTTTTCTCTTGATTTGACCATTGTGTCTAGTAAATAGGGTTTAATGTACTTATCCACTTCAACTTTTGATTACCTATGATCGAAGAGCCACCATGCAGAAAACTTCATATAGGAGCGTTTCAACCTATTTTCTGACAAGTTGTGTGAAGTATCATCCACAATACGAATCACTTTGGAAACTCAAGTCATTGGAGAAGGTCACAAAATTCTAAGACGTCATCTTGAATAAAAAAGGTGAAAATGGAAAAGAAAAAAATTAACAAAAAAGAGGAAAATGATAAAAAAGAGAATGACAAAAATAATAAATCATTTTCTCACTATCATGGCTTAACAAAGTCATTTTAACTACTGAAAATGAAAAAGAAAAAAAATAACAAAAAAGAGGAAAATGATAAAAAAAAAGTGGCAAAAATAATAAATCATTTTCTCACTGTCATGACTTAACAAAGTCATTTTAACAAAGTCAAGCCCTTTTTGTTCTTTCAGTAAGTTTGAAAATCGTCGGATGGCAAATGGTAGTAAATGGTGGATTTGGCTAAGTCCAAAAAAGGTCGAACGACATATTAGGCCAAGTCTAAAAAATTTTCAGAAGGCAATTGACTGCAATTCAGCTAAGTGATCCATGACATGACACGTCTTGTGGTTCATAAGTTTAAAGTAATTCCCAGCATTTTACCACTAAAAATGCAAAAAAAAAAAAGACAAACAAAAAAATAATTCGAACCTTTGAATTGGATATAGTATTACAACCAAATCCTATACAACACTCGATTCAAGTGTTGGATACACTTAAGAGCGGCACATGCAGCACATACAACCTATGAGAGCGAACCCACCCGCACTTTGCGCAATCAGGCCGTTGTAGGCGTGGGGGGCTCGTTCTCTCCCCTTTGCCTCTCATGACGCAGAACACCAGGAGAAACAAAAAGGGCCTCAACACCCTTGTTCTGGCAACACATCGCCAACTCAGACAAGTGAAAAGAGGCGTAGTTGCCCTACCTTCAACGAACGACACCAATAGGAGATGGAGCTACGATGACAAATTGAAGCAAGAACAACAAAAAGGAGAAAAAGCACAAGTGTTTCCAGTAACCTCACGGTGGCTGCCGAGACACGTCAAAGAGGGGGCCAGCTTCCAAATCCAACACCAGTGAAGAATAACGGAGCAAGAGAGACTCTTGCAATGTTTACAAAACCCAGTCTAGGGTTCTGAAGGAAGAAGCTGGTCCATTAGCCAAATTCAGAGCTGGATCCATATTGAAGCCAATGCGGGCAGATCCAGGAGATAGAACTATACCCAATCTTGGGACGTCATGCTCTTTTGTTCAACACGGTACCACGACTGGTCAGGCAGTCCAAAACAAGGACTGTCGAGCCGGCACCTCGTGCAAGCAAGGCATTGTTACCCGTCCCTTACCTCTCGCTAGAACACAGCCGAGAAGCAACAAACCAATTTTCACACTCTCTACTGCTGCCTCAACACATTTGGCGCTGGAAATCAACCCAGATTTTGGACATCACTCAAAAAAAGGGTGGTTAAGAAGATCGACAAAAAAAGAAAAAAAAGCTACGGCGATTGGAAGAGAAGAAATAGAAGAAAAAAGGAACAAAAGGAAAAGAAAAAAAGAAGAAAAGTAAAGTGTGAATTCTAGGAGCCTCAGAGGGCACAATAGTTGAGGCTCAGACCAGAACACAGATCTACCGTGGGGTAAAGCTCATATCGGCAAGAAAACAAACCAAGCTCATACAAAAAATACATGTGACGAATGATGATCGTTTTGAGACAATCTAACAACATACAAGAAACAGAAGCGACCTAACAGCCAATACATCAATCAAAAAATAGCAAATTAGAGAATCTCGCAATTCATACCCATGGTTAACAAAGAGAGGGTGCAGAAACATTATAGAGGTGTGCGTGCAAATGACCAAACTAGGCGATCATGAAGCAAACAAAATTGTTAGAGTTGGAGGTCGTGAGGTTATGATGCATAAGTCTCCAATTAATTTGAAATTCTTGGAGATTAGATCATGACGAAGAATCCTCCAATCAATCCAAATTCGATTTCAGAGATTGAGTGGGATTTTGTACAGTAAGTTTCATGCTCAGTTGACTCACTCCAAAAGAACAAAGTATGCATCAAAGATCGAAGATCCAAATTGTGAATTACAGTTTGATTAGACGGTCGAGATCGCAATCAATTAATGCTATGATTTGCGATCAAAATTATGTGATCATGCTAATTTGAGATCAATGGTCAAGATTGTGATAATTCGAAAGCAGATTGACGGTCAAAATACCCGACCAAAAGAACGGAGTTATTTCGGTGGAGGGGTCGTTTTAACTCAAGAAAGATCAATGTTAGTAGATAGCTTCATCGACACAAGGGCGAAGTGCAAGCGACACGTGGACGTGCAGGCAACACATGAAAGAGAACTTCAAAGTTATGCACTAGTGGTAGTTTGGAAATTTTTAGTGGTAGCATGGGATGCCTCTGTCAGAATGTAGCTAAGCTGTTGTATCTCTTTTGATTAATTGTCCTCCACAAAGTGAGTTATGAGTATTTATATGTAAGGGCATTTTTGTTCATTTAATTTATCAAATAAGTTATAAACAAGATTATGGATTTGACTTTTCCCTAATCTAAAGGACTCAAAGATACAATGTTTGTCGCTTTTCTTCTCTAACCAGTGTTTGTTGCTTTTCTTTTCTAAAACCTATATTTCAAGTTTTTACAAACACAATTCCTATGTTAATGTTGGGGCTGGCCCAAAAGACCTTAAAATCACCCCTTAGAGATAATGTAGGGAAAGGAGGATGAGAGATGGAGAGGTAGAGAGGGAGAGAGATGGAGAGGGAGAGAGATGGAGAGGGAGAGAGATGGAGAGGGAGAGAGAGAGAGAGAGAGAGAGAGAGAGAGAGAGAGAGAGAGAGAGAGAGAGAGTTATGCTGGATAAGGGATTGGGTCCAAATGTGCTTCAAAGACAAGCCCCTCGCATAACCCCATTCCTAAAATTCCCAGTATTGACAAAATTGCCCCTCCACTGCAATACTAATATGAAGCATGCAAATAGTATTTTTTATTACAGTATCATACTTGAAGTCCATGCACTGCAGTTATTGCAGAAGTTATTGCACTTACTGCTTAGCATAAATGAGCAACATATAAGGAGATTCATGTATGGGTCTAAGGAGATTGATTGTTTGGATTCATGTAAGGGGGTAAATGAACCATGTATCTAGAGGGATCCACCTTATGAGATGACCCTTCCCTATTATTAAATTCATTGGATTTTGTGAGGCAGTCAAGAATTAGAACTCCCAAATCTCTCTTGCATTCTCCTCTTTTCTTCTTCCTTTCTCTTCCCCTTTTATTCTCCCTTTCTATTCTCCTTTTCTTCTCCCTTTCTATTCCCCTTTTCTTCTTCCTTTCCATTCCTCTTTTCTTCTTCCGTTCCATTCCCCCTTTCTTCTTCTTCTCTTCCCCTTTTCTTCTTCCTTTCTCGTCCCCTTTTCTTCTTCCTTTCTCTTCCCCTTTTCTTCTTCCTTTCTCTTCCCCTTTTCTTCTTCCTTTCTCTTCCCCTTTTCTTCTTCCTTTCTCTTCCCCTTTTCTTCTTCCTTTCTCTTCCCCTTTTCTTCTTCCTTTCTCTTCCCCTTTTCTTCTTCCTCTCTCTTCCCCTTTTCTTCTTCCTCTCTCTTCCCCTTTTTTTTTCCTCTCTTCCCCTTTTCTTCTTCCTCTCTCTTTCCCTTTTCTTCTTCCTTTCTCTTCCCCTTTTCTTCTTCCTTTCTCTTCCCCTTTTCTTTTTCCTTTCTCTTCCCCACGTTCTCTCTCCTTCTCTTGCACAAGATTGTTCCACTGAGAAATCAGACATTTCACATCACACAGCCAGTAATAATTAATGTTAAGACACTCACTCTAAGCACCTATTAATAATACTATAATGTGGATATGACACCTTGAACTTAATATTTTTTTTGAAATGTAACTAAACTTAATATTCAACAGATGTTTTGATCATAAATAGTATTATACAACAAACAGATTAAAAGCAGGAGATACAGTACACTTAAAACAGCCCTGAAAGAAACATAAGCAAAATTTAGTAGAAGATTACCAGGTTTGAGTACAATTAACTTGTTTCAGTAGTACTCACAGAAATATGTGGCATATCTTTCTTTACGAACTCAATCACACGTTTAATAAGAAACTTTCCGAGGTTAATTCCTGCCAGTCCAGGCTGTCCAACAGAAGATCAATACAAATGTAAGAAAGTTTTTAAACAGTTTTCCGCATCAAGTTTCAAAGAGCACTACAACAAAACTTGAGGAGCATGAAATAACTACATAGACAACTGCAATTATTGTTCCTGGGTTTAAATATTATGAGAAGCAATCAATGGTATTGAAAAACAACCTAAACCAAATGCAGTACAATATCTGCTCAATAAATCTATTTCTTGAAACCATTTATCTACTGAATAAAGTGAGGCAAGAGGCTAAAAAACGCCAAGAAAAGAATTGTATACTTTCTGCTCATTATTGTTAATGTATTAACTCAGAACAAGAGGCTCAAAGTCATTCAAAAATAAATGAAGACCCAAGACTCAACAAGTTCAAGTAGGGGGGGAATCAAGCCGAGCCGAGCCCGAACTCACGCGTTCGAGCTCGCTCAACCCGAAAAACCCCTGCTCGAGCTCGGGCTCAAACTCGACCCCGAGCCCCTAACAAAGATCGGGCTCGACCAATTTTTTTCAAGCTCGAGCTTGACCCTGAGCCCTCAGCAAAGATCGAGCTAGGGCTCGAACGATTTTTTCTAGCTCGAGCTCGAGCCAGCTCGTTTACGAAGAAAAATGAAAACAGAGACCAAGAAAGAGGACTAGGGGAGGGAAAAGAGGACTGAGGTAGAGAAAGAGGGAGAAAGAAAGGGAGAGAGATTAGATGGGTGGGAAAAACAACCGAGCGAGGGGGAGAAAGGAAGGTAGAGAAAGAAGGGAAGGTGAGAGGGAAAGACAAAGGCGAATCCAGCTTCAGTGCCAGACAAGGGAATACCACCAAGTTCAGAATTCTAATACATGGCGTTATGGGCAAAATTGGGTTTTTTTTCCTTTAGCGACCATGGTGGAAGAAGTCTTCACGTCATGGGTTGGATCTTGTTCGATTTATTCCTGCAAACATCGCTGTCTAGAGGAGGGGAAGGCACAAAGCTGCAATCAAATTCGATCATGCTAGCTCTCCACGTTTTAGGGTTTCTCTAAGCAGGAGGGATAGGAAGACAAAAGGAGGGAGGGGAACGAGGGAAGGTGGGAGAGAATAGAGGAAGAGACGGAGAGAATCGAGGAAGAGAGGCAGAGAATAGAGGAAGAGAGGGAGAGAATAGAGGAAGAGACGGAGAGAATCGAGGAAGAGAGGCAGAGAATAGAGGAAGAGAGGGAGAGAATAGAGGAAGAAAGGAAGAGAATCGAGGAAGGGAATCGAGGAAGGGAATCGAGGAAGGGGAATGAGGAAGGAATCGGGAAGGAATCTGGAAGGAATCGGAAGGGAATCTATGAAGGAATGGGAATCGAGGAAGGAATCGAGGAAGGAATCGAGGAAGGAATCGGAAGGAATGGGAATCGAATGGAAGGAATCGAATGGAATCATGGAAGGAACCTGAGGAAGGAATCGGGAAGGAATCGAGAAGGAATCTAGGAAGGAATCTGAGGAAGGAATCGAGGAAGGAATCCAGGAAGGAATCGAGGAAGGGAATCGAGGAAGGGAATCGAGGAAGGGAATCGAGGAAGGGAATCGAGGAAGGGAATCGAGGAAGGGAATCGAGGAAGGGAATCGAGGAAGGGAATCGAGGAAGGGAATCGAGGAAGGGAATCCAGGAAGGAATCGAGAAAGAAGGGAATCGAGGAAGGAATCGAGGAAGGAATCGGTGAAGGAATCGAGAAGGAATCGAGGAAGGGAATCGAGGAAGGAATCAGGAAGGAATCGAGGAAGGGAATCAGGAAGGAACTCCAGGAAGGAATCGAGAAGGAATCGAGGAAGGGAATCGAGGAAGGAATCGAGAGAAGGAATCGAGGAAGGGAACCCTAGGGGAATCGAGGAAGGGAATCGAGAAGGAATCGAGGAAGGAATCGAGGAAGGAATCGAGGAAGGAATCGAGGAAGGAAATCGAAGGAAGGAAAGGGAATCGAAGGAACCTGAGGAAGGAATCGAGGAAGGAATCCAGGAAGGAATCGAGGAAGGAATCAAGGAGGAAGGAATCGAGGAAGGAATCGGAAGGAAGGAATCGAGGAAGGAATCGAGAAGGAATCGAGGAAGGGAATCGAGGAAGGGAATCGAGGAAGGGAATCGAGGAAGGAATCGAAGGAATCGAGGAGGGAATCGGAGGAAGGAATCCAGGAAGGAATCCAGGAAGGGAATCGAACGTCGAATCGGAAGGAATCGAGAAGGAATCGAGGAAGGAATCGAGGAAGGGAATCGAGGAAGGAATCGAGGAAGGGAATCGAGAAGGGAATCGAGAAGGGAATCGAGGAAGGGAATCAGGAAGGAATCGAGGAAGGAATCGGGAAGGAATCGAGGAAGGAATCGAGAAGGAAACGAGGAAGGAATCGAGGAAGGAATCGGTGGAAGGAATCGAGGAAGGGAATCGAGGAAGGAATCGAGGAAGGAAATCGAGGAAGGAAATCGAGGAAGGGAATCGCAGGAAGGGAATCCAGAAGGGAATCGGAATCTGAGGAAGGGAATCGAGGAAGGAATCGAGGAAGGAATCGAGGAAGGAATCGGGAAGGAATCGGAATCGAAAGGGAATCGAATCGGAATCGGGAAGGAATCGAGGAAGGGAATCGGAAGGGAATCGAGGAAGGGAATCGAGGAAGGGAATCGAGGAAGGGAATCGAGGAAGGAATCGAAGAAATCGAGGAAGAGAATCGAGGAAGAGAATCGAGGAAGAGAATCGAGGAAGAGAATCGAGGAAGAGAATCGAGGAAGAGAATCGAGGAAGAGAATCGAGGAAGAGAATAGAGGGAGAGAATAGAGGGAGAGAATAGAGAATAGAGGGAGAGAATAGAGGAAAAGAGGGAGAGAATAGAGGAAAAGAGGGAGAGAATAGAGGAAAAGAGGGAGAGAATAGAGGAAAAGAGGGAGAGAATCGAGGAAGTGAGGGAGAGAATAGGGATACTATTGTATATTAACAAGCTGGCTCGACGAGCTTGCAAGCCGAATCCTAGAAATCTTGGGTTAGGCTCGTTTAAATGAATGAGCCTTAAGAAGAGCTCAAGTTCGGCTTGAATTCGTGAAGATTTGAGCCAAACTAAGCAAACGGTCCGAGCTTGGGTCCACCCCTAAGTTCAAGGTACCTGATATAACATTATTTTCTTTTCTTTCTCTATTTAATTAAAAAAAAAAATCAGAAATGTGTTCAGAGGTAAAAGGAGATTTTAGACCCTACCTGTGTTGCTGATATAGAGTAGAACAAGGCACATGTGGCTTCAGATTCACGTATTGGAGGATTATCCCCTAAAACCTCCTGATACTTGAAATATGTAAGATAATATGACACCATGTAAAATACTTCATGAAGAAAAAATAGATCAAAACTAAAATAATCTGTATCGTCCGAGCAACATTCTTTAGAAGTGCAACTTCAATAAAAATCAACGGTTCCCCTATAGAGCACAAGCAGAATAGTAAGTTTGAAACAACAAGAGATTTGAATCACAAGAACATGCAACCTGAACAAGGAAGATGATTTGTTTCTACAAAGAGCTCCCACATGGGTGTTATAAAAAATCCTCACCAATCTGATAGTTGACTTATGTGTAAAGAATTAATCCAGTCATTTTAGCTTCTTCATATTATCACTTCTTAGAGTAAGAAAGTATTTTCCTTTCATGCGGTAGCTAACTGATTACTAAAGGTGTTAAATATTGTAAAAAGGTAATGTTCTTTGTACTCTCACTTAACTTCATTGAGTTTTTTTTTCTTTTGAACTGGTGAGATCATTTTTTTAATTTTTGCCAAATCAGTACTGTTACAATCACTCAGTGTAGCATACACTACTGATACAAGTACAAATCAGTTGTGTAAGTTCTACATTTGGAAAGCTAACAACTAAGTCTTGTTTGTCAGTTCCTTGTTTTGCCAATTGGTCCGCCAAAGAATTGGCTGGTCTAGGGATTTTTATCGATGCAATGTGTCATTCCACAGTGATATCAGCAATTTCATCATATATTGGCTTAAATTTCCATGAGGGGAGGGTTCTGTTTGCCCCAATTTATTGCTTGTGCTGAGTCCCCCTGGATCTGCAATGGGCCTTCAAAGTACTGTTGGAAGAGCTTTATGCTAGTAAGTAATGCCTTTTATTCGGCTTCATTTTGAGGTGCCACATCCAGCTGGACCTGAGAAACTTAAAAAGTAATTTGCTCCCATTGTTTTTTTTAAATGGCGAATAGGAGATGCGAGGATCCGAACCCAAGACCTCCCACAATAATAACTCCTTATGGGACCACTGAGCTAATGCCCAAGTTCCCGGCTCCCACTGTTTTTGAAAACTCCTATACCCGTATGTTACGGCGGCCTTTCTCCTCAAGAACTAAAGTCAGAGAGTCAGCACCGTCGCTGGCCTGCACGGCCGTCCGTCGCTATGCAATCAGCCACTCCCCCAAAATCTCACACACTCGCACACCAAGCCCGCCAAGGAGAGAGAGAGAAGACAAGCAATGAGGGAAACCTTTCTTGAGTATTCACTTGAGAAATCTAACTTACAATGAGGGAGGAGAGCCCCCCTATTTATACCCAAAAGGATTAAAACCCCTATTAATTACACGCCCTTGTGTGTAATTTGCACATACATGTACCCTGCCCAAATACATCTCCCAGCCCCTGAACCCAAACTGCTTTCACACGGAGTGACTCCTCACTTCAAGTCCCAGCCGCCATGTCCGGATGTGATGTACCCGGTGGAGGCACAGATGCGGTGGCGGGCATGGTGTCAGACGCCCCTGAGGTTCGCGCTACCCGTCAGGTGCCAGCCCTTCAGCTTGGCCCTGGGATCTGGCGCACCAGGTCTTGTGGCCTCAGGTTCAAGACGCGCTTGTGCCGCCATTGCCAGATCCCGTAAGCTTGCGGCTCCTCCATACCATTGCGCGCCTTGCCACTGATCCCATGCGCATTTTAGCCCTCCCTGGCGTATAAGATTTGCCTTTACCGCCAGATCCTAAGCTTGCCATAGCCCTCCCATACCCCCGCATGGTTGTTTGTTGTGGTGGTCGCCCCATCCATTAAGGCGCCCCATCTTATTTGTTGATCTTGTTATGGCGCCCATGCGCTTATTCTTGATACGGCCATTTGCGTCGCCATCTTGCTTCTGCTGATCGCTTTGTGCCCAAGTTGGTTTTGTTGTTGTAGCGTGCTCGCTCCGCCTTGCCAAGCGGTCTTGTGTCTCTTTCCACCTCTTCAACATGAAGTGGGCAGGAGCACTCTTCTTAGACCGCCGGTAGCACCTCGATAGGAAGAGAAGGTTGTCTCCCCAAAGACGATCTCAAATGGATCAGGCCCGTGGCTTCGCTTCTTTTGAAGGTTGAAACTAAATTGAGCAATGTCCAGCAAGTTTGGCCAATCCTTCTGGTTGGCTGAAACAAAGTGTCTCAAATAGTCCTCTAGAATCTGATTGACCCTCTCCGTCTGTCCATCGGTCTGTGTGTGAAAACTTGAAGACATGTTGAGAGAGGTTCCCAACATACCAAAGAGTTCAGTCCAAAACCGACTTGGAAAATCTATCCACTACTACAAATATTGCACTCAACCCACCACTCTCCTTGGTGCCAAGTATAAAGTCCATAGAGACTGAATCCCATGGTCTTTCAGCAATAGGCAAGGGTTGAAGCAATCCTCCCGGTCGCCTCCTTTCAGCCTTGTCTTGTTGGCAAACAAGACATGTCCGCACATAAGCCTCCACATCCATAACTAAACCTGGCCAATAAAACTTTTCACTTACCAGGGCAATGGTGCGCTTCTGGCCTGGATGTCCAGCCCATAATGTATCATGGCACTCCTTCATGATATCTTTTCGCAACCCTCCATGCCTTGGAACATACACCCGACCTCCCTTTGTACACAAAAGATTGTTCTCCATCCAAAAGCGTTTAGTCTCACCAAGTTAAACAGCTTTTGTCAGCCTTAGCACGTCCGGATCATGCTTCATGGCCTCCAAATCCTTTGAGTAAGAGGGCTGTCCGGTTGTGAAACAGCACTCAGAAATGGCCTTGAGTGTAAAGGATCAGCCTCCTGTTGTTCCCCTACAATAGCTACTGAATTGGCTTGTACGTTACCCCGTCTTGTCTGTATCCACCTTGAAGCCCCTCATGGCTCCTAGATAGCAAGTTTGTAGTTCTGGATACATACCTCGTGAGCCTTGGTTTGGCGCCTCCGCGACGATTTATATTGCCACGCCACTTGGTCCAACACCTCTGTGTTGTGGCCTGGCGCCTCTGCGCCGTTGTGGTGCGGTCGCGCCGCTGGTTTCAATGCACTCCCTGCGTTGCGGTCTAACGCCTCCGCGCCTCGCGGTGCTGCTGCACCGATTGTTCCAACCCGCCTCGTGCATTGTGGCCTGGTGCCTCTGCACTGCCGTGGCGCCCGCGCGCCATTCGTTCCAACGCGACTCCTGCGTTGCGGCCTGGCGCCCCGGCGCTGCCGTCGCGCCCGTCTTAGAGCACTTATGATCGCCGCGTAAGGCGGAACTCTCCATTGCAAGCATGATGAGCTATCGCGGCGCCATCTTGTATTTGTTGTATCATAGCGTCTTGCCCGTCGTCCCATCATGCCCCCGCAGTTGGTGCAAGGGCTTTGCCGCCCCAGCACCCGCCGTGGCGCCCCCTGCACCCGACAGACATACCTGAACGGTCCTCCTGAGCCTCTGTGGCCTCATACCTCCTCATTGAAGCAATTTGCCCAGCCGACTCCTTGAGGAGAGCATTCAACGCATGTCTCTTAGGACAGTCCCTCATCATGTAATCCCCATCACAGATGAAGCAGGTCCGCTTAGAACCTTTCTCCTTCCTGTCCTTACCTCCCCACTTCTTCTCCTGTCGTGCATCAATCTTCTTTTCTCCCTCCACTTCCTCGGTAGCCTTCTGCTCAGGTCTCTTCCCTTTGTCTTTAGAGTCGGAGCCTTGGTCCTCTGACCTCTTCTCAAACTCGGTGAGCTTCTCTGCCGCGGACAAAGCTTCAGCAAGGGTCTTCACTTCCCTTCGTCTGATCTCATGCTCCGCTCATGGCTTTAGGCCGTCAAGGAACGAGAAAAGTCTATCCGTATCGGACATGTCATTGATACACAACATCAAAGAAGTGAATTGGGAGATATACTCACGGAACTTCCCACTGTGCTTGAGCGAACGTAACTTCTTACGTGCCTCGTGCTCAACGTTTGTAGGACAGAACCGTCTCCTCAATTCAGTCTTGAACTCGCTCCAAGTCTGAATAGAAGAAGTGCTAGTCCCTCCCTCTAGCGCATTTCTCCTCCACCATAGGAGAGCGTCCCCAGCGAGGTACAAGGTTGCCGCGTTCACCTTCCTTGCCTCCCCTTTAACACAAGAGGCTTTCAAGTGCTGCTCAACCTGCCAAAGGAAATTGTCAATTACCTTTGCATCTCGAATGTCGTCATACGCCTTCGGTTCTGGCACCTTGACTCGTATTGGCTTAGACTCTCTAGGCTCCCTTGGCTGCGTGCTCACGGCCATAGCCGTGGTGACCTCCTCACTTGCACTCGTGTCCCTGTTGTGCTCCCCTTTTGCCAAAGAGAAGTCTTGCATCACAAGACTCGCAGCCAGCAGTCTCTCAATGCCCACTACCCTCATGCATACGGCCTCTAGTGCCTCCATGCACTCGTCGGCCCTCTTTCGCATTGTAGTTGCTGCATCAAAGACATTAGCCTCCAATTCGATCGCCCATGGTGGGGGATCGGACCTTAGTTCCTCATAAACCTCGGTTCTCCAAGCCTCAAAGCCTTGGGTTAGATCCTCAATGGAATGGAAAGTTTCCTTACCCGACATGGCTATGTTCCCTCAACGTTCCTCTCCTTCGTTTGGTAGAAAAGTGTGTGTCGCTCTGATACCACTATTGCAGCGGCCTTTCTCCTCTAGAACTAAAGCCAAAGAGTCAGCACCGTCGCTGGCCTGCACGGCCGTCCGTCGCTATGCAGTCAGCCACTCTTTCCCCAAAATCTCACACACTCGCACACCGAGCCCGCCAAGGAGAGAGAGAGAAGACAAGCAATGAGGGAAACCTTTCTTGAATATTCACTTGAGAAATCTAACTTACAATGAGGGAAACCTTTCTTGAGTATTCATTTGAGAAATCTAACGTACAATGAGGGAGGAGAGCCCCCTTATTTAAACCCAAAAGGATTAAAACCCCCATTAATTGCACGCCCTTGTGTGTAATTTGCACATACATGTACCCTGCCCAAATACATCTCCCAGCCCCTAAACCCGAACTGCTTTCATACGAAGTGACTCCTCACTTCAAGTCCCAGCCGCCATGTCCAGATGCAATGTACCAGGCGTGTGCGCTGCATGTGTGGGGCGCGGGGCATGGCGCCCGCACGCCCCCATGTGGGTTCACATTTGTTGCCTTTGCACCCCCCAATACCCATCCTCTGGTTTTGCACTTGCCCGGCTCTCCCTCTTTGCTTCTTTGTGCCGCCCCTGCCGGTTGTGGCTTTTGCTTTCCCCGGGTGGCCCCATTCTTCAGACGCTTCTTTTTTGCCGTGCCCGATCCCATGCCCATCGTTCCGCCGCAGCGTACAGCGTGCCTGTCGCCCGCTGTTGGTTTGGCGTAAATAGCCCATATGTCGCTCAATCCAGCCAAGATGACTGTTCGGTCGCCCATCCCATTTGCACTACATGATGGTCGCGCGTGGCTCTTTGTAAGCACGCCGACGGTGGGCTCTTTGGCGCGGCGTCATCACCGCTGTCGGGTCATGTATGGCCTTTTTTAGCGGCTGCCGCCTGTTGAGTGCAACCCCATGTGCATTGCGTTGGGCTCTGCATCCTTGTTTGACACTTTGACCTCGTGGTCGGGACACCCATCCTCGCTAAGCTTCCCCATGTATAAGCTCCCTTACACATGTACATGCTTTATCTCGCATGTAGCCCTTACATACACTCGTGAGGTAGTACAAGCCCTCTTGTACTAAATTACATAACCCACCCGGTCATGTACAATTGGTCTCTCTAGGCTGTGCGTCCACCTCCCAGACTCCATGAGACCTGCCTGCCGCCTCTTTCTTGCAAGATCCTCCCTTGCAAGTACTGACTCCGTCACACCGTAGGACCTGGGTTTCCTTGCGAGGATCCATCAAAGTATAACAATATCCAGCCATCTAGAGGTGGTTTCCAAGCCTCCATGACAGCACTGGTATGTCTAGCAAGTTTGATGATCAAATCCCAATGCCTTTTGATGATAACATCCTAATGCCTTCTGATGATAACATCCCAATACCTTCTGAAGATCACATCCCAATGCCCTCTGTCCCAGCCACCAAGCCTCCCAGCCAGCCTGCACTGGAACCTTCCAGTGCCAAGGAAGGTACAACAATTCATGTGGACAGCATCACAGGCAAAGATCCTAACATGTGATCACCGGCAAAAGGGGTGAATCCATCATCAACAACCTATGTAAACTTTGCAGGGAAATAAGAGGAAACTTGTAATCACCTTATGCTCCACTGCAAGTTTAGTAGAGACATCTAGAATATAATGCTCAGAAAATTTAGCATAAGTTTATGCTTCCCTAGGATCTTCACTGACTTTATTCAGCAATGGTTCTACTGCCCTTCGCCTAAATCGGGAAGTCTCCCAGGCCACAATTGCAGCAATACCATCACATCTAGACAGAAAAGAACTCAAACACGTTTGAGAACAAAACCACATCATCACGAGCAGAAATAGAACAGACACTTCAATGCATCCTTTTTTTTTTTCACTTTTCCTCTCAGATATTCTAGTACCTTTTTCATTCATCTTGCTCCTTTCCTCTCCTTTTCAAAGAATTTCTATAACCTTCACTCGTCCCTCCTTATTTCTCTATAACTTCAGATTTTATGTCCATGCTCATTCAAACAGAACGCCTCAATAATTTGGAGAAATATAGGACAGTAAGAAACAAGTCTATTCATCACAAAGGCTGGTTCATGTAATGTGGGAATTGAAAACAAAGCAGGGATCTTGTTGGCTCAAAATGTTTGACAAAAGGTGATGCATCTTGTGCATTAAAGTGGGTGGCTCAAAAAGGCTCAAACGGTTAAAAACATGTGCCTAGATCATTTCATAATTTTAAAAAACCTATCTTTGTTTCGCCTCGATCTTCCTTCAGGTTGGTTCTATTGTACAAAATAAACATGCTTAATTCATTCAACCAATCAGACCACTTTCCAAGACAGCTTTTCTCATGCCAAAACCAAACATTCAAACAAATATATTTTTCAAGAGAATGAATGAGACCTGTCTTCTCAATCCACAAATCAGAGTTTCCACAAAATTTTTCAAAAACTTTTTCAAACTTAGAAACATTCTCTAGTATTGACTCAAAACAAAAACAAAATAAAGACTAACTAAACAAAGAAAACCAACTAGACTTTAAAATCTGAGTTTCCCACCCCAAACTTAAAATTTTGCATTCTGATCAATTCAATAAAATAAGATAGAGGGTAAGAAACTTTTCTGAGAATGTTGCTTGGTTGACCTTCCAGATTTCTTGAGGCACCATGTTGAATTCGAACTTGAGCTGCCTTCATGCTTGACCAAAAGTGGTTAGAACCATTCAAAGCACAAAATTATTGCAAACGAATTCAAAAATTTATGAAATTCTACCAAGGCCTATAAATATGTCAGAATTGGAATGGAACGATTCTGAGTTATAGATCCTCAGAAATTGATCGAACATGTGGCGCGGGAGCGCCAGAATTTGGCGGGGGAGCGCCATCCTTTTCCTTCATAAATTGAAATTCTGAATGCAAAATTTAAAAATTCCACTTGGAACATGTTGTTAAGGTTCAGAGGTGCACAATAAAATAGGTTTGATGCATTTTCATCAAGGGAAGTGAAAAATACACATATATGAAAACTTGGCAGCAAATCTGAAATTCTGGGCAGAAAGAGAGTTGGGGGTATTTTGCAAGCATTGTATCTCACTAACCACTTATCATCTAGAGCTGAAAAAGGGTTTCATGGAAAGTACTAAGTATGAACTTTAATCTCCTTAAAACAGTTTTCCAAGAATCATTACAAAAAATTTTAGAAATCAGCTCAAAGACAGAAAGATGGTAATGTTTCCAACCCAAACTTTTTTCAGAAAACAGTTTTAACTACCCAAGTTGCAACAGTCATAACTTCCTTTCTACTCAATGAAAATTCCTCAAATCCGGCCCTATTTTATCTACTAAGTGCCCTCTTGAACTACTTACCTTTCCTTGGTGGTTTCCACTTCCAAATTTTTCAGAATTCGGCTCCAAAATTGGCTGCTCGAACAAAGTTACTGTTGCACTGCTTTTTCTGCAGAGTTTACCTGATTGTTCTGATGGCTTTTTTTTTTAAAGAAGTTGTTGTGAATGGTTGGTAATGATAGTCCCAACTTCCTTCTTCTGAACTCTGCATTTAGACTTTGAAAAACACATCTAGAAGTACATCAAGTAGAGCTGTAAAAATGGCTTCATGCAACTCCAAATTCCAAATTTTTCATGGACAGGTGCCTTAGACAATTTTTTTTCTTTTGGTATTTATTCAAACCAAACAAATTATAAAAAATGCTAACTTAACATGATTAAAATAAAACTAGACCTAAGATCTAAGATTCACATAAGGTGAGTATTCAAACCAAAGTACAATTGAATTGAAAAACTAACGTACCTGCCATGGGTTGCCTCCCATGAAGCGCTAAGTTTATGGTCCTCAGCCAGACCAGTAGCTTCATTCCACCGGGATCAAAAGGCAAGTTTATTTCAAATCCATTCATCATTACTTTTCTTCCTTTGCGATGCTTTATGCTAAAACAACCAAATTGTGGTGTTGAGCTAAAAATTCTTTCTTTTGACTTTTTGGCTTTTAAGAAGTAAATCTGCACACATATCAGCCACTCGTTCGTCCTCTTGTCCAGCCCCAATAAAATTTTCAGTTGTATTTTTGGGCTAGGTGTACAAGGTGGGATAATAAAAAAGTCTAAATCAAAGGAGAGCCATATCTCTTCTTTTTTCTCTACCCAATTCTCTAATGGATTTTCAGGGGAAGGTTCTACGATAGGACCTATGGTTTCTTCTTCCTCCCCTTCATCTAGTTCTTCAGCTATGGTTTCTTTCTCAGCCTCTAATTTTCCTTTTTGCTGGGATTTTTTTTCTACCTCTTCTACATTCACAGCTATCTCAGCTATGGGTCTTTCTTCTTTGAACTCATCTTCTTCTGCCATGCTTTATTTTTCATCCTCTAATTCTTGTTGTTCTTGCTCTTTTAGATTCTCTTTAAAATAATCTAACCACCACTTTACTAAGTCCTCCCATTCTTGAGTAGTATGAACTGTGACTGGTTGCTTTATTGACTAGACATCTATTTGTAGTGTCTTCATTGACTGAAGTTCTGCATATATTGCTCGGATTAGTCTTCTATCTTCCTCCCATTGTGGCTCCTCTTGGTTGTATGAATTGCCATATGGGTCTAACTTGCAGGAATTAGACTCATAATTAGATAAATAAGGTCATAAATTTAAATTACATACATTAGTAGCATGGTTACCTCCACACACATCACAAAAATAATTCACAAAATTTCTTAGTAGTTGAATGATATCAGCATACCTTTGAAGTAAATCAAATTGACTTTGCATGCTAAGCATATCATTATGATGGGTGGGAGAATTATAAGAGAGGTCTAAAGAACTATATGGTTGTTCATAAGAATCACATGACATATGAAAATTTCTTGAATGCTGAAAAAAATTTCATGCTTGATTTGGGTAAGAAAAATCACTATACTCTTCAAAGTGTCTCCTTCCTTATGTGGACTTATGCAATTATGCAAACCAAAATCCATGCACACAACACATCAATCCACCAAAAATAAATTAAAAAAAAAATAAACATAAAAAAAAAAATATACACTCAAAGCTCTAATTTTAAACACTAGCAATTTCTATTAAAACATTGGTCCCCGACAACGGCGCCAAAAACTTGATGCGATCCCAGCTAATCACTAGCTAGAGGACTAATCAATGTAATATAGACTTAGGTTAAGTCCGAATATCGTCCCACAAGGACCAAACTAATAGATAATTATTTTTTAAGTTTAAAAACTAAAGTTTAAGAAATCAATTGGAAAGGAGTTATGAAAACAGAAAATAAACTAATCTACCTAATCCTATAGAGATCAAGAGAGGGCTTTTGATAAAATCAGTATGAAAAAAGGCATTGAGAATCCAATTCCCTCCCTAGGCAATTCTGAGATTGAATAGCAGTTGAGCTTTGAAAATCAATCTCTGACGAGCTAATAAAACCATGACTACAATCCGCATCGGCATCACCTGTTTCTATTTCCTAAAGTAAACCTAGCTAGCATGATTGACTCGACTTGATAGCATAAAAATAAAACTCAGTGTCATAGGCAGATCAACTAATCCAACATGGTATTACTTTAAGGTCGAGGATTAACCCAAGGATTAGTGATCTACCTAGTGCATAAACTCAAAAAGATTGGTAAAATCCTATCACCATGTCTTACCTTAAGCCTAACGTCACCTTAAAAGCAGTACATAGCTAGACAGCAAGTACGAATAAAAAATTAACAACATGAAAAACTCATTCATGCACCAAATTGAAAACCAAATAGATTATAAAGTATCAATCTCATTACATGCCTAGGGAGTCATGAATTCCCAATATAAAAGACTACTCCATGCTGAAAGTTAAAGAACAAAACAAGGTCTTGAATACAACCATGAAGAAGAAAAAAAAATAAACTAAGTACAAACTTCAAGATCTACTTGTTGAAGATGGCTTCCAATGACTGCTTCTCCTCCTTGCCTCAAAAGCTTCAATAAGACGTCTCCTCTGCCTCTCAAGACACTCTAAACTAATATATAAAACAAAAACTTAAACTGAAAGCTGAATGCTAGAACTGGATGTAAAAATTGGATGTAAAAATTGGATGATTTGTGCTCTACCTCGGACCTCTATTTATAGTTGAAGTTCTGTCCAGGCCTTGTAAATTAGTCTCTGTCCAGGGGTATGAATTATGACTTCCAAACCTCAGAATTTGATAAAATTATATTCGAATCTTCCTTCTGTAGTCTTTTCCTTGCTCACAAAATTTGAAGTCATTTTGAGTTGGGAAACTCAAAATATGATGTGAAGAAGTTGTTTGATTCTACTGCCAATTCCAGCACGGGGTCCACCACTTTGGAAGTATAGAACTTGAGAAACCCAACTTAGCCTAATTTTTCGTGATATGGTCCTTAATATCCTCAGGAATCTTCAGTCCAAATTTGGCTTCAATTGGACCACAGTAACTCGAGATAGTCTTCATAATTTTTGGACTCAAACTCTTCTCTTGGCAGCAGTTTCCTTCTTTGAATTGAACTTCTTCTCTTTGATCATTCAATGCACCTAGACTCGAGCACATTACCTTAAACTCTTCGTGAAAACCTTCCTTAGACACTTGGGACTCCTTTTCCCAAGTTTGGACTCGATTGGATGTCAGGTTCCCAAAATTTTTTCAACTTAATGTGGCTGAGTAAGCGGCGCGGTCGCGCCAAAATAAGCTTAAATATGGCGCGGTCGCGCCACTGGAGCAGAGTACTTGAATGAAAAGAGTTTTGGTCGTCTTTGGCAGCTTTCAGGGTCCATTTTGGAGCGGGCGCGCCTGATTTTGCCTTCAAACTGGTGTAGTTGCGCCGGTCTCTGCAACATTGTACCTTTATGCACTAAAATCGTCATATCTTCTTCATTTTACCTCCGATTTCAATGATTCTTGTTGCGTTGGACTCCTAAGAGAGAAAAGATTCTAAGACATATTTCATGATTTTATGATGAATATTAACTCCAACATGTAATTTATAATCCCAATTGAGGCCTAAAAATAATGTCTTTTAGACTCTTATCACAACCCCAAACTTAAACCTTTGCTCGTCCTCGAGCAAAACTAAAAGAAAAAATAAAAAGAACCAGAGTTATAACAAATCCTCAAAGTTTAAGAAAAATCAGTGGAGTTATCCTTTCAAAGTATCAATCAAAGATTACTCATTCCAACCTCTCCTATTGTTGGTTATCCTGCTTAGTCAAGGCGTGATCAAGCTATCTTCCTCCATACATACCATTTTCTCATGCATTTGAGCAGTTTAAATTGAATAACATAAGTCAACATCAGTCTAATCTCCACTAACATGAAAGAATTTTAAAATTATGATCAAAAGGTCTTCTATAGGTTGTAATGAGGCATGGGTAATGGGTAAGGGAAAAAAATTAAGGATAAAATTTTAGGGTCAGTCCTCATATCCATGTTCCATCTTCCTGAGCATGAACCATTCCTAATTGTAGCACACCACCCCAAACTTAAAAATTTGCTTTGTCCTCAAAGAAATCAAATAAAATAAAAATATGATATTTTCACCTCCTTAATCTCACTCACTATCTCTTCTCTCAAGGAAAAACTCTTTTTATTTCTTTTTCACTTTTTTTTTTCTTTCTTTGGCTTTGTTTGGAGTCTAGCTTACCTTGCCGGTTGACTCAGCGTCCCTAACCTTGCTGAGGCCCGAGACCCGGTGCACACATAAGGTGGCCATTCCCCTAACTCAGCAATTCTCTTTTTTTTTTTTTTTTTTTTTTTTTTTTTTCCTCTCAAATATTCCAGCACCTTTTTCTATCATCTTGCTCCTTTCCTCTCGTTTTCAAAGAAGTTCTATAACCTTCACTCATCCCTCCTTATTTCTCCATAACTTCAAATTTTTGTCCATGCTCATTCAAATAGAACACTTTAATAATTTGGAGAAATATAGGTCAGTAAGAACAAAGTTTATTCATCACAAAGGCTGGTTCATGTAATATTGGAATTGAAAACAAAGCAAGGAACTTGTCGGCTCAAAATATTTGACAAAAGGTGATGCATCTTGTGCATTAAAGTGGGTGGCTCAAAAAGGCTCAAACGATTTAAAACAAGTGCCTAGATCATTTCTTAATTTTGAAAAACCTTTGTTTCGCCTTGATCTTCCTTCAGGTTAGTTCTATTGTACAAAAGAAACATGCTCAATGCATTCAACCAATCAAACCACTTTCCAATACAGCTTTTCTCATGCCAAAACCAAACATTCAAACAAATATATTTCTCAAGAGAATGAATGAGACCTATCTTCTCAATCCACAAATCAGAGTTCCCACAAAATTTTTCAAAAACTTTTTTAGATTTAGAAACATTCTTCTGGTATTACTCAAAACAAAAACAAAGACTAACAAATCAAAACTAACTAAACAATGAAAACCAACTAGACTTTTAAATCTGAGTTTCCCACCCCAAATTTAAAATTTTGCAATCTGATCAATTCAATAAAATGAGATAGAGGGTAAAAAACTTCTCTGAGAATGTTGGCTTCTTGAACTTCAAGATTTTTTTGAGGCACCATGAGGAATTTGAACTTGAACTGCCTTCATTCTTTCCTTGGTGGGTTCCACTTTCAGATTTTTCAGAATTCGGCTCCAAAATTGGCTGCTTAAATAGAGTTGCTACTGTCTGCTTCCCTGCACGGAGTTTTCATGAGCATTCTAATGGCTTTTTCTTTTGAAAGAAGCTGTTGTGAATGGTTGGTAATGATAGTCCAACTTTCTTCTTCTGATATCTGCATTTAGACTTTGAAAAACACATCTAGAAATACATCAAGTAGAGCTGTAAAAATGGCTTCATGAAACTCCAAATTCCAAATTTTTCATGGACAGGTGCCCTAGACAATTTTTTTTTAGTATTTATTCAAACCAAACAAATTTAAAATACTAACCTAACATGAGTAACACAAAACTAGACCTAAGATCTAAGATTCACACAAGGTGATTATTCAAACCAAAGTACAACTGAATTGAAAAACTAAACTTACCTACCATGGGCTGCCTCCCATGAAGCGCTAAGTTTATGGTCCTCAGCCAGACCAGTAGCTTCATTCCACCAAGATCAAAAGGAAAGTTCGTTTCAAATCCATTCATCATGACTTTTCTTCCCTTGCAATGCTTTATGGTAGAACGACCAAATTGTGGTGTTGAGCTAAAAATCCTTTCTCGTGACCATGTGGTTTCTACGAAGTAAATCTTTACACATATCAGTCACTCATTCATCCTCTTGTCCAGCCCCAATAAAATTTTTAGTTGTATTTTTGGGCAAGGTGTCTAAGGTGGGATGATAAAAAAATCTAAATCAAAAGAGAGCCCTATCTTTTCTTTTTTCTCTACCCAATTCTCTAATGGCTTTTCAAGGGAAGGTTCTATGATAGGACCTATGGTTTCTTCTTTCTCCCCTTCATCTAGTTCTTTAGCTATGGTTTCTTTCTCAGCCTCTAATTTTTCTTTTTGCTGGGATTTTTCTTCTACCTCTTCTACATTCCACGACTATCTCGGTCATAGGTCTTTCTTCTTTGAACTCATCTTCTTACGCCATGCTTTCTTCTTCATCCTCTTATTCTTGTAGTTCTTGCTCTTCTGGATTCTCTTCAAAATAATCTAACCACTTTACTAAGTCCTCCCATTCTTGAGTGGTATGAACTGTGACCGGTTGCTTTATTGACTGGACATCTGTTTGTAGTGTCTTCATTGACTGAAGTTCTGCATATATTGCTCGAATCAGTCTCCTCTTCCTCCCATTGTAGCTCCTCTTGGTTGTATGAATTGCCATATGGGTCTAACCTGCAAGAATTAAGCTCATAATTAGAAAAATAAGGTCTTGAATTTAAATGGCATACATTACTAGCATGGTTACCTCCACAAACATCACAAAAATAATTCACAAAATTTATTTGTAGTTGCATGATATCAGCTTGCCTTTGAAGTAAATCAAATTGATTTTGCATGCTAAGCATGTCATCATAATGGGTGGGAGAATTATAATAGTCAAAAGAACTATATGGTTGTTCATAAGAATCATATGACATATGAAAATTTTTAGAATGCATAAAAGAATTTCATGTTTGATTTGGGTTCATTATGCTCTTCAGGGTGTCTCCTTTCATATGTGGACTTATGCAAACCAAAATCCATGCACACAACACATCAATCCACCAAAAATAAAAAAAATAAAAATAAATAAAAAAAAAGAAAACAGAATATACACTCGAAGCGCTAGTTTTAAATACTAGCAATTACTATTAAAATATTGGTCTCCGATAACGGCGCCAAAAACTTAATACAATCCCAGCTAATCACTAGCAAGTGGACTAATCAATGTAATATAGACTTAAATTAAGTCCGAATATCGTCCCACAAGGACCAAACTAATAGATAATTGTTTTTCAAGTTTAAAAACTAAAGTTTGAGAAATCAATTAAAAAGGAGTTATGAAAACAGAAAATAAACTAATCTACCTAATTCTATAGAGATCAAGAGAGGGCTTTTGATAAAATCAGTATGAAAAAAGGCATTGGGAATCCAATTCCCTCCCTAGGTAATTATGAGATTGAAAAGAAGTTGAACTTTGGAAATCAATTTCTGACGAGCTAATAAAACCATGGCTACAATCCGCATCGACATCACCTGTTTTTATCTCCTAGAGTAAACCTAGCTAGCATGATTGACTCTACTTGATAGCATAAACATGAAGCTCATTGTGTCAAGGCAGATCAACTAATCCAACAGGGTATTACTTTAAGGTCGAGGATTAACCCAAGGATTAGTGATCTACCTAGTGCATACATTGGTAAAATCCTATCACCATGTCTTACCTTAAGCCTAGCGTCACCTTATAACCAAGATTATAGCCGCACGGCAAGTATGAATCAAGAATTAACAACATCAAAAACTCATTCATGCACCAAATTGAAAACCAAATAGATTATAAAGTATCAATCTCATTACATGCCTACGGAGTCATGGACTCACAATATAAAATACTCCATGCTGAAAGTTAAAGAACAAAACAAGGTCTTGAATACAACCATGAAAAAGAAAAAAAAAATAAACTAAGTACAAACTTCCCTTGAGAAGGATCTACTTGTTGAAGATGGCTTCCAATGGCTGCTTCTCCTTGCCTCAAAAGCTTCAATAGGACATCTCCTCTGCCTCTCAAGACACTCTAAACTAATATATAAAACAAAAACTTAAACTGAAAGGCGAATGCTAGAACTAGAAGTAAAAACTGGATGTAAAAATTGGATGATTTGTGCTCAGCCTCGGACCTCTATTTATAGTTGAAGTTCTGTTCAGGCCTTGAAAATTGGTCTCTGTCCAGGGGTATGAATTATGACTTCCAAACCTCAAAATTTGATAAAATTACATCCGAACCTTCCTTCTATTGTCCTTTCCTTGCTCGCGAAATTTGAAGCCATTCTGAGTTGGGAAACTCGAGATATGATGTGAAGAAGTTGCTTCATTCTCACGCCAATTCCAAATGGGGTCCACCACTTTGGGCGATAGAACTTGAAAAACCAACTTAACTTTGCCTGATTTTTTTGGTGATATGGTCCTTAATATCCTCGGGAATCTTCAAATTCAAATTTGGTTTCAATTGGACAACAAGAACTCCGTGATATAGTCTTCATAATTTTCGGACTCAAAACTCTTCTCTTGGCAGCAGTTTCCTTCTTTGAATTGAACTTCTTCTCTTTGATCATTCAATGCACCTAGACTCAAGCACATTACCTTAAACTCTTAGTGGAAACCTTCCATAGACACTTGGGACTCCTTTTCCCAAGTTTGGACACGATTGGATGTCAGGTTCCCAAAATTTTTGCAACTTAGTGTGGCTGAGTAATCGGCACGATCGCGCCAAAATAAGCTTAAATATGGCGCGGTCGCGCCACTAGAGCAGAGTACTTGAATGGAAAGAGTTCTGGTCGTCTTTGGCAGCTTTTTGGGTCCATTTTGGCGCGATCGCGCCGTATTCTGGCGCGGTCGCGCCATTTTCTGGCCCAGGCACGCCTGATTTTGCCTTCAAATTGGTGCGGTCGCGCCGGTCTGTGTAACATTGTACCTTTATGCACTAAAATCGTCATATCTTCTTCATTTTAGCTCCGATTTTGATGATTCTTGTTGCGTTGGACTCCTGAGAAAGAAGATTAATCTGAGACATATTTCATGATTTTATGATGAATATTGACTCCAACATGTAATTTCTAATCCTAATTGAGGCATAAAAATAGTGTCTTTTAGACTCTTATCAGTCTCCCAGGCCACAATTGCAGCAATACCATCACATCTAGACAGAAAAGAACTCAAACACGTTTGAGAACAAAAGCACATCATCACGAACAGAAACAGAACAGACACTTCAATGCATCCTTTTTTGGCCCAGCTGTAAAGAAACCGTTAACACCTCTCTCATACTTCATTGAGTTATTGAAAGAATTAAGAGTTCAAAATTCCGACAAAATTGATCTCTACAAAAGATAATGCGTTGGAAAATAAATAAATCCTATGTCTTTCAATGTTGTTAAATAATAAGCAAATACACTAATAAGCCAGAGATAGAACTTCTTAGAATCATACATTAGCTTATATCATTTACTTAATGCAGAGCAGAACACTATTGAGTGACTAAGTGATAAACCCATAGTCCATCTCCTAACACTAATACTCTTTATCTTTAGAAGAAGCAAATTATGGGGATGTGAACAGAATGGTGCAGAATGGTATTATCATAAGATCGAGCTTACGAGACAAAAGGAATTGTGCCCATTTGACACGCTATCATTGAAACCTTCAACTTCAGTGGATAGATTGCACTTTGTGCTATTAAATATGGTCAATAACCCAGTCAAGGCATTATTTCATAGAAAACATTATGACAACAATAAAAAATGCTGACCAGGAATTGCAGGATGCAGGTATCCAAAGCAACGGGGACCAACACCAAGCCTCCTCTTAAGTCTACAAGGTTGCTTATTGGATGTACTGCCTACAAAAATAAACTTATTAAAATCTCATTCCAGGTTGACAGAGATTTGTTTCAGCAGCCTGTGATACAATGGGTTTTATGGAATGAAGACATCGACAATAACTAAAATTATTTATAATAGAATGTCATCAAAGTTCTCATGATGCATATTTTAATCATCCAAAAAAATATGAATTATAGAGGCACTAAACTCATAGGCGACAATCTTCTCTAAGAAAGATGCAGAATCATCCCATGTAATCTGGTGAAGCTCCAAAGTGGCAGGACTTAGCCATGTCATGAGATTTTCCTTGAGATATGAATCCAATGCCCGTAATGATGAAATATTCTCCTTACTACAGCCATTGAAAGGAATTTAAATAAACAAACCTAAACGTGCAACTCAGAAGATATATATATATATATATATATATATATATATATAGAGAGAGAGAGAGAGAGAGAGAGAAAGGAGCAGCAAAAAAGAAGAAGAAGAAGAAGAAGAAGAAGAAGAAGATGTTGTTCTGGGGGTCTTACTTCCTTCTGAGGTTAAGGTTTCATTGTAATGATTTTTTTTCACTTGCTACTTTTTCCCGTAGATCTTTCTTTTGAGGAAGTTGCTTTTTCCATTATTACGATTTAAGGTTTTACAAAGGTGTAGGTGGACCCCTTACAAGGGGAGTAGACGAGGTGACCCCTTTTAGTTAGAGAGTCTCTCACAGGATTGGCAAACCTAGGTCTAGGCAGTCATGAACACAACAAGCAACAACATCATGAATTTCTCAAAATATATAGAGAAATCTCTATGGTGGTGGTGAAGTCTATCAACACCATCTAACGACACTGCTACAATCCCCTTCAACCAAAAGCATTCTTGTGAAAAGTCACCGGAAGTGCCTGAGCCCATGTAGGACCTGTTATACCTCAGCAGCAGCGGAGTTATCATAGCCAAGGGGGACAGCAAATGATGAGTGGATTGCACCTTCCGAATTCCTTATGGCTCCCCTATATCCCGATGATTCATGGTTTAGAAAAGACCCATCAAAATCAGCTTGAGAAGATCAACAGATGGGGGAACCCAAACACTAGCCACCACAAAGGGAGGATCAATGTTGCATGTTGCAACCACCATGGCCCAAGAAGACTAGATCAGAACCGCAAATCCATCAAGCTGCCCCTGAGATTTCAGCCATTTTATTATTTTTGTTTGCACATGATGTGCCACTTCTTGCTACTTTTATAACTCACCCAGGAATACTCTTTTTTCCCATATGGCCCATGGTATGACGGCGACATAATAGAACCACATACGCAGGCCTGAGGATGATTGAAGGCTTACTGGGGCAGCCAAGATGCTCGCCTTCTCCGGGACACTTCAATTGAAATAAGCCAGTAAACCAGGACCAGACTCACCAAGCAGAGCCGCAATGCAGGAGCAAATGATTCACAATTTCCACTAAACGGTCACATAAAGAGCATATAAGAGAGGGGAGAAGAGTTCCTCTTCTTGCCAGGGCATCCCTTCTAAGAATCCTTGATTTCAAGGCATTCCACATGAAGAACAGCACCTAAACAGGCGCAAACCCATCTTTGCTACCAGAGGCCGCGAAGGCGACATTTGGTAGCATAGTGTTGTAACTAGATGTAACTAAGAGTTCTCCACACTTGCTTGGTGTGCATATTAGTTTGTCTGGTTTAGAACAATTTCTATATATGCTTTGTATCTCCATGTCTAGTGTGCTAAATTTTGACATTCATTGCCACTCAACTCCACATTCATTAGATGGGGTAGCAAGACCTCCTCACCTTTATGGACACTTAAGCATATATTTGATGAGCTTGAAGATATCACCAAGTATTGGGAAATCACTTGGTCCAAGGAACCTCTCAGCTTTTTTTTGTTGAAGATATTACTCCATGTGAACCTCTCAGCCTTTTTTTGTAGATCTTTGGTCCACTAAAAATGTCTCGTGCAATGGCCACGGAAGGAGTACCTCTCCCTCATTTTGGTTATGCAAGATGCCCCTCTTTAATTTCGTTTTTTTGGGCTTTGCTGTAATAAAATGCACTCTCTCTCTCACACACAGGAGGGGAGGAGAGAGAGAGAGAGAGAGGTGGACGCACAGAAAGAGAGAGGAGGCGGAGAAAAAGAGCAGAGGAAGAGAAAGAAGAAAAGGAGAAGCAGAACAGGAAACAAAGAGGAGAAGAAGACGAAGAAGAAGAAGAGAAGAGAAGAGAAGGAGCGGAAGCCTGTTTATGCTGATATTCTACTGACTCTCTTACTCATTTGGGATCTTAAAGCAGTAAGTGTCAGATTGTCCAATTAACAATTATAAAAAAAACAAGCTAAGTTCTTTATTCAATAAAAATGCTTGCCTAAGAATGGAGAGGACATCTGCCCGAAGGACACACAAAAACTTCAGTCCACCTGGGTGTTTATTAAGACTTTCAAACAGAACACCATACATGGGCTTGAGGGCCTGTCTAAGACTCCGCTCAGTCCTGTAAAAAGCAAAGAGAGAGCTCTCCCCCTCAGTGCATGACATTTGACTCACATCACCTAGTAAACAACATTTTTTAGTGATAATTCAATCAATGATCAACATGTAAAAATTGAAGCTGCATCAATGAAGACAAGAAGCAGACCAAGAGGAAGTTCAAGGCCAAGATACTGCTGCATCAGTTCACGAATTTGTTTTCAATCGAGATCATACTCTCGAGCGAGAACAAGAACCGCCAGGTGTCAGTTTTCATGAGAAAGACTATAATAGCCCTACATCAACATGCATCAGCATACTCACAGATGAAATCTGATGACAGAACTCATAAAAATTTAACCTTCTAATACCCTTGAAAAATCAGACAGGATCGTATCAATAACTTCAGATTTATTCATCGTTATGGCTTCACGCATAGATTTATGGACAAGCTTCACCTTTCAGCAGAAAGATAAAGTAAGCAAAAATAAATGAATAACAATATACCACTAAATGAGCTCTTTTTCTAACCACGAATGTTTAAAACTCAAGGGATACCTCTCTTGAGACGTTGAAGGCTGAGAATCATGAAAAGATGATGTTTCATCACTTATCACCTGCTGGAAGGGTTGTTTTTCCACTTTCATATGGCTCAGGTTGGCATCGTTCTGTACATAAAGCACAACTTTATCCTCGACTTAACATCGAAATAAGTTAGAGAAAAAAAAATCTACACAGCTAGTAAATCACATTCAATTTGAAAATATAATGATTCAGGGAAGTAGTAAAGTCTGTTTCACAAGCAACTGCAATCAATTCCTCTGCCTAAAGTACGAAATTCCTGGGAAGAACATGTTTCTTAGCCAAATCTACCTTCCTAACAAAATCTACTGAGACAAAAGAGAAACATATAAACAACAAGACACCAAACAGAATATATGAGATCTTAAAGCCAAGCCGAGTGAGCAGTTTAGAAATGAAGAAAGGCGTGGAGTGGGAGATACTGACAGCAGCGATGGTTCCTGTTGGAGGCTTCATTCTGGTTCTCATTAAAATGGCCAATCCCTTTCTGTTCATCCTCTGTCTCTTCAAGATTTTCTTCGAGATGGAAGATCACCCATTCTTAAAACCTCTTATTTAGTTGAGCCCTCACAGGAGGCCCAGGATTTGCTGCGAACAGCAGCTGTGCGTACCGGTACGCACAGCGCTGTTCGCAGCAAATCCGGGGCGATAACGCGTGCGGGGGCTTAAGTGAAAGCCCCTCCCCCCTTTCCACCCGGCTTTTCCTCCGAACATAGGCCCGGTAAGATTATTAAATCTGACCCGGACCTGCAATCGGACCGGGAAACTTAATACTCCCGGTCCTAAATCAAAATCACAGCTTCCCCTTATTCTCCTCCCGAGCGCGGAAGCTCAACTTGCATAGGGGAAGCACCTGGAAAGGCATCTCTCACCCGCCGAAAACACAGCTCTCAGCCGCTGAAAAATTACTTCTCAGTCATGCAGGGCGACGGCAGTAATCAGGTTAGAGTTTTTTTTAAAAAAAAAAAAAGCTTGTGAACTCTTTGATGTGTTGGACAGGTTAGAGTTTTTTTTTAAAAAAAAAGCTTGTGCACTCTTTGATGTGTTGGAACCCGAGTGGGGCTTGATGTGCTTGGTTGTTGTTGTTGCTCCAAGAAACGGTTGGGTTACCCCTCCAAACTTTGTTGTATGTATTGATAAAAGGTGCATCTTTTAAGAAAAGGTAGTAAGTTGGCTTCTTGTAAATTTTTTGGCTTCTTGTAAATGTATTTATTTTTTTGTTTTTCTTTTAAAACAGACTGTGTTGTTACTGTAGCCAGTGTTATGGAATAACATGATTAAATTTTTTCTTGTTGAAATCTCTTATGAAGTTTAGGGTTTAAGTAGTGTAAAAAATACATAAGATAAGTTCGAGATGCAGCCCGAGCGGTTTTCTTCCTGCTCTTGGCATCTCTATATATTTTCATTTGGATATTATGCTGCTTCACTTTTAATGTCTTCAAATATGTATTAATTAGAATCATCATCTTATGTAGTTAAAAATACGTTCGAGATGCAGCCCGAGCGGTTTTCAAGAGTTATTGGCTTCATTAAATTTATCTGAAGATGTCAAATGTCTTTTTGAAAAAACACTATTTGGTCATTTCTTGCGATTACCAAATCACAAAGTAGAGGTCAGCTTATTAAATGAGTTGTTAAGTAGGTTTAACATTGAGAGTGTTTCATTCGACATTGGAGGTAGTCACTTGAAGTTTGAAGACAAAGAAGTGACTATGATTTTAGGATTGAGACTGCATGGCCTGCCCGTTGATTTGCAAAGTAGAAGTCGATCAACTTTTCTAGATGGTTTCCTCAAAGGAAAACCCTTGAAGAGATCATTATTGACTCAAATGTTGAAAAGTATATCACAGGAACAGGAAGACGACATTGAGAACACCGTCAAACTCTTACTCATTGCACTTTTTAATTTTGTCCTATTTCTGGTTGGCGACTATGAGATCCCCATAGGATTATATAAGTATGTGGATGATCTTGAAAAGTTGGGTGAGTATGCATGGGGCAATGCAGTGTATAAATTTTTAGTAAGTCAAATGCAAAAAGAGCTTCAAAAAGAGAAACGTTACGGCTATCTATCAGGGTGCAACATGGCTCTCACGGTAAGTCCTTCACTCTTATTATTTTTTTTAAGAAGCTTTTCCCCGTGTCTTAAAGTGGGGGACAAGAAACTACAAACAAGGAACATACAAGTCCCTTTTGAATGTCAATGGGCTACTCCAGGTAATTTAGTATTTCAATATTTGGTTTTATCTTGATGCTATAGGAATTCATTTATATAACACTTTGTTTTCATATAGAGCTTGTCGTGTTTGCAACCTGTTTCCAATGAAGAATCTTCATATATATTACCCTTGGAAGAAGGGTCAACTCCGGAGGTAAGAGCATCAACCCCAGTTAGAGAAGCTTCAACCACGGTAATAGAAGCTTCAAATCCAATATTTGGAGAAACTAATACCCTTGGTGAAGAAACAACTCCTTTTGGTAATTTTATGGAACTAACTGGGGGTTGCACATCACAACTCACCAGAGTGAACCATAACAGCAATTCCAATGAATTAGTTGCATTAAAAGAATTGTGCAAAGATCTACAAGAACAGGTGCTTTTATGATAAGTACTATATTTATGTTTAAGATGATGTGTTATTTTAAAATTTGTTTTAATTTATTAAATTTATGTTACTGTAGTTGGCGCCGAAAGATAGAGAAAATCAACAACTCAGAGAGCAAGTAGGCCATTTAAAAGAACTGGTGAGTATTTATCTAAAAGTTTTTATTATTCCATGATTTTATCCACCCCTTTTTAAAGTGTTTTCTTTGCTATGGATTTGTAGTTGTCACTGAGAGAGGGTTGCGGCGTAGGTGAAGCCACGACTGTGCAATTTGAAGATCCCATTTCTGAAATGGGTCTCGAGCCTCACGTGGAAGTACAAAAACGCACTAAAAAGCCTGGTCCAAGCGTTCGTACCCAATTGGTTGTTACTTATAAAAGGCGTAAACGATAATCACTATTGTATGCAAATGTAGCATTGTATAATTCACAAAGGTTTTGTATTCTATGTTGCAGAACTATGTCCACGTATTTTTTGTTATTTTGATGTGTATATAACCTTCTAATATTAGTTATGTAAATTGACGTGTTTAACTAGTAAATTAACTTGTTAGTTCTAATGTGTGGCTTCTTACGAATGTAGATTTTAGCTTTATATGCACAGGTTCAATTGGATTGATGAGTTTGTTGCCCAAGCCAGGCTTCCGTGGCCAATGCTACTGGTCCTGCTTCAAGTCCAGCAAATCAAACTAAAAAGATTACTGTTGTTTCATGTAATCCTTCCAGTTTAAGAAGAACCATTTACCATTTCAGTTTGGGAATTTTTGTCAATGTTTAAAAGCTTTCATGACGAGAGGATAATCTTCCAGGTTTCTAGACAGGGTACTAAATATTCAATTTAAACTCAAACCCTAAATATCATTTAGTAAAAGAAGTCAACTTAAAATCGAGTCTTCCAGGTTCTAGATTACTTTTTCGATGAAGCAGCAGATCTTTTTCACTAGGCTTTTTTTCTCGTTTTATTCGATGGCCATTATCTTCTATGAGTTGTTTCACTTGTTTATGTTATTGCCTTATATTACCGAAAAAGCCAAAAAGGTATTGTTCAAACTTCCAAAACTGAACACTCATTGTTTTGGCAGTTAGCAATAGATGAAAATTAACAATCCTTTTCTATTTATTGCCTTTTAAAAAAAAATGTTTTAATATAGTCTAATCTACTAAGGGTATAAATTTTTTATCTTTGTAAAATCTTCAATGCAAGAATTTATGCTTAACTTTTTATGTCTAATGTTAATACCATGATCCGCTTCTGTAGACGGGTTTACTTGTCCTGCTGTGGCTTTTGAATGAATTTTGAGGTCTATTTTTTTGCTTTGCTTCTTTGTCGTCTTTTGCGGTAGAAACATGATTGCCACTGATGGTTATTATTGTTGGACTGCATGGATTTGCCCATGCCTGATGAAGTTTACTTGCTGAGTGATTAGCATACAACCAAAATATCTGTACTGCTTCAACTTCTTTTGAATTGCACCTTTGGAATGTTTTACATATTTTGAAATATTATATTTACTTTAACAGTGCAGTGGAGCATAATCTTTAATTGTTATTCATTTTCAGACTTGAATCTCTGCAGGACACAGACCCAAGCAAAAGATTAGGGGCAGGACCTGATGGTTATGCTGCTCTCAAGATGCATCCTTTTTTTCAAGGAGTTGATTGGGAACTTTTAAGGGAACAACCAGCCCCAAAACTTGCTTTGGATCCAAATGTATGATCTTTTTTATTTTTATTTTGTGCTAATTACTGTTGTCAATGGCATTACCTTTATTTATTATGCCTTTTTTTAATTGCACTGGTAAATGTTTTACTTTTTACAGTGTTTCATATATTGCTTTTGTTTTTCAGGCAATTCTGGGCCGATGGTAGTAGTGGAGGGATTTGATTTAGGTTGTTGGTGGAATAGTACAGAACATCTTGAACTTTACATGGTATATACTGGGTTTCCTGGGGATTTTGCTATGGTAGTTTCAAAGGCTTCTCAGATTTATCCGGGTACAATCAAGAGCCCCTCATGTATTTTATAGGCGATTTTTTTTTGATCCGTGGGAGACTGTAGTGATGATTTCCATGGTGAAAAAGATCCAAAACTAACAAACAAGAAAGTGCAACTTATCCTTACTGACAAACCTAAGTTGATCTACGTGGACCCTTCAAAGTTGATTCTTAAAGGAAACATAATCTGGTCTGACAATCCCAATGACCTCAGCATTCAAGTAACAACTTCCTCATCGTTTAAGATTGTAACGGTACTTATGCAAACTTTATCCTTCATTATTTCCCTCTTCGGTCTGATTTTCAACTGCTGGATTTCCTTACGCATGTTTTCTTTCAGCCTAAGAAGGTCATTTTACTTGAAGATGCCAAATAGAGAGCATGGCAATGGAAAAAAGCCATCAAAGGTCTTCAAAACCGATGACTCCAGTGGCTTTATTACCAGCTAATTCCATATCCACTAGATTGCCAGTGGGCTGAGGAAATAATCCTTTGAAGGATTGAATTCGTTGTGAGGGAGATGTTTTTTCAGCACTCATCCCTTGGAGCTGCGAAATGTTCGGACCGGGCACGAATCTCTACTCTGCATATGTTTGGGTTAGGGAGTGGGTAATGGACTTACTCCCCCTGTTATAATGTGTTCTTCTCTTTCCTTTGGTTTTATTTCTTTTACTTCGTCACCTGGAATGAAATTTTTTCCTGTACCAGCCATGCTTGTAACAGAAAGTCTTCCATTTTTAAGTTTCCATTTGTATAGAAAAATTTTGTTCTAGTCACATTATTGGAGAATGTGGCTTTGATTTTTGCTTGTCCAGCTTGAAAGCTGATGTTGTTGTGCACTTGTTCTTTTAGGTGGAAGCACCAACTAACAGGTTTAAGAAAAGCTAAAGAACAACATTTAAAAGTCTGAAATAATAAAAAGCAATGCTAAAAATTATTGCTTTGAATTAAAGCAACACTTAATAAGCAACGCTATGTAAAAAGTGATGCTTATATAGCAGAGCTATGTAATACATAGCTTTGCTTTTTTAGCAATGCTATTTATAAAAACATCGCTATTTATGGTAGCTTATACATTTAATCTTCTTTTCAGGAATGTCTTTTTTTTCCTTGCTGCAATACCTAATCATATATAACTTCACAATAGTTGCATCTGCACAACACATTCTTCTAATATCAACTCATATCAGAAAACAAGTATCTGTACAATAATTGCACTTTCAATTGGATTGAATCATCTGTGCCAGTGTGAACAAAAAAATTACATTGTACATTTACGAAAAGAAATTTAACTACATAAAATAAAGTAGGGCAAGCACTGTGGTAGGAGTGACTTCACTCAATGTCCTTTGAGAACGTAAGAAATGACATTTTGTAGGAGTGATTGCCTTGTGGTTGTGCGTTACTACAAACTTCACAACTTTATATTTTCCATTACTTTGGAGACTGATTTGCATGCAAGCTTCACATCCCATTCTTGTCTCTGCACGTGGAGCTTGGACGTTCTCTCATCGTTTATCTTTTTTACGGAAGCACTCCTTTGCACACACAAGACTTCTAAATCTTGGCACACCATTCTTTCTAATTAGTGAGTTTTTTCGAACACTAAAGTCTTTTCTCCTTGCATATGTATTATAAAACTCGTAGGCTTTGTCCACAGTCTCAAACTCCATTCCCAGATATGGCTCAAGTTACATCAACCCCTTGAGTTGGACTTTAGGGTTCAATTTCAATGGAGTCTACATTCTACATACATATAACAAGAAAAAATTAATTAAAAAATTGGAAACATAAAAAAATTAATTAAAAAGAAAAGCAGAGATCAAGTAGAAGAGGTGGGGTACTACTGAAGCCATATAGCGACGTTTCCAGTTAGTTACAGTTATGATTTTACCATTGTAAAACAACAATAATCTGATATTAAACCTGCAAATCTCAGAGGCGTTTAACATATAGAATAAACATCGTTGAGTAACAACACATAAGAGATTTCAACACATCGCTGAGTAAACCTGTCACTACCTAAGCCTCATAAGAGATTTCAACAAGAAAAAATTTAATCATGCTATTCCAGCACACTGGCTACAGTAACAACACAATCTATTTTAAAAGAAAAACAGAAAAATAAATACATTTATTAGAAGCCAAAAACATTTACAAGAAGCCAACTTTACTACCTTTTTTTACAAGATGTACCTGTTATCAATACATACAACAAAGGTTGGAGGGGCAACTCAAACGTTTCTTGGAGCACAACAACAACCAAGAATATCAAGCCCCACCCGGGTTCCAACACATCAAAGAGTGCACAATCTTTTTTTTTTTAAAAAAAAAAAAAACTGTAACCTAATTGCTGCCATCACCCTGCATGATTGAGAGGTATTTTTTCGGCGGCTGAGAGCTATGTTTCCGGTGGGTGCTTCCCCTCTGCAAGTTGAGCTACCTCGCTCGGGAGGAGAATGGGGAGGAAGCCATGATTTTGATTTGGGACCGGTAGTATTAAGTTTCTCGGTCCTGATTGCAGGTCTGGGTCAGATTTAATAATCTGACCCGGCCTATGTTTGGTGGAAAAGCTGGGTGGAAAGGGAGGGCTTTCACTTAAGCCCCCGCACGCGTTATCGCCGTGGAGCGTGCTGTGAATAGGGGTGGACGTGAACCGAGCCAGTTCGTGAGTAGCTCGGGCTCGGCTCGACCTTTTACCGGCTCGAGCTCGTTTATACCGAGCTTGAGTCAAACTCGAATACATAAAAGAGTTCGATTTGTCTCCCGAGCCGAATTCGAGTTATATGGTGTTCGGCTCGTTAGCTTGAAATCCAGCTCGTGAAAAGTATTTAATGACTCTTAATGTATACTATTTTCTAGTTTTATCCGATGGATCATGATGTAGGATAACACTGACATTTAATAAGTCTCATTCAATTTTTTTTTTCCCAATTTTACCCAAATACAATGAGACCTTATGAGGAATACTAAATACTATTTTTAATGACAATTCAGCAATAAAATTGGGGTAACTTTGGAAATCTATAACTCCATCTCTCGATAAGGGAGTTCTCTCCCATTTATGAGAGTAGAGCTTCGAGCCATCGTTTCTTAGAGAGCATGGGTCAGTCGTTTCTCAGAATGGGGTTTCGAAGCCTTGAAGAACCGCAACGTCCGGCGACCATCTCACGGAGAACGACGACCATTTAACTGAGATGGTGACCATCTGACGGAGAACAACAACCATCTTACGGCAAACAGTGACTATCGAAGAACTACCACCATGGAGAACCGTAACAACACAGCAACAACCAGAAAATGAGAAAAGATTTTTTTCCCTGCATCTTCTATTTTTTTCTGCAACACAACGAGCCAGCTCGAGCTCGAGCTCGAATTCGATAAACTAATCGAGCTCGAATTCTATAAACTAATCGAGCTCGAGTTCGAGCTCTGCTCAAGGCTCGTCATCGAGCTCGAGCCCGAGCTCGAGTTAGTGTTTTTTACGTCGAATCGAGCCCGAACTTAGGGATGTTTGGCTCGGCTCGGCTCAAATCCACCCCTAGCTGCGAACAACAGCTATTGGCTATGCGTATCAGTACGCACAACTGTTGTTCGCAGCAGATCTGGGGCCCTCACAGGAGCCAAATCTGCTTTCAGAAACCGTCAGAGGCATGCCGAAGTGATGGTCTTTTCTCGTCAGAGGTGGGCCCATGCAGGGCCCGAGGGCGTGGCACAGTGTTGCACCCTAGGCCCAGCAAATCCGGTCTCAGACGAGTTTTGCTCCGACCCTGAGTCGGACCTCAACCTTCACCCAAACTCATAGGGGTGGCTTTGAGCCGAGCCAATTCGCAAGTAGCTCGGGCTTGGCTCGAGCTCGTTAATTACGAGCCTGAGTTGAACTCAAATAGATAAAAAAGTTTGTTAAGTTTTTTGAGCCGAATTCGATTTCTCAATAATTTGGCTCGTCGGCTCGTAAGTCAGCTCGTCTCTTTAATTTAATATTTTTTATTAAATATTTTAATATATAAAAAGTCAGGCATTTATAACTTACTTATTTGACGTAAATATTTTTTGAAAAGTCTCTATTTTATTTAATATTTTATTATTTTCAAAAAGACAGCTTTTATTTCCTGTTCTTTTTCGTCTTCTGTCTTTACCCTTCATCTTCTTTTTATTTTCTTTCAAGCACAAAGCTTCTTTCTTGGTTTTTCTTTTACGAACCACTCGAGCTCGAGCTCGAGTTCGACAAAATCAAACGAGCTCGAGCTCGAGCTCAGCTACAAGCTCGTGGCCGAACCGAGCTCGAACATGCATACGTTCGGGCTCGGCTCGGCTCAAATCCACCCCTACCAGCTCATATGACTATATGAGTCGGTTTATGTTTCATGTACATCTTCTTTCCTTTTAAGTTTGACATTGACTCTTATAAGTACTTTGATTGAATAAAATGTTTCAAATTTTTAATCTATGAGGAAAACCCATTAGAGGTAATATAAAGGTTGGGTCTTTTTGGGTAAAAAATATTTTAATTGAAATCGCTTTAAATTAATAAGATGTAAATTGATGGGATTTCTCTAGTGAGAGTTTTTATGTGCTCTTGGATGTTTGTTTTTTAAAAATGTTCTTATGTTGATACAGATGTTAACGAGGTGTTCCAACACCATATAAAACTTTACGATCAAATTATTTACAAGAAAATAATAACACGAAAGCATGAAATGACACAAGATATGCTATTGTAGTTCAAAGGCATGTTCCTTCTATGTGGCACTATGGTCTATGGTGATAATGAATCCACTAATAATGTTTACATAAAATGGGCTTATATGAACAACATACATTTATCAATGCCTTCGAAGACTACAAAATTCATTAATAAATACCTTCAAAGAAACACCTTAATAAACTCCTCAATTATCACCCTACACCAGGTATCAATTTTACCCAATTACTCGATTATCCATTCATTTGAACTCTTATTGGATGGATAAGGAATGATTTATTTTTATTTTGGTTACCCGATTAACCAATTTTTAAATTGCTCGATTACCCTATTTTATTTGAAATAGGTATGGATAATGTCTATTCCACACCCAATTACCCAATTACACAAATTGGTAATTTGGTAATTTATTTATTATATATATTTTATTTTAATTAATCTTACTTATTATTTTCTTAATATAATTTTTAAAAAATTTATTGATATTTATTGTAATTATGAACATAATATTAGAGTTATTCTTTAAGATTTTATTTGTAAATTTTTATTTATATTAATTATATTTTTTTAAAAATTGTTGATATTTATTAAGGTTTATATAATAAAAATAATATTTACCCATATATTTACCCATTTACCCCCAGGTAATCGGGTAAAAAATTTGGATTTGGAGTAACAATTCTTAATTCAGGCAAAACGATTAACAGGTAATGGACAAGGTAATTGAAACGGGCAACTTGAAATACTCATTACATGTTTCAATTGTTATCTAATTACACCCCTATACACCAAACTCCCTCTTACTGTATGTTTTCCTTACGGGGTTTAGTGCATTGAGAATTTGGGAGACTTCGCTATATGAACAAAGTAATTAATAAATTCTACTGATTGATAAATAAGTATTTTATTTCAAGTTATTGTTGAATTATTCTAGAGAGAGAAAAATTAAAAAATTATTATTTTTATATAAATACAAAGAATTTATCTTTTCTCTATATGAATAATTTTTATATAATGCATTAGATGATCAATATTTATTTAGTAAACATAATTTTATGTTTTTATACAATGATCCTACTATTTGATTAATTTACTCATTATAAGAACGAACTTTTGCGAAGACCGACAATTATGGTCCAAATCAGCACCGCATGGTCCAAATCAACACCGCATGGCCCGGGTCAACAAGTCAAATATTGACCTCAGTCAACCGATGAAATCAAGCCATCAATCAAGCCTCGACCGAGCAACGGCTGAGATCAAAATTGCCATGTCATCAGCCTACATGGACGACAAGTCATACAACGAAGCCACATAATCAGTCTACACATGGATCTTGCCTCGGTCTAAGACAATCCCACACTTCAAGGGAGATGCTACAAAGAAGCGGTCGAAATAAGTTATAACTGCTCCGACAAACCAGGTCCACACCGTTAAAGTTCAAATAAGCCTATAAAATAATAGGCTCAGGACAGAAAGAGGATCGATCCCAGAATCCAAAACCAAGAGCTCAGAGAAATAGAGAGACACCGAAATGCAAAGACGTATGTCCAAATTCCCCAAAAATCCCAAATCACCACCCCAAATCTGAGAGAGCAACAAGCATTCCTGCCGTTGTCTCGCAATCAAATTGCTGTGAGCCAATCAGAATACTAAATTTTTCGTAGAGCTTAGGCGAAATTCAAGTTTGTTTCGTCCGTTCGTGAAGAAGACGTACGTTGATTGTTCGTGTCTATTCAGAGATCGTTTGTGCTTATTTGGAGATCGAATCAAAGGAGTTCTAGAAGTCGCGCACCCACACAATTACCTTGAAATTACCAAATTACCCTTCAAATTATTTTGTATACTGTACATCGGAGGCGTGTTTTTCGGTCCACATATTGTACTCGTTTACAAATTTGGCACGCCCGGTGGGACCCTTCTACCTTTCATCTCTTTCTCCAATCTACCAGTTCAAATGGCCGGTTCTAACACCAACAACAACGACAAGGCTGCTACCAAAACCCCAACTGCCGGAACCAGCTCGTCACCGGCACCAAGAATGACCGATCCTTTGGTCACCTTCCCTCGCCGTCCACGTACACCAACCGCTGCTGCTGCCAGCCAAGCCAGAGGGATTCGTGCATCCCAGATCCCTGTGGTCATCCGTTCAATACCAACTACCAGATATGTCACGGGATCCCTACCAACCATGAACGCTGTGCAAATTCAGCCGCAAGCAAGTCAAGCTCCAGTCAGTCCCATAGTTTCTCCAACAAGGGTCCATCCCTCGAGGAGCTATTCGGCAGTTCTGACATCTCCACCACCGATCAATCCAGTGGCCAGCCCGGTGGCAAGCCCAGCAACAAGCTCTCCAACGGTGAGCCGGGTCCCTGCACTGATCACGCATTTCGAAGGAAGGCATATCATTCCTTCTCCCGTGAGATCGGCTGCATTATCTGGGGCACCTCTTGCTCCAAGTCCTTCCCCCACGTCTCCAGTCATCAGGGTCTCCACGATGATGACACAAACCAAGACGGTGGAGAACAACTGGCAGAACTCCAAGCTGCCAAGAAAGAAAGGGACGAGCAGCTGAGGGAAAGAGACCTGTAGAGAGATCTCCAGATCGCTACAATTCTGCAGAAGTTTGAGCAAATCGCAGATCGCTTGGGAGCTTCCTCCCAACCCAGAAATGATGATGGTCAGGCAGGACCCAACACTGCTGCCAATCCTGTTACGATCCCTCCATCACCCATCATTCGTCCATCCCCGGCTCCCGAAATCCCACCAATGAGCCAGGAACCACTGCCCGAAGAACCAAGGGCGCTATCCTACGGCACCCTGCAAGAAATGATCTCTAATGCAGTGGAGCAGAAGGTACAAGCCAAAGGAGTTAGATCTCAAGACTACACTAGGCTCTAGTCCTGACGGATCCAGGCCACCCTTATGCCTGCCTCTTATCATCCGCCTAAATTCCAGCAATTCAGGGGGGACGGCAACCCGAAACAGTACATTGCCCACTTTATTGAGACCTGCAACAATGCAGGAACGTACAGTGACCTTCTGGTCAAACAATTTGGACGATCCCTCAAAGGGAATGCATTCGACTGGTTCATTGAGCTCCCAGCCGAATCAATCGACAGCTGGGAACAACTGGAGAGCGAGTTCCTTAGCCGCTTCTATAGCACGAAGCGAACAGTGACACTGGTGGAACTCAGGAATTTGAAACAGCGCCAGGGAGAGAAAGTGATTGAATACATCAATCACTGGCGTAACCTGAGTCTCAACTGTAAGTAGAGCACCTCCTTATCCACACAGACATCCATCGACATGTGTATTCGAGGGATGAATTGGACTCTGGTATACTTCTTACAGAGTCAGAAACCGAGGGACTTCCAAGAATTGGCGATTGAGGCGCATAACATGGAAATCCTTATCCAAAAAAATGGAGAAGGAAAAGCTCCAATGTCTGAGGTTGACAAGAAGCCAAAGTTCGTAAAGAAAGAGTACAAAGCTCCTGCAAAAGAAGCGCTCGCCACCAACATCGTCGAACCGCAAAAGATTACGGCGACCCAAAATCAAAGTACGGGGAATGACTGGAAGCCAAATGTCAGTCGACTCACCGGCGGTGCACCCCGTCAAAAATTCACATTAAAGGATGTTCCCCGATTCTGATGTTCCAGGCATGCTCGAACAGCTCTTGGAGAAAAACATGATGCAACTTCCAGAAGCCAAAAGGCCAGAAGATGTTGGGAAAAGCTCAGACCCCAACTATTGCTAGTTTCACAGATTAGTACGCCATCCTACCGAAAAATATTTTGTCCTGAAGGACAGAATACTCGAGTTAGCGACGCAAGGTCGCATCATCTTGGAAACCGACGACAACACCGCGGCTTCCCACACTATTTTCGTCCAATCAGATTCCTGCACCAGAACAAGGAATTCAAGAACGAACAGAAAAGTCCTCATCCCGCGCACCGTAGGATCCAGACCGCAACCCGCTGTAAAAGACAAGGAAGGGTGGGAAGTAGTAACCTGCAAAAAGAAATTACTTCCTGAAACCTCGGTAAAGATATTCATCAAGGGGTATGCGGTAGAAGAATAAAAAAGAAAAGTCCAGAAGAAAAGAAGAGGCCGAAGGTACAAACGTAAATCTACCCCTGACAAAATCAGAGAAAAGGCTTATCAAAGGAAGCCAAAGCCGATCACTTTGGCTGATTTCTTCCCAGCCGAATTCCTGACGTCAACCCCTGCATTGGTGGCCACCTGTTCACCCCATATGGTCAAGCAAAGGCGTGAAGGGAAGGCTCCATGGGGTCCACCGATGATATCCACACGTGCTTACAGGACGTGTCTATCACAAATGCCGTACATGATGACCTAGATTTTCCAATCAGATCTAGACAAGCTCTCATCAAATTCGTCGCCGCTAAACGACTGGCATGCCGAAGTCAATCAATTGAGGATGTGGAGGCACGATGAGCCAAAAGTCGGTTTATCTTCTAGCACATTGAAGGAAGAACAACCAACGGAGCCACCACAAATCAAGGAAGCTCATTCAATTTCCATCTCCTTCAAAGAAGTAGACATGCTGCTCGGAGAAAGATCTCATAATCGACCTTTGTTTGTTTCTGGAGCTGCTATCAAAGACAGGTGGATCAACCACATACTTCTCGATAGCAGGTCAGCCGTAAACATTCTGCCAATCCAAACTTTGAAAAATGTCGGGTTGGTCACCAATGATCTCCAGGCCAGTTCATTGATGATTCAAGGCTTCAATCAAGAAGGACAACGAGCATTGGGAACAATCAGACTGGAATTGCAAATCGGAGACATGATTTCGCACGTGCTATTCCACATAATTGACGCTCGCACATCTTATAATGTGCTGCTCGGGAGGCCCAGGCTACACAATAATAAGGTCGTTCCTTCAACCCTTCATCAATGCTTTAAATATTATCAGGATGGAGAGGAAAAAACAGTGTTCGCAGACGAATGCCCTTTCACAGAGGCAGTAGCTTCCTTCACAGACGCCAAGTTTTACTCAAAAGAAAAAGCTACCACTTCGAGTAAAACTAGTTCTTCCAAAGCTGTCAAAGATAAACAGGCCAAGGGGCAGACAGAGGAACCAATTCTCAGATACATTCCTCAATCAAGAAGGAAAAAGGGGGAATCTCCGTTCACTATTTGTGATCGAGAAGAACCAGCAGAGAAATTGAAGGCCTTAAAAGGCACTACTACTATCCCTCTGCCCAAGCTCAATAACTGGGGCATCCTTGAAGAGAAGCGGAGTCTACCTGAGCTCCCTAAAACCTGGACGCAAGGGTTTGATCCCAACGCTTACAGAATGATGGCAAAGGCAAGGTCCGGGTTCTCTCCTAGACAACTGCAAGAGAAACCGGTGATGGTCGTTCAAAACCTGTCACCAACCCAAAAAAATATCCAGGCGCAGGTTTATTCAATTCCCTCTAACCGACATGGGCTTGGCTATCAGGAATACGAACCTGTTGTGATCTCTGGCAAGGCCAGTGTCAATCAGGTAACAACCAAAAGAAAGGCGGCCACCTCAGAAGGAACCCGGACATAAGCTTTTGATCGAATCGGCATCCCAGAACCTCAAGTCTCGGCCTTTGTCCGATTGGGTCAAGAAGAAAACAGATGTTTGAACATTCCCTCAATACCAGGTAATGAGCCTAAATCCAAAGGTACGAAGATCTGGCGAAAAAAGGGGCAAGAAGAAAACCCTGAACCAAATGTCACTCCAACAACAACAAAAAAGCAAGGAGTATTCAAAAGATTGGGGAAGTCGAGGGAGCAACCCAAAAAGACTGTCTTCCAGAGACTTGGGGCACCCACGCGAATTCTAGTAAGCCAAAGACTGGGGAAAATGAGGGAAAGATCTTCCAAAAGAACAACGACAGAGAGCGATGAAGTCACTCCGTTAAATACTCTGGTGGTGATCTATTTGTCATCAAAGAAAAGAGATGTGGAAGAAGAAGAAGCAGTTGCTGTCCACCATATCTCGATTGGCGAAGGTGATGATCCAATTCTTGAGGAAGAGCTGGAAGAAGCACCTGCAATCTTCGAGGAAGGCAGCCAAGCAACGATCGACCAATTGAAGAAAATAAATTTGGGTACAGAGGATGATCTAAGGCCCACCTTTTTGAGTGCTTCACTAACTGTAACAGAAGAAAAAGATTATGTTACTTTACTCAGTGAATATAAAGATGTTTTCGCTTGGTCGTATACTAAGATGCCTGGGCTTGACCCTACAATTGCAATCCACAAACTCGCCATCAAATCCGGAGTCAAACCAGCGAAGCAAACCCAAAGACGGTTTCGTCCTGAGCTTGTCCCAGAAATTGAGAAGGAAGTCGACAAACTCCTCAAGGCCGATTTCATTCGTGAAGTCAAGTACCCAAGCTGTATCGCCAATATTGTACCAGTGAAGAAGAATAATGGGCAAATTCGAGTCTACGTCGACTTCAGGGACTCGAATAAAACATGCCCAAAAGATGACTTCCCACTCCCCATCACCGAATTAATGTTAGATGAAACAACGAGACACGAGGCCTTGTCATTTATGGACGGATCTTCCGGCTACAACCAAATTTGGATGGATCCAAAAGACGAGGAAAAGACGGCGTTCTGCACACCAAAAGGTATTTTTTGTTATAAAGTAATGCCGTTGGGTCTGAAGAATGCAGGGGCCACCTATCAAAGGGACATGCAAAGGATATTCGACGACTTCCTGCACAAATTCGTGGAATGTTATGTCGACGATTTGGTCGTCAAAACCAAATCAAGGGACGACCACTTAAAAGACTTGCGAGCTGTCTTCGAACGTCTGAGACGGTATCAGTTGAAGATGAATCCACTGAAGTGCGCCTTTGGGGTTTCATCCGGGAAATTCCTCGGATTTGTGGTCAGACACAGAGGCATCGAAATCGACCAGACCAAGATCGATGCCATCCAATGAATGCCTGAACCAAAGACTCTGTTGGAACTAAAATGCCTTCAGGGGCATCTGGCTTACATACAACAATTCATCTCAAATTTGGCCGAAAGATGTCAACCCTTCAACCGTCTCATGAAGAAGGACACACCCTTCGAATGGGATGAATCCTGCCGACGGGCATTCCAGAACATCAAAGATTACCTTATGAAACCACCAGTGTTGATGGCTCCATCTCCAGGAAAGCCACTCCTCCTATACATCGCGGCTCAAGAGAAGTCCCTGGGTGCCCTTCTCGCCCAAAATGATGACCAAGGAAAAGAACGCCCGTTGTATTACCTAAGCCGCACAATGGTCGGGGCCGAACTCAATTACTCCCCGATCGAAATGACGTGCCTCGCGCTCATCTTCGCCATCCAGAAGCTTAGACACTATCTGCTCGCACACTTCACAAATTTGATCTCTCGGGCAGATCCCCTCAAATACATCATGTCCAGGCCCATGCTCTCGGGACGGCTTGCCAAATGGGCATTGTTGCTCTCCGAGTTCAAAATCAATTTCATCCCACAGAAGGCCGTTTAAGGACAAGGATTGGCAAATTTCCTAGCCGATCACCCCATCCTAGCAGAATGGGAGATAAGTGAGAATCTGCCCGATGAAGAAGTTTTCTACATCGAAGTGTTACCCCCATGGAGGATGTATTTCGATGGCGTTGCACGAAAAAATGGAGCAGGCGCTGGCGTTCTTTTCATGTCCCCAAACAACGACCTAATGTCGTACTCCTTCATACTATCTCACTGCTACACAATCAATGAGGCCGAGTACCAAGCCATAATCCTTGGTTTGGGTATGGCTATCGAAATGAGCCTTAACCGGCTAGAAATCTTCGGCGACTCAGCCCTGGTGATCAAGCAAGGCGACTTCGAAGTCAGGAAAGACGAACTAGTGCCTTATCAAAAAGAGGCCCAAAGGCTACTGCAGAAAATCCCAAATGTGACCCTGGGTCATGTGCCGCGAGCCAATAATAGCCAAGCGAACGCATTGGCAGGAGTCGCTGCAAGTCTAGCACAATTCGATGCACGACCCGAGCGGATCCCCGTATGCGAAAGATGGGTAGTACCTATCTTGGAAAAATCATCAGGGGAGGAAGAAACCAATCGAAGAAGAAGATTGGCGTTGACAATTCCTCGATTACTTAGAGCACAAGAAACTACCCAAGGAACTAAAAACTCGGTCTTATGTACGAAGAGTGGCACCTAAGTTCTGCTTGTTCAACAAGACACTGTACCGACGATCCTACGACGGTATCCTACTCAGATGTGTCTCTAAAGAAGAAGGACAAGCCATCTTAGCCGAAGCACATGGAGGAATCTGTGGAGCCCATAAAGCGGGCCCCAAACTACATCTTCAAGTCAAACAACTAGGCTACTACTGGCCTACAATGCTGAGAGACGCGATGAAATTAGCACGACATTGAACGACATGTCAACTCCACGCTAATTACATTCATCAACCGCCCAGCCCTTTACATCCGACAGTGGCCTCCTGGCCATTCGAAGCATGGGGTATGGACATTATAGGTCCAATCACCCCAAAATCATCTGCAAATCACCAGTATATACTGGCCGCCACCGATTATTTCTCTAAGTGGGCAAAAGCGGCAGCTTACAAAGAAGTCAAAGCTACCACCGTGGTCGAATTTATCCAGACGCAAATCGTATATCGGTATGGTGTTCTGAGATACATCATGACTGACAACGATACCCCATTCCGTAACAAGACCATGGACAATTTCTGTGAGAAATTTGGCATCCAACAAAAGACGTCCACTGCGTACAACCCTGCTGCTAACGGCTTGGCAGAAGCCTTCAACAAAACCTTGTGCAAAATATTATAAAAGACAGTCGCAGGGAACAAGAAAGACTGGCATGACAGGCTTGGAGAAGCATTGTGGGCGTACAGGATCACATTCCGAACTCCCACAGAGTCAACCCCGTATTCGCTAGTCTATGGTGTTGAAGCCGTGCTGCCACTCAAGATACAAATTCCGTCACTGCGAGTCGCTCTTCGAGAAGGACTCACAGAAGAGGAGAATATCCGACTTCACCTACAGGAGTTAGAATCCCTTGACGAGAGGCTCTTAGAAGCATAGCAAAGGCTTAGCCCCCCTCACTCGCGCTTTCAATAAAAAATTTAAGTTGCGTTCCTTTCAAAAGGGAGATCTTGTCTTAGCCGTGCGCAGACCGATCATGGCCACAAGCAGAGATGGGGGAAAATTCGCACCTAAGTGGGAAGGACTGTTCATTGTTCAAGAAGTCTACACTAATGGTGCTTACAAGTTGGTCACTCCCGAAGGAAGAAGACTCCCAGCCATAAACGGTAAATTTCTCAAAAAATTCTATCCATGACGGAAGTTGTATTTCAAATGTAAAGTCTATAAATTAATGGGCCAAAATTCAATTACATGAAAAAAAGAAGGGGTCTACAAATCAAGAGGAAAAAGAAAAGATAAAAAAAAAAGCAACGAATAAAGGTCCTTCGCTATCTCCTGCTGCGACTCCGCAAAGGCAGCCCTCAACACCAGAAGAGTTGCCTCCTCAGATGCAATGAGAGTAGGCATGGCAGCGACCTCCTCCACCTTCAGCTCGGCTTCAAGAACGACCTCCTTTGCCTCCTGTACACTCTCTCGAATTTGCTCGACTTGGGTGGCAAAGTACACGATCTTAGTCTTCGTCGACTCAAATTGTTCCATGGCCAACTCCAGGCATTCCCGAGCATCTTCATGATCGAGTTCGGCCCGTGAAAGATCTTCAGCCGCTTCGTCCAAAGCCATCTCAGCATTGTCTAGCTTGGAAGTCGATACATCCAAAGCCTCACGAGCGTCGCTTTTGGCCGAAACCTTTGAAGTCCGACTCGCCTTCTGTTGGGTGTCTAGCAAGTGCACTAGGTCAGCAAGTAATATAGACTCGAGAGTCCAGATATCGATCCCACAGAGACCTTGATGAGAATTCTGTTCAAGCAAAGATTTTTCTACTAATTGAGGTGAAGAAATTGTTTTGATTTTAAAAGCTAAAAAGAAAAAAGAATTAAACTACTGGAAAAACTTATAGAGATGAGATGTTGGGGAAGAATGTCAATTCCTCCTAATGGTTAACATGCAAAACTCTGATTTTATAGCTCAAATACTTTTACCTTGACTTAGCTTTTGAAAACCTAGTACCCATATTTAGGAAATAACTTTCACTTATTCTTTGAACTCCTTCATAAACCGGAACATTCAAATCCTAAGTGCATAAATATAAAAGCTTGAAGATTAACTCTCTTATTCAGAACAAGAGTTTAATAAGTCACATCGCTTTCCACTAGTCTCCTTTTTAAACCGAAACAATCTAGTTTAAAAGCGAGTTGTTTTAGAAAACAAAGAATCATATAACTAACCCAAATCTCTACTGAATTTTAACTTCTCTATTTGAACCTCATTAAACTTCAGATATCAATTTAAATTATAAATAAGCAATGCACTCAGATTCTAAAACAAAAGCAAAGTACTATATTGCTATAAAATTCAAAACTTAAACATGTAATAACTAGGAGTTCATGACTTCTCAAACAAAGAGAGACTACTCCATGATAATAGAATAAACACACAAAGAGGATTCAACTACAGCCATGAAAATAAGAAGAAAACAAGTACAGAAAACCACCTTTGAGGAACTGCCCTTAGCTTCAACTCCTCCTTGACTGAAATCTCTTCCTTCTCTCCAAAGTACCAAGAGGTCGTGTAAGACTCCCTATGGACTTTCTCTCCTCTCCAAACTAACTAAAAAAAAATAAAAACCTAAACTACAAACTATTCTAAGAACTGGAACTCGGAACTGGATGAAAACTGGATGATCAACTCTCTTCCTCGGACCTCTATTTATAGTTGAAGTTCTATCCATGGGTATGAATTATGCCTTACCGACCTCAGATTTGATTGAAATTACATAAGAACCTTCCTTCTATGGTCCTTGCCTTGCTCAAGAAATTTGAGTTCAATCTGAGTTGGCAAACTCGAGATATGATGTGAAGAAGTTGCTTGATTCTGCTGCCAATTCCAGCACTGGGTCTACCACTTTGGAAGTGTAGAACTTGAGAAACCCGACTTGTCTTTGCCTGAATTTTCGTGATATTGTCCTAATTATTCTCAGGAATCTTCAGTCCAAATTTGGCTTCAATTGGACCACAGAAACTCCAGATATATTGTTCATAAATTTCGGACTCAACTTCTTCTCTTGGCAGCAGTTTCCTTCTTTGAATTGATCTTCACTTCATGGTCATTCAAAGCACTTAAAACTCGAATATATTTCCTTAAAATCTTCCTGGATACCCTCCTTAGACACTTAGGCCTTATTTTCCCAAGTTTAGGCTTGATTGGTTGTCAGGATCCCGAGACTTTTGTGACTTTGTGTTGCTGAGTAATCTGCGCGGTCGCAAAAAAAAAAAGCTTTAAAATGGCGCGGTCGCGCCACTGGAGCAGAGTTTCTTCTAAGTTCTCGAATGGAAAGAGTTCTGGTCATGTTTGGCATCTCAGTAAGCCTTCTGCCTCCATTTTGGCGCGGTCGCGCCATTTTCTGGCGCGGTCGCGCCGGTCTCTGCAACATTGTACCTTTATGCACTAAAATCCTCATATCTTCTTCATTTTAGCTCCGATTTTGATGATTCTTATTGCGTTGGACTCGTGAGAGAGAATAGATTAATATGAGACATATTTAATTAAATTTTGATGAATATTGACTTCAAAATATAATTTCCAATTCCAATTGAGGCTTAAAAATAGTGTCATTTAGACACTTATCACCTTCTTTCCAGCCAAATTCTCTGCTTCCTTTAGAGCTTGGAGCTTCTGGGCGTGGCCCTGTAAGCAAGTCACATCATGACGCAGCTCCCGTAACCTACTGATGATGAACTCTGCATCAGCAGCCAAAGATGTGTCGCGCACTGCATCTTGTGATAACATGCGAGGGGCTATTTGGTCCTTCCTGACCTGTAGCATCACACCCTCAATGTGAGATAACAATTGTTGCGACGGAGTCGCCAGGGAAGTCGAGACAGGCGGTGCAGGCAGTGCCAGAGAAGTGACTGTGTTCTGTGCGATTAAAGCTTCCTCAACAACTGTAGCTTCTTCTCGAACGACCGGAATTGGAGCTTCAATAGCTGGAACTTCCTCCCGAAAGGCTGGAGCTGGAGTTTCTTCTTGAACAACCGCCGCAGGAGCTTCTTCCTCAACAGCTGAAGCCCTTTCTTGAAGAACCTCGATCACTTCCTCGGTCGGAGCTGGAGTTTCTTCCTCGAACAGTCTCGATAGGAGGGTAGGTCTCTGGCGGACAAGAAGTCTGAGGCTCTGTCTCCGAGATTGGAGGAAGGAAAGTCGGCGGCGGAGCAGGGAAAGAAGCAGGCGGAGCTTCCTTGCGTGGCTTCTTCTTCATAGAAGTAGAGGCGTCGTTTAGAGTAGTAAGTGGTGCCCTCTTCTTATTCACCTAAGAATTGAAGAAAAATGTTAGAAAGCACAGCAAAACAAAAGCACTTACAGTTATGGTGCGACTTACCGAACACGCGCCAACTTGCTTCTTGCCCTTCGATCTACGTTGGCGACGAGGATGAGACCGATCGCTGTTATAATCCTCCTCCTCTTCACTATTCTCTGCAGCAGAAACAGTCGGTGCCGACTCGAGTCGATTTTGCTGGGAAGACGCAAAACAGTGAGAATGAAAAAAAAAAAAAAAAGGGGGGGGCCTCAAAAAAACGGGGGCCATATGCTCTTTCCTCCAATTATATTATGCGAGTGTGGTCCTAGGGTCTCGAGTTGGTTCACCAGGCAGAGGCAAATCAGGTCGACCACAAGGACGGGCAACGCTAGCACTCCTAAGGGTCATCAATTCGGACAGAGAGGCGGCATCCTGCTGACTAGCCTTAACCCCCAAATCCCCAGGCAAATCTTCATATCTTCTTCATTTTAGCTCCGATTTCGATGATTCTTGTTGAGTTGGACTCCTGAGAGAGAAAAGATTAATCTAAGAAATATTTCATAATTTTATGATGAATATTGACTTCAAAATATAATTTCCAATTCCAATTGAGGCTTAAAAATAGTGTCATTTAGACACTTATCACAACCCCAAACTTAAACCTTTGCTCGTCCTCGAGCAAAACTAAAAAAAATGAACCAGAGTTATCACCAATCATCAAATTTTAAGAAAAATTAGTGGGGTTACCCTTTCAAAGCATCAATCAAAGATTACTCATTCAAACCTCTCCTATTCTTGGTTATCCTATTTAGTCAAGACATGATCAAGCTATCTTCTGCCATACATACCACTTTCCCTTGCATGCGAGCATTTCAAATTGAACAACATAAGCCAACCATCAGTATAATCTCCACTAACATGAAGGAATTTCAAAATTATGATCAAAAGGTCTTATATAGGTTGTAATTGGGAATGGGTAATGGGTAAGAAAACTATTAAGGATAAAATTATTTAGAGGTCAGTCCTCCTCTTCATATCCATGTCCCATCTTCCTGAGCATGAACCATCTCTAATTGTAGCACACCACCCCAAACTTAAAAATTTGCTTTATCATCAAAGTAATTAAATAAAACAAAGATATTTGTACCTTCTCCTTAATCACAATCACTGCCTCATCTCTCAAGGAAAAGCTCCCTTTATCGCTTTTTATCTTTTTTTTTTTTTTTTTTTGGCTTTGTTTGGTGTCTAGCTTACCTTGCCGGTTGACTCAAAGTCACAAAGCTTGCTGAGGCCCGAGACCCGGTGCACACACTAGGTGGCCTTTCTCCTAACTCAAAACTTTTTCTGTTTATTATTTTTTTATTATTTTTTTCACTTTGATAAGTGTCTAAATGACACTATTTTTAGGCCTCAATTAGAATTATAAATTTTATTTTGAAGTCAATATTCATCATAATATTATGAAATACGTCTCATATTAATCTTTTCTCTCTCAGGAGTCCAACGCAACAAGAATCATTGAAATCGGACCTAAAATGAAGAAGATATGAGGATTTTCGTGCATAAAGGTACAATATTGCAGTGACCGGCGCGACCGCACAAGTTTGAAGACAAAATCTGGCGTGACCATGCTAGAACATGGCGCTACTGTGCCACCAGAATGGCGTGACATCGCCACCAGAATGGCACGACCGCGCCACCAGAATGGCACGATCGCGCCACCAGAATGGCGCGACCGCACCAAAATGGAGCTAGAAGGCATATGAAGTTTCCAAACACGACCAAAACTCTTGCCATTCAAGAACTTAGAAGAATCTCTGACAGAGTGGCGCGATCGCGCCAGGTTCAGGCATATTTTTGGCGCGACCGCGCCATGGACTCAGAAATACAAATTCTCTAACATCTCATGATTTTGTCAAGTAATCAAGATGAAACGTGGAAGGAAGAGTCTAAAGTGTATAAGAAAGGTGTCCACGAAGTCTCTTGAGGAAATTGATAAATATCCTAAGAGGTTTGAATCCTCAAAGAGATGAAATTCTATTCTTGATTAGGAGACTGCTGTAAAAGGCAATTAGAGTTCGAGATTGAAGATGCCATATCTGGAGATTCTGAGTTCCAATTGAAGCCAAATTTGGACTGAACATTCCTGAGGATTCTAAGGATCATATCACAAAAATTCAAGCAAGTCCAAGTCTGGGTTCTCAAGTTTCATATTTTCAAAGTGGTGGACCCAGTGCTGGAACTGGCTGCAAAATTATGCAACTTCTTCACATCATATCTCGAGTTTCCCAACTCAGATTGAACTCAAATTTTGTGAGCAAGGCAAGGACCATAGAAGGAAGGTTCGTATGTAATTTTAGCCAATTCTGAGGTCGAGAAGGTATAATTCATACCCCTGGACAGAGACCAATTTACAAGGCCAGGGCAGCAGGACAAGTATAAATAGGGGTCCGAGGTAGAGCACAAATGATCGAGTTCTATTATCCAGTTTTTATCATTCAGTTCTTAGTTTAATTTCCAGCTTTGTAGTTAGTTTAGAGAGAGGAGAAGGTCCAGAGGGAGTCTTACACGACCTCTGGCCACTTTGAGGGGGAAAGGTGGAGATTTCAGCTTAAGGAGCAAGAGTGACCAAGAGCAGCCTTCCAAAGGAAGTTTCTGTACTTAGTTATTTTTCTTTCATGGCTGTTATCAAAATCTTGTTGTGTATTTTTAATTCCAGTATGGATTAGTCATTTTTAGTTGGGCGTCCATGACTCCCTAGGCATGTAATGAGATTGATACTTTATAATCTATTTGGTTTTCAATTTGGTGCATGAATGAGTTTTCCAATGTGTATAATCCTTGATTCATTCTTGCTGTCTGCTATGTACTGGTTATAAGGTGACGCTAGACTTAAGGTAAGACATGCTGATAGGGTTGTACAAGTCTTTATGAGTTCATACACTAGGTAGATCAACTAATCCTTGGGTTAATCCTTGACCTTAAAGTAATACCCTGTTGGATTAGATTGATTTGTCTATGACACAATGAGCTTCATGTTTATGCTATCAAGTAGAGTCGATCATGCTAGCTAGGTTTACTCTAGGAGATAGAAACAGGTCATGCCGATGCGGATTGTAGCCATGGTTTTATAAGCTCGTCAGAAATTAATTTCCAAAACTTAATTTCCATTCAATCTCAGAAGTGTCTAGGGAGGGAATTGGATTCCCAACGTCTCTTCCATACTGATTTTATCAAAAGCCCTTTCTTTGATATCTATAGGGTTAAGTAGATTAGTTTATTTTCTATTTTTATAACTCCTTTCCAATCGATTTCTCAAACTTTGGTTTTTAAACTAGAAAAACAATTATCTATTAGCTTGGTCCTTGTGGGACGATATTCGGACTTACTTAAGTCTATATTACATTGATTAGTCCTCTTGCTAGTGATTAGCTGGGATCACATCAAGTTTTTGGCGCCGTTGCCGGGGACCGATGTTTTTATAGTAATTGCTAGTTTTTAAAACTAGAGCTTTGAGTGTACTTTCTGTTTTCTTTTTTCTGTTTATTTTTTTATTTTTAGTGGACTGATGTGTTGTGTGCATGGATTTTGGTTTGCATAAGTCCACTAATGGAAGGAGACACCTTGAGGAGTATAATGATTTTTCTTACCCAAATCAAGCATGGAATTCTTTTCAGCACTCTAGAAATTTTTATATGCCATGTGATTTTTATGAGCAGCCATGTAGTTCTTTTGACAACTCATATAACACTCCCACCCATCCTGATGATATGCTTAACATGCAAAGTCAACTTGATTTACTTCAAAGGCAAGCTGATATCTTGCAACTACAAAGGAATTCTGTGAATTATTTTTGTGATGTGTGTGGAGGTAACCATGCTACTAATGTATGCAATATAAATTCAAGACCTAATTTTTCTAATTATGAGTTTAATTCCTGCAAGTTAGACCCATATGGCATTTCATACAACCAAGAAAAAGAGGAGCTACTAGTCACTGGGGCAGAATTGGAGGAAAACAGGAAATTGAGGCAAGCAATGTATGCAGAGTTGCAATCACTAAGGCAATCATTCACACTTCTAACCACTCAAGTGAATTAACTTAATCAAGATGCATATGAGAGACCTCAGGGAACTATGCCTAACAATTTTGAGGAGAATCCAAAAGAGCAAGAACAGTCCATACCCCTTGTGAGTGGAGAGATCCTATAAAAGCCTCAAACAAAAGAAACCTTGGAAGAGAGTATGTGCCCCTATGATTTAGAGGCTGAGGAAGAACCAATTGAAGAGGTAGTAGCTGAGGAGGAGGAAATATTCATCCCATTTCTTATCTTCCAACTAATTGAGCAAGAACTACAAGAATTAGTGGCTGAAGAAGAAAGCATGGCAGAAGTGGATGAGGTCAAAGAAGAAAAACCCATGGCTGAGAGAGTTGCAAAAGTGGAAGAGGTAGAAGAGAAATCCCAGCAAGGAGAAAAATCATTAGAGGTTGAAAAAGAAAGCATAGCTGAAGAATTAAATGAAAGGGAGGAAGAAGAAACCATAGGTCATATCATAGAACCTTCCCCTAAAAAGCCATTAGAGAATTGGGTAAAGAAAAAAGAAGAGAAAGGGCTCTCCTTTGATTTAGACTTATTCATCATCCCACATTATATACCTAGCCCAAAAATACAACTAAAAATTTTATTAGAGCTGGACAAGAGGATGAATGAGTGGCTGATATGTGTGAAGATATACTTCTTAGAAGCCACAAAGTCGAAAGAAAGGATTTTTAACTCAACATCAAAATTTGGTTGCTTTAGCATAAAGCATTGCGAGGGAAGAAAGGTCATGATGAATCAACTTGAATTGAATTTTCCTTTTGATCCAGGTGGAATGAAGCTACTGGTCTGGCAGAGGACCATAAACTTAGCGCTTCATGGGAGGCAACCCATGGTAGGAAAGTTAGTTTAGTTTTTCAATTCAATTGTCCTTTTTTTTTGAATAATCACTTTGTGTGAATCTTAGATCTTAGGTTTAGTTTTGTTTTAGTCATGCTAGGTTAGTATTTTAAATTTTTTTGGTTTGAATAAATACCAGAAAAAAAAAGAAGAAATTGTCTAAGGCACCTGTCCTTGAAAAATCTGGAATTTGAAAGCTAAGTGGAGTTGCATGAAGCCATGTTTTCAGCTATACTTGGTGTACTTCTAGATGTGTTTTTCAAAGTCTAAATGCAGAGATCAGAAGAAGGAAGTTGAGGCTATCATTCCCAACCATTCACAATAGCATCTTTCAAAAGAAAAGCCATCAGAACACTCAGGTAAACTCTGTGCAGAAAAGGCAGTGCAGCAACAACTCTATTCGAGCAGCCAACTTCAGAGCTGAATTCTGAAAAATCTGAAAGTGGATAGCAACAAGGAAAGGTAAGTAGTTATAGAGGGCACTTAGTAGATAAAATAGGGCCTGGTTTGAGGAATTTTCATTGAGTAGAAAGAGATTTATGACTGCTACAAGATGGGGAGTTAAAACTGTTTTCAAGCAAAATTTTTGGGTTGGAAAGTTTACTATCTTACTGTCTTTGAGCTGATTTCTAAAACTTTTGGTAATGGTTCTTGGAAAACAGTTTTGAATAAATTAAATTTCATACTTATTACTTTTCAGGAAACCCTTTTTCAGCTCTAGATGATAAGTGGTTAGGGAGATACAATGCTTGCAAAATACCCCCAACTCACTTTCTACCAAGAATTTTAGATTTGCTGCCAAGTTTTCAAATTTCTATATCTTTCATTTCCCTTGATGAAAATGCATGAAACCTATTTTATTGTGAACCTCTGACTCTTAAAAATATGCTCCAAGTGGAATCATTAAATTTTGCATTCAGAATTTCAATTTGTGAAGGAAAAGGTTGGCGCTCCCGAGCCAAATTCTGGAGCTCCCACGCCACATGTTTGATAAATTTCCGAGGCTTTACTACTCAGAATCATTCCATTCCAATTCTGACATGTTTGGCTTTAGGAGTTATAGGCCTTGGTAGAAGTTCATAAAATTATGAATTCGTTTGCAATAATTTTGTGCTTTGAATGATTCTAACCACTTTTGGTCAAGCATGAGGGCAGCTCAAGTTCGAATTCCACATGGTGCCTCAAGGAATCTGGAAGTTCAAGCAACCAAAATTCTCAGGGAAGTTTCTTACCCACTATCTTATTTGATTGAATTGAGCATAATGCAAACTTTTAAGTTTGGGGTGGGAAACCCAAATTTTGAATTCTAAGTTGGTTTTCTTTGTTTAGTTAGTCTCTTTGTTTTTGTTTTGAGTCAATACCAGAAGAATGTTTCTAAATCTGAAAAATTTTTTGAAAAATTTTGTGGGAACTCTGATTAGTGGATTGAGAAGATAGGTCTCATTCATTCTCTTGAGAAACATAATTGTTTGAATGTTTGGTTTTGGCATGAAAAAAGATGTCTTAGAAAGTGGTTTGATTGGTTGAATGCATTGAGCATCTTTATTTTGTACAATAGAACCAACCTGAAGGAAGATCGAGGCGAAATGAAGAGAGGTTTTTTAAAATTATGAAATGATCTAGGCATTTGTTTTAAATCGTTTGAGCCTTTTTAAGCCACCCACTTTAATGCACAAGATGCATCACCTTTTGTCAAATATTTTGAGCTGACAAGATCCCTGCTTTGTTTTCAATTCCCACGTTACATGAACCGACCTTTGTGATGAATAAACTTGTTTCTTACTGACCTATATTTCTCCAAATTATTGAAGTGTTCTGTTTGTATGAGCATGGACAAAAATCTGAAGTTATGGAGAAATAAGGACGGATGAATGAAGGATATAGAAATTATTTGAAAAAAAAGATAAGAAAGAAGAAGCAAGATGAATGAAAAGGGTTCTGGAATATCTGACAGGAAAAGTGAAAAAAAAAAAAAAAAAAAGAGAAAAAGAGGGCTGAGTTAGGAGAAAGGCCACCTTGTATGTGCACCGGGTCTCGGGCCTCAACAAGCTTAGGGACTCTGAGTCAACTGGCAAGGTAAGCTAGACTTCAAACAAAGCCAAAGCAAAAAAAAGGGTGAAAAAGAAATAAATAGAGCTTTTCCTTGAGAGATGAGGTAGTGATTGGGATTAAAGAGAAAGTGCAAATATCTTTTCTTTATTTTATTGCTTTGAGGACAAAGCAAATTTTTAAGTTTGGGGCGGTGTGTTACAATCAGAGATGGTTCATGCTCAGGAAGATGGGACATGGATATGAAGAGGAGGACTGACCCTAAAATTTTTATCCTTAATTTTCTCCTTACCCATTATCCATGCCCCATTACAACCTACAGAAGACCTTTTGATCATAATTTTGAAATTCCTTCATGTTAGTGGAGATTAGACTGATGGTTGGCTTATGTTTTTAAATTTAGACTGCTCACATGCATGGGAAAGTGGTATGTATGGTAGAAGATAGATTGATCGTGCCTTGACTAAACAGGATAACCAAGAATAGGAGAGGTTTGAATGAGTAAATCTTTGATTGATGCTTTCAAAGGGTAATCCCACTGATTTTTCTTAAACTCTGAGGATTGGTCATAACTCTGGTTATTTTTTTATTTTTTTTTTATTTTTATTTTTGCTCGAGGACGAGCAAAGGTTTAAGTTTGGGTTGTGACAAGTGTCTAAATGACACTATTTTTAGGCCTCAATTGGAATTAGATATTATATTTTAAAGTAAATATTCATCATAATATTATGAATTATGTCTCAGATTAATATTTTCTCTCTCAGGAGTCCAACGCAACAAGAATCATTGAAATTGGACCTAAAATGAAGAAGATATGAGGATTTTAGTGCATAAAGGTACAATGTTGCAGTGACCGGCGCGACTGCACCAGTTTGAAGACAAAATCTTGCGCGACTGCACCAGAAAAAGGCGCTACCGTGCCACCAGAATGGCGCGACCGCACCACAATGGAGCCTGAAGGCATATGGAGTTTCCAAACACGACCAGAACTCTTGCCATTGAAGAACTTAGAAGAATCTCTGCCAGAGTGGCGCGACCGCGCCTCGGACTCAGAAATACGAAATCTCTAAAATCTCGGGATTCTGACAAGTAATCAAGATGAAATATGGAAGGAAGAGTCTTAAGTGTATAAGGAAGGTGTCCATGAAGTCTCTTGAGGAAATTGTTGGAAATCCTAAGAGGTTTGAATCCTCAAAGAGATGAAGTTCTATTCTTGATTAGGAGACTGTTGTAAAAGGCAATTAGAGTCCGAGATTGAAGAGGCCATATCTGGAGATTACGAGTAGCAATTGAAGCCAAATTTGGACTGAAGATTCATTAGGATACTAAGGATCATATAACAAAAATTCAGGCAAGTCCAAGTCGGGGTTCTCAAGTTTCATATCTTCAAAGTGGTGGACCCAGTGCTGGAATTGGCAGCAAAATCATGCAACTTCTTCACATCATATCTCAAGTTTCCCAACTCAGATTGAACTAAAATTTCGTGAACAATGCAAGGACCATAGAAGGAAGGTTAATATGTAATTTCAGCCAATACTGAGGTCGGGAAGGAATAATTCATACCCCTGGAACGAGACCAATTTACAAGGCTTGGGCAGTAGGACAAGTATAAATAGGGGTCCGAGGCAGAGCACAAATCATCGAGTTCTATCTTCCAGTTTTTATCATTCAGTTCTTAGTTTAATTTAGAGCTTTGTAATTAGTTTAGAGAGAGGAGAAGGTCCAGAGGGAGTCTTACACGACCTCTGGCCACTTTGAGGGAGAAAGGTGGAGATTTCAGCCTAAGGAGCAAGAGTGACCAAGAGCAGCCTTCCGAAGGGAGTTTCTGTACTTAGTTATTTTTCTTTCATGGCTGTTATCAAAATCTTGTTGTGTAATTTTAATTCCAGTATGGAGTAGTCATTTTTAGTTGGGAGTCCATGACTCCCTAGGCATGTAATGAGATTGATACTTTATAATCTATTTGGTTTTCAATTTAGTGCATGAATGAGTTTTCCAATGTGTATAATCCTTGATTCATACTTGCTGTCTGCTATGTACTGGTTATAAGGTGACGCTAGACTTAAGGTAAGACATGCTGATAGGGTTGTACAAGTCTTTATGAGTTCATACACTAGGTAGATCAACTAATCCTTGGGTTAATCCTCGACCTTAAAGTAATACCCTATTGGATTAGATTGATTTGTCTATGACACAATGAGCTTCATGTTTATGCTATCAAGTAGAGTCGATCATGCTAGCTAGGTTTACTCTAGGAGATAGAAACAGGTCATGCCGATGCGGATTGTAGCCATGGTTTTATATGCTCGTCAGAAATTGATTTCCAAAACTTAATTTCCATTCAATCTCAGAAGTGTCTAGGGAGGGAATTTGATTCCCAACGTCTCTTCCATACTGATTTTATCAAAAGCCCTTTCTTTGATCTCTATAGGGTTAAGTAGATTAGTTTATTTTCTATTTTTATAACTCCTTTCCAATAGATTTCTCAAACTTTGGTTTTTAAACTAGAAAAGCAATTATCTATTAGCTTGGTCCTTGATGGATGATATTCGGACTTACATAAGTCTACATTACATTGATTAATCCTCTTACTAGTGATTATCTGGGATCGCATCACACCTTTCCTCTCAGATATTCCAGCACATTTTCAGTCATCTTGCTTCTTCTTTCTACTCTTTTTCGAAGGAAATTCTGTACCAATCCTTCAGCCCTCCTTATTTCTCCATAACTTCAGATTTTTGTCCATGCTCATTAAACAGAACACTTCAATAATTTGGAAAAATATAGGTCAGTAAGAAACAAGTTTATACATCACAAAGGCTGGTTCATGTAATGAGGGAATTGAAAACAAAGCAGGGATCTTGTCGGCTCAAAATATTTGACAAAAGGTGATGCATCTTGTGCATTAAAGTGGGTGGCTCAAAAAGGCTCAAACGGTTCAAAACAAGTGCCTAGATCATTTCATAATTTTGAAAAACCTATCTTCGATATGCCTCGATCTTCCTTCAGGTTGGTTCTATTATACAAAATAAACATGCTCAATGCATTCAACTAATCAAACCACTTTCCAAGACAACTTTTCTCATTCCAAAACCAAACATTCAAACAAATATATTCCTCAAGAGAATGAATGCGACCTGTCTTCTCAATCCACAAATCAGAGTTCCCACAAAATTTTCCAAAAGCTTTTTCAGATTTAGAAACATTCTTCTGGTATTGACTCAAAATAAAAACAAAGACTAACAAATCAAATCTAACTAAACAATGAAAACCAACTAGACTTTAAAATCTGAGTTTCCCACCCCAAACTTAAAATTTTGCATTTTGATCAATTCAATAAATGAGATAGAGGGTAAGAAACTTCCCTGAGAATGTTGGTTGCTTGAACTTCTAGATTTGTTGAGGCACCATGAGGAATTTGAACTTGAGCTGCCTTCAAGCTTGATCAAAAGTGGTTAGAACCATTCAAAGCAAAAAATTATTGCAAACGAATTCAGAAATTTATGAAATTTTACCAAGGAATATAACTCATAAAGAAGTATATACCAGAATTGGAATGGAATGATTCTGAGTTACATATCCTCGGAAATTGATCAAACATGTGGCACGGGAGCACCAGAATTTGGCGCGGAAGCGCCACTCTTTTCCTTCATACATTGAAATTCTGAATGAAAAATTTAAAAATTCCACTTGGAACATGTTGTTAAGGTTCAGAGGTGCACAATAAAATAGGTTTCATGCATTTTCATCAAGGGAATTGAAAGATAGACAGATTTGAAGACTTGGCAGCAAATTTGATATTCTAGGCAGAATGTGAGTTGGAGGCATTTTGCAAGCACTGTATCTCCCTAACCACTTATCATCTAGAGCTGAAAAAGGGTTTCTTAAAAAGTAATAAGTTTGAACTTTAATCGCATTAAAACAGTTTTCCAAGAATCATTGTAAAAAATTTTAGAAATCAGCTCAAAGACAAAAAGACGGTACTGTTCCCAACCCAAACTTTTTCCAGAAAACAGTTTTAACTATCCAAGTTGCAGCAGTCATAACTTCCTTTCTACTCAATGAAAATTCCTCAAATCAGGCCCTATTTTATCTACTAAGTGCCCTCTTGGACTACTTACCTTTCCTTGGTGGGTTCCACTTCCAGATTTTTCAGAATTCGGCTCCAAACTTGGCATCTCGAATAGAGTTGCTGCTGCACTGCTTTTCTGCACAGAGTTTTCCTAAGTGTTTTGATGGCTTTTCTTTTGAAGGAAGCTGTTGTGAATGGTTGGAAAAGATAGTTTCAATGTCCTTCTTCTGATATCTGCATTTAGACTTTGAAAAATACATCTAGAAATACATCAAGTATAGCTAAAAAAATGGCTTCATGCAACTTCACTTAGCTTTCAAATTCCAGATTTTTCAAGGACATGTGCCTTAGATAATTTCTTTTTTTTCTTTTTATTTTTTCTGGTATTTATTAAAACCAAACAAATTTAAAAGACTAACATAACATGAGTAAAATAAATCTAAACCTAAGTTCTAATATCCACGCAAAGTGATTATTCAAAGCAAGAGAACAATTTAATTGAAAAACTAAACTAACTTACCTACCATGGGCTGCCTCCCATGAAGCGCTAAGTTTATGGTCCTCAGCCAGACCAGTAGCTTCATTCCCCCTAGATCAAAAGGAAAATTCTTTTCCAATTCACTCATCATGACCTTTCTTCCTTTGTAATGCTTTATACTAAAGCAACCAAATTTTGATGTTGAGTTGAAAATCCTTTCTTTTGACTTTGTGGCTTCTAAGAAGTATATCTTTACCCATATCCACCACTCATTCATCCTCTTATCCAGCCCCAATAAAATTTTCAGTTGTATTTTTGGGCTAGGTGTATAAGGTGGGATGATAAAAAAGTCTAAATCAAAGGAGAGCCCTATCTTTTCTTCTTTCTCTACCCAATTCTCTAATGGCTTTTCATGGGAAGGTTCTATGATATGACCTATGGTTTCTTCTTCCTCTCCTTCATCTTTTATGGATGGTTTATAGGGCTGGATAATGAAGAAATCTATATCTAATGAGAGGAAAGAATGTTCATATTCCTTGGTGTCCTCTATCCTAACTTCTTTATGCTGTTCATGGGGTTTTTCTTCTTTTTCTACCTTATCCCCTTCTTTCTCTTTTTCATCTTCTTCTTTTTTCTCCATGATCTTTTCATCCTCTCCCTCTTGAAATTTTTGGAAATCACAATAACTCTTAGCTCTCTCCATTGTATTTTTCTCTGTGTGTTCTGCAGTAACACATAAATTAAAACAAGAAGTGTTAGCTGTATTCATCCATTCAGAATTACTAGGTAAAGTACCTTGGTTCCTACCTGATATGATATTGGCCATCTGTCCCATTTGTATTTCCAGATTTTTGATTGAAGTTTCTTGAGTGTGAAGCCTGGCTTCAGTCCGAGCATCTATCTTCTCTTGATTTGCTAGAAACTTTGAAATTATATCCTCAAGGCTGGCTTTTTGTTCCGGTTCTTGTGCTGCTCTTTGGAAACCAGGTGGTGATCTTGTTTGAGCATTGGGTTGTTGAGTGCTGGGTTGCTGGTTGTTGTTGTTTGACCATGAAAAATTTGGGTGACTCCTCCGGCCAGGATTGTAAGTATTGTTGTAAGGATCATTAGACCTGCAAAAATTTGAAACATAATTAGCCTGGTCTAAAGAACTTACAGCTTGAACATTACCTGCTTGGCATTCATGGTTGGGATGTCCTCCTCCACATATGTCACAAATCTGAGCAACCAAAGAGGGTGTGTGCAAATTTGACAATTGTTTGGTTAGTGATTCGACTTGTGCCTGCAATGCTAATACATGATCCACATTATGTATGTCAGCGACTCTCCCTCTTGCACTTCTCTCTAACCTAGACAAGTCTTCTTGAAGCTGGAGGGGAGATGAATGATGATAATAATCATGACACATAGGAGGATTCTCATACTTAAACATGGATGGTTGCCCATGTGGCCAATTGACCTGCCAATCATTCTCAAAATACTGATTTTCATTTTGCCTAGAGAAATCATCATCATGCTCTCTTCAATAGGACTCATTAGGTTTATAATCAAAGGAACATGATATATTAGAATCATACCTCCATGGATCATAGTTAGAAGATGCATATGGTTGGAAAAATTCTGAATATGAGTTAGGATATGAACTTATCTCATTCTGCACATAATTCCGCCTCTCATCTGAGTGCTCTTTCCAGTTCCAGATCGGGTTCATCTAGTGGCTCACCACTAATTATGGTTTTCATGCATGAATCTCGTTCAACCTGAAAAAATAAAAATTTTAATCTCAATCAACAAATCAAAATTCACTAAAACTTACTCTCAATTCAATGGTCCCTGGCAACGGCGCCAAAAACTTGTTGGGTGTCTAGCAAGTGCACTAGGTCAGCAAGTATTATAGACTCGAGAGTCCAGATATCGATCCCACAGAGACCTTGATGAGAATTCTGTTCAAGCAAAGATTTTTCAACTGATTGAGGTGAAGAAATTGTTTTGATTTTGAAAACTGAAAAGAAAAAAGAATTAAACTACTGGAAAAACTTATGGATATGAGATGTTGGGGAAGAATGTCAATTCCTCCTAATTGTTAACATGCAAAACTCTGATTTTATAGCTCAAGTACTTTTACCTAGACTTAGCTTTTGAAAACCTAGTTACCCATATTCAGGAAATAACTTTCACTTATTCTTTGAACTCCTTCATAAACCGGAACATTCAAATCCTAAGTGCATAAATATAAAAGCTTGAAGATTAACTCTCTCTTATTCAGAACAAGAGTTTAATAAGTCACATCGCTTTCCACTAGTCTCCTTCTTAAATCAGAACAATCTAGTTTAAAAGCGAGTTGTTTTAGAAAACAAAGAATCATATAACTAACCCAAATCTCTACTGAATTTTAACTTCTCTATTTGAACCTCGTTAAACTTCAGATATCAATTTAAATTAGAAATAAGCAATGTACTCAGATTCTAAAACAAAAGCAAAGTACTGTATTGCTATAAAATTTAAAACTTAAACATGTAACAACTAGGAGTTCATGACTTTCCCAAAAAAGAGAGACTACTCCATGATAATAGAATAAACACACAAAGATGATTCAATTACAGCCATGTAAATAAGAAGAAAACAAGTACAGAAAACCCCCTTTGAGGAACTGCCCTTAGCTTCAACTTCTCCTTGACTGAAATCTCTTCCTTCTCTCCAAAGTACCAAGAGGTCATGTAAGACTCCCTATGGACTTTCTCTCCTCTCCAAACTAACTACAAAACAATAAAAACCTAAACTACAAACTATTCTAAGAACTGGAACTCGGAACTGGATGAAAACTGGATGATCAACTCTCTTCCTTGGACCTCTATTTATAGTTGAAGTTCTGTCCAGGGGTATGAATTATGCCTTCCCAACCTCAGATTTGGCTGAAATTACATACGAACCTTCCTTCTATGGTCCTTGCCTTGCTCAAGAAATTTGAGTTCAATCTGAGTTGGCAAACTCGAGATATGATGTGAAGAAGTTGTTTGATTCTGCTGCCAATTCCAGCACTGGGTCCACCACTTTGGAAGTGTAGAACTTGCGAAACCCGACTTGGCTTTGCATGAATTTTCGTGATATGGTCCTTAATATCCTCAGGAATCTTCTGTCCAAATTTAGCTTCAATTGGACCACAGAAACTCCAGATATGTTGTTCATAAATATCGGACTCAACTTCTTCTCTTGGCAGCAGTTTCCTTCTTTGAATTGATCTTCACTTCATGGTCATTCAAAGCACTTAAAACTCGAATATATTTCCTTAAAATCTTCCTGGATACCTTCCTTATACACTTAGGACTTATTTTCCCAAGTTTAGGCTTGATTGGTTGTCAGGATCCCGAGATTTTTGTGACTTTGTGTTGCTGAGTAATATGCGCGGTCGCACAAAAAAAAAAAAAAATAAAATGGCGCTGTCGCGCCACTGGAGCAGAGTTTCTTCTAAGTTCTCGAATGGAAAGAGTTCTGGTCATGTTTGGCATCTCAGTAAGCCTTCTGCCTCCATTTTGGCGCGGTCGCGCCATGTTCTGGCGCGGTCGCACCGGTCTCTGCCAGCCAAATTCTCTGCTTCCTTCAGAGCGTGGAGCTTCTGGGCGTGGCCCTGTAAGCAAGTCACATCGTGACTCACCTTCCGTAACCTACTAATGACAAACTCTGCATCAGCAGCCAAAGATGTGTCGCGCACTGCATGTTGTGATAACATGCGAGGGGCTATTTGGTCCTTCCAGACCTGTAGCATCACAGCCTCAACGTGAGATAACAATTGTTGCAACGGAGTCGCTAGGGAAGTCGAGACAGGTGGTGCAGGCAGTGCCAGAGAAGTGACTATGTTTTGTACGATTAAAGCTTACTCAACAACTGTAGCTTCTTCCTCTCGAAACGGCCGGGACTGGAGCTTCAATAGCTGGAACTTCCTCTCGAAAGGCTGGAGCTGGAGTTTCTTCTTGAAAAACAGCCGTAGGAGCTTCTTCCTCAACAGCTGGAGCCCTTTCTTGAAGATCCTTGATCACTTCCTCGGTCAGAGCTGGAGTTTCTTCCTCGACCACAACTTCTTCCTCGGCCGCCTCCTGAACAACTGGAGGAGTGACCTCTTGAATAGGCAAGGCCTCAGGCTGAGTCAAGGCTGGTGCAACCTCCGCAAGCTCCTCCACCACCTATGTACCCTCAGGGGCAGCTACAACGGACGAATCTATCTGGGCAATTGCTTCTAGAGAAGACACCTCCTCTTGAGGTGCTTCGGGTGCCTCTGGGGAAGACAAGATCTGAACAGTCTCGATAGGAGGGTAGGTCTCTAGGACAAGAAGTCTGAGGCTCTGTCTCCGAGATAGGAGGAAGGAAAGTCGGCTGCGTAGCAGGGAAAGAAGCAGTCGGAGCTTCCTTGCGTGGCTTCTTCTTCAAAGAAGTAGAGGCGTCGTTTAGAGTAGTAAGCGGTGCCCTCTTCTTATTCGACTAAGAATTGAAGAAAAATGTTAGAAAGCACAGCAAAACAAAAGCACTTACAGTTATGGTGCGACTTACCAAAGACGCGCCAACTTGCTTCTTGCCCTTCGATCTACGTCGGCGACGAGGATGAGACCGATCGCTGTTATAATCATCCTCCTCTTCACTATTCTCTGCAGCAGAAATAGTCGGCGCCGACTCCAGTCAATTTTTGCTGGGAAGACGCAGAACAGTGAGAATGAAAAAAAAAAAAAAAAAAGGGGCTTACCTCAAAATGGGGGGCCATATGCTCTTTCCACCAATTATAGTACGCAAGTGTGGTCCCAGGGTCTCGAGTTGGTTCACCAGGCAGAGGCAAATCAAGTCGACCACAAGGACGGGCAACGCTAGCTCTCCAAAGGGTCATCAATTCGGACAGAGAGGCGGCATCCCGCTGACTGGCCTTTACCCCCAAATCCCCAGGCAAATCCTGGCAAAACCCAAATTGTCGTGCAAATCTGGTAGGATTGTATGGCTCAATGAAGTAACGAATGGAGCGACGGGCTGTCAAATAGCAGCAACGGACACTGAGGAGACTCTCATAAGTCACCTTAGAAACTGGCTTCTTCAGCTTCGGTTCATCCACCAAAGAAGAAACCGAGTTCCCACCAAGGGTGTATCGGTTCCACACCAACACCGGAAGATGCCGGAATAAGTTACGTGCCTGATCCTCGTCAAAAGCACGCCGAAGAGAAGGATTTCCAAAAGAAATGATACCTGGACGACGGGCTCCTTCAAGATCCTCCCCATGAGTGTGAAAGTAGACCACCAGCCAGGAATACAAGTAAGGCCACTGAGCAATCGACGACCATCCAGCAGCTGTGTGTCCCAAACCTTTGTAAAGGCAAGCCAAAGCGGGACTGGCCAAGGCAAAACGGACCTCGGTGGCCATATAACTTGCCACCTTAAAGGCCATGGGCCGTAAATCGTCGGCAGTTGAACGAAACATAAATTGGGATAACCAAACCGACAGGAGGGCTGCCTGGTGGACTTCATCTTCTTTACCCGGTGTGATGCGGAGGAAGTCAAAAACATCTCGCTCGGTGGTCGTTCGTTCTCGGGGAGTGGCCGCACCTTTTTCATAACGGGCATGCCAGGCTGTCCAGGGATCATGGACTGGAACGACATTATCCTTCGTGCGGAACCAAAATTCGACCCAAGCAGTTGTGGATAAAACGTTGGACTCTGAGCTCCGACATAGATGGTGATAAGCCAGAAACAGACAGCAGCAGCTGTAGGGTAAGGCCGAACTCCGCACATCCGTGAAATCAGCTACCATAGGCGAAGCCTCGTAGTAGAAATACCCAAAGATAGGCAAGCCAAAAATCCGGTCCATATCCAGTAAGGTAATGGCGAGCTCGCCTTGGCATGTGACCAGCGTGTTCGTCTCTGTACTCCAAGCGTCAAGAAAAGCTCGGACCACCGACACGTCACATCTATACTGAAAAATGGATGCCCAAAGTCCGTAGTAGACACCCGCGTCACGGAGAATGAGACTACATCGACCCAAAAGCAGCGTAGTCCACTGGTATAGGAAAAGGATCAATGTATCCAAAATTGTATCTGGTTCTTGAAAAGTCGGCACGACTCCTCCGTCCATGATACGATCCTAAAGGGTGCGTGGGGGCCGGTTCGCTACAGGCAAAGCACTTTGAAGTGCCAAAGTCTCTGGGCCGGCAGCCACAGACTCGTCCTCGGAAGAGCCGGGGCAAGGAATGAAGAAGACGCGATCACCAGTGGCTAAGGATCTATTCAAAGGCCCATAAGGAAGCGAGCGGTCCACAAGGGATGGAGACTTCACAGCATGGCCCCCGAAAATAGATTCTCCGCTAGGGCTGTAGGTTTGGTGAGAGGCATCACCTTCCATATAAAGTGCCAAAGTCGAAACCAACTCCTCTCTCACGGTGTGGTCAAACGCCCGCAGTCCATCGATCAAAGTTACTGAAGGAGCGGCCATCCGAAACCAAAATTCGAAGGTCAGATTAAAATCGAAGTACAAATTCAAAGATTCAAATCAAGAAAGAAGTCTTCGTTCAGGACATGAAGTTTTGCCTGAATGGCGCAACCGCACCAACTTAAAACACAGATATGACGCGACCGCGCCAAAAATTTCAGAAATTTGGTAAGGAAGCTCTACCGGAGTGGCGCGATCGCACCAACTTAAAACACAGAAATGGCACGACCGCACTGAAAATTTCAAGAATTTGGTAAGGAAGCTCTATCGGAGTGGCGCAACCGCCCGACTTAAAAAAACACGATAGCAACGCCGACCCTCGACTTAAGAACACATAGAACGGGCGCGACCCACCCGACTTTAAGACACTGAACGGGCGCCGACCGCTACCGGAAAAATTCAGAAAGGGCAAAAATTCAAGCCTAAGTCGAAGAAGCCTGTCTACTGGAGAATCAAGTGCCTGCCTATTGGTAAGCCTAAGTCTAAGTCTAAATAAGGGCTCTAAGTCTTAATTGGCATTAGTCCTAATTGTATTAAGTCTTAATTAGGGTTAAGTCTTTTAAATCCTAATTGGACTATGTCTTAATTGAATCAGGGCTTTAAGTCCTAATTGGACTAAGTCTTAATTTAATTAGGGGCTTTAAGTCCAAGGCTAAGTCTTGATTACGTCTTAATTAAGGCTAAGTCTTGATTAAGTCCTAATTAAGGCTAAGTCTTGATTAAGTCCTAATTAAGGCTATGTGTTGATTAAGTTTTAATTAAGGCTAAATTTTGATTAAGTCTTAATTAAGCAGACTTGATTAAGTCTTAATTAAGGATAAGACGCATGGGTGACGAGGCCCATGCCAATTAAGGCCCGTGGGTGACGAAGTCTTTGCCGGTTAAGGCCTGTGGGTGATGAAGTCTTTGCCTGTTAAGGCCCGCAGGTGACGAGGTCTTTGCCTGTTAAGGCCCATGGGTGACGAAGTCTTTGCCTGTTAAGGCCCGTGGGTGACGAAGTCTTTGCCTATTAAGGCTCATGGGTGACGAAGTCTTTGCCTATTAAGGCCCATAGGTGACGAAGTCTTTGCCTGTTAAGGCCCGTGGGGGACGAAGTCTTTGCCTATTAAGGCCCGTGGGTAACGAGGTCTTTGCCTTTTAAGGCCCGTGGGTGACAAGGTCTTTGCCTGTTAAGGCCAGTGGGTGACGAAGTCTTTGCCTATTAAGGCCTGCAGGTGATGGGTGCATGTCTAAAGAAGTTCCTCTAATTCAGAGAAGTCAAATTTCAATTTCGCGATTGAGATAATCTTTTTTTTTAAGTTGTGATAAATTTCAATTAAAAAAAAAAAAAAAAAAAAGAGTTACTACTCGAGTCACGACCCGAGTTACGACCCGAGTCATGACCCGGCGAAAGGAAAACTATCAAACACAAAATTTTCCTAAGTCCCCAAACATGGGGATTTAGGGTATCTCTCGGACGCTCGCGGAAAGACGCCGCCCCAACGCGCCACCGGAGCAGCGGAGGCGTCGCCTCGCCGCGACACCAGCATCACGGAAGTGCCCCCAAGCAACCTCGCAGACGGCACCTGCCGCACCACCAGAAGCAATGAAAACGTCGTCGTCTCGCCGTTCACCGCAGAAATCAAACTCAAAATCAGCCGAAAACGAGGACGTCTTACTCTCCGGCAGTCATCCCGGCGAAAAAACGTCATCAGAATCGACGTTTTCGCGACACGATGAAGCCACGCAAAAGGAAAGAAGAAAAAAGGCGAAAACAAGAAATTAGGGTTTCAGCGAAGGAGACGAAAGAAGCGGGTCCAATAGTCAGACCCTAAAGATCTGACATGAGGAGCCGCAACATTCAGGTCCCGCGTTCGGAACCCTAAAAAACCCAGTAAATGGAACCGCAGCATCCGGGTCCCGCACTCAGAACCCTAAAAAACCCAGCAAATGGAACCGCAACATCCGGGTCCCGCACTCGAAACCCTAAGATCTGGCCTCTCGAACCGAAGGCCTAATCGGGCCCCGTAACCGGATCCTGAGGACCCGGGATTTCAACCCGACAAGCCGGGGCCTCGCAAAGGCGAGGCACCCTGGCTCGTCCCTTTCGCTCCGCCTGAGCGAAGCGAAGGAACAATGTTCCACAGAGGCGAGGCGGCGACGATTCACGCAGCCACCCCATCTCTGCCCCTCCTCCGGCGCCGACGACATCGATTGCGACGACGCCGCCAACAACAAAGCATGGCGTATACCGATTTCACCGCCAACGATGAATATAACGAAGACACCGCCGGCGACGGCCACAAAAAAGCCTAAATCCAAAGCAAATCTCGAAGCTGCAGCGGCGTCCAAGGCAAAATTGAGGGTTCAAACGGCGAAACCTCAGTAAGACGGTGGACCTCCACCGAACTGGGCTCCACCAAATCGAGCCACCTCCATCACCAGAAACACCATTGGAAAAAAAAAAGAGGAAGAAAAAATAAAAGAAGCGAGTCACAACAGGGCATAAATATAAAAGCTTAAAGATTAACTCTCTCTTATTCAGAACAAGAGTTTAAAAAGTCACATTGCTTTCCACTAGTCTCCATCACAATCCGGAACGATCTAGTTAGAAAAAAAAGTTGTTTTAGAAAACAAAGAATCAAATAACTAATCCAAATCTCTACTGAAATTCAACTTCTCTATTCGAACCTCATGAAACTTCAAATATCAATTCAGATCAGAAATAAGGAATCAACTCAGATTCTAAAACAAAAGCAAAGTACTTTATTGCTATAACTTCAGAACTTAAACAATTCAACAACTAGGAGTTCATGACCTCCCCAATAGAGAGAGACTACTCCATGATAATAGAATAAGAACACAGAGGATTCAATTACAACCATGATAATAAGAAGAAAATAAGTACAGAAAACCCCCTTGAAGGACCGCCCTTAGCTTCAACTCATGCCTTGGCTGAAATCTCTTCCTTCTCTCTCTTTCTCTAAACTCCAAACTAACTTCAAACAATAAGAAACTAAAGTAAAACTATTCTAAGAGCTAAAAACTGGATTTACACTACAAAACAGGATCTAAAACTGGATCTAAAACTCCATCCTTGCTCTCTGCCTCGAACCTCTATTTATAGCTGGGCTTCTGTCTAGAACTTGTAATTTTGTCTCTTTCCAGGGGTTGAAATCTTGCTTTCCTGACCTCATAATTTCATGAAATTACTCACGAACCTTCTTTAAATAGTCCTTGACATGTGTACGAAATTGGAAGTCATTCTGAGTTGGAAAACTTGAGATATCACCTTGAGAAGTTAAACTGCTTCTGCTGCCAATTCCAGTACTGGGTCCACCACTTTAAAAGTATAAAACTCTGAGAACCCGACTTGGATTGACCTGAATTTTTTTTATATGATCATCAATCTCCTTAGGAATCTTCAGTCCAAATTTGGGTTTAATTGGGAATAGGGAACTGATAAGTGTCCAAAACATACTTATTTATGCATGATTTAATGAGCATGAACTCCCTTTATGACTTAATTATTAGCTTGAAAATGAATTATATAACTCAAATTCATATTTTGTGTCTCAGGTGCCTGATAAAAGAAGAAAAACTAAAATTTGAGGGAAATTGAAGAAGAAAGGAACAAAAAGAGCCAAAAAAGGGAACGGCGCGACCGCGCCGGGAAAAGGTGCGGAAATTCATATAAATCTTGGGAATTCCCAACTACTAGTAAGGCTGAAAGGAGGACAGTTCGTGAATGTGAAATGGTGCGACCGTGCCCCACGAGGGCGCTACCGCGCCATGAAGATGGCACTACCAGTGGCGCTGCCGCGCCTCCCTGTTTCCATATAGAGTTCAAAGTGCAATTTCGAGAAGTCGGCAAAGAGTCTAAGGAGTGGCGTGACCGCGCCAGTTCAACAGCATAAAACAGCGCAACCGCGCCATGAAGAGTCCTTCCTTATTTGGAACCCGAAGGCCGTTCCCAGACTTAGACAAAAATTCTGTTCCAGTGGCGCGACCGCGCCAAAATAAAGAATAATTCGGCGCGACAGCGCCGATGACTCAGCGTACGAAAACTTCAGAATTCTCGGGATCTTGGCAACCAATCAAGCCTAAACTTGGGAGAAGGAGTCCTAAATTCCTAAGGAAGGTATATACGAAGATTTTATGGTATATTGCTCGAAGTCTAGGTGCATTGAATGAGCTAAAAGATAAGTTCAAGACAGAGAAGGAAACTGCTGCCAGGAAAGGAGGAAAAATCTGAGTTTTAAGAGGAGGATAACTGGAGTTCCCTAATCCCAATTGAAACCAAACTTGGAACGATGATTCTTGGTACGACTGAGGATCATATCACGAAAATTCAGGCCAATCCAAGCCGGGCTCGTCAAGTTTCACATCTCCAAAGTGGTAGACCCAGTGCAGAAATTGGCACCAGAAACCATGCAACTTCTTCTCTTCATGTTGGGTGTCTAGCCAGTGCACTAGGTCAACAAGTAATATAGACTCGAGAGTCCAGATATCGATCCCACAGAGACCTTGATGAGAATTCAGTTTAAGTAAAGATTTTTCTATTGATTGAGGGAAAAGAAATTTTTGGTTTTGGTTTTGAAAACTGAAAAGAAAACAGAATTAAACTACTAGAAAAACTAATAGAGATGAGATGTTGGGGAAGAGTGTCAATCCCTCCTAGCTGTTAACATGTAAAATTCTGATTTTATAGCTCAAGCACCTTTACTTTGACTTAGCTTTTGAAAACCTGGTTACCCATATACAGGAAATAACTTTCACTTATTCCTTGAACTCCTTCTCAACCGGAACATTCAAATTCTAAGTGCATAAATATAAAAGCTTGAAGATTTACTCTCTCTTATTCAGAACAAGAGTTATAGAAGTTACATCACTTTTTAACTAGTCTCCTTCGAAACCGAAACAATCTAGTTTAAAAGCGAGTTATTTTAGAAAACAAGGAATCATATAACTAACCCAAATATTTACTAAAATTTAATTTCTCATTCGTACCTCATTAAACTTCAGATATCAATCTAGACTAGCAATAAGCAATGAATACAGATTCTAAAACAAAAGCAGAGTACTTTATTGCTATAGAAATCAGAACTTAAACATGTAACAACTAGGAGTTCATGACTTCCCCAACAAAGAGAGACTACACCATGATAATAGAATAAACACACAGTAATAAGGATTCAATTACAGACATAAACATTAAATAAACTAAGTACAGAAATCCCCTTGTAGGAGCCTTTGGCTTCTCCACCTTCTCTCTCTAAAGTGCCAAGAGGTCATGTAAGACTCCCTCTGGACTTTTCTCTTCTCTCTAACCTAACTACAAAATAATAAAAACAAACTAAGAACATGATTTACACTACCAAAACTCCCCCCTTGTGTTTTGCCTCGGACCTCCTTTTATAGTTGAAGCTCTGCCCAGAACTTGTTATTTTAGCCTCAGTCCAGGGGTATGAATTTTCCCTTCCCGACCTCATAATTGGCTGAAATTATATCCGAAACTTCCTTACATAGTCCTTGACTTGTGTACGAAATTTGAAGTCATTCTGAGTTGGGAAACTTGAGATATCTCCTTGAGAAGTTGAACTGGTTATGCTGCCAATTCCAGCACTGGGTCCACCACTTTGAAAATATAAAATTCCACAACCCCGACTTGGATGATTCTCAATTCTATAAGGAAGCTGTGGTCCAAATTTGGATCCAATTGGAAGTTGGAATATCCAGATATGGCATCTTCAATCTCAGACTTTTACTTTCCTTTTATGGCAGCAGCTTCCTTCTTTGTCTTTGAGTTCTCTTCTTGACCATTCAATGCACCTAGACTCTGGAAATATATCATAAAATCTTCGTGGATACCTTCCTTACCCAATTAGGACTTCTTCTTCCAAGTCTGGGCTTGATTGGTAGTCAGAATCCCGAGATTTCCGCAAGTCACGAAGTTGCGCGCCGAATTGTTCTTTGTTTTGGCGCGGTCGCGTCACTGGAGCAGAAATTTTGTCTAAGTCTGGAGCACGGCCTTCGGGTCCAATATGAGGAAGGATTCTTCATGGCGTGGTAGCACCCTTAGAGGGCGCTGTCGCGCCATTTCACATTCACGAAGTGTCCTCTTTTCAGCTCTACTAGCCGTTGGAAATTTTCTGGATTTCTTTGAATTTACGAACATTTTCCCGGCGCGGTCGCGCCAGAATCGGCGCGGTCGCGCCGTTCCCTTTTTTGTTTGATTTTGCTCCTTTTTCCTTCATTTTTCCTCAGAATTTAAATTTTCTTCTTTTACAAGGTACTTGAGACACAAAACATGTATTTGAGTTATATTTGTCACTTTCATGCTCATAATCAAATCAAATTAGGAATTTATGGTCAATAATTCATGCATAAATAAGTGTCTTATGGACTCTTATCACAACCCCAAACTTAAACCTTTGCTCGTCCTCGAGCAAAACTCTGAGAAAAATACCAGATAGATCTGTAAAGACTAAGAAAAATTCAGTGATCCTCCCTTCAAAAGGTTTCAAGATATATGATTCACTTCTTTCCTAATGATGGTTCTTTTTGCTTAGTCAAAACAGACTTCGAATTTTCTTTAAATTTTTCAAAGATGTACATTCTCATACAAGTGATAAGTCTCTATTCAACTCCATAGGCCAACCCTCAGTCCACTCTCCACTAACCTGAAGGAATTCTCAATTCTGATCAATAGGTCTTTATGGGTTGTAATGAGGCAGGGGTAATGGGTATGATGAAGATTTTTGGTTATTTCTTTTTGGGTTTTTATTCTCCTCCTCATATCCATTTTCCATTTTCCTAAGCATGAATTGGATTTGTGCCTTTTCCTCCAAGCTCTTCTACCCCAAACTTATCCTTTTGCATTGATCTCTCATTTTTTTCTTTTCCTCTTTTTTTCTTCTTCCCATGTATCTTTTTCTTTGGGTTTTGTTCAGAGTCTAGCTTACCTCGTCGATTGACTCAGAGTCCCTAAGCTTGCTGAGGCCCGAGACCCGGTGCACACACGAGGTGACCTTTCCGTTAACTAACGCACAACTTTTTCTTTCTTTTTCCTTGGCTTTGTTTGGAGTCCAGCTTACCTTTCCGGTTGACTCAGAGACCCTAAGCTTGCTGAGGCCCGAGTCCCGGTGCACACACAAGGTGGCCTCTCTCCTAGTCAGCCCTGACTTTTTTTTTTTTCTTTCTTTTCCTCTCTTGCTCCTTCCCCTTTATAATGAAATGTTTTTATACCCTTCATCCATCCCTCCTTATAACATCAAAATCTTTATCCATGCTCATTCAAACAGAACACTTCAATAATTTGGAGAATCATGGGTAAGGAAGAAACAAGTTTATTTATCACGAAGGCTGGTTCATGTAGCATGGGACATTGAAACAAAACAGGGATCATTTCAGCCCAAGAGCTTTGGCAAAAGGTGATGCAACTTGTGCATTAAAATGGGTGGCTTTGAAAAAAGCTCAAACGATTTTTAAACAGGTGCGTAAATCACCTCAGAATTTTGAAAACCTTTCTCTGTTTTGCCTCAAGTGTTCCTCAGGTTGGTTCTTGTGATTGAAATCGACTTGCTCACTTGTACTTTGTTTTCGAAAACTGTTTTTAAAGAAAAATTCTCATCCATTCAAGACTAAGCATCTGAACTAATATATTTCTCCAGAAAGTGAATCATGCTATTCATATGATCAGGGGTTTTCACTGGTATTTTTTTTTCAATGTCTTTATTGGATTTTCTGGTGAAAAAAATAGTTTTTAGATCCATGCATGAAAAGTTTCCCACCCCAAACTTAAAATTTTTCAAATCCCCTTAAATTTGCATGAAGAGTATCCCACCCCAAACTTAAAAACATGCTTTGTCCTCAAAGCAGCAAAGATAAACATAGGAGTGATAGAGATACTTCCCTGACGTTCTGGGTGGAGTGAGGTTGGATGGATCTCCCTTAGTGGCTTTTGCATTCTGCTCTCATGGGTTAGTGATAAAAATTTGCATGATTTTCAGCAATTGAAAATGAAAATTGACTAGAAGTGTCTCTCAGACATAAAATGTGTCTTAAGAAGAATACCTGCAGTGGAGGTTCTGTTGCCTCACCTCTGTAGTGGCCAAATCTCGTCAACCCAGTGGAGCGGCCGCGCCAGAATTTGGCGCGGTCGCGCCGATTAATTCCAGGAAATCTTCAGATTCTGAATGCAATTTTCAATATTTCCACTTTGGACAGGTTTGTATCAGTGATAAGCAGATGCAGAGTCATTGTTTTCACATTTTCATTGGAGGAATTTTGAAAAGCATGCTTCGAGATAAATTTGAGAGAAAAGCATAATTTCATTAATATGAATGGAGATTGAGTACATATTAATGAAATTGCATTTAGCACACTCTCAGATACAAAAGCACACACAAAAAGCAAGCTCAAACATGAGTTTCAACAAAAAAAAGTTTTAAAAGATATAGCAAGAAGTTTCTATTCGTCTTTTTCCTTTTCATCTTCTTCTTCCTTTTCCAGTTTTGAGTTTTTAATATTTTTGTGTTTTTCTATTTTTTTGCAAGCTGTAAATATTTAATCTAACCCTATTCCTATCCTAGATCTATGCAAAGAAATCAAATCTCATTCAAATTTAAAAAAGTCCTAAAAATTTTGAAAAAAAAACCATCCTAACCTAAAATAAATTCCAGCAAATTTAGAAACTCCTACTCCTATTATTTACACTACCTACTGATCCATGTGATCTGATCCACCAGGATCGAATGGAAACTGGAACCATCCATGCTTGAGGGTGTTTTTGACTTTGGAATGTGTTGCACGGTGATTCAAACTTTTGAGTAAAGAGCAGGTTACTCTTTCTCTTTTTTGGTTGGCTTTTAACTTGTTTTGCTCAATTATTTTTAGCCAACTTTTCTTCACACTGCCCAAACCTAATAAAATTTTTATTTCAACTTTTGTGGGTGGTTTATAGGGCTGGATAATGAAGAAATCTATATTAATGAGAGGAAAGAATGTTTATTATCCTTGGTGTCCTCTATCCTAACCTCTTCATGCTCTTCAAGGGCTTTCTCTTCTTTCTCTACCCCATCCCCTTCTTTCTCTTTTTCATCTTCTTCTTTTTCCTCCATGATCTTTTCATCTTCTCCCTCTTGAAGTTTTGTAAAAATAACTATCAACTCTCTCCACTGTATCTTCCTTTATGTGTTCTACAGTAACCGATGAGTTAGAACAAGAAGAGCTAGATGTATCTCTCCATTCAGGTTCATCATCATCACACAACTCATGAAAACATAATTCAGCATTCATATTTTTTATCAATTCTTGTTTTTGCTGATGTTCTAGATTATCTGATTCAGTTCTCATGGATGGATGAAAAATATGAATCCATGGCTTAGAACCATTAATGCCTTCTAAACAAGGTTGTTCCTCAGGTGGATTTAACATTTTATCTGTTTTGGCACAATAGTCATCCACTAGAGTGGCCAACCTAGACAAGTCTACTTGAGGCTGAGGGGGAGATGAATGGTGATAAAAATGATCATGATACATAGGAAGGTGCTCATACCTGAACATGGACGATTGCCCATGTGGCCAATTGTCCTGCCAATCTTTCTCAAAATACTAATTTTCATATTGCCTAGAGAAATAATCATCATCCTTTCTTCTATAGGAATCATTAGGTTCATTATCAACAACAAAATATGATAGATCAGAATTCCACCTTCTTTGATCATAATCAGAAGATGCATATGGTTGGGAAATTCCGAAATTGAGTTAGGATAGGGAGTTACCTCATTCTGCACGAAATTCCACCTCTCATCTGTGTGCTTGAAGTTAGACCATTCCATTAAAGTTTACAAGCCACAAATCATAGTTACCTGAGTACTCTTTCCTGGTTCCGGATTGGGTTCATCTAGTGGCTCACCACTAATTCTGGTTTCATGCACTAATCCAAAATAACCTGAAAAGATAGAATAAAAATAATTTAATCTCAATCAAATTAAAATTCACTTTAACTTACTCTCAATGCAATGGTCCCCGGGAACGGCGCCAAAAACTTGTTGGGTGTCTAGCAAGTGCACTAGGTCAGCAAGTAATATAGACTCGAGAGTCCAGATATCGATCCCACCGAGACCTTGATGAGAATTCAGTTTAAGCAAAGATTTTTCTATTGATTGAGGGAAAAAAAATTTTGGTTTTAGTTTTGAAAACTGAAAAGAAAACAAAATTAAACCACTGGAAAAACTAATAGAGAAGATATGTTGGGGAAGAGTGTCAATCCCTCCTAGCTGTTAACATGTAAAATTCTGATTTTATAGCTCAAGCACCTTTACTTTGACTTAGCTTTTGAAAACCTGGTTACCCATATACAGGAAATAACTTTCACTTATTCCTTGAACTCCTTCTCAACCGGAACATTCAAATCCAAAGTGCATAAATATAAAAGCTTGAAGATTTACTCTCTCTTATTCAGAACAAGAGTTATAGAAGTCACATCACTTTTCAACTAGTCTCCATCAAAACCGGAACAATCTAGTTTAAAAGTGAGTTGTTTTAGAGAACAAGGAATCATATAACTAACCCAAATCTTTATTGAAATTCAACTTCTCATTCATACCTCATTAAACTTCAGATATCAATCTAGACTAGCAATAAGCAATGAATACAGATTCTAAAACAAAAGCAGAGTACTTTATTGCTATAGAAATCAAAACTTAAACATGTAACAACTAGGAGTTCATGACTTCCCCAACAAAGAGAGACTACTCCATGATAATAGAATAAACACAAAGTAATAAGGATTCAATTACAGCCATAGACATAAATAAACTAAGTACAGAAACCACCTTGAAGGACTGCCTTTGGCTTCTCTTGCACCTTGATTGAAATCTCTACCTTCTCTCGCTAAAGTGCCCAGAGGTCGTGTAAGACTCCCTCTGGACTTTTCTCTTCTCTCTAACCTAACTACAAAATAATAAAAACAAACTAAGAACTGGATTTACACTACCAAAACTCCCCCCTTGTGCTTTGCCTCGGACCTCCTTTTATAGCTGAAGCTCTGCCCAGAACTTGTAATTTTACCTCTGTCCAGGGGTATGAATTTTGACTTCCCGACCTCAGAATTGGCTGAAATTACATCCGAACCTTCCTTAAATAGTCCTTGACTTGTGTACGAAATTTTAAGTCATTCTGAGTTGGGAAACGTGAGATATCTCCTTGAGAGGTTGAACTGGTTCTGCTGCCACTTCCAGTACTGGGTCCACCACTTTGAAAATATAAAACTCCACAACCCCGACTTGGATTGGCCTGATTTTCCGTGTCATGATTCTCAATCCTCTCAGGAAGCTGTGGTCCAAATTAGGATCCAATTAGAAGTCAGAATCTCCAGATATGGCCTCTTCAATCTCGGACTTCTTCTTTCCTTTTATGGCAGCAGTTTCCTTCTTTGTCTTTGACTTCTCTTCATGACCATTCAATGCACCTAGACTCTTGAAATATATCATAAAATCTTCGTGGATACCTTCCTTAGCCAATTAGGACTTCTTCTTCCAACTCTGGGCTTGATTGGTAGTCAAAATCCCGAGATTTTCGCAAGTCACGAAGCTGCGCGCCGAATTGTTCTTTGTTTTGGTGCGGTCGCGACGCTGGAGCAGAAATTTTGTCCAACTCTGGAGCACGGCCTTCGGGTCCAATATGAGGAAGGATTCTTCATGGCGCAGTAGCACCATTTCACATTCACGAAGTGTTTTCTTTTCAGCTCTACTAGCCGTTGGGAATTTTCTAGATTTCTTTGAATTTACGAATATTTTCCCGACGCGGTCGTGCCGTTCCCTTTTTTGCTTGATTTTGCTCCTTTTTCCTTCTTTTTTTCTCAGAATTTAGATTTTCTTCTTTTACAAGGTACCTGAGACACAAAACATGTATTTGAGTTATATTTGTCACTTTCATGATCATAATCAAATCAAATTAGGAATTTATGGTCAATAATTCATGCATACATGTCTTTTGGACACTTATCACTTCATATCTCGAGTTTCCCAAATCAGAATGGATTCAAATTTTGTGATAAAGGAAAGGACTATAGAAGGAAGGTTTGGATGTAATTTCATCCAATTCTGAGGTCGGGAAGTCACAATTCATACCCCTGGACAGAGGCTAAAATTACAAGTTCTGGGCAGAACTTCTACTATAAAAGGAGGTCCGAGGCAGAGATCAAGCATCCAGTTTTCCAGAGTTCTAATTCTTGGTTTTAGTTTAATTTTGTGTTCTTTTAGTTAGTGTGGAGTTGTGAGAGAGAGAGAGAGAAGGAAGAGATTTCAGTCAAGGAGGAGTTGAAGCGAAGGGTAGTCCTCAAAAGGGGGTTTTCTGTACTTTGTTTTCTTCTTGTTTTCATGGCTGTAATTTATCCCTCTTTTAGTGTTAGTTTTATTATCATGGAGTAGTCTCTCTTTGTTGGGGAAGTCATGAACTCCTAGTTTGTTATATGTTTGAATTCTGAATTATACAGCAATAAAATATCTTACTTTTGTTTAGAAATTGTGCTTACTGCTTGTTTCTAACCCGAATTGATATTTGAAGTTTAACGAGGTTCGAATAGAGAAGTTAAGGTTCAGTAGCGGGTTGGGTTAGTCATATGATTCTTTGTTTTCTAAAACAACTCGTTATTCTCACTAGTTGTTTCCGAATTGTGATGGAGACTAGTGGAAAAGTGATGTGACTTTTTATAACCCTTGTTCTGAATGAGAGAGTTGATATTTATGCACTTTGGATTTGAATGTTTCCGGATTGTGATGGAGTTCTAAGAATGAGTGAAAGTTAACTTGTTTTTCTCTCTAGTTGTTTCCGGATTGTGATGGAGACTAGTGGAAAGCAATTTGACTCATTAAACACTTTTGTTGTGAATAAGAGTTGAAGTTCAAGCTTTTTTATTTATGCACTTAGGGTCTGAATGTTTCTGGATGGTGATGGTGTTCAGAGATTAGGTGAAAGTTATTTCCTGTATATGGATAACCAGGTTTTTAAAGCTAAGTCAAGGTAAGGATACTTGAGCAATAAAATCAGAATTCTGCATATTAACAATTTGAAGGAATTGACATCTTTCCCCAACATCTCATCTTCATAAGTTTTTTTCCAGAAGTTTCAAATTCTGTTTTCTTTTTCAGTTTTCAACAAAAAAAATCCAAATTTTCTTCACTTCAATCAATAGGAAAATTTTTGCTTAGATTAGGCTCTCATCAAGGTCTCTGTGGGATTGATATCTGGACTCTAAAGTCTATATTACTTGCTGACCTAGTGCATTTGCTAGACTCTCAACAAGTTTTTGGCGCCGTTGTCGGGGACCATTGAATTGAGAGTAAGTTTAAGTGAATTTTGATTTGTTGATTGATATTAAAATTTTTATTCTATCTTTTCAGGATGAACCGGATTAGTGCAAGAAACAAGAAGTAGTGGTGAGGCACTAGATGAACCCAATCTGAAACTGGAAAGAACACTCAGATGAGAGGTGGAATTATGTGCAGAATGAGATAAGTCCATATCCTAACTCATATTCGGAATTTTCCCAACCATATGCATCTTCTAACTATGATCCATGGAGGTATGATTCTGATATATCATGTTCTTTTGTTGATAATGAACCTAATGATTTCTATAGAGGAGAGCATGATGATTATTTCTATAGGCAATATGAAAATCAGTATTTTGAGAATGATTTACATGACAATTTGCCACATGGACAACCATCCATGTTCAATTATGAGAATCCTCCTATGTGTCATGATTATTATCATCATTCATCTCCCCTTCAGCCTCAAGAAGACTTGTCTAGGTTAGAGAGAAGTGAAAAAGGGAGAGTCGCTGGTATATATAATGTTGATCATGTATTAGCATTGCAGGCACAAGTCGAGTCACTAACCAAACTATTGTCAAAATTGCACACACCCTCTTTGGTTGCTCATATTTGTGACATGTGTGGAGGAGGACATCCCAACCATGAATGCCAAGCAGGTAATGTTCAAGCTGTAAATTCATTAGACCAGGCTAATTATGTTTCAAATTTTTGCAGGTCTAATGATCCATACAGCAATACCTACAATCCTGGTTGGAGGAGTCACCCAAATTTCTCATGGTCAAATAATAACAACCAGCAACTTAGCACTCAACAGCCCAATGCTCAAACAAGACCACCATCTGGATTCCAAAGAGCAGCACAAGTATCAGAACAAAAAGCCAACCTTGAGGACATGATTTCAAAGATTCTGGCAAATCAAGAGAAAAGAGATGCTCGGACTAATTCCAGGTTTCAAGCTCAAAAAGCATCCCTAAAAAATCAAGAGGCATAAATCCGAAATCTGGAAATACAAGTGGGACAACTGGCCAATGTTATATCAGGTAGGAACCAAGGTACGTTACCTAGCAATTCTGAATGGATGTATACAACTAGCTCTTTTTGTTTTAATCTAGAAAATCAGCCAAAGCATGAATTGATCAACAGTATGAATGCTGAACCATGTTTTCATGAGCTATCTGATGATGATGAACCTGAATGGATGTATACAGCTAGCTCTTCCTGTTTTAACTTATGTGGTACTACAGAATACATAGAGGAAGATACAATGGAGAGAGCTGAGAGCTATTGTGATTTCCAGAAATTCCAAGAGGGAGAGGGTGAAAAGATCTTAGAGGAAAAAGAAGAATATGAAAAAGAGAAAGAAGGCGATGGGGTAGAACAAGAAGAGAAACCCCATGAATAGCATAAAGAAGTTAGGATAGAGGACACCAAGGATAATGAACATTCTTTCCTCTCATTAGATATAGATTTCTTCATTATCCAGCCTTATAAACCACCCACAAAAGTTGAAATTAAAATTTTATTAGGTCTGGGTAGTGTGAAGAAAAGTTGGCTAAAAATAAAGGAACAAAACAAGTTATAAGCCAACCAGAAAATAGAAAGAGTGACCAACTCTTTACTCAAAAGTTTGAATCACCATGCAACACATTCCAAAGACAAAATCACCTTCAAGCATGGATAGTTCCAGTTTCCATTCGATCCTGGTGCATCAGGTCACATGGATCAGTAGGTAGTGTAAAAATAGGAGTAGGAATTTTTGAATTTGCTGGAATTTTTTTTGAGTAGGTTAGGATAGTTCTTTTCAAAATTTTTAGGACACCTTTAAATTCGAATAAGATTTTGATTTCTTTGGATAGACCTAGGATAGGAATAGGGTTAGATTAAAAATTTACAGCTTTCAAAAAACTGAAAAACACAAAAAAATAAAAAACTCAAAACTGGAAGATGAAAAGGAAAAAGACGAGTAAAAACTTCTTGCTATATCTTTTAAACTTTTCTTTGTTGAAACTCATGTTTGAGCTTGCTTTTTGTGTGTGCTTATGTTTTAGAGTGTGATTTAATGCAATTTTATGCACTCAATCTCCATTCCTATTAAAGAAATTATGATTCTTCCTCTTAATGATTTGTCTCAAAGCATGCTTTTAATAATTCTTCCTATGAAAATATGTGAAAAATGACTGTGAATCTGCCTGTCACTGATACGAACCTGTCCAAAGTGGAAAAATTGAAAATATCATTCAAGATCTGCAGAATTGATGAAATTACTCGGCGCGCCAGCGCCAAATTCTGGCGCGCCCGCGCCACTGCCATGATGATGTATGTCTGTTCCTGAGGTGAGAAACACTGAATCTACTGCAGGTACTCTTCAGATGAATTATTTTATGCCTGAGAGACACTGCAAGTCATTGTTCAGTTTCAATTGCTTAAAATCATGCAAGTGTTTGGTACTAACCATTTTAAGCAGAATTTAAGAACAACAAGGGAGTACAATCCAACCTCCACAAACCAGAATGTCAGGGAAGTATCTCTTTTACTCGTATGTTTATTGCTACTTTGAGGACAAAGCAGGTTTTTAAGTTTGGGATGGGATACTCTTCGAGATTTCTTCATGCATGCTCATATGGATTTAAAAACTCTATTTTTTTTCAAAACTTCACCAGAAATTCCATTAGAGATTTTGAAAAATACCAGTGACAAACCCTGATCAGATGGATAGCATGATTCACTTTCTGGAAAAATATTTTAGTTCAAATGCTTAGTCTTGAATGGATGAGAATTTTCTTTAAAAATAGTTTTTGAAAACAAAGTACAAGTGAGCAAGTTGATTTCAATCACTAGAACCAACCTGAGGAAAACTTGAGGCGAAATAGAGAAAGGTTTTCAAAATTCTGAGGTGATTTAGACACCTATTTAAAAATCATTTGAGACTTTTTCAAAGACACCCATTTCAATGCACAAGTTGCATCACTTTTTGTCAATTGAAAATCACGAAGAGCTTGGAAAAGGCTCAAACGATTTTTGTCAATTGAAAAATGAGGGAATAATGCAAAAGAATAAGTTTGGGGTGGAAGAGCTTGGAGAAAAAGTCACAAATCCAATTCATGCTCAGGAAAATTGAAAATGGATATGAGGAGGAGAATAAAACCCAAAAAAAACCAAAAATATTCATCATACCCATTACCCCTGCCTCATTACAACCCATAAAGACCTATTGATCATAATTGAAAATTCCTTCAGGTTAGTGGAGAGAGGACTGATGGTTGGCCTATGGAGTTGAATTGAAACTTCTCACTTGTATGAGAATGTACATCTTTGAAAAAATTTTGAAAAAAATTCAAAATCTGTTTGGACTAAGCAAGAAGAACCATCATTAGGAAAGAAGTGAATCATCTATCCTGGAAAGTTTAAAAGGGAGGTTCACTAAATTTTTCTTTGTCTTTACAGATCTATCTGGTAGTTATTTCAGAGTTTTGCTCGAGGACGAGCAAAGGTTTAAGTTTGGGGTTGTGATAAGTGTCCAAAAGACACTTATTTATGCATGATTTAATGAGCATAAACTCCCATTATGAGTTAATTATTAGCTTGAAAATGAATTATATAACTCAAATTCATGATTTGTGTTTCAGGTGCTTGATAAAAGAAGAAAAGCAAAAATCTGAGGGAAATTGAAGAAGAAAGGAGCAAAAAGAGCCAAAAAAGGGAACGACACGACCGTGCTGGGAAAAGGTGCAAAAATTCATATAAATCTTAGAAATTCCCAACGGCTAGTAAGGCTGAAAGGAGGACAGTTTGTGAATGTGAAATGGCGCAACCGTGCCCCATGAGGGAGCTACCGCGCCATGAAGATGGCGCTACCAGTGGAGCTGCCGCGCCACCCTGTTTCCATATAGAGTTCAAAGTGCAATTTCGGGAAGTCGGCAAAGAGTCTAATGAGTGGCGCGACCGCGCCAGTTCAACAGCATAAAACGGCGCGACCGCGCAATGAAGAGTCCTTCCTTATTTGGAACCCGAAGGCCGTTCCCAGACTTAGACAAAAATTCTGTTCCAGTGGTGCGACCGCACCAAAATAAAGAACAATTCGGCGCGACAACGCCGATGACTCAGCATACGAAAACTTCGGAATTCTCTTGATCCTGACAACCAATCAAGCCTAAACTTGGGAGAAGGAGTCCTAAATTCCTAAGGAAGGTATCCACGAAGATTTAATGGTATATTGCTCGAAGTCCAGGTGCATTGAATGAGAAGAAAGAGAAGTTCATGACAGAGAAGGAAACTGCTGCCAGAAAAGGAGGAATAATCAGAGTTTTAAGAGGAGGATAACTGGAGTTCCCTAGTCCCAATTGAAGCCAAACTTGGAACGAAGATTCCTGGTACTACTGAGGATCATATCACAAAAATTCAGGCCAATCCAAGCCGGGCTTGTCAAGTTTCACATCTCCAAAGTGGTGGACCCAGTGCAGAAATTGGCAGCAAAAACCATGGAACTTCTTCTCTTCATATCTCGAGTTTCCCACCTCAGAATGGATACAAATTTCGTGAGCAAGGAAAGGACTATAGAAGGAAGTCTTGGATATAATTTCATCCAATTCTGAGGTCGGGAAGTCACAATTCATACCCCTAGATAGATGCTAAAATTACAAGTTCTGGGCAGAACTTCTACTATAAAAGGAGGTCTAATTCTTGTTTTTAGTTTAATTTCGTGTTCTTTTAGTTAGTGTGGAGTTGAGAGAGAGAGAGAGAGAAGGAAGAGATTTCAGTCAAGGAGGAGTTGAAGCGAAGGGTAGTGCTGAAAAGGGGGTTTTCTGTACTTTGTTTTCTTCTTGTTTTCATGGCTGTAATTTATCCCTCTTTCAGTGTTTGTTTTATTATCATGGAGTAGTCTCTCTTTGTTGGGGAAGTCATGAACTCCTAGTTTGTTATATGTTTGAATTCTGAATTATATAGCAATAAAATATCTTACTTTTGTTTAGAAATTGTGCTTACTGCTTATTTCTAGCCCGAATTGATATTTGAAGTTTAACGAGGTTCGAATAGAGAAGTTAAGGTTCAGTAGCGGGTTGGGTTAGTCATATGATTCTTTGTTTTAAAAAACAACTCATTTTTCTCACTAGTTGTTTCTGGATTGTAATGGAGACAAGTGGAAAAGTGATGTGACTTTTTATAACCCTTGTTCTGAATGAGAGAGTTGATATTTATGCACTTAGGATTTGAATGTTTCCGGATCGTGTTGGAGTTCAAAGAATGAGCGAAAGTTAACTTGTTTTTCTCACTAGTTATTTCCGGATTGTGATGGAGACTAGTGGAAAGCAATTTGACTCATTAAACACTTTTGTTCTGAATAAGAGTTGATCTTCAAGCTTTCATATTTATGCACTTAGGGTCTGAATGTTTTTGGATTGTCATGGAGTTCAGAGATTAGGTGAAAGTTATTTCCTGTATATGGATAACCAGGTTTTCAAAAGCTAAGTCAAGGTAAGGATACTTGAGCTATAAAATCAGAATTCTGCATATTAACAACTAGGAGGAATTGACATCTTTCCCCAACATCTCATCTTCATAAGTGATAAGTGTCTAAAAGACACTATTTTTAGGCCTCAATTGGGATTAGAAATTACATGTTGGAGTCAATATTCATCATAAAATTATGAAATATGTCTCAGATTCATATTTTCTCTCTCAGGAGTCCAACGCAACAAGAATCATCAAAATCAGAGCTAAAATGAAGAAGATATGAGGATTTTAGTGCATAAAGGTACAATGATGCTGAGACCGGCGCGACCGCACCAGTTTGAAGGCAAACTCTTGCGCGCCCGGGCCAGAATCTGGCGCAACCGCGCCAGAAAACGGCGCGACCGCGATAAAATGGATCCAAAAAGTTGCCAAACACGACCAGAACTCTTTCCATTCAAGTTCTCTGCTCCAGTGGCGCGACCGTGCCATTTGTAAGCTTATTTTGGAGCGACCGCGCCGATGACTCTGCTGCAGAGAATACGAAAATCTCGGAAACCTGCAATCAAATCGAATCCAAACTTGGGAGAAGGAGTCTTAGACGTCTAAAGAAGGTGTCCACGAAGAGTTTAAGGTAATTTACTTAAAGTCCAGATGCATTGAATGGTCCAAAAGAAGAAGTTAATCCAAAACAGGAATCTGCTGCCAATGGAAGGAGATAAATCCGAGTTTTGTGAAGATCAGAGAAGGAGTTTCACAATTCCAATTAAATCTAAACTTGGAACGAAGCTTCCTGGTACTACAGAGGATCTTGTCACGAAAAATCAGATAAATCCAAGCCAGGATTCTCGAGTTGCACATCTCCAAAGTGGTGGACCCAAAGCAGAAATTGGCAGCAGAAATCAGGCAACTTCCTTTCCCCATATCTCGAGTTTCCCAACTCAGAATGGATTCAAACCTCGTGAACATAGAAAGGACTACAGAAGGAAGGTCTTGATGTAATTTCATCCAATTTTGAGGTCGGGAAGTCATAATTCACACCCCTGGACAGAAGCTGAAATTACAAGTCTTGGACAGAGTTTCAAGTATAAAAAGGGGTCCGAGGCAGAGCTCAAATCATTCAGTTTTAGATCGAGTTTTCCATCCAGATTGAGTTTCACTTCGAGTTTTTGTATTTTACATTCAGCTAAGTTTAAGTTTAGTTTAGAGAGAGTCTTGAGAGGCAGAGGAGACGTCCTATTGAAGCTTTTGAGCCAAGGAGGAGAAGCAGCCATTGGAAGCCGGGTTCAATAAGTAGATCCTTCTCAAGGGAAGTTTGTACTTAGTTTATCTTTTCTTTTCTTCTTCATGGTTGTATTCAAGACCTTGTTTTGTTCTTTAATTTCCAGTATGGAGTAGTCTTTTATATTGGGAGTCCATGACTCCCTAGGCATGTAATGAGATTGATACTTTATAACCTATTTTGGTTTTCAATTTGGTGCATGAATGAGTTTTCCATGTTGTTAATTCTTGATTCATACTTGCTGTCTGGCTATGTACTGGTTATAAGGTGACGCTAGGCTTAAGGTAAGACATGGTGATAGGATTTTACAAATTTTTATGAGTTTATGCACTAGGTAGATCACTAATCCTTGGGTTAATCCTCGACCTTAAAGTAATACCCTGTTGGATTAGTTGATCTGCCTATGACACAATGAGCTTCATGTTTATGCTATCAAGTAGAGTCAATCATGCTAGCTAGGTTTACCCTAGGAGATAGAAACAGGTGATGCCGATGTGGATTGTAGCCATGCTTTTATAAGCTCATCAGAAATTGATTTCCAAAGCTCAACTTCTATTCAATCTCAGAATTGCCTAGGGAGGGAATTGGATTCCCAATGCCTTTTTCCATACTGATTTTATCAAAAGCCCTCTCTTGATCTCTAAAGGATTAGGTAGATTAGTTTACTTTCTGTTTTTATCACTCCTTCCCAACTGATTTCTCAAACTTTGGTTTTCAAACTAGAAAAATAATTATCTATTAGCTTGGTCCTTGTGGGACGATATTCGGACTTAACCTAAGTCTATATTACATTGATTAGTCCTCTTGCTAGTGATGAGCTAGAATCGCATCAATAAGTTTTTTCCAGAAGTTTCAAATTCTGTTTTCTTTTTCAGTTTTCAACAAAAAAATCCAAATTTTCTTCACCTCAATCAATAGGAAAATTTTTCCTTAGATTAGGCTCTCATCAAGGTCTCTGTGTGATCGATATCTGGACTCTAAAGTCTACATTACTTGCTGACCTAGTGCACTTGCTAGACTCCCAACAACAACTCCAGCTTTACTTATCTTAAAACTCGGATTTTCTCTTCTTTTTTGGCTGCAGTTTCCTTCTTTGTGCGAAACTTCTCCTCTTGGTCATTCAATGCACCTAGACTCAAGCAAGTTTCCTTAAAATCTTCGTGGATACCTCCGTTAGGCAATTAGGACTTCTTCTCCCAAGTTTGGGCTTGATTGGTAGTCAGAATCCTGAGATTTCCGTAATTCACGTTGTTGAGTCAGCGGCGCGGTCACGCCACATTTTCTTCTGATTTTGGCGCGGTCGCGCCACTGCAGTAGATTTCTTTCCAAGTCTGGAAACGGCCTTCGAAATCGTGCCGAGTAAGGAGAGCTCTTGGCGCGGCAGCGCCAAATGTAGCTGTAGAAGTGGCGTGGCAGCGCCACTCCTTAGTCTTTTCTGTGGTCCTAGAACGGCAACTCCTCTTTTGTATTTGGCATCTCTTTGGCGCGTCCATGTGGTCATAGAGTGAGGTAGCGCCAGTTTCTTGGCGCGGTCACGCCATTCCACATTCCTGAATCGTCTTCTTTGATGCTTTACTAGCCATTGGGAATTTCCTTTATTTATTTGAATTTTTTACCATTTTCTTGGCGTGGACGCCCCAGAATCTGCGCGATCGCGCCGTTCCCTTTTTTTGCTCTTTTTGTTCTTTTCTGCTTCAATTCCTCTCTGAATCAAGATTTTCTTCTTCTCCCAGGTACCTGAGACAGATAACAAGAATTTGAGTCATATATGTCACTTTCATGCAACTAACTCAAAATGGGCATTTATGATGTTTAATTCATGCATAAAATAGTGTCTTTTAGACACTTATCACAACCCCAAACTTAAACCTTTGCTCGTCCTCAAGCAAAACTCCAAAATAAATACCAGATAGATCTATAAAGACAAAGAAAAATTCAGTGATCCTCCCTTTTAAAGTTTTCAAAATAGATGATTCACTTCTTTCCTTATGATGGTTCTTCTTGCTTAGTCAAAACAGATTTCAAATTTTCTTCAAATTTTTCAAAGATGTACATTCTCATACAAGTGAGAAGTCTCTATTCAACTCCATAAGCCAACCCTCAGTCCACTCTCCACTAACCTGAAGGAATTCACAATTCTAATCAATAGGTCTTTATAGGTTGTAATGAGGCAGGGGTAATGGGTACGATGAAGATTTTTGGGTATTTTTTTTGGGTTTTATTCTCTTCCGCATATCCATATTCCATTTTTCTGAGCATGAATCGGATTTGTGACTCTTCCTCCAAGCTCTTCCACCCCAAACTTATTCTTCTGCATTGATCCCTCATTTTTCTTTTTCCCTCATTTTTTTTTGTTTTTTCTTTCCCATGTATATTTTTCTTTGAGTTTTGTCCAGAGTCTACCTTACCTCGTCGGTTGACTGAGAGTCCCTAAGCTTGCTGAGGCCGAGACCTGGTGCACACATGAGGTGGCCTTTCCCTTAACTAACCCAAACCTTTTCTCTCTTTTTGTTTTGCTTTGTCTGGAGTCCAGCTTACCTTGGCGGTTGACTCAGAGACTCTAAGCTTGCTGAGGCCCGAGTCCCTGTGCACACACAAGGTGGCCTTTCTCCTACTCAGCCCATAATTTTTTTTTTCTCTCTCTCTTGCTCCTTCCTCTTTACAAAGAAATATTTCTATACCCTTCATCCATCCCTCCTTATAACTTCAAAATCTTGATCCATGCTCATTCAAACAGAACACTTCAATAATTTGGAGAATCATTGGTAAGTAAGTAACAAGTTTATTGATCACTTAGGCTGGCTCATGTAGCATGGAACATTAAAACAGAACAGGGATCTTTTTGGTTCAAAAAGTTTGACAAAAGGTGATGAAACTTGTGCATTGATATGGGTGGCCTAAAAGGCTCAAACGATTTTTTAAGCAGGTGCCTAAATCACCTCAGAATTTTGAAAACCTTTCTCTGTTTCGCCTCAAGTTTCCTCAGGTTGGTTCTAGTGATTGAAATCAACTTGCTCACTTGTACTTTGTTTTCAAAAACTATTTTTGAAGAAAAATTGTCATCCAATTAAGACTAAGCATCTAAACTACAATATTTTCCAGAGAATGAATCATGCAATTCATATGATCAGGGATTTTCACTGGTGTTTTTCAAAATCTCTATTGGAATTTTTTGGTGAATTTTTTTAAAAAAAAACACAGAGTTTTTGAATCCATTGAGCATGCATGAGGAAATCATGAAGAGTATCCCGCCCCAAACTTAAAAACATGCTTTGTCCTCAGAGCAGCAATAAACGTAGGAAGGAAAAAGAATACTCCCTTGGTGTTCTTGAATTCTTCTTTCATGGGTTAGTACCAAACACTTCAATGATTTTAAGCAATTAAAAATGATAAATAGATTTGAAGTGTATCTCAGGCATAAAATAGATCTTCAGAGGAATACCTGCAGTGGAATTAGTGTTTCCTTACCTCTGTAATGGTCGTACCTCATCAACGCAGTGGCGCGGTAGCGCCAGAATATGGCGCGGACGCCGAGTAATTTGAAGAATTCTCCAGATCAGGAAAGAATTTTTCAATATTTCCACTTTGGACAGGTTAGTAGCAATGATAGGCAGATGTAGAGTCATTTTTCACACATTTATATTGGAAGAATTAAAAGCATGCTTTGTGACAAATCATCATAATTTCACTAATATGAATGGAGATTGAGTACATATTAATGACATTTCATTAAAGAACACTCTCAAACATCAGCACACATAAAGCAAGCTCACCCAAAATTTTATGAAAACAAGGTTTTGGTTCATAAATGCAGTGTAGGGTTTTTAAACTGGCACTATCGCGCCAATTCTGGAGCGATCGCGCCACTTTCTAGTTTTTGAATTTTTTAAAATTTTTTGAGGTTTTCTATTTTTTGAAAGCTATAAATTTTTAATCTAACACACTTCATATCCTAGATCTAAAGATAATGAAAGTAAATCAAAATCTCCTACGAATTCAAATAAAACCTAAAAATTTAAAAATTTATTCAAATCAACTCACACACACAAAGTCCTACTCCTATTCCTATTCTAACAGATATCTTATGGCCTCAATTTATTAAATGCACAACAGAGGTTTCAGCTGGAAACCTCTCTTGATATAATTTCAGCCTATGCCCATTCACCTTCAATTTTTCTCCATTCTTTGGGTGTTGAATCTTAAAGGCTCCAAAGTTTGATACCCCAACAACTTCATAGGGTCCTTGCCATCTGGATTTCAATTTTTTATGAAAGAGTTTTAATCTTGAATTGTTCAGAAGTACTTTCTGGCCTACCTCAAAGTTTTTCATCTTGATGTTGTTGTCATGCCACCTCTTTGTTTTAAGCTTGTAGAGTCTAGCATTGTCATAAGCCCAGTACCTCAGCTCTTTTAGCTCATTCAGATCCAACAATTTCTTCTCTCCTGCCTTTTGCACATCAAAATTTAAGAATTTACTAGCCCAATATGCTCTATGTTCTAATTCCACAGGTAGGTGAAATGCTTTCCCATATACCAATCTAAATGGTGTGGTGCCAATAGGAGTTTTAAAGGTTGTCCTATATGCCCAAAGAACATCATCTAACTTAGTAACCCAATCCTTTCTTGAGAGGCTAACAGTTTTCTCAAGGATTCTTTTTAGCTCTCGGTTTGACACTTCAACCTGCCCACTTGTTTGAGCATGGTAGGGTGTAGCCACTTTATGCCTCACCCCAAACTTTTTAAGCAAAGCGGCAAATTGGGTGTTGCAAAAGTGTTTCCCACCATCACTGATTATGGCTCTAGGTGCTCCAAATCGGGTGAAACTATTTTTTCTTAAAAATTCTAACACCACCCTTGCATCATTGGTCCTAGTAGCTATGGCTTCTACCCATTTAGAATCATATTCAACAGCCACCAAGATGTATTCAAAACCATATGAAGATGGAAATGGACCCATACAATCAATACCCCACACATCAAACAATTCACATACCCATATGTTAGTGAAAGGCATTTCATCTTTTGTAGATACATTACCTGTCTTTTGACATCTATCACAGGTGGATACATACCTCTTTGATCTTGATAGAGTGTGGACCAATAGAAATCTGATTGCATTACCTTTGCTGCTGTTCGATTTGAGCTGAAATGTCCTCCTGCTTCTCCATCATGGCAATGCTTTAGAATTTATTCGAACTCTGTTTCTGGGACACACCTTCTAATCACTTGATCAGGACAAATTTTGTAGAGATAAGGGTCTTCCCAAAAATAGTGTTTCACATCATAAAAGAACTTCTTCCTTTGCTACCAGCTTAGCTCCTTTGGAATCCACCCTCCTACAAGAAAATTTGCAAAATCAGCAAACCAAGGTGTTTGAAAGTAAATCTTCCTTAGCTGACATATAACCTCATCTAGAAAGAGTTTAGAAATCCCCTTTTTCTCTACTTCCTCTGTCTCAAGCCTGGATAAGTGATCTGCCTCCGCATTCTCAGCCCCCTTCTTGTCCTTAATCTCAATGTCAAATTTTTGAAGGAGAAGGATCCACCTAATCAGTCTAGGTTTGGAGTCTTTTTTTGTAAAGAGATGTCTAAGAGCTGCATGGTCAGTATACACAACAACTTTTGATCCAATTAAGTAAGATCTAAATTTTTCAAAAACATACACTACAACTAATAGCTCTTTTTCTGTCGTGGTGTAATTCAATTGTGACCCAGTGAGTGTGTGACTAGCATAATAGATGGTGTAAAATATTTTTTCTTTTCTTTGCCCAAGCACAACCCCTACAGCATAATCACTAGCATCACACATCAATTCAAAGGGTATGGTCCAATCTGGAGCAACTACAATTGGTGCTGAAATCAATTTTTCTTTGAGGAGTTTAAAAGCATGCAAACATTCATCATTAAAATCAAATTTCACATCTTTCATGAGCAGATTAGATAATGGTTTTGCAATTTTTAAAAAGTCTTTTATAAACCTCCTATAGAAACCTGCATGTCCTAGGAAACTCCTTATGCCTTTTATGTTTGTAGGTGGAGGTAATTTTTCAATCACCTCTACCTTTGCTCTGTCAACCTCAATCCCTTTTTCTAAAATTTTGTGGCCCAATACGATGCCTTCATTCACCATAAAGTGGCACTTCTCCCAATTCAGCACTAGATTGCTGTCCTCACATCTTGTTAGGACTATATCTAAATTTTTCAAACAAGTTTCAAAAGTCAGTCCATAAAGAGTAAAATCATCCATGAAGATTTCGATAAATGTTTCAATAAAATTATGAAAGATAGCAATCATGCATCGCTGAAAGGTGGCTGGTGCATTACATAATCCAAAAGGTATTCTCCTATGTGCAAAGGTTCCATAGGGACAAGTAAATGTAGTTTTCTCTTGGTCCTCTGAGGCAATAGGAATCTAAAAATACCCGAAATAGCCATCAAGAAAGCAATAAAATTTGTTACCTGCGAGTCTCTGAAGCATTTGGTCAATAAAAGGTAAAGGAAAATGGTCTTTTCTAGTTGCTGAATTTAATTTTCTATAATCAATGCAGACCCTCCATCCAATCACAGTCCTAGTGGGTATTAACTCATTATCTAAATTTTTTATCACTGTTATTCCACCCTTTTTAGGCACTACTTGGACTGGACTAACCCATTTGCTATCTAAGATTGGGTAAATAATACCTGCATCTAGCAACTTTACCACTTCCTTCTTGACCACTTCTTGCAATGTTGGATTTAGCCTACTTTGAGGTTGAATTGTTAGCTTGAAGGAGTCCTCCTTCAGAATTTTGTGCATGCATGTGGTTGGGCTGATTCCTTTGATATCTGAAATTGTCCACCCAATTGCTTTCTTATGCCTGCTCAGCACCTCGATCAAGAGCTTTTCCTCCCTAGCATTCAAACAAGAAGAGATAATTACTGGTTTAGAATCATTTTGAAGATAAACATATTTCAAAGAACTAGGCAAAGGTTTGAGTTCAAGTTTAGGTGGGTCTTTGATTTCAGCCCCTTCGTCCTCTTCTTTGTTTTCTTTAGCATCTAATTGTGCTACTTCTTGCTGCATGAGGGGATCATCATCTTCCGTGGTGCATGATTGAGCCAAACACCTTTCCAAGCTATCCTTCATCATAACCTCATTCTGAACATGTTCTGCACATTCATCAATCACATCAATAAAATAACATGTATCATCACATAAATTTGAAGGACTTTTGATGGCTTGTTTAATGTCAAACATTATTTCTTCATCATTTAATCTAAGAGTTAATTTTCCTTGTTTGACATCAATTAGTGCAGCTGCGGTGGCTAAGAAGGGTCTCCCAAGAATCAGTGGTAACTCCCAATCCACCTCCATGTCTAACACCACAAAATCACATGGGTAGATGAACTTTCCAATTCTGACTAGCACGTCCTCAATTAGTCCATTGGGCTTTTTGGTTGATCTATCAGCAAATTGGAGCATGATATTGGTTTCCTTCAGGTCTCCAAAATTTAATTTTCTGCAAATGGACAAAGGCATTAGATTTATGTTTGCTCCTAAATCACATAAGACTTTACTGAACTTGAAATTTACAAATTCACAAGGTATAGTAAAATTCCCTGGATCCTTAAGCTTGGTAGGCAATTGATTTTTCAATATTGCACTACAATTTTCTGTTAGCATCACTGTCCCTTGCTCTTCAACCTTCCTTTTTCCTGAAAAGCACCTCTTTAAGAAATTTTGCATATTGTGGCATCTGCATTAGAGCTTCTACAAAAGGAATGTTAATTTCCAACTTTTTAAAAATATCAATGAACTTTGAGAATTTATCCTCTAATTTATCCTTTTTAGCTCTCTCCCGATATGGCAATGTGTCCACATTTATTTCAGCATTAGAAAGAGATTTAGAGGACTTACCTTTTTATTTGTGTTGTTGACTTACCTCTTTCCCCTCATCTTGCTCCTCTCTTTCTTTGTCTTGCTGCTGATTTGGTTTGTCCTCCTCCACCAACGGTTGCTTTTTTTCTTCTAAGACCTTCCCGCTTCTCAAAGTGATGGCTTTGATCTGTTCTTTAGGGTTAATCTCAGAATTTCTAGGTCAAGTTCCTTGGTTCCTACCTGATATAACATTGGCCAGCTGTCCCACTTGTATTTCCAGATTTCGGATTGATGCCTCTTGATTTTTTAGGGATGCTTCTTGAGCTCGAAACCTGGAATCACTCCGAGCATCTCTTTTGTCTTGATTTCCTAGAAACTTTGAAAACATGTCCTCAAGGCTGGCTTTTTGTTCCTGTTCTGGTGCTGATCTTTGGAAACCAGGTGGTGGTCTTATTTGAGCATTGGGCTGTTGAGTGCTGGATTGCTGGTTGTTGTTGGACCATGAGAAATTTGGGTGACTCCTCCAACCAGGATTGTAAGTATTGCTGTATGGATCATTGGACCTGCAAAAATTTAAAACATAATTAGCCTGGTCTAAAGAACTTACAACTTGAATGTTACCTGCTTGGCATTCATGATTGGGATGTCCTCCTCCACACATGTCACAAATTTGAGCAACCAAAGAGGGGGTGTGCAGTTTTGACAATTGCTTGGTTAGTGACTCGACTTGAGCCTGCAATGCCAATACATGATCAACATTATGTATGCTAGCAACTCTCCCTCTTGCACTCTACTGGATATTGGTACATGTTAGACGCCATCTCTTCAATCAATTCATATACTTCATTAGGAGTCTTTTTGTTCATAGTACCACCAGCTGCAGCATCAATTAAGCTTCACGTGGAAACTGTGATTCCATTGTAAAATATCTCCATCTGCATCCACCTTGGTGTTCCATGATTTGGGCATTTTTTGAGCAAGTCTTTGAATCTTTCCCATGCTTCACAAAGTTGTTCATCATGTTCCTGCATAAAATTTGAGATGCCATTACGCAACTTAATTGTTTTAGCAAGCCGAAAATACTTACCAAGAAACTTCCTTTGCAGCTCATCCCATGTTTGAATTGAATCTGGTGGCAATGTGAGATACCAACGTTTTGCTCTATCCCTTAGCGTAAAAGGAAAAATTCTCAACCAAACAACTTCATTAGTAACATCTTTAAATTTGAAAGTATCACATGTTTCCAAAAATTTTTCAATATGTTCATTAGGATCCTCATTAGACAAACCTCCAAATTGATAATTGTTCTGAATAATTCACAGAATTTGAGGCTTGATTTCAAAGTTGCTTGGAACTTCATGTCACAATGGCTGATCTTTGAGCATTGGGGTTTGATTGCACATAATGTTCCATTGTATTCTCAACCCCTTCTTCCTGGTGTTGATCTTCCATTCCTGTCTCTTTTCTCCTTCTTCGGTGAAGGACTAATCTTTCAGGTTCAGGATCTGGTTCAGCTAGTGGTTCTTCACTAGACCTTGTTTTCATGCACAAACCAGGTTCAACCTGAAAGAGGAAATAAAAAAAAATTAAACTCAATCAACAAAATAAAATTCACTTAAACTTACTCTCAATTCAATGGTCCCTGACAACGGCACCAAAAACTTGTTGGGTGTCTAGCAAGTGCACTAGGTCAGCAAGTAATATAGACTCGAGAGTCCAAATATCGATCCCACAAAAACCTTGATGAGAACTCAGCTTAAGTAAAGGTTTTTCTATTGATTGAGGTAAAGAAATTTTTGGCTTTTGAAAATTGAAAAACAAAACAGAATTAACTACTGGAAAACTTATGGAGATGAGATGTTGGGGAAAAATGTCAATCCCTCCTAGTTGTCAACATGCAAAGTTCTGATTTTATAGCTCAAGTACTCTTACCTTGACTTAGCTTTTGAAAACCTGGTTACCCATATACAGGAAACACCTTTCACCTATTCTTTGAACTCCATCATAATCCGGAAACATTCAAATCCTAGGTGCATAAATATAAAAGCTTAAAGATTAACTCTCTCATACTCAGAACAAGAGTTTAAAAAGTCACATTGCTTTCCACTAGTCTCCATCATAATCTGGAACGATCTAGTTTGAAAAACAAGTTGTTTTAGAAAACAAAGAATCAAATAATCAATCCAAATCTCTACTGAAATTCATCTTCTCCATTCGAACCTCATTAAACATCAAATATCAATTAAGATCATAAATAAGCAATGAACTCATATTCTAAAACAAAAGCAAAGTACTTTATTGCTATAACTTCAGAACTTAAAGAATTCAACAACTAGGATTTCATGACTTCCCCAACAGAGAGAGACTACTCCATGATAATAGAATAAGCACACACAGAGGATTCAATTACAGCCATGATAATAAGAAGAAAATGAGTACAGAAAACACCTTGAAGGACTGCCCTTAGCTTCAACTCGTGCCTTGGCTGAAATCTCTTCCTTCTCTCCCTTTCTCTCAACTCTAAACTAACTACAAACAATAAGAAACTAAACTAAAACTATTCTAAGATATAAAAAATGGATTTACACTACAAAATTGCATCTAAAACTTGATCTAAAACTCCATCCTTGCTCTCTGCCTCGGACCTCTATTTATAGCTGGGCTTATGTCCAGAACTTGTAATTTTGTCTCTATCCAGGGGTTGAAATCTTACTTTCCTGACCTCCGAATTTCTTGAAATTACTCACGAACCTTCTTTACAAAGTCCTTGACTTGTGTATGAAATTTGATGTCATTCTGAGTTGGGAAACTGGAGATATCACTTTGAGAAGTTGAACTGCTTCTGCTGCCAATTCCTGTACTGGGTCCACCACTTTAAAACTATAAAACTCTGAGAACCCGACTTGGATTGTCCAGAATTTCCGTGATATGATCCTCAATCTCCTCAGGAAGCTTCAGTCCAAATTTGGGTTCAATTGGGAATAGGGAACTCCAGCTTTGCTTCTCTTAAAACTCGGATTTTCTCTTCTTTTCTGGCAGCAGTTTCCTTGTTTGTGTGGAACTTCTCTTCTTGGTCATTCAATACACCTAGACTCGAGCCAATTTCCTTAAAATATTTGTGGATACCTCCCTTAGGCAATTAGGACTTCTCCAAAGTTTGGATTAATTGGTAGTCAGAATCCTGAGATTTCTGTAATTCACGTTGCTGAGTCAGCGGCACAATCGCGTCACATTTTCTTCTGATTTTGGCGCGATCGCGCCACTAGAGTAGATTTCTTTCCAAGTTTGGAAACGGCCTTCGAAATCGTGCCGAGTAAGGAGAGCTCTTGGCGCGGCAGCGCCAAATGTGGCTGTAGAAGTGGCGAGGCAGCGCCACTCCTTAGTCTTTTTTGTGGTCCCAGAACGGCAACTCCTCTTCTGTGTTTGGCATCTCTTTGGCGCGTCCTTGTGGTCACAGAGTGAGGTAGCACCCTCAGAAGGCCCGGTTGAGCCATTCCACATTCCTGAATTTTCTTCTTTGAAGATTTACTAGCCATTGGGAATTTCCTTCATTTATTTGAATTTTTGACCATTTTCCTGGCGCGGTCGCGCCGTTCCCTTTTTTTGCTTTTTTTGTTCTTTTCTACTTCAATTTCTCTCTGAATCTAAATTTTCTTCTTCTCCCAGGTACCTGTTATAGAAAACATGAATTTGAGTCATATATGCCACTTTCTTGCTAATAACTAATTCAAAATGGGCATTTATGATCTTTAATTCATGCATAAAACAGTATCTTTCAGACACTTATCACTCCTAAGGCTAGAATCTCCACCTTTCTCCCTCAAAGTGGCCAGAGGTCGTGTAAGACTCCCTCTAGGCCTTCTTCTCTCTCTAAACTAATGAATAAAACAGAAACTTGAACTTAAAACTAAATGTAAAGACTGGATGTAAAAACTGGATGAATTGTGCTTTGTCCCTGTCCAGGGGTGTGAATTATGTCTTCCCGACCTCAGAATTAGATGAAATTACACACGAACCTTCCATCCATGGTCCTTGCCTTTTGTAGGAAATTTGAGACCATTCTGAGTCGGAAAACTCGAGATATGATGTGAAGAAGTAGGATTGCTTCTGCTGCCAATTTCTGCACTGGGTCCACCACTTTGAAGATATAGAACTTGAGAATCCTAACTTGGATTTGCCTGAATTTTTTTGATATGATCCTCATTCTCCTCAGGAATCTTCAGTCCAATTTGGGGTTCAATTAGGATTTGGAAACTCCAGATATGCTCTCTTTCAAACTCGGATTTATCTTCTCTTTCTGGCAGCAGTTTCCTTCTTTATCTTGAACTTCACTTCTTTGTCATTCAAAACACTTAGAGCTCGAGTAAATTTCCTTATAATCTTTGTGGATACCGTCCTTAGACACTTAGGACTTCTTTTCCCAAGTTTGGGCTTGATTGGTTGTCAGGATCCCGAGATTTTTGCGGAAGAGTCTTACTGAGTCAGCGGCGCGGTCGCACAGATATTCTGCCTGATTCTGGCACGGTCGCGCCACTGGAGCGGAGTACTTTCTAAGTCTGGAAACGGCCTTCGAACCCGAGCCGAATAAGGAGACTTCTTGGCGCGGTCGCGCCATATTTTGCAGTAGACGTGGCGCGGTAGCGCCACTCCTTAGACTATTCTTTGCTCCCCAGAACGACAACTTCTCTTTCCTTCTTCCGCAGCTCTTTGGCGCGTCCATGCTGTTTCTGAGTGAGGTAGTGCCAGCTCCTTGGTGCGGTAGCGCCCTCTGAAGGTGCGGTCGCACCATTTCACATTCCCCATCCATAAAAGAGAGAGCTTCATGACCCGTTGTCGCATCCACCATGAGTTCTGTTATCGGCATAGGGAAATCGTCCTTCGGGCAATCTTTGTTCAGGTTGCGAAAGTCGACACAGACCTGGGTTTGGCCGTTCTTCTTCTTGACCGGTACAATATTCGTGATCCAAGAAGGATACTTCACCTCTCTTATGAAATTGGCAGCGAGCAATTTGTCGACTTCTTTCTCAATTTTGGGAACGAGTTCTAGCCGAAATCGTCGTTGCGACTGTTTGACTGGCGGGGCTGATGGATGGACCGCCAACTTGTGCACTGCGTTGTGGGTCAAGGTCAGGCATTTTCGTGTAATTCTAGGCGAATATGTCATAGTATTCGCGAAGTAACGACATATATTCGACCTCTTCGTCGGCCAACAGTGAAGCGCTAAGGAGAGTTGGCCTTGGATCCTCTTTTGTGCCCAGGTCGACTTTCTTTAATTCGTCAACAGTCGACTGGCCACCTTCCTCGAACATAGTCGGGGCCTCTTTCAAGACGAACTCGTCGTCTTCTTGGTTGTCATCAGCGATGGAGATGTGGTTCACCGTGACCGAATCGTACCCGCGAGCTCGTGCTATTGCCGCTTTCAAGGTGTATATGATCACCGGATTCGGAGCATCTTTCTTCTTCCCTGGAGTTTGGCCGATAGAAACATGGTGAACGTCGGCCAATGTTTTTCTGGTGATTTTGATTGGCTTTTGAGCTCCATACATGCGGATTGCCTTCTCCTTCTGGTAGCGAGGCCTAGGCAACCTTGCATAATTTGGCAACCTTCCGTTCTCAGCTTTTCTTGTTCTGGAGTGAGGACCGGTAGAGCGACGGGTGGCTTCTCATGGATCTGATCTTTTGTGAAGTTGCCCCCGGCTCTGACCATCAGTCGGTATGCGTTCGGGTCAAATCCTTCATCCGAGCGGGTAGACAGCAGCTGCTCGTGGCTCGAAAATTGTTTCACTATACTCCGATCCTCGATTTTTGACAGTGGGAGTGATGTGATCCCAGCTAATCACTAGCAAGAGGACTAATTCAATGTAATATAGACTTAGGTTAAGTCCAAATATCGTCCCACAAGGACCAAGCTAATAGATCATTGCTTCTCTAGTTTAAAAACCAAAGTTTGAGAAATCAATTGGAAAGGAGTTATAAAAACAGAAAATAAGCTAATCTACCTAATCCTATAGAGATCAAGAGAGGGCTTTTGATCAAATCAGTATGAAAGAGACATTGGGAATCCAATTCCCTCCCTAGGCAATTCTGAGATTGAATAGAAGTTGAGTTTTGGAAATCAATTTCTGACGAGCTTATAAAACCATGGCTACAATCCGCATTGGCATCACCTGTTTCTATCTCCTAGAGTAAACCTAGCTAGCATTATCGACTCTACTTGATAGCATAAACATGGAGCTCATTGTTTCATAGACATATCAATCTAATCCAACAGGGTATTACTTTAAGGTCGAGGATTAACCCAAGGATTAGTTGATCTACCTAGTGTATGAACTCATAAAGATTTGTAAAATCCTATCAAAATGTCTTACCTTAAGTCTAGCATCACCTTATAACCAGAACATAGTCAGACAGCAAGTATGAATCAAGAATTAACAATCATTGGAAAACTCATTCATGCACCAAATTGAAACCAAATAAAATCTAAAGTATGAATCTCATTACATGCCTAGGGAGTCATGGACTCCCACACTGGAAATAAAGGCACACATCAAGATTTTGATGACAGCCATGAAAGAAAAACAACTAAGTACAAAAACTCCCTTTGGAAGGCTGCTCTTGGTCACTCTTGCTCCTTAGGCTGAAATCTCCACCTTTCTCCCTCAAAGTGGCCAGAGATCGTGTAAGAGTCCCTCTGGACCTTCTTCTCTCTCTAAACTAATTACAAAGCTGGAAATTGAACTAAGAACTGAATGATGAAACTAAAACTAAATGAATAACTCTCTTCCTTGGACCTCTATTTATAGTTGTTCTACTGCCCAGGTCCTGTAATTTGGTCTCTGTCCAGGGGTGTAAATTGTGACTTCCTGACCTCAGAATTGAATGAAATTACACACTAACCTTCCTTCTATAGTCGTTGCATTGTGTACAAAATTTGAGTTTAATCTGATTTAGGCAACTTGAGATATGATTCTCAGAAGTTGGGGTTGATTCTGCTGCCAATTTTATCACTGGGTCCACCACTTTGAAAATATAAAACTCCAAAACCCCGACTTGGATTGGCCTGATTTTTTGTGACATGATTCTTAATCCTCTCAGGAAGCTGTGGTCCAAATTTGGATCCAATTTGAAGTCGAAATATCCAGATATGGCCTCTTCAATCTCGGACTTGTACTTTCCTTTTATAACAGTCTCCTAATCAAGAATAGCAGTGTAACAGTCTCCTAATCAAGAATAGCACTCCACCTCTTTGAGGATTCAAACCTCTTAGGATTTCCCCCAATTTCCTTTAAAGACTTCATGGACACCTTCCTTATACACTTAGGACTCTTCCTCCCACGTTTGATCTTGTTTACTTATGAGAATCCCGAGATTTTAGCGATTTTGCATTACTGAGTCACTAGCGCGGTCGCGCCAAAAATGTGTCTAAAATGGCGCGGTCACGCCACTCTGGCTGAATTTCTTCTAAGTACTCAAATGGAAAGAGTTCTGGTCATGTTTGGAAACTCCAGATGCCTTCTGGTGCCATCTTGGGGCGATCACGCCAATTTGTTGGCGCGGTCGCGCCATATTTTGTCCTTCAACTGGTGCGGTCACGTCGGTCCCTGCAACCTTGTACCTTTCTGCACTAAAATCTTCATATTTTCCTCATTTTAGCTCTGATTTCAATTATTCTTGTTGCGTTGGACTCCTGAGAGACAAAACATGAATCTGAGACATATTTAATGATATTATGATGACTATTGATTCCAAAATATAATTTCCAATTCTAATTAAGGCCTAAAAATAGTGTTATTTAGACACTTATCAGGGAGAGTAACTTTTCTGCAAAAGGGGTCGGCTGGATTTTGTGGCAGACGACCAAGGGAGCTTCTCCCTTCATTCTTTATGACTACGAGATGTATCATAAGATAGATACATCACACTGCATCAGAATTGGAGTTGTTGTGGCCGGTTTGTGGCCGTGTGTCGGCTGGTTGCTATGCGCCAGCTGCTTGGGAGACACGACTTGAGTCGGAGTCTATTTTGGAGGCAAGGCATTTTTGGCATTTGATGCCTAGTTCGGCCAAGAGGACAATTAGAATTTGGCATCTGCGAATGATGTTTCTACCTCGATGAACGGACTTTCGTCGGCGTACACCGTCTTTTGCTCGTCGTCCTTATAGAACTTGAAGCACTGGTGAAGTGTCGACGGTATGACCCCGTTGGCGTGAAGCCATGGTCGACCCAAGAGCAGATTATAAGATGTTCTTGAGTCAATGATTTGGAAGGGAGTTTCAGCCGCCATGTCGCTGATGTGTAATTTGAGAGAGATCATGCCGAGTGTCCTCTGGCCTTCTTGATTGAAGCCTTGGATGAGGAGGGAGCTCGGAGAGAGGTCGCTGGCGGAGAGGCCGACATTCTTCATCGTGCGAATTGGCAGAATGTTAACAGCAGATCCACAATCAATTAGAATGTGATTGACTTTGTGGTCTCAGATGTAGTCAGAGATGAAAAGCGGCCGGTTATGATTCTTCGTCCCCAGTTGTGCATCCTCTTCTCCAAAGGTGATGCACGACGGACATGAGACGGCGAGCACTTCCTCCGACTTTGCCAGCTGTGGAGAGGAGTGCGGTTCTTCTTCCTCCTTTCGGTAGGGTGGCGTTAACCCGACTTTCGGCAAGTCGTGCTTCTTCATGAGCAGCATCTCAACTTCGGCCTGGAGCTTCTCTGGTTTGTCAAGGACTCGAATAAGGGCCTCTCTTGACCGGATGGCCAAGTTGAGGTTGTCATCAATCTCATTAAGTGGTGAGATTTGTTTCAGTGACGTTTCGAGGTCGTCACACTCAATGACTGGGCGTTGGCCTTTGTCTTTTTGAGTTACCTGCTCGGGAGGGGCTGTCGAACAAGTAGCCACCATAGCCGGCGGTGCGAAGAATTCTTTTGGGAAGAACTCCGCCAATGTGACGGGTCTTCTCTTCTTTTTGTTTGCTCCTTGAACGCTGGTCCTGGGAGCTTTCTTTTGACGCTTCCAAGTTTTTCTGTTTGACCGCTTCACCTTTGTTTTGGTGTTTATCGGCGCTGGTTCAATTTCTCGAACAAGCTTCTTTCGCCGGGCAACAAACTCACCACTACGATCTGCGTCAGTTGCAACTGCTTCACGAGGTGCCGGTTTTGGTGCGACTTTAGCCGGTGGTCGTTTGTAGTTTTGCTGTTGGTTGGAGGGACCGGATTTTGGACGATACTCCTTCCTTCCGACCTGCTGTTAGTTTGGCCGAGCTCGACGGTTTGGCTCGGGTTGAATGGAGATGACATGTGATGACGCCGCGAGCTCCATAATCTAGTCATTCAGGATGAAACACTTCTCGGTCGGATGTCCGACCAAGCGGTGGTATTTGCAGAAGTTCGGATCTTTGCTCCTGGATAGGTCACCGGGTATTTTGACTTCTGGAAACTTGAGCAGATGGTTGTCGAGGAGCTGCTCGAGCATGAAAGGAACATCCGCGTCGGCGAATGGATACATTTTGGCATGTCTTTCCTCCAGTGAAGGCCTCTAGTACGTGCCTCTGGCTGGCTGGCGTGGAACATAACTTGTTTTGACCTTGCTCCCGACCTTGATTGGTTCGAGAGCGTTCATCGCGAAGGATGCCTTTGTTTTCTCCTTCGCGTCTTTAGGTTCTCCATGTTGTGGACCTCGGTCGTGAGTTCTTGGAAGTCTGTTGGCCTCCGACTTTGAATGTAGCGCAGGAGCTCCCATAGCATCCCTTGAGCACACATTTTGATTTCGGCTTCGAGAGATAAATTCACGCTCTCTTGGCAATAGAGGCTCAGGTTCTTCCATCGGTTAATGTAGTCGACAACTGTTGCATGTCTAGCAAGTGCACTAGGTCAGCAAGTAATATAGACTTTGAGAGTCCAGATATCGATCCCACAGAGACCTTGATGAGAGCCTAATCTAAGCAAAAATTTTCCTATTGATTGAGGTGAAGGAAATTTTGGGTTTTTGTTGAAAATTGAAAAAGAAAACAGAATTTGAAACTTCTGGAAAAAACTTTTGGAGATGAGATGTTGGGGAAGAATGTCAATCCCTCCTAGTTGTCAATATGCAGAATTCTAATTTTATAGCTCAAGTATCCTTACCTTGACTTAGCTTTTGAAAACCTGGTTACCCATATACAGGAAATAATTTTCACCTAATCTCTGAACTCCATCACAATCCGGAAACATTCAGATCCTAGGTGCATAAATATAAAAGCTTGAAGATCAACTCTTATTCAGAACAAAAGTGTCTAAAGAGTTAAATTGCTTTCCACTAGTCTTCATCACAATCTAGAAATAACTAGTGAGAAAAACAAGTTGACTTTCACTCATTCTTTGAACTCCATCACAATCTGGAAACATTCAAATCCTAAGTGCATAAATATCAACTCTCTCATTCAGAACAAGGGTTATAAAAAGTCACATCACTTTTCCACTAGTCTCCATCACAATCCAGAAACAACTAGTTAGAAAAGCGAGTTATTTTAGAAATCAAAGAATCATATGACTAACCCAAATCTCTACTAAACTTTAACTTCTCTATTCGAACCTCGTTAAACTTCAAATATCAATTCGGATTAGAAACAAGCAGTAAGCACAATTTCTAAACAAAAGTAAGAAACTTTATTGCTATAGAATTCAGAATTCAAACATATAACAAACTAGGAGTTCATGACTTCCCCAACAAAGAGAGACTACTCCATGCTAATAAAACAAACACTGAAAGAGGAATTAATTACAGCCATGAAAACAAGAAGAAAACAAAGTACAGAAAACCCCCTTTTGAGGACTGCCCTTTGCTTCTACTCCTTGACTGAAATCTCTTCCTTCTCTCTCTCTTTCTCTCTCTCAACTTCAAACTAACTAAAAGAACAAGAATTTAAACTAAAAATAGGAATTGGAACTCAAAAACTGGATCCTTGCTCTCTGCCTCGGACCTTTATTTACAGTTGGGCTTCTGTCCAGAACTTGTAATTTTGGTCTCTGTCCAGGGGTATGAATTATGCTTTCCCGACCTCAGAATTGGCTGAAATTACATACGAACCTTCCTTCTGTAGTCCTTTCCTTGGTCACGAAATTTGAATCCATTTTGAGTTGGGAAACTCAAGATATGAAGAGAAGTTTCCTAGTTTCTGCTGCAAATTTCTACACTGGGTCCACCACTTTGGAGAAGTGAAACTCGAGAAGCCCAGATTGGATTGGCTTGAATTTTCGTGATATGATCCTGAGTAGCACCAGGAATCTTTGTTCCAAGTTTGGCTTCAATTGGAATACGGGAACTTCAGATATAGTTCTCTTAAAACTCGGATTTTATCTTCTCCTTTTGGCAACAGTTTCCTTCTTTGTATGGAACTTCTCCTTTCTTGATCATTCAATGCACCTAGACTCGAGCAATATTCCGTAAAATCTTCGTGGATACCTTCCTTAGACAATTAGGACTTCTTCTCCCAAGTTTGGGCTTGATTGGTAGTTAGAATCCTGAGATTTTCGTAATTTATGTTTGCTGAGTCAGCGGCGCGGTCGCGCCGAATTGTTCTTTGTTTTGGCGCGGTCGCGCCACTGGAGCAGAAATTTGGTCTAAGTCTGGAAAATGGCCTTCGGGTCCTAAAAGAGGAAGGATTCTTCATGGCGCGGTCGTGCCACTTTAAGCTGTAGAACTGGCGCGGTCGGGCCACTCCTTAGACTCTTTGCCGACTTCCCAAAATAGCACTTTGAACTTTGAAAGGCAACTTTCTGGGGCGCCAGGGCCACAGGTAGCGCCATCTTCCTGGCGGGGTAGCGCCCTCGAGGGGCGCAGTAGCGCCATTTCACATTCCAGAGTCGTCTTCATTGAGGCTTTGCTAGCCGTTGGGAATTTCTCGGATTTATTTGAATTTTTGTACAATTTCCCGGCGCGGTCGCGCCGTTCCCTTTTTTGGCTCTTTTTGCTCCTTTTTCCTTCATTTTCCCTCAGAATCCAGATTTTCTTCTTTTACCGGGTACCTGAGACACAAAACATGAATTTGAGTTATATAATTCATTTTCAAGCTAATAATTAACTCAAAATGGGAATTTATGGTCAATAATTCATGCATAAATAAGTGTCTTTTGGACACTTATCAACAACCTTCTCGCCCTTCTTTTGTTTAGATTGGCGATTTTGACCAGAGTAACGGTGCGCCGAGTGCTGTAAAATCGGCTGAGGAACTCTCACTCCAGTTTCTCCCAGCTGTCAATTGACTCCTGGGGCAGTTCGATGTACCAATCGAAGGCATTTCCCTTCAACGACCGGCCGAACTGCTTGACCAGCAAGTAGCCGTCTGTGCCGGCGTTGTTGCACATTTCAATTAAATGGGCGACGTGTTGTTTGGGGTGCCCGTCGCCATTGAACTGCTGGAATTTTGGAGGATGGTAGCCGAGCGGCATCGGGATGTTTTGGATCCTCTGCGTGTAGGGCCTCTGGTATGCGACAAACTTGCTGTCACCAGAACTATTGCGTACGGTGTGGTTGATGAGTTCGGTGACTGTGTCCAATGTGAGGGCAGTCGGCTCTACTTCGGCTCGACTTCTACGAATGGCTGTCGGTGCGATGGGCGGTTGCTCATCATCAGAGGCAATATCTTCTCGCAGTGGTTCGGCCGAACCACTGGTGGTCGCCTGACTTCGGACGATCTCTTGAGAAATGCCTCCAGTATTGTTCGTGGTCGCGCCCATTTCGAGCCACTCCAAGATCTTCGCGATCTGGAGATCGCGAACTGCGAGTTGTGCGTCTTTAATGCGCATATGTTCGCTTTCTTCTTTAAGCGCAGCTTGCATTTCGGCAAGCTGCTCTTCTATTGCCTTGGCCGTTGTCGTCATTGCGGCCATTCTGATGGTCGGTGTCGCAAAGCTGTCCCCGACACAGATCGAAGTGGAGAAATTTTTGTCGACGACCGCATTGGGGAAAAGGTCGTCGGTGTTTTCGGGTGCGGAGAAGTTGTTGTGGGCAACCGGCCAGGAGAGCAGGCTTCTGTCAGTTGAGTGTGGAAGGTGGCTTTGGCGGGTGGCTTTGGCGGGTGGCTGGCTTGCGGTGGCAGCCACTGGTGAGATTCAGCACGATGGAATGGGTGATAGCGCAGCAGGGGAGGTCACTGGTGTCTGTCGGTGATAAGTGTCTAAAAGACACTATATTTAGGCATGAAAATTGAGTGAAAAATCTAATTCCGAGTCAATTCTGAATATAAAAGCAACAAATATGACTCAATTTCATGTTTTGTGCCTATGGTATCTAGTGGAAGAAGAAAAATTGGATTTGGAGTAAAAATGGAGAAAAAATGAGCAAAGGAAGCCAAAAAGAAGGATGGGCGTCTGCACCAAAATCGGCGCCACCGCGCCAAGAAAATATGCAAAAATTCAAAATAATGGAGAAAAATGCCCAACGACATAATGGACATGAAAGCCAACGGTCGGGGAATGTGAAGTGGTGCGACCGCGCCAAGGAACTGGCGCTACCTCACACAGAGATAGCATGGACGCGTCTAAGAGCTGTTGAAGATGGAAAGAGGAGTAGTCATTCTGGGGACCAATGATAAGTCTAAGGAGTGGTGCTGCCGCCACTACTACTACAGCAAAATATGGCGCTGCCGCGCCAAGAAGTCTCCTAACTCGGCACAGGTGACCGCACCAAAATCAAGCACATTATCGGCGCGATCGCGTCGTTGACTCAACAACGCAAAGTCGCAAAAATCTAGGGATCCTGACAACCAATCAAGCCCAAACTCAGGAAAAGAAGTCCTAAGTGCCTAAGGAAGGTATCCACGAAGATTCTAAGGAAATATGCTCGAGTCCTAGGTGTTTTGAATGACAAAGAAGTGAAGTTCAATACAAAGAAGGAAACTGCTGCCAAGAAGAGAAGATAAATTCGAGTTTGAAGGAGGGAATCTCTGGAGTTCCTGATTCCCAATTGAACCAAAATTGGATTGAAGATTCCTGAGGAGATTGAGGATCATATCACGAAAATTTAGGTCAATCCAATTCGGGTTTTTCAAGTTTTATATTTTCAAAGTGGTGCACCCAGTGTAGAGATTGGCAACAGAAGCAATGTCACTTTTCAATAGTATATCTTGAGTTTTCTAACTCAAAATAAACTCCAATTTCGTACACAAGGAAAGGACCATGGAAGGAAGGTTCGTGTGTAATTTCATCCAATTCTGAGGTCAGGAAGGCATACTTTGTACCCCTGGACAGAGACCAAATTACAAGGCCTGGCTAGCGGAACAACTATAAATAGAGGTCCGAGGAAGGGTGTAATTCATTCAATTTTCAGTGCAATTTCCTGATTTGTGGTTTAGTTTATAGAGGAGAATGTCCAGAGGGAGTCTTACATGACCTCTGGGTTCTTTGAGGAAGAAAGGTGGAGATTTCATCCAAGGAGCAAGGGTAACCAGGAGCAGTCTTCCAAAGGGAGTTTCTGTACTTAGTTATTTCTATTCTTTCATGGCTGTTATCAAAACTTTGAATTGTGTTGTTAATTCCAGTATGGAGTAGTCGTTTGTTGTTGGGAGTCCATGATTCCTTAAGCATGTAATGAGATTGATACATAATATTTTAGTTGGTTTCAATTTGGTGCATGAATGAGTATTCTTAAGTTGTTTATTCTTGATTCATACTTACTGTCCTGCGATGTACTGGCTATAAGGTGAAGCTAGACTTAAGGTAAGATATGTTGATAGGATATACAAGATCTGTTTGAGTTCATACACTATGTAGATCAACTGATCTTAGGGTTAATCCTCGAGTCTATATTACTTGCTGACCTAGTGCACTTGCTAAACACCCAACATGATTGATTCTTGTATAGCAAAAATTGAAGAAGAAGAGAGGACTGAAGAAGAAATTAAAGGAGGCTTCATCCATTCAGAGGAGAAGTAAGATGAAGATCCCATCAGGATAAGAGAAGTTAAAGAATTGGAGGCTGAAAACAAGGAGGAGTTGGAGGAAGAAATAAAGGAACACGGGGCTCAAGGAGCTCCCAAACCTGAACTCAAATTTCTCCCAAATAATTTGAAATGTGTTTTCCTTGAAGAAAATAATAAACCAGTGATTATTTCTTCATGTTTGACAAGTTTTGAGGAGAAGATGCTCATTGAGGTGTTGTCCAAACACAAGAACGCAATACGCTGGTCATTATCAGACATTGAGGGAATCAGCCCCACAATTTGCACACATCGAATATTGATGGAAGACAATTACAAGCCCATCATTCAACCACAAAGAAGGCTAAATCCTACATTGCAAGAGGTAGTGAAAAAGGAGGTGAGCAAACTCTTGGATGCAGGGATTATCTATCCTATTTCTGATAGTGCATGGGTAAGTCCAGTTCAAGTTGTTCCCAAAAAGGGGGGTACCACTGTCATTCATAACGAAAACAACGAACTGATCCCCACCAGGAGAGTTTGTATATACTATAGGAAATTGAATACAGCCACTAGGAAATATCTTTTTCCTTTACCATTCATAGATCAAATGTTTGAAAGGCTGGCTGGAAATAAATTCTATTGTTTCCTAGATGGCTATTCGAGATACTTTCAGATGCCTATAGCACCCGAGGACAAGGAAAAAACCACCTTCACCTGCCCATATGAAACCTTTGCATATAGGAGAATGCCCTTTGGCTTGTGCAATGCACCAGCCACTTTTCAAAGATGCATGATAGCTTTATTTCATGATATGATAGGAAAGATGATGGAGATCTTCATGGAAGATTTTACACTATATGGACTGATAAGTGTCTGAAAGACACTATATTTAGGTGATCGGGTCGAAATTGACACTAGCAACTGTACTAGATCCTTCAAATAATATAGAACAGGTGAGTCTAGATATCGTCCCAAGAGACCAATTTTGGATGAAAAAAGTTTAGAAATCTTTGTTAAGGTTTGAGAAACAGATGATGAGGATTTGTAAAAGAATCTAAAAATTTACAAAAAGGAAAAACTTGAAAGAGATCAAGAGAAAAGACATTAGGAAATATAGACTCTTAGCAAATTATAATACAAATCAAGAATTTAGAAAACCAAAATGGATTTGGCAAGCTTATAATTGTGTCAACCTTATTTCAGGAAATGACCCTTCAAAATGATTCAAGAACACTTTTTCAAAAAGTTATCAAATCAATTTGAATATGCTCAAGCTAAACAAAAGTCTTTCTTTCTCATAAAAAGACTTCAGCCATAAATTGTATTTTTTTCTCCTATTTGGAAAAGCTCCCATTCGATTAACCATTCAAAAGAAAGGTAAATTTAGCAAGAGTTAATATCATCACTCTTCTTAACTTCTCTATTCGAATATCACTAAGAAGAGTAAGCCAATTTCATGAGCCTATCTTTCAATCTAAACATAATCCAAATTAAATGCAAAACTTCAATTGTACATCAAAGTGATTTAAGAGAAATAGATTCCAAATGACAAATTTTGCTTGATGCTTCAAAATAGAGAACAATAATGAAAGAATGAAAAGAAGATGATCTTGAACAGAGAAAATTGAAATTAAAATAGAAAACAAGAACAAATCTGGTTTTCTTGAACTCCAAAGGTCGATCCTCTAGGAAACAACTTCTTCCTTCCTTCAGTTTTTGAAATGCTTTGCTTCTCTTCTCCTTGATGTCCTATTGCATGGAATTATGCTCCTTTATATAGGTTTTGAGTCCATCTTTGCTTCTATTCAGATCCATAAATTTCTCTTCTTCCTCCAAAATTGGATCTATTAGTTTTCTTCCCAAAAATCTCTCAAAACCCAATCAAATCTCCTCCTAAGTTGCCTTGGTCATAGTTGAAAGTGTCTTATTGACTTCCCTTGAAATTTAAATAAGGAAAATTCGGATTTTTATTGAGCCAATATGCCAAATGTCCTTTTATGTTGAAAACCTGCATAAAAAGTTAATAAAGATTAGCTTTGAACTAACAAACATGAATTTAATATAAATAGATGTCAAACTAACCTAACATGACTAATTATAACACATAATAGTCCTAAACTCATAAGTAATATTATACCCTATCAACTACCCCAAACTTAGAGTTTTGCTCGTCCTCGAGCAAACAACAAAGATTACTACAACGACTTAGAAATTTAATTTAGGTATGAAGGAATAGAAAAAATTCAGTGAGCTATCTTCCACACATCAATAAAGAATTAATAAATCAAAAACCTTGTCACCCCATTGTCAAGCTACCAAGAATAGCACAACCAGACTACCTCTAGCCAACAAACCCCATACCAGTGCATTCAACAGTCTAATCTTAAAGTCCATATGCCACCACCTCGATCCACTCTACACTATCATGAAGGAAATCAAAAATTTTGATCAATAGGTCTTCCTAGGCTTTAATGGGGCATGTGAAATGGTGTAGGTTAAATAATGAAAGGATTTTCCTAGGCTAATTCTCCTCCTCATATCCTTGTTATCTTTCCTTGAGGCATGAATTTTCCCTTGAAACTTTGTTAGTACTTCTCCACACTACCAAACTTCTTACTCACCTTTTTTTTTTCTAGCTAACTAGAGAATTCAGCTTATCTTGCCTTTTGACACGAGTCTCTATGCTTACTGAGGCACGAAACCCGGTTACTCAGCAAGATGGCCTTCATCAAACTCAGCTTATTTTCCATTATTTTTTTCCCTTTTTTTTTTTTCATTTCAATTCTGTTCTCCTCGCAAAATCAGCATGCTCAATTCATATATCAATTCAATAATTTGGAGTAGGTCAGTAAGAAACAAGGCATTCCAAAGTAAGGCCGGGGTTTCATGAATTTCATAGGATAAGAACAAAGGTGGGGTTCTTGTAGGCCCAAAGGGGTTTCTTAAGGAGATGCATCTTGAGCATTAATATAGGTGGCTTTCAAAGGCTCAACCTCATTTAGAAACAAGTGCCTAAATCACTTCAAAAGTTTTTGAAAACCTTTCTCAGATTTGCCTCAAGCTTCACTTGGTATGGTTCTGGATTAAAAGGTAAACATCCTGAAATGCACTCAACTTGACAAACCGCAAACCAAAGGTAGTCTTTCTCTTGGTCTTCAAAGTACCTGAACCAGGGGTTTATAAGGCTTAAGATGAAATCTCCTCTTAGAAATCAGTATTTTCAGATAACCACTGAATCTCCAAATCCCTTGTACTGAATCAAAATCCAAGCATTGCTTATTTAATCAACTAACCATGAAATTATCATGCTTACAAGTATTTATGCCAAGAGTCAAATCCCACCCCAAACATTAAGAAACACATTGTCCTCAATGGAACATAATTTAAAGATAGGAAAAGAAAAACTCCCTGATTCACTTGTATTCTACCGTCAAATATGATGAACTTGCAAAGCTGGTGTGCATGACACTAAAACACATGGTTAAAGAGCAAAGTGACTTGTAATTTATTGAGTACTTCAGAACATTTGTAAAAATAACCATTTGCCAAGAACAACATTGATGGGAGAAAGGAATGAAATTAAATGATTGCATGAATAAAAAGATCATGGAGAAATAAAGAGCATATAAGAAAACAAATGCCATGTTCTATAAAAACTAAAAATGGGAAACAACTTTATTTTGAAATTTATTATGGACCCACATCCTAAGCTACATCTTTCCTCAATCAACAAACCTGATATTGCTTGTTTCAGGGTTAAATCTCCCCTCTTGATATGGATTAAGTCGATGTCCATTGACTTTGAACTTTTCTCCACTGCGCAAGTGTTGGATTTCAAAAGTGCCAAACTCTGTTTTTGAAACTATCTCATATGGACCTTGCCACCTTGATTTGAGTTTTCCAGGAAATAACCTTAGGCGACTATTGTAGAGGAGTACTTTTTGTCCAGGTTCAAAATTTTTTAAAGTAATGTTTCGATCATGCCATTCTTTGGTTTTCTTCTTGTAGAGGGTGGCGTTTTGATAAGCCCACTGCCTAAACTCCTCAAGTTCATTTACCTGCAACATACGAGTCATGCCAGCATTTGTTAGATCAAAATTTAAAAATTTAGTAGCCCAATATGCTTTATGCTCAAGTTCTACCGGTAAGTCACAAGCTTTGCCAAAAACCAACCTAAATGGTGACATTCCAATAGGTGTTTTAAATGCTGTCCTATATGCCCATAAAGCATCATCCAACTTTATTGCCCAATCTTTTCTAGAAGTACCAACAGTTTTTTCTAGAATTCTTTTCAACTCTCTATTAGAGACTTCCACTTGGCCACTTGTTCGTGCATGATAAGGAGTAGCTATCTTGTGCCTTACCCCATATTTCTTCAACAAAGTTGTGAATTGATGGTTGCAAAAGTGTTTCCCACCGTCACTTATAATAGCTCTAGGAGTCCCATACCTTGTAAAGATATTTTTTCTTAGGAATTGAAGGACAACTTTGGCATCATTTGTTCTTGTGGGAATGGCCTCTACCCATTTAGACAAATAGTCTACGACTACTAATATGTATTCATTCCCATATGAAGAAGGGAATGGACCCATGAAATCAATACCCCAGATGTCAAAAATTTCACAAACAAGTATATTAGTTACGGGCATCTCATCTCTCTTGGGGATGTTACCAGCACGTTGACAATTATCGCAAGTGGAGACATAGTGCCTCACATCTTGAAATAAGGTAGGCCAGAAAAAACCTGATTGAAGGACCTTGGCTGCTCTCCTATTTGCACTGAAGTGTCCCCCTGCCTCCCTATCATGGCAATGACTCAAGATGGCAGCGAATTCAGAATTCGGCACACATCTTCTTATCACTTGGTCAGGACAGAGTTTGTAGAGGAAAGGATCTTGCCAGAAGTAGTATTTGGCATCAGCAAGGAACTTCTTCTTTTGATGGTAAGACAAGTCTTTAGGGATCCATCCGCCTGCAAGAAAGTTAGCTAAGTCAGCAAACCAAGGAAGTGGGGCGGTACTACAATCAATAACACAAATGTTTTCTTCCGGATAGAGGTCAGAAATTTCTCTTTGTGCAATGGATTGATGTTCTAGTCTTGACAAGTGGTCCGCCACTAGATTTTCAGCTCCCTTTTTATCTCTAATCTCTATGTCAAATTCCTGAAGTAGTGAACCCATCGAATGAGCCTTGGCTTGGAGCCTTTTTTTGCAAAAAGATGCCTCAAGGCTGCATGATCAGTGAAGACTATGACCTTTGATCCTATCAAGTATGATCTGAACTTTTCGAACGCAAAGGCGACGGCCAACAATTCCTTATTTGTAGTAGTGTAATTTAGTTGTGGTCCACTGAGAGTGTGGCTTGCGTAGTAGATGACTCTAAAGGTTTTATCTCTCCTCTGCCCAAGGACTGCCCCCACCGCATAGTCGCTTGCATCACACATTACTTCAAAAGGGGAATTCCAATTTGGTCCCACTACCACCAGTGCAGTCGCTAGCTTGTCCTTTAAAAGATTGAAGGCCTGCATACATGCATTATCAAAATTAAATTTAGTATCCTTCATCAGTAAATTAGACAATGGTTTCGCGATGGTGGAAAAATTCTTTATGAAACGTCGATAAAACCCTGCATGTCCCAAGAAGCTACGGATTGCTCGGATTGAAGTTGGTGGTGGTAATTTCTCAATGACCTCCACTTTAGCTCTGTCAACCTCCAATCCATGTTCAAAAATTTTATGACCGAGAACTATTCCTTCTCTTACCATAAAATGGCATTTCTCCCAATTCAGCACAAGATTGGTGTCTTCACATCTTTGTAAGACTAAAGAAAGATTTTTCAAATAATTTTCAAATATTAGTCCATAAAGAGTAAAGTCATCCATGAAAATTTCCATAAACTATTTGATCATATCATGGAATATTGACATCATGCATCGCTGAAACGTAGCCAGTGCATTACAAAAACCAAAAGGCATTCGTCTATATGCAAAGGTGCCATAGGGGCAGGTGAAAGTAGTTTTTTCTTGGTCTTCTGGGGCAATTGGAATTTGAAAATATCCTGAATAACCATTAAGAAAAATATAAAACTTATTTCCTTCCAGTCTTTCTAACATTTGGTCCATGAATGGCAAGGGGAAATGGTCATTCCTAGTTGCTGAATTGAGTTTTCTATAATCGATGCATACTCTCCAACCAGTAATTGTTCTAGTGGGGAGTAACTCATTGTTTTTATTCTCAATTACCGTAGTTCTTACCTTTTTAGGCACTACTTGTACAGGACTTACCCAAGAGCTATCTGAAATTGGATAGATAATACCTGTGTCAAGTAGCTTAATCACCTCCTTCTTCACTACCACTTGCATTGCTGGATTCAATCTTCTTTGGGGTTGTACAATTGGTTTGAAAGTATCTTCCATGAGTATCTTATGCATGCACATTGTTGGGCTGATACCTTTGAGATCTGAGATTGACCACCCGATTGCTTTCTTGTGTTGCTTGAGGACTTTCACAAGCATGTCTTCTTCACAATCTGTTAAAGAAGAGGAAATAATAACAGGGTTAGAGTCTTTCTCAAGAAAAGCAAATTTTGAGGAATCGGGAAGAGGCTTGAGTTCTAGTTTAGGTGTTTCAGTTGAAGTCCTATCTTCCTTCAACTCAAGCTCTTTCACCAAGTTTAATTTAGAGTTGTTTCCTAGTTCCTCTGTTTCTTCTACATAGAAAGGCTTTTTATCTTGATTGTAACCTTCCAAGCCATTCTCCATTATGACTTCATGCTGATGGATACCTACACATTCATCAATAATGTCAATTGAATAACACATATCGTCAATAGCAAGAAGAGGTTTTTTCATAGCTTGGTTGATGTCAAAAACTAATTCTTCATCATTCAGCCTAAGTGTCAATTTTCCATTTTTGACATCAATCAAAGCTCCAGCAGTGGCCAGAAATAGCCTGCCCAAACTTAGAGGCACTTCCCAATCAATTTCCATATCTAAAACTACAAAATCACAAGGGAAAATAAAGTCCCCAATTTTAATTAAGACGTCCTCTATTATTCCTCTAGGTCTTTTGGTAGACCTATCAGCAAATTGTAGGAGCATGTTTGTAGCTTTAAGCTCACCCAAATTCAATTGCGTGCAAATAGATAAAGGCATTAAAGTTATGCTAGCACCTAAATCACATAAAGCCTTATCTACTTTAAAAGCACCAAATTCACAAGGTATAGTAAAGCTCCCTGGATCTTTTAATTTAGTTGGCAGCTCATTTCTCAGAATGGCACTGCAATTTTCTATTAGGCTTATTGTTCCTTGCTCCTCTAGCTTCCTCTTACCTGATAGGATATTCTTAAGAAACTTTGCATATTGAGGCATCTGCATTAAAGCCTCTACAAATGGAACGTTAATTTGAAGTTTCTTAAAGATTTCTAAGAATTTGGAAAATTTTGCATCTAATTTGTCTTTATGAATTCTATTGGGGCAAGGGAGAGTATTTACATCTAGATTGGTATTTGAAGTGTAAGAAGTAGATGTACCTTTGTCTCTCCCCTTCTCTGGTTTACTTACCTTTGCCTCGACTTTCTCATCTTCAGCCCTTTCATAATCTGAAATTTCACTTTTCTTGCCTCCCTCCTCCTTTGGATTTTGATCTTCAACTACCTTGCCACTTCTCAAGCTTATTGCTTTGATTTGTTCCCTTGGGTTTTTCTCTGAAGTACTACGCAAAGTACCATTTGTCCTTCTAGAAATTGTATTAGCCAATTGGCCGATTTGTGCCTCTAGGTTCTTCATAGAAGCCTCATGATTGTTTAATCTTGCTTCAGTAGTGGTGATAAATTTTGTCATCAGCTCTTCCATGCTAGGCTTTTTATCTTGAGGTTGGGGCTGGGTTTGGAATCCAGGTGGCTGCCTCACTTGGTTGTTGTTGCTCCAAGAAACATTTGGATGATTTCTCCACCCGGGGTTGTATGTATTGCTGTATGGATCATTTGGCCTGCGAAAATTTGAAACATAGTTAGCTTGATCATGCATAATATTTACAGCAAACATATTTCCATTTTGGCATTCATGATTTGGGTGCCCTTCTCCACAAAAGTCACACAAAGAAGCAACCATTGTTGGTTTATGAATTTGCAAGCTCTCCATTCTTCTTTGTAATGCCTCCACTTGAGATTGTAAGGCTGTTACTTGGTCTACATTGTGGAAACCTGCTGCCCTTCTCACCGTTGTTCTTTCTACCGGATATGAATACATGTTTGCTGTCATTTTCTCTATTAGATCATATACTTCCTCTGGTGTTTTTCTATTCATGGTGCCACCAGCTGCTGCATCCATTATGCTTCTTGCTTGTGTAGTAACTCCATTATAGAATGTTTGTACTTCATCCATTATTCGAATATCACTAAGAAGAGTAAGCCAATTGCATGAACTTATCTTTCAATCTAAACAGAATCCAAATTAATTGTAAAACTTGAATTGTACATCAAAGTGAGTTAAGAGAAATAGATTCCAAATGACAAATTTTGCTTGATGCTTCAAAACAGAGAACAATAATGAAAGAATGAAAAGAAGATGATCTTGAACAGAGAAAATCGAAATTAAAATAGAAAAAAAGAATAAATCTGGTTTTCTTGAACTCCAAAGGTCGATCCTCTAGGAAACAACTTCTTCCTTGCTTCAGTTTCTGAAATGCTTTGCTTCTCTTCTCCTTGATGTCCTATTGCATGGAATTATGCTCCTTTATATAGGTTTTGAGTCCAGCTTTGCTTCTATTCAGATCCATAAATTTTTCTTCATCCTCCAAAATTGGATCTATTAGTTTTCTTCCCAATAATCTCTCAAAACCCAATTAAATCTCCTCCTAAGTTGCCTTGGTCATAGTTGAAAGTGTCTTATTGACTTCCCTTGAAATTTAAATAAGGAAAATTCGGATTTTTATTGAGCCAATATGCCAAATGTCCTTTTATGTTGAAAACATGCATAAAAAGTTAATAAAGAGTAGCTTTGAACTAACAAACATGAATTTAATATAAATAGATGTAAAACTAATCTAACATGACTAATTATAACACATAATAGTCCTAAACTCATAAGTAATTTTATACCTTATCATTAGGCATGAAAATTGATTGAAAAATCTAATTCTGAGTTAATTCCGAGTATAAAATTAACATATATGACTCAATTTTTTGTTATGTGCCTCAGGTACCTAGTGGAAGAAGAAAATCTGGATTTGGAGCAAAAACGAAGGAAAAATGAGCAAAAGAAGCCAAAAAGAAGGATAACGCGCCCGCGCCAGAATCGGCGCCACCGCACCGGGAAAATATTCATAAATTCTAAATATTGGACAAAAATGCCCAACGACTCAACGGACATGAAAGCCAACGGTTGGGGAATGTGAAATGGCGCGACTGCGGCATCTGATGGCGCTACTGCGCCAAAGAGCTGGGTTATAAGGTGACGCTAGGCTTAAGCTAAGACATGGTGATAGGATTTTACAAATCTTTATGAGTTTATGCGCAAGGTAGATCAACTAATCCTTGGGTTAATCCTCGACCTTAAAGTAATACCCTGTTGGATAAGTTGATTTGTCTATGACATAAGAGTTTCATGTATATGCTGTCAAGTAGAGTAGATTATGCCAGCTAGTTTGCTCTAGGAGATAGAAAAAGGTGATGCCGATGAAGATTGTAGCCATGGTTTTATAAGCTTGTCAGAAATTGATTTCCAAAACATTAGTTCTTTTCAATCTCAGAAGAGTCTAGGGAGGGAATTGGATTCCCAACGTCTTCTCTCATCATTGAAATTTCTCAAAAGCTTTTCTCAACAGATTTCAAATACTGATTTAGTAAATTCTCTGTTTTTCAAATCAGGATTCTCAAACTTTAGATTTTTATTCTGAAAGCAATTAACTGCTGGCTTGGTCCTTGGGGGACGATATTCGGACTTGCATAAAGTCTATATTACATTGATTAGTCCTCTTTCTAGTGATTAGCTAGGATTGCATCAAGTTTTTGGCGCCGCTGCCGGGGACCAAAGTTTCTAGCAGTAATTGTTTAGAGTTTAAAAATTTAGAGATTTGAGTTTTTGTTTTTATTTTTGCAGGTGGTTCATGACCAGATCTTGAGTGGAACCATCCCAAGAGATTGATCCTGAACCAGAAAGAGCTTTAAGGCAAAGGTTGAAGGAAAATCAGAGCCAGAGCACTCCCAAGAATCAAGAAGACATTGAGAACATAGAAGGTACTCAGGAAGAACAAAGACCAAGGAGAACGATGGAGGATTATGCCACACAAAGCCCAAATACAAACAGGACAAGTATCATCACTCCCACTGTTCAAGCTAATAATTTTGATTTTAAACCTCAGCTTCTTGTTATGCTGCAAACTCATTATCAGTTTAGTGGGTTGGCTAATGAAGATCCTAATGACCATCTTGAAAGATTTTTGGACTTGTGTGCTACTTTTAAGTACAATGGTGTGTCAGATGATGCAGCTAGATTGAGGCTTTTAAGTTCACCTTGGCTGGACGAGCTAAGACATGGCTGAACACTCTACCAGCCTGTTCTATTGCCACTTGGGAAGATCTGCAAAAAAAATTTCTAGGTAAGTATTTTCCACTAGCAAAGACCATTAAATTTAGGAATGAAATTTTCCAATTCATGTAGGAACAAGAAGAACATCTTTCAGAAGCATGGGAGAGGTTCAAAGGACTACAAAAAAGATGCTCAAATCATACAATAGAACTCTGGTGCCAGATCGAGATTTTTTACAATGGGCTGAACATTAACACAAGAAGCATGATAGATGCTGCATCTGGAGGATCGATCAGTAAAAAGACTCCTGAAGAGGTTCATGAGCTAATCGAGGAGATGACAGCCAACATGTATCAATATCCAATAGATCGATCAGGCAAGAAAGCTACTGGAATTTACAAACTTGTCTCCTCAATCACCACACAAGCACAATTAGAAGCACTTCAGCATCAATTCACAAATTTTCAGCAAAAATCAAATCCTGTGGTAGCGTCGATCTGCGGAATATGTGGAGGAGGACATACTGATTATGAATGCCAATGTAATCTATATGCTTTAAATTCCATGCCTGAACAAACTAATTTTGTTGGAAATTCTCGCAGGATGGACCCATACAGCAATACATACAACCCTGGCTGGAAAAACCACCCAAATTTCTCATGGAATAATGCAAATTAAGCAAGGCAGCAACCTCCTGGATTCAAACCATTACCAACCAATGCACAACAAAAGGAGGAGCTGCTAGCCACCAAGGCTGAATTGGAGGAAGAAAATAAGTTAAATCGAGCAATTTATGCAGAGTTGCAATCACTAAGGCAATCAGTCACACTTCTGACCACTCAGGTAAACCATCTTAATCAAGGTGCATATGAAAGACCTAGAGGAGCTCTACCTAGCAACTCAGAAGTAAATCCAAAAGAGCAAGTCAAGGCCATAACACTTAGAAGTGGAAAGTCTCTCGAGGAGCACCAACCAAAAGAACAACCAGCCACGGAAGAAGAGAAAAATCACAAAGGAGGATAAGAGCAAGAAAGAGAAAAGGTAAGTCCACCAGCTTCTCCAAGGAAGAAAAAAGGTAAGGATGCATTTTCTATTTCTGATATTGATATAAGACATCTACCTTACCCAAGTAGAGCTAAAACGGACATTCTAGAAAGTAGCTTTGCTAGGTTTCCAGAAACCTTTAAGAATTTGAAGATTAACATCCCACTTCTAGAGGCAGTAAAGCAAATGCCCCTTTATGGCAAGTTTCTTAAACAGATCATATCCGGAAAAAGGAAGATGGTGGAGCAAGGTACGGTTGTGCTGAATGAAAATTGCAGTGCAATTTTGAAGAATGAGCTTCCAACAAAATTGAAAGATCCATGGAGTTTTACATTACCTTGTGAAATTGGTTCAAATAAATTTGCAAATGCTTTATGTGATTTAGGGGCAAGTGTTAATTTAATGCCATTGTCCCTTTGCAGGTATTTAAAACTTGGAGAACCTCAAGAGACTAGAATCACTCTTCAATTTGCAGATAGATCAACTAAAATACCAGAAAGAGTGATGGAGGATGTGTAGGTGAAAATTCAAGATTTTATATATCCTTGTGATTTTGTAGTTTTAGACATGGAAGTGGACAAGAACCTGCCTATAATTCTTGGCAGACCATTCTTGGCTACTACTGGTGCTATAATTGATTGCAAGCAAGGGAATCTAACCTTAAGGCTTAACAATGATACAATAAGTTTTAATATAAAAGAAGCCATGAAATAACCAGCCATCCCACATGATGATTTTTGTTTGAGTATTGATGTGATTGATTCTTGTATAGCAAAAATTAATGAAGAAGAAAGGATTGGAGAAGAAAAGAAGGAGGCCTAGTCAATTCAGAGGAGAAGGAAGATGGAGATCCCATCATGGCAAGAGAGGTTGATGAATTGGAGGCTGAAAGCAAGGAGGAAGGAATAAAGGAACAAGGGGCTCAAGAAGCTCCCAAACCTGAACTCAAACCCCTTCCTAATAATTTGAAATATGTTTTCCTTGAAAATAATGATAAACCAGTGATTATTTCTTCATGTTTGACAGGATTGGAGGAGAAAAAGCTCATTGAGGTGTTGTCCAACCACAAGAAGGCAATAGGCTGGCCATTAGCAGACATTGAAGAAATCAGCCCCACAATTTGCACACACCGAATCTTGATGGAGGACAATTACAAGCCCAGCATTCAACCACAAAGACGGTTGAACCCTACATTGCAAGAGGTAGTGAAAAAGGAGGTGATCAAACTCTTGGACGCAGGTATTATCTATCCTATTTCTGATAGTGCATGGGTAAGTCCAATTCAAGTTGTTCCTAAAAAGGGGGGTACCACTGTTATTTACAATGAAAATAATGAACTGATCCCCACTAGGACGGTCACGGGTTGGAGAGTATGCATAGACAATAGGAAATTGAATACAGCCACTTGCAAGGATCATTTTCCTTTACCAGTCATTGATCAAATGCTTGAAAGGTTGGCTGGAAATAAATTTTATTGTTTCCTAGATGGTTATTCAGGATACCTTCAGATCCCCATAGCACCCAAGGACCAGGAAGAGACCACCTTTACCTGCCCATATGGAACCTTTGCATATAGGAGAATGCCCTTTGGCTTGTGCAATGCACCAACCACTTTTCAAAGATGCATGATGGCTTTATTTCATGCTTTAATAGGCAAGATGATGGAGATCTTTATGGATGATTTTACAATTTATGGACTAACATTTGAAACTTGTTTGCAGCACTTAGAGCTTGTGCTCGAAAGGTTTGAAGAGAAGAAGTTAGTCCTCAATTGGGAAAAGTGTCACTTCATGGTAAGAGAGGGGATTGTTCTTGGCCATAAAATCTCAAAAAAAAGGGATAGAGGTAGACAAGGCAAAAATAGAAGTAATTGAAAAGCTACCTCCACCCACTTCAGTCAAGGCCATTAGGAGTTTTCTAGGCCATGCAGGATTTTATAGATGGTTTATAAAAGATTTTTCCAAAATTGCAAAACCTTTGTCAAACTTGCTTTCGAAAGATGTCAAATTTGATCTAAATAATAATTGCTTGCATGCCATTAATCTTTTGAAACAAAAATTAATCTCTGCCCCCATCATTGTCTCACCTGATTGGAACCTACCTTTTGAACTCATGTGTGATGCAAGTAATTTTGCTATAGGGGCAGCTCTTGGCCAAAGAAATGAAAAAGTTTTCCACACCATTTCTTATGCTAGTCACATAATCACTGGTCCTCAATTGAATTATACCACCACTGAGAAAGAACTTATGGCTGTGGTTTTTGCATTTGAAATATTTAGATCATATCTCATTGGTTCAAAGGTTATTGTTTGAACTGACCATGCAGCCCTTAGATATTTGTTTGCAAAGAAGGATTCCAAAGCAAGACTGATCAGATGGATCCTTCTTCTCCAAGAATTTGATATTGAAATAAAGGACAAGAAAGGATCTGAAAATGTGGTAGCAGATCACCTCTCAACGCTGCAGACAGAAACTAAAGAAGGGGAAATTTCAGAACTCTTTCCAGATGAACTGATTTGCCAGGTTAATATTTCAAAAGTACCATGGTTTGCTGATATTGCTAATTTTGTTTGCAGCAAATGGGTACCAAAGCACTTCCCATACCAGCAAAGAAAGAAACTGATGGCAGATTCAAAGCACTACTATTGGGAGGATCCATTCCTCTACAAAATATGTCTGGATCAAGTCATTAGAAGGGGTGTGAAAGAGGAAGAAGCTCCACTCATTCTCAGCCATTGCCATGACAAGGAGGTTGCTGGCCATCACAGTGCAAACCGAACAGCAGCAAAGGTATTGCAATCTGGATTCTTTTGGCCAACATTTTTTCGAGATGCAAAGAGGTATGTCTAAGCATGTGATAGGTGTCAAATGACAGGTAATATCTCTAGAAGGAATGAAATGCCTTTAAATAATATTCTTAACTGTGAATGTTTTGATTATTGGGGCATTGACTTCATGGGACCCTTTCCACCTTCTTTTAGGTATGAGTACATTTTGGTGGCAGTTGATTATGTAACAAGATGGGTAGAGGCCATAGCAACCAGAACTAATGATGCCAAGGTTGTCATTGAATTTTTGAAAAAGAATATTTTCTGTCGTTTTGGCACTCCTAGAGCTATCATCAGTGATGGAGGAAAGCATTTTTGCAACATTCCTTTTAAAAACTTGTTGAAAAAATATGGAGTCACCCACAAAGTAGCCACCCCATACTATGCCCAAACAAGTGGCCAAGTAGAAGTGTCCAATAGAGAGCTCAAGAGAATTCTGGAAAAAACTGTTAACACTTCAAGAAGAGATTGGAAAACAAAGCTAGATGATGCATTGTGGGCCTATAGGACAGCTTTTAAAACGCCAATAGGCACGACCCCCTATAGGTTGGTTTATGGAAAGGCATGTCATCTCCCTTTGGAATTAGAGTATAAGGCATATTGGGCAACCAAGTTCTTGAATTTTGATATCAAAGCTGCTGGAGAGAAAAGACTGCTGCAACTAAATGCATTAGATGAGTTTAGGTACTGGTCCTATGAGAATGCCAAGATGTATAAAGAAAAAACTAAGAAATGGCATGATGAGCACATCTTACCCAAGGAATTTCTGGTCAACTTGTCCTCTTGTTTAACAGCAGACTTTGGTTGTTTCTTGGAAAGCTTAGATCCAAATGAACTGGTCCTTTTTTAGTGGAAAGAGTGTTAAAATCGGGGGCAGTGGAAATCAGAAATCCAAAAGATCAATCCACTTTTATTGTGAATGGACAAAGGCCGAAAAGATACATCTCTCCTGATTTCCATCAGGAAAGAACCTTCACTGTCCTATCTGACTAGAAAGAGTCACAAAGTCGAGCTGGGACTATAAACCAGAACTCCTTTACTTATTTTATAATAGGACTACATTGAAATTTCATGGATTTTGCAATTTTTTATTTTTTAGGACTTGCATGATTAGTTGATTAAGTTTGGATGAGTAGGATAGACTGAGGCTAGAAAGAGTTTAAATTCTTCACCATAAAAAGAAAACAACAAAAAAATTTATATAAAATAAAAAGATAAAAAACCTAAAAATTTTTTGAAACTGGCGCTACGACGCCAAACCTGGCGCCACCGCGCCAGTTCGACAAACAATTCTGAGCCAAATGTTTGAATTAGTCTCTCCTCTGGGAGAATATGCTTTGGTGTCTATGTATCAGATGTTGTAGAGTGATATTTGTCAGCATTGTTCATTAATATGTACTCAATCTCCATTCATATTGATGACATGATATTGTGCACTCTCACTATATGTCCCAAAAGCATGATTTCTCCATTGAAAATGTGTGGTAACCGAATCAGCATCTGTATCTAACTGATAAAACTCTGTTCAAAGTGGAAATTTGCAAAAACACATTCAGGAGCTGAAATTTGATTGAATTACTCGGCGCGTTCGCGCCATATTTTGGCGCTACCGCGCCACTGTCTCATTAAGTTACAACCAATCCAGAGCGCAGAAAAGGACAATTCCACTGCAGATTTAAATTCAAAGAGCAACCAAGGGGAAGTCACATTCCACTTCAGGCACACCCAGATTGATCAGGGAAGTTTTCATCCTACTTCTTATTTTTATTTATGCTTTGGGTACAAAGCCTGTTTTAAAGTTTGGGGTGGGATATTCTTTCTTTGAGTTTTCAAAATCTCTGCTTTCCAAAACTTTTACACCAGAAACAGATCCAAGGAGATTTAGAAAAACACCAGTGGAAGAACCCTGAGTAAATAGAGAGCATGATTCACTTTCTGGAGAAATAACTTAGTTCAAATTGCTTAGTCTTTGCTGGAGGAGAATTTTCTTTAAAAACAGTGTTTTGGAAAACAAAGTATATAGTGAGAAAGTTGATGTAAAGCTCTAGAACCAACCTGAGGAAAGCTTGAGGCGAAACAGAGAAAGGTTTTCAAACATCATGAGGTTATTTAAGCACCTTTTTTCAATCGTTTGAGCCTTTTTCAAGCCACCTACTGGAATGCACAAGATGCATCACTTTTTGTCAAACACCTTGAGCCAACAAGATCCCTGTTTTGTTCAAATCCCACATTTCATGAACCAACCTTTGTGATAAACCAACTTGCTTCCTATTAACCTATATATCCCTCCAAATTATTGAAGTGTTCTGTTTGAATGAGCATGTACAAAAATCTGAAGTTATAATGAGGGATAAAAGAAGAGTATAGAGTTTGTTTTCGAAAAAAAAAGAAAAAAAAAAGAAAAAGGAACAAAATGTAGGTCAGGAGAAAGGCCACCTTGTGTGTGCGCCGGGTCTCGGGCCTCAGCAAGCTTAGGGACTCTGAGTCAACCGGCGAGGTAAGCTGGACTTCTGACAAAGCCAAGGAAAAAGAAAAAAAAGGTTGTGGGTTAGTTAGGAGAAAGGCCACCTCATGTGTGCACCGGGTCTCGGGCCTCAACAAGCTTAGGGACTCTGAGTCAATCGGCGAGGTAAGCTAGACTCTGGACAGACCCAAAAGAAAAGAATATGGGATCAATGCAAGAAAATAGGTTTGGGGTGGAAAAACTTGGAGAGAGATCATAGGAATTTACTCATGCTCAGGAAGATGGAACATGGAAATGAGGAGGAGAGTAAAACCCAAAAGATAAGCTTACAATTTGACCATACCCATTACCCATGCCACATTACAACCTAGAAAAGACCTATTGATCAGGATTATGGATTCCTTCAGGATAGTGGAGAGTAGACTGAGGGTTGGCTTATAGAGTTAACTGAGACTTCTCACTTGTATGGGGATGAAGATCTTCAAAAATTTAAAGAAAAATTTGTATTCTATTTTGATTAAGCAAGGAGAACCATCATTAGGAAAGGAATGAATCATACATTTTGAAACTTGCAAGGGGATTGCCACTGCTCTTTTCTTAATCCCCACAGACTTATCTGGTTGTTTCTTTCAAATTTTGCTCGAGGACGAGCAAAGGTTTAAGTTTGGGGTTGTGATAAGTGTCTGAAATACACTCTCTTTAGGCATGAAAATAGATTGAAAAATCTAATTCTGAGTTAATTCCAAGTATAAAATCAACATATATGACTCAGTTTTATGTTATGTGCCTCAGGTACCCAGTGGAAGAAGAAAATCTGGATTTGGAGCAAAAATGAAGGAAAAATGACCAAAAGAAGCCAAAAAGAAGGATTGTGCGCCCGCACCAGAATCGGCGCCACAGCGCCGGAAAAATATTCACAAATTCTAAATATTGGACAAAAATGCCCAACGACTCAATGGACATGAAAGCCAACGGTTGGGGAATGTGAAATGGCACGACTGCACCATCTGAGGGCGCTACCTCACTCAGAGACAGCACGGACGCGCCAAAGAGTTGCTGAAGAAGGAAAGAGAAGTTGTCATTCTGGGGAGCAAAGGAAAGTCTAAGAAGTGGCGCGACCGCGCCACTTCCTCTGTAAAATATGGCGCGACCACGCCAAGAAGTCTCCTAATTCAGATCGGGTTCGAAGGCCGTCTCCAGACCTAGAAAGTACTGCGCTCGAGTGGCGCGACCGCGCCAGAATCAGGCATAATACCGGCGTGACCGCGTCGATGACTCAACAACACAAAGTCGCAAAAATCTCGGGATCCTGACATCCAATCAAGCCTAAACTTGGGAAACGAAGTCCTAAGTGTCTAAGGAAGGTATCCACGAAGATTATAAGGAATTATATTCGAGTTTTAAGTGCTTTGAATGACCAAGAAGTGAAGATATTTCAAAGAAGGAAACTGCTGCCAGGAGAAGAAGTTGAGTCCAAAATTTATGAAGAACATATCTGGAGTTCCCATGTTCCAATTGAAGCCAAATTTGGACTGAAGATTCCTGAGGATACTAAGGATCATATCACGAAAATTCAGGCAAGTCCAAGTTGGGTTTCTCAAGTTCTATACTTCCAAAGTGGTGGACCCAGAGCTGGAATTGGCAGCAGAATCAAGCAACTTCTTCACATCATATCTCGAATTTCCCAACTCATATTGAACTCAAATTTTGTGAGCAAGGAAAGGACCATGGAAGGAAGGTTCGTATGTAGTTTTAGCCAATTCTGACATCGGGAAGGCATAATTCATACATCTGGACAAAGACCAATTTACCAGGCCTGGGCAGTAGGACAAGTATAAATAGGGGTCCGAGGCAGAGCACTGATCATCCAATTTTGTATTCAATATCCAATTTTTACTTTCAGTTTTGAGTTTAAGTTTCTATTTTATTCATTAGTTTAGAGAGAGAAGAAGGTCTAGAAGGAGTCATACACGACCTCTTACCACTTTGAGGAAGAAGGTGAAGATTTCAGCTTAAGAAGCAAGGGTGCCTAGGAGCAGTCCACTTCAAGGAGTTTCTGTGCTTACTTGTCTTTATTTCTTATGGTTGTTGTCAAAACCATGTTATGTGTTTTTATTTCTATTATGGAGTAGTCATTTTTAGTTGGGAGTCCATGACTCCCTAGGCATGTAATAAGTTTGATACTTTATAATCTATTTGGTTTTCAATTTGGTGCATGAATGAGTTTTCCAAGTTGTTAATTCTTGATTCATACTTGGTCTCTGGCTATGTACTGGTTATAAGGTGACGCTAGGCTTAAGGTAAGACATGGTGATAGGATTTTACAAATCTTTATGAGTTTATGCTCAAGGTAGATCAACTAATCCTTGGGTTAATCCTTGACCTTAAAGTAATACCCTGTTGGATTAGTTGATTTGTCTATGACATAAGAGCTTCATTCTTATGCTGTCAAGTAGAGTAGATTATGCCGGCTAGTTTGCTCTAGGAGATAGAAAAAGGTGATGCCGATGCGGATTGTAGTCATGGTTTTATAAGCTTGTCAGAAATTGATTTCCAAAACATTAGTTCTATTCAATCTCAGAAGTGTCTAGGGAGGGAATTGGATTCTCAACGTCTTCTCTCATCAGTGAAATTCCACAAAAGCTTTTCTCAACTGATTTCAAGTACTGATTTAGTAAATTCTCAGTTTTTCAAATCAGGATTCTCAAACTTTAGATTTTTATTCAGAAAGCAATTAACTGCTGGCTTGGTCCTTGTGGGACGATATTCGAACTTGCATAAAGTCTATATTACATTGATTAGTCCTCTTGCTAGTGATTAGCTAACATCGCATCAAGGACTAACTTTTGAAACTTGTTTACAGCACTTAGAGCTTGTGCTCAAAAGATGTGAAGAGAAGAAATTAGTCCTCAATTGGGAAAAGTGTCACCTCATGGTAAGAGAAGGGATTGTTCTTAGCCAAAAAATCTCAAAAAAAGGGATAGAGGTAGACAAAGCAAAAATAGAAGTCATCGAAAAGCTACCTCCACCCACTTCAGTCAAGGCCATTAGGAGTTTTCTAGGCCATGCAGGTTTTTATGGAAGGTTTATAAAGGATTTTTCAAAAATTGCAAAACCTTTGTCAAAGTTGCTTTCAAAATATGTGAAATTTGATTTCAATAATGAATGCATGCATGCCTTTAATCTCTTGAAAAACAAATTAATCTCTGCCCCCATCATTGTGTCACCTGATTGGAACCTACCTTTTGAACTCATGTGTGATGCAAGTGATTTTGCTTTAGGGGCAGCCCTTGGTCAAAGAAAAAAAAAGTTTTTGACACAATTTTTTATGCTAGTCACGCACTCACTGGTCCTCAATTGAATTATACCACCACTGAGAAAGAACTTATGGTTGTAGTTTTTGAGTTTGAAAATTTCAGATCATATCTCATAGGTTCAAAGGTTATTGTTTGGACTGACCATGCAGCCCTTAGATACTTGTTTTCCAAGAAGGATTCAAAACCAAGACTAATCAGATGGATCCTTCTTCTCTTAGAATTTTATATCGAAATCAAGGACAGGAAAGGAGCTGAGAATGTTGTAGCAGATCACCTCTCAAGGCTGGAGGCAAAAAATCAAGAAGGGGAACTTTCAGAACTCTTTCTAGATGAACAAATCTACCAGGTAAAAACTTGACTCTTAAAAGTACCATGGTTTGCTGATATAGCTAATTTTGTTTGCAGCAAATGGGTACCAAAGCACTTCACATACCAGCAAAGGAAGAAACTGATTGCAGATTCAAAGCACTACTATTGGGAGGATCCATTCCTCTACAAAATATGTCCGGATCAAGTCATTTGAAGGTGCATGAAGGTGGAAGAAGCCCCACTCATTCTCAGTCATTGTCATGACAAGGAGTTTGGTGGCCATCAAAGTGCAAACCAAACAGCAGCAAAGGTATTGCAATCTGGATTTTTCTGGCTAACACTTTTTCGAGATGCAAACAGGTATGTCCAATAATGTGATAGGTGTCAAAGGAAGGGTAACATCAAGAAATAAAATGCCTTTAAATAATATTCTTGAATGTGAATGTTTTGATGTTTGGGGCATTGACTTCATGGGACCTTTTCCACCTTCTTTTGGGTATGAATATATTTTGGTGGCAGTAGATTATGTAACAAGATGGGTAGAGGCCATAGCAACCAGAACTAATGATGCCAAGGTTGTCATTGAATTTTTGAAAAAGAATATTTTCTCTCGTTTTGGCACACCTAGAGCTATCATCAGTGATGGGGGAAAATATTTTTTCAACACTCCTTTTAAAAATTTGTTGGAAAAATTTGGAGTCACCCATAAAGTAACTACCCCTTGCCATGCCCAAACAAGTGGCCAAGTAGAAGTGTCAAATAGAGAGCTAAAAAGAATTCTGAAAAAAACTGTTAACACTTCAAGAAGAGATTGAAAAACCAAGCTAAATGATGCATGATGGGCCTATAGGACAGCTTTCAAAACCCCAATAGGCATGACCCCCTATAGGTTGGTTTATGGAAAGGCATGCCATCTCCCTTTGAAATTAGCATATAAAGCATATTGGGCAACCAAGTTCTTGAATTTTGATATCAAGGCTGCTGGAGAAAATAGACTGCAGCAACTCAATGAATTAGATGAGTTTAGGTACTGGTCCTTTGAGAATGCCAAAATATATAAAGAAAAAACCAAAAAATGGCATGATGAGCACATCTTACCTAAGGAATTCAAACCTGGTCAACTTGTCCTTTTGATTAACAGCAAACTTAGGTTGTTTCCTGGTAAGCTTAGATCCAAATGGATTGGTCCTTTTTCAGTGGAAAGAGTGTTAAAATCAGGGGCAATGGAAATCAGAAATCCAAAAGATCAATCCACCTTTATAGTGAAGGGACAAAGGCTGAAAAGATACATCTCTCCTGATTTCCATCAGGAAAGAATCTTCACAATCTTATCTGACTAGAAAGAGTCACAAAGTCGAGCTGGGAGTAGAATCCAGAACTCATTTGCTTGTTTTAGAATAGGACTGCATAGTAATTTCATGTAATTTTGCATATTTTTTTTGAACTATTAGGACTTGCATGATTAGGTGATTGATTTTGCATGAGTAGGATAGAATTAGATTAGAAAGAGTTTTTTATTCTGAATCATAAAGCAAAAAAAAAAAAAAAACCAAAAACCAAAAACTGGTGCAACCGTTCCTGTTCTCAAAAACATACTGATCCTAATTTCTGAACCAGTCTCTCCTCTAGGAGAATATGTTTAGGTGTCTATGTATTAGATGTCTGAGAGTGATGTTTTGTCTGCAATGTTCATTAATATGTATTCCTTCAAGTTAGTGGAGAGTGGACTGAGGGTTGGCTTATGGAGTTAACTGAGACTTCTCACTTGTATGGGGATAAAGATCTTTGAAAAATTAAAGAAAATTTTGAATTCTATTTTGACTAAGCAAGGAAAACCATCATTAGGAAAGGAGTGAATCATCCATTTTAAAACTTGCAAAGGGAGTGCCACAGATCTTTTCTTAAACTCTACAGATTTATCTGGTTGTTTATTTCAGATTTTGCTCAAGGACGAGCAAAGGTTAAAGTTTGGGGTTGTGATAAGTGTCTAAAAGACTCTATCTTTAGGCATGAAAATTGAGTGAAAAATCTAATTCTAAGTCAATTCTGAATATAAAAGCAAAAAATATGACTCAATTTCATGTTTTGTGCCTCAGGTACCCAGTGGAAGAAGAAAAACTGGATTTGGAGCAAAAATGGAGGAAAAATGAGCAAAAGAAGCCAAAAAGAAGGATGGCGCGTCCGCGCCATAATCGGCGCCACCGCGCCAAGAAAATATGAAAAAATTCAAAATAATGGAGAAAAATGTCCAACAACTTAACGGACATGAAAGCCATCATTTGGGGAATGTGAACTGGTGCGACTGATAAGTGTCTAAAAGACACTATCTTTAGGCATGAAAATTGAGTGAAAAATCTAATTCCAAGTCAATTCTGAGTATAAAAGCAACACATATGACTCAATTTTATGTTTTGTTCCGCAGGTACCCAGTGGAAGAAGAAAAACTGGATTTAGAGCAAAAACGAAGGAAAAATGGGCAAAAGAAGCCAAAAAGAAGGACGGCGCGTCCACGCCGGGAAAATATTCAAAAATTCAAAATAATGGAGAAAAATACCCAACGACTCAACGGACATGAAAGCCAACGATTGGGGAATGTGAAATGGCACGACCGCGCCATCGGAGGGTGCTACCGCGCCAAGGAGCTGGCGCTACCTCACTCAGAGACATCATGGACGCGCCAAAGAGCTACTGAAGAAGGAAAGAAAAGTTGTCGTTCTGGGGAGCAAAGAAAAGTCTAAGGAGAGGCGCTGCCGCGCCACTTCTACAGCAAAATATGGCGCTACCGCGCCATGAAGTCTCCTAACACGGATCGGGTTCGAAGGCCGTTTCCAGACTTAGAAAGAACTCCGCTCCAGTGGCGCTACCGCACCAGGATCAGGCATAATTTTGGCGCGATTGCACGGCTGACTACACAACGCTCTTCCGCAAAAATCTCGGGATCCTGACAACCATTAGAAGCCCAAACTTGGGAAAAGAAGTCCTAAGTGTCTAAGGAAGGTATCCACGAAGATTCTAAGGTAATTTACTCGAGCTCTAAGTGTTTTGAATGACAAATAAATGAAGTTCAATACAAAGAAGGAAATTGCTGCCCAGAAGAGAAGATAAATCCCAGTTTGAAGGAGAGCATATCTGGAGTTCCCGAATCCCAATTGAACCCAAATTTGGACTGAAGGTTCCTCAGAAAATTGAGGATCATATCACAAAAATTTAGGCCAATCCAAGTCGTGTTTCTGATGTTTTATATCTTTAAAGTGGTGGACCCAGTGCAGAAATTGGCAGCAGAAGTAATCCAACTTCTTCACATCATATCTCGAGTTTCCCAACTCATAATGGACTAAAATCTCGTACAAAAGGCAAGGACCATGTAAGGAAGGTTTGTGTGTAATTTCATCCAATTCTGAGGTTGGGAAGATACAATTCATACCCCTGGACAGAGATCAATTTACAAGGCCTGGGCAGCAGGACAAGTAAAAATAGGGGTCCGAGGCAGAGCTCAAATCATCCAGTTTTACATTCAGTTTTGAGTTCAAGTTTCTATTTTATTCATTAGTTTAGAGAGAGAAGAAGTTCCAAAGGGAGTCTTACACGACCTCTGGCCACTTTGAGTGAGAAAGGTGGAGAATTCAGCCAAGGAGCAAGAGTGACCAAGAGCAGCCTTCCAAGGGGAATTTCTGTACTTGGTTATTTTTCTTTCATGGCTGTTATCAAAGCCTTGATGTGTGTTTTTAATTCCAGTATGGAGTAGTGGGTTTTAGTTTGGAGTCCATGACTCCCTAGGCATGTAATGAGATTGATACTTTATATTTTATTTCGTTTCAATTTGGTGCATGAATGAGTTTTCCAAAGTTGTTAATTCTTGATTCGTACTTGCTGTCTGGCTATGTACTGGTTATAAGGTGACGCTAGGCCTAAGGTAAGACATGTTGATAGAATTTTACAAATATTTATAAGTTCATACACTAGGTAGATCAACTAATCCTTGGGTTAATCCTTGACCTTAAAGTAATACCCTGTTGGGTTAGACTGATTTATCTATGACATAAGAGCTTCATGTTTATGCTATTTAGTAGAATCGATTATGCCAGCTAGTTTACTCTAGAAGATTGAAAAAGGTGATGCCGATGCGGATTATAGCCATGGTTTTATAAGCTTGTCAGAAAGTGATTTCCAAAACATAGTTTCTATTCAATCTCAGAAGTATCTAGGGAGGGAATTGGATTCCCAACGTCTTCTCTCCTCATTGAAATTCCTCAAAAGCTTTTTCTCAATAGTTTCAAGTACTTGTTTAGTTTAATTTTCTGTCTTTCAAATCAGGATTCTCAAACTTTAGATTTTTATTCAGAAAGCAAACAACTGTTGGCTTGGTCCTTGTGGGATGATATTCGCACTTGCATAAGTCTATATTACATTGATTAGTCCTCTTGCTAGTGATTAGGTAGGTTCGCATCAAGTTTTTGGCGCCGTTGCCGGGGACCAAAGTTTCTAGTAGTAATTACTTAGAGTTTAAAAATTTAGAGATTTGAGTTTTTGTTTTTTTTTATTTTGCAGGAGCTTCATGACCAGATCTCAAGTGGAACCATCCCAAGAGATTGATCTTGAACCAGAAAAGGACTTTAAGGCAAAGGCTGAAGGAAAATCAGAACCAGAGCACTCCCAATGATCAAGAAGACATGGAGAACGCAGAAGGCACTCATGAAGAATAAGCACAAAGCCCGAGGAGACCCATGGGGGATTATGTCACACAAAGCCCAAATACAAACAGGACAAGTATTGTCACTTCCACTATTCAAGCTAATAATTTTGATCTTAAACCTCAAATTATTGTTATGGTTCAAAATCATTATCAGATTAGTGGGTTGGCTAATGAAGATCCTAATGACCATCTCGAAAGATTTTTGGACTTGTGTGCTACTTTTAAGTACAATGGTGTGTCAGATGATGCAGTCAGATTGAGGCTTTTTAAGTTCACCTTGGCTGGACGAGCTAAGACATGGATGAACACTCTACCAGCCGGTTCTATTGCCACTTGGGAAGATTTGCAAAAAAAATTACTAGGTAAGTATTTTCCACCAGCAAAGACCTTTAAATTAAGGAATGAAATTTTCCAATTCATGCAGGAACCAGAAGAACATCTTTCAGAAGCAAGGGTGAGGTTCAATGGACTACTCAAAAGATGCCCAAATCACAATATAGAACTCTGGAGCCAGATCGAGATTTTTTACAATGGGTTGAACATCAACACAAGAAGCATGATAGATGCTGCATCTGGAGGATCGGTTAGTAGAAAGACTCCTGAAGAGGTTCATGAGCTAATAGAGGAGATGACAGCCAACATGTATCAATATCCGATGGAACGATCGAATAAGAAGGCTGCTGGAATTTACAAACTGGACTGTTCAACCACCACGCAAGCACAATTAGAAGCACTTCAGCATCAATTCACAAACTTTCAGCAACAATCAAATCCTGTGGTAGCTTCGATTTGCGGAATATGTGGAGGAGGACATGCTGATTATGAATGCCAAGGTAATGTATATGCTCTAAATTCCATGTCTAAACAAAATAATTTTGTTGGAAATTCTCGCAGGATGGATCCATAGAGCAATACGCACAACCCTGCTGGAGAAATCATCCAAATTTCTCATGGAATAATGCAAATCAAGCAAGGCAGCACCCTCCTAGATTCAAACCGTTACAGACTGAAGCTCAACAAAAAGAGGTTGGAGTGGAGGAAGACAAGAAGTTGCTGCGAACAATATGTGCAGAATTACAGTCACTGAAAATAGATTTTCAGTCAATGAAGATAATGCAAATAGATGTTCAGTCAGTAAAGCAATCGGTCACACTTCTGACCACTCAAGTGAATCAACTTACCACTCTAGTAAATCAACTTAATAGAGATGTATATAAGAGGCCGAGAGGAGCTCTACCTAGCAACTCAGAAGTAAATCCAAAAGAGCAAGTCAAGGCCATAACACTTAGAAGTGGAAAGACTCTCGAGGAGCTCCAACCAAAAGAACAACCTGCCATGGAAGAAGAGAAAAATCAGAAAGGAGATGAAGAGCAACCAGCTTCTCTAAGAAAGGAAAAAGGTAAGGATGCCCTTTCGATTACTGATTTTGATGTCATAAATCTACCTTACCCAAGTAGAGCTAAAACGGACATTCTAAAAAGTAGCTTTGCTAGGTTTCTAAAAACCTTTAAGAATATGCAGATTAACATTCCACTTCTTGAAGCATTGAAGCAAATGCCCCTTTATGGCAAGTTTCTTAAAGAGGTCATATCCGAAAAAAGGAAGATGGAGGAGCAAGGTACGGTCTTACTGAATGAAAATTGCAGTGCAATCTTGAGGAATGAGCTTCCAAAAAAATTAAAAGATCCAGGGAGTTTTACAATACCTTGTGAAATTGGTTCCAATAAATTTGCAAATGCTTTATGTGATTTAGGGGCAAGTGTTAATTTAATGTCATTGTCCCTTTGCAGGTATTTAAAACTTGGATAACCTCAAGAGACTGGAATCACTCTTCAATTTGCGGATAGATCAACCAAGATACCAAAAGGAGTAATGGAGGATGTGTTGGTGAAAATTCAAGATTTTATATATCCTTACAATTTTGTGGTTTTAGACATGGAAGTAGACAAGAACCTGTCTATAATTCTTGGCAGACCATTGTTAGCTACTGCTGGTGCTATAATTGACTGCAAGCAAGGGAATCTAACCTTAAGGCTTAACAATGATACAATAAGTTTTAATATAAAAGAAGCCATGAAACAACCAGTCACCCCACATGATGATTTCTGTTTGAGCATTGATGTGATTGATTCTTGTATAGCAGAACTTGAAGAAGAAGAGAGGATTGGAGAAGAAAAAGAAGGAGGCCTAGTCAATTCAGAGGAGAAGGAAGATGAAGATCCGATCATGACAAGAGAGGTTGACGAATTGGAGGCTGAACGCAAGGAGGAGTTGGAGGATGAAATAAAGGAACAAGGGGCTCAAGGAGCTTCCAAACCTGAACTCAAACCCCTCCCAAATAATTTGAAATATGTTTTCCTTGAGGAGAATGACAAACCAGTAATTATTTCTTAGGAGAATGACAAACCAGTAATTATTTCTTCATGTTTAACAGGTTTGGAGGAGAAAATGCTCATTGAGGTGCTGACAAAATACAAGAAGGAAATAGGCTGGTCATTATCAGACATTGAAGGAATCAGCCCCTTAATTTGCACACACTGAATCTTGATAGAGGACAATTATAAGCCTAACATTCAACCACAAAGAAGGTTGAAACCTACATTACAAGAGGTAGTAAAAAATGAGGTAGTCAAACTCTTGGACGCAGGTATTACCTATCCTATTTCTGATAGTGCATGGGTAAGTCCAGTTCAAGTTGTTCCCAAAAAGGGGGGTACCACTGTCATTTATAATAAAAATAATGAACTCATCCCCACTAGGATGGTCACGGGTTGGAGAGTATGCATAGACTATAGGAAATTGAATACAACCACTAGGAAAGATCATTTTTCATTACCATTCATTGATCAAATGCTTGAAAGGCTTGCAGGAAATAAATTTTATTGTTTCCTAGATGGTTATTCAGGATACTTTCAGATCCCTATAGCACCAGAAGACCAGGAAAAGACCACCTTCACCTGCCCATATGGAACCTTTGCATATAGGAGAATGCCCTTTGGCTTGTGCAATGCACCAGCCACTTTTCAAAGATGCATGATGGCTTTATTCCATGATAAGATAGGAAAGATGATGCAGATCTTTATGGATGATTTTACACTATATGGACTAATTTTTGAAACTTGTTTGCAGCACTTAGAGCTTGTCCTCAAAAGATGTGAAAAGAAGAAATTAGTCCTCAATTGGGAAAAGTGTCACATCATGGTAAGAAAGGAGATTGTTCTTGGCCACAAAATCAATGAAAAGGGGATAGAGGTAAACAAGGCAAAAATAGAAGTGATTGAAAACCTACCTCCACCCACTTCAGTCAAGGTCATTAGGAGTTTTCTAGGCCATGCAGGTTTTTATAGAAGGTTTATAAAAGATTTTTCCAAATTTGCAAAACCTTTGTCAAACTTGCTTTCGAAAGATGTGAAATTTGATTTCAATAATGAATGTTTGCATGCCTTTAATCTCTTGCAATAAAAATTAATCTTTGCCCCCATCATTGTGTCACCTGATTGGAACCTACGTTTTGAACTCATGTGTGATGCAAGTGATTTTGCTTTAGGGGTAGCCCATGGTAAAAGAAAAGAAAAATTTTTCCACACCATTTCCTATGCTAGTCAAACTCTCACTGGTCCTCAATTGAATTATACCACCACTGAGAAAGAACTCATGGTTGTGGTTTTTGCATTTAAAAAATTTAAATCATATCTTATAGGTTCTAAGGTTATTGTTCGGACTGACCATGCAGCCCTTAGATACTTGTTTGCAAAGAAGGATTCCAAACCAAGACTAATCAGATGGATCCATCTTCTCCAAGAATTTGACATCGAAATCAAGGACAGGAAAGGAGCTGAGAATGTTGTAGCAGATCACCTCTCAAGGCTGGCGGCAGAAAATAAAGAGGGGGAAATTTCGGAACTCTTTCCAGATGAACTGATTTGTCAGGTAAAAATATCAAAAGTACCATGGTTTGCTGATACTGCTAATTTTGTTTGCAGCAAATGGGAACCAAAGCACTTCACATACCAGCAAAGAAAGAAACTGATGGAAGATTCAAAGCACTACTATTGGGAGGATCCATTCCTCTACAAAATATGTCCGGATCAAGTCATTAGAAGGTGTGTGAAAGAGGAAGAAGCTCCACTCATTCTCAGCCATTATCAAGACAAGGAGGCTGGTGGTCTTCATGGTGGCAGCAAAGGTATTGCAATCTGGATTCTTCTAGCCAACACTTTTTTGAGATGCAAAAAGGTATGTCCAATCATGTGATAGATGCCAAAGGACAAGTAACGTCTCAAGAAGGAATACAATGCCTTTAAATAATATTCTTGAAAGTAAATGTTTTGATGTTTGGGGCATTGACTTCATGGGACCCTTTCCACCTTCTTTTGGGTATGAATATATTCTGGTGGCAGTAGATTATGTAACAAGATGGGTAGAGGCCATAGCAACCAGAACTAATGATGCCAAGGTTGTCATTGAATTTTTGAAAAAGAATATTTTCTGTCGTTTTGGCACTCCTAGAGCTATAATCAGTGATGGGGGAAAGCATTTTTGCAACACTCCTTTTAAAAATTTGTTGAAAAAATATGGAGTCACCCACAAAGTAGCCACCCCATACCATACCCAGACAAGTGGCCAAGTAGAAGTGTCCAATAGAGAGCTCAAAAGAATTCTGGAAAAAACTATTAACACTTCAAGAAGATATTGGAAAACCAAGCTAAATGATGCATTGTGGGCCTATAGGACAGCTTTCAAAACCCCAATAGGCATGACCCCCTATAGGTTGGTTTATGAAAAAGCATGTCATCTCCCTTTGGAATTAGAATATAAAGCATAGTGGGCAACCAAATTCTTAAATTTTGATATCAATGCTGCTGGAGAAAATAGATTGCTGCAACTGAATGAACGAGATGAGTTTAGGTACTTGTCCTATGAGAATGCTGAAATGTATAAAGAAAAAACCAAAAAATGGCATGATGAGCACATCTTACCCAAGGAATTCAAACCTGGTCAACTTGTCCTCTTGTTTAACAGCAGACTTAGGTTGTTTCCTGGTAAGCTTAGATCAAAATGGACTGGTCCTTTTTCAGTGGAAAGAGTGTTAAAATCAGGGGTTGTGGAAATCACAAATCCAAAAGATCAATCCACCTTTATTGTGAATGGACAAAGGCTGAAAAGATAAATCTCTCCTGATTTCCATCAGGAAAGAACCTTCACAATCCTATCTGACTAGAAAGAGTCATAAAGTCAAGCTGGGACTATAAACCAGAACTCATTTGCCTGTTTTAAAATAGGACTGCATTGTAATTTCAGGGAATTTTGCATATTTTTGTAGGACTTTGCATGATTAGTTGATTGATTTTGCATGAGAAGAAAAACCTATGGCAGAGAGAGCTGCAAAAGTAGAGGAGGTAGAAGAGAAATCCCAGCAAGGAGAAAAATCATTAGAGGCTGAAAAGGAAACCATGGCTGAAGTACTAGATGAAGGGGAGGAAGAAGAAACCATAGGTCATATCATAGAACCTTCCCATGAAAAGCCATTAGAGAATTGGGTAGAGAAAGAAGAAGAGAAAGGGTTCTCCTTTGATTTAGACTTTTTCATCATCCCACCTTATACACCTAGCCCAAAAATACAACTGAAAATTTTATTGGGGCGGACAAGAGGATGAATGAGTGGTGGATATGTGTAAAGATATACTTCTTAGAAGCCACAAAGTCAAAAGAAAGGATTTTTAACTCAAGATCAAATTTGGTTGCTTTAGCATAAAGCATTGCAAAGGAAGAAAGGTCATGATGAATGGATTTGAATTGAATTTTTCTTTTGATCCAGGTGGAATGAAGCTACTGGTCTGGCTGAGGACCATAAACTTAGCGCTTCATGGGAGGCAACCCATGGTAGGCAACCCATGGTAGGTAAGTTAGTTTAGTTTTTCAATTCAATTATTCTTTTTCTTTGAATAATCACTTTTTGTGAATCTTAGATCTTAGGTCTAGTTTTGTTTTACTCATGTTAGGTTAGTCTTTTAATTTTGTTTGGTTTGAATAAACACCAGAAAAAAAAATGCTTGAATTTGAAAGCTGAGTGGAGTTGAAGGAAGTCATGTTACATATTGTGCACCTTTGAACTTAAACAACATGTTCCAAGTGGAATTTTAAAATTTTGCAATCAGAATCTATATTTATGAAGGAAAAGAGTGGCGCTCCCGCGCCAAATTCTAGCACGCCCATGCCACATGTTTGATTAATTTTTGAGGCTCTACAACTCAGAATCATTCCATTCCAATTCTGACATGTTTATATTTATGAGTTATAGGCCTTGGTAAAATTTCATAAATTTTTGAATTCGTTTGCAATAATTTTATGCCATGAATGGTTCTAACCACTTTTGGTCAAGCATGAAGGCAGCTCAAGTTCAAATTCCTCATGGTGCCTCAACGAATCTGGAAGTTCAAGCAACCAACATTATCAGGAAATTTTCTTACCCTCTATCTTATTTGATTGAATAGAGTATGCGAACTTTTAAGTTTGGGGTGGGAAACTCGGATTTTGAATGCTAGTTGGTTCTCTTAGTTTAGTTAGTCTTTATCTTTGTTTTTGTTTTGAGTCAATACCAGAAGGATGGTTCTAAATCTGAAAAGGTTTTTGAAAGTTTTTGTGGGAACTATGATTAGTGGATTGAGAAGATAGGTCTCATTCATTCTCTTGAGAAATATATTTGTTTGAATGTTTGGTTTTGGCATGAGAAAAGCTGTCTTTGATAGTGGTTTGATTGGTTGAAAGCATTGAGCATGTTTATTTTGTACAATAGAACCAACCTAAAGGAAGAACGAGGCGAAACAAAGACAGGTTTTTCAAAATTATGAAATGATCTAGGCACTTGTTTTGAACCGTTTGAGCCTTTTTGAGCCACCCACTTTAATGCACAAGATGCATCACCTTTTGTCAAATATTTTGAGCCGAAAAGATCCCTGTTTTGTTTTCAATTCCCATATTACATGAACCAGCCTTTGTGATGAATAAACTTCTCTCTTAGTGACCTATATTTCTCCAAATTATTGAAGTGTTCTGTTTGAATGAGCATGGACAAAAATCTGAAGTTATGGAGAAATAAGGAGGGTTGAAGGATTAGTACAGAATTTTCTTTGAAAAGGAGAGGAAATAAGGAGCAAGATGAATGAAAAAGGTGTTGGAATATCTTAGAGGAAAAGTGGAAAAAAAAAAAAGAGAAAAAAAATTGCTGAGTTAGGAGAAAGGCCACCTTGTGTGCGCACCGGGTCTCGGGCCTCAGCAAGCTTAAGGACTCTAAGTCAACCAGCAAGGTAAGCTAGACAGCAAACAAAGCCAAAAAAAAATAATAATAAATAAAAGAGAGAAAAAGAAATAAAGAGAGCTTTTCCTTGAGAGATAAGGTAGTGATTGGGATTAAGGAGAAGGTGCAAATATCTTTCTTTTATTTGATTGCTTTGAGGACAAATCAAATTTTTAAGTTTGGGGTGGTGTGCTACAATCAGAGATGGTTCATGCTCAGGAAGATGGGACATGGATATGAGGAGGAGGACTGACCTCTAAAAAAATTTTATCCTTAATTTTCTCCTTACCCATTACCCATGCCCAATTACAACCTATATAAGTCCTTTTGATCATCATTTTGAAATTTTTGCATGTTAGTGGAGATTAGACTGATGGTTGGCTTATGTTTTTCAATTTAAATTGTTCACATGCATGGGAAAGTGGTATGTATGGTGGAAGATAGCTTGATCATGCCTTGACTAAGCAGGATAACCAAGAATAGGAGAGGTTTGAATGAGTAATCTTTGATTGATGCTTTGAAAGGGTAACCCCATTGATTTTTCTTAAAATTTGAAGAATGGTTATAACTCTGGTTCTTTTTATTTTTTCTATTAGTTTTGGTCGAGGACGAGAAAAGGTTTACGTTTGGGGTTGTGATAAGTGTCTAAATGACACTATTTTTAGGCCTTAATTAGAATTAAAAATTATATTTTGGAGTCAATAATCATCATAATATCATTAAATATGTCTCAGATTCATGGTTTGTCTCTCAGGAGTCCAACTCAATAAGAATCATTGAAATCTACGCTAAAATGAGGAAAATATGAAGATTTTAGTGAAGAAAGGTACAAGGTAGCAGGGACCAGTGCGACCGCACCAGTTGAAGGACAAATTATGGCGCGACCGTGCCAAGCTGGCACCAGAAGGCATCTGGAGTTTCCAAACACGGCCAGAACTCTTACCATTCGAGTACTTAGAAGAAATTCAGCCAGAGTGGCGCGACCGCGCCATTTAAGACACATTTTTTACGCGACCGCGCCAATGACTCAGCAATGCAAAATGGCTAAAATCTCGGGATTTTGATAAGTAAACAAGATCAAACGTGGGAGGAAGAGTCCTAAGTGTATAAGGAATGTGTCCACGAAGTCTCTAGAGGAAATTGAGGGAAATCCTAAGAGGTTTGAATCCTCAAAGAGGTGGAGTGTTATTCTTGATTAGGAAACTGTTATAAAAGGAAAGTACAAGTCCGAGATTGAAGAGGCCATATCTGGAGATTCCGACTTCCAATTGGATCCAAATTTGGACCACAGCTTCCTGAGAAGATTGAGAATCATTTCACAGAAAATCAGGCCAATCCAAGTCGGGTTTTTGGAGTTTTATATTTTCAAAGTGGTGGACCCAGTGCTGAAATTGGCAGCAGAATCAACCCAACCTCTGAGCATCATATCTCAAGTTGCCTAACTCAGATTAAACTCAAATTTCGTACACAAAGCAATGACTATAGAAGGAATGTTCGTGTATAATTTTATCCAATTCTGAGGTTGGAAAGTCACAATTTATACCCCTGGACAGAGACCAAATTACAGGACCTGGGCAGCAGAACAACTATAAATAGAGGTCCAAGGAAGAGAGTTATTCATCCAGTTTTAGTTCTAGCATTCAATTTTCAGTTCAATTCATCCTTTGTAGTTTTTTTTTGAGAGAGGATAAGGTCCAGAGGGAGTCTTACGCGACCTCTGGGTGCTTTGAGGAAGAAAGGTGGAGAATTCAACCAAGGAGCACAGGTGGCCAAGAGCAGCCTTCCAAAGGGAGTTTTTGTACTTTGTTAATTTTCTTCTTTCATGGCTGTTATCAAAACCTTTATTTGTGTTTATATTTACAGTATGGAGTAGTCATCTGTAGTTGGGAGTCCATGACTCCCTAGGCATGTAATGAGATTGGTACTTTATATTTTATTTGGTTTCAATTTGGTGCATGAATGAGTTTTCCAAAGTTGTTAATTCTTGATTCATACTTGTTGTCTGGCTATGTACTGGTTATAAGGTGACGCTAGACTTAAGGTAAGGCATGTTGATAGGATTTTATAAATCTTTATGAGTTCATACACTAGGTAGATCAACTAATCCTTAGGTTAATCCTCGACCTTAAAGTAATACCCTGTTGGATTAGGTTGATTTGTCTATGACACAATGAGCTTCATGTTTATGCTATCAAGTAGAGTCGATCATGCTAGCTAGGTTTACTCTAGGAGATAGAAACAAGTGATATCGATGCGGATTCTAGCCATGGTTTTATAAGCTCGTCAAAAATTGATTTCCAAAACTTAATTTCCATTCAATCTCAGAAGTGTCTAGGGAGGGAATTGGATTCCCAACGTCTCTTCCATACTGATGTTATCAAAAGCCCTCTTTTCATCTCTGTAGGATTAGGCAGATTAGTTTAATTCCTATTTTTGTGACTCTTTTCCAATTGATTTCTCAAACTTTAGTTTCTAAACTAGAAAAGCAATTATCTATTAGCTTAGTCCTTGTGGGACGATATTCGGACTTACATAAATCTATATTATATTGATTAGTCCTCTTGCTAGTGATTAGATGGGATCGCATCACATGGACAAAAATCTGGAAGGAGGGATGACTAAAGGGTATAGAGTTTTCTTAGAAAGGAGCAAGATAGAGGCTAAGTTAGGGGAAAGGCCACCTTGTGTGTGCACTGGGTCTCCGGCCTCAGCAAGCTTAGGGACTCTAAGTCAACCGACAAGGTAAGCTGGACTCTAGACAAAGCCAAAGAAAGGAAAAGAAAAGGTTGTGGGTTAATTAAGGGAAAGGCCACCTCGTGTGTGCACCAGGTCACGGGCCTCAGCAAGCTTAGGGACTCTGAGTCAACCGGCGAGGTAAGCTAGACTCTGGACAAACCCAAAAGAAAAGAATACATGTGAAGGAAAGGAAGAAGAAAAGAATATGGGATCAATGCAAGAAAATAAGTTTGGGGGGGAAAAACTTGGAGAAAGATCATAGAAATTTACTCATGCTCAGGAAGATGGAACATGGATATGAGGAGGAGGGTAAAACTCAAAAGATAAGCTTACTATTTGATCATACCCATTACCCATGCCCCATTACAACCTAGAAAAGACCTATTGATCAGGATTATGGATTCCTTCATGTTAGTGGAGAGTGGTCTGAGGGTTGGCTTATGGAGTTAACAGAGACTTCTCACTTGTATGGGAATAAGGTCTTTGAAAAATTAAAGAAAATTTTAAATTCTATTTTGATTAAGCAAGGAGAACCATCATTAGAAAAGGAGTGAATCGTCCATTTTGAAACTTGTAAGGGGAGTGCCACTGATCTTTTCTTAATCTCCACAGATTTATCTGGTTGTTTCTTTCAGATTTTGCTCGAAGACGAGCAAAGGTTTAAGTTTGGGGTTGTCATAAGTGTCTAAAAGACACTATCTTTATGCATGAAAATTGAGTAAAAAATCTATTTCCAAGTCAATTCTGAGTATAAAAGCAACACATATGACTCAATTTTATGTTATTTGCCTCAAGTACCCAGTGGAAGAAGAAAAACTGGATTTGGAGCAAAAACGAAGGAAAAATGAGCAAAAAAAGCCAAAAAGGATGGCGCGTCTGCGCCAGAATCAGTGCCACCGCACCGGGAAAATATTCAAAAATTCAAAATAATGGAGAAAAATACCCAACGACTCAACGGACATGAAAGCCAACGGTTGGGGAAAGTGAAATGGCGCGACCGCGCCAAGGAGCTGGAGCTACCTCTCGCAGAGACAACATGGACGCGCCAAAGGGCTACTGAAGAAGGAAAGAAAAGTTGTCGTTCTGGGGAGCCAAGAAAAATCTAAGGAGTGGCCCTGCCGCGCCACTTCTACAACGAAATATGGCGCTACCGCGCCATGAAGTCTCCTCACACGTCTCGGGTTCAAAGGCCATTTCCAGACTTAGAAAGAACTCTGCTCTAGTGGCACTGCCGCGCCAGGATCAGGCATAATTTCGGCGCGATCGTGCAGCTGACTCAGTAACGATCTTCCGCAAAAATTTTGGGATCTTGACAACCAATCACGCCCAAACTTGGGAAAAGAAGTCCTAAGTGTCTAAGGAAGGTATCCACGAAGATTCTAAGGTAATTTACTCGAGCTCTAAGTGTTTTGAATGACAAAGAAATGAAGTTCAATTCAAAGAAGGAAACTGCTGCCCAAAAGAGAAGATAAATTCGAGTTTGAAGGAGAGCATATCTAGAGTTCCCGAATCCCAATTAAACCCAAATTTGGACTGAAGGTTCCTGAGAATATTGAGGATCATATCACAAAAATTCAGGCCAATACAAGTCAGGTTTCTCAAGTTTTATAACTTCAAAGTGGTGGACCCTGTGCAGAAATTGGCAGCAAAAGTAATCCAACTTCTTCACATCATATCTCGAGTTTCCCAACTCATAATAGACTAAAATCTCGTACACAAGGCAAGGACCATGTAAGGAAGGTTCGTATGTAATTTCATCCAATTCTGAGGTCGGGAAGACATAATTCATACCCCTGGACAGAGATCAATTTACAAGGCCTGGGCAGTAGGACAAGTATAAATAGGGGTCCGAGGCAGAGCATAAATCATCGAGCTTTACATTCAGTTTTGAGTTCAAGTTTCTGTTTTATTCATTAGTTTAGAGAGAGAAGAAGGTCCAGATGGAGTCTTACACGACCTCTAGCCACTTTGAGGGAGAAAGGTGGAGAATTCAGCCAAGGAGCAAGAGTGACCAAGAGCAGCCTTACAAGGTGAGTTTTTGTACTTAGTTATTTTTCTGTCATGGCTGTCATCAAAACCTTGATGTGTGTTTTTAATTCCAGTATGGAGTAGCCATTTTTAGTTGGGAGTCCATGACTCCCTAGACATGTAATGAGATTGATACTTTATATTTTATTTGGTTTCAATTTGGTGCATGAATGAGTTTTCCAAAGTTGTTAATTCTTGATTCATACTTGTTGTTTGGCTATGTACTGGTTATAAGGTGACGTTAGGCTTAAGGTAAGACATGTTGATAGAATTTTACAAATCTTTATAAGTTCATACACTAGGTAGATCAACTAATCCTTGGGTTAATCCTCGACCTTAAAGTAATACCCTGTTGGATTAGATTGATTTATCTACGACATAAGAGCTTCATGTTTATGCTATCAAGTAGAGTCGATTATGCCGGCTAGTTTACTTTAGGAGATGGAAAAAGGTGATGTCGATGTGGATTGTAGCCATGGTTTTATAAGCTCGTCAGAAATTGATTTCCAAAACATACTTTCTATTCAATCTCAGAAGTGTCTAGGGAGGGAATTGGATTCCCAACGTCTTCTTTCCTCATTGAAATTCCTCAAAAGCTTTTTCTCAACAGTTTCAAGTACTTGTTTAGTTTAATTTTTTGTGTTTCAAATCAGGATTCTCAAACTTTAGATTTTTATTCAGAAAGCAATTAACTGCTGGCTTGGTCCTTGTGGGACGATATTCGGACTTGCATAAGTCTATATTACATTGATTAGTCCTCTTGCTAGTGATTAGCTAAGATCGCATCAGCGACCGTGCCAAGGAACTGGCGCTACCTCACACAGAGACAGCATGGACACGCCAAAGAGCTTCTTAAGATGGAAACAGGAGTAGTCGTTCTGGGGATCAATGAAAATTTTGAGTGGCGTTGTCCCGCCACTACTGCGGCAAAATATCGCGCTGCCACGCCAAGAAGTCTCCTAACTCGGCACGGGTTCGATGGCCGTTTCCAGACTTAGAAAGAACTGCTCCAGTGGTGCGACCGCACCGTTGACTCAACAACGCAAAGTCGCAAAAATCTTGGGATCCTGACAACCAATCAAGCCCAAACTCGGGAAAAGAAGTCCTAAGTGCCTAAGGAAGGTATCCATGAAGATTCTAAGGAAATATGCTCGAGTCCTAAGTGTTTGGAATGACCAAGAAGTGAAGTTCAATACAAAGAAGGAAACTGTCGCTAAGAAGAGAAGATAAATCCGAGTTTGAAGGAGGGCATATCTAGAGTTCCTGATTCCCAATTGAACCCAAATTTGGACTGAAGATTTCTGAGGAGATTGAGGATCATAGCACAAAAATTTAGGTCAATCCAATTCGGGTTTTTTAAGTTTTATATTTTCAAAGTGGTGGACCGAGTGAAGAGATTGGCAACAAAAGCAATGTCACTTCTCAACAGCATATCTCGAGTTGCCTGACTCAGAATAAACTCAAATTTCATACACAAGGAAAGGACCATGGAAAGAAGGTTCGTGTGTAATTTCATCCAATTCTGAAGTCAGGAAGGCATACTTTAGACTCCTGGGCAGAGACCAAATTACAAGGCCTGGGCAGCAGAACAACTATAAATAAAGGTCCGAGGAAGCGTGTAATTCATTCAGTTTTCAGTGCAATTTCCTGCTTTGTAGTTTATTTTAGAGAGGAGAAGGTCCAGAGGGAGTCTTACATGACCTCTGGGTTCTTTGAGGAAGATAGGTGGAGATTTCAGCGAAGGAACAAGGGTGACCAGGAGCAGTCTTCCAAAGGGAGTTTTTGTACTTAATTATTTCTATTCTTTCATGGTTGTTATCAAAACCTTGAATTGTTTTGTTAATTCCCGTATGGAGTAGTCGTTTGTTGTTGGGAGTTCATGACTCCCTAGGCATGTAACGAGATTGATACATAATATTTTAGTTGGTTTCAATTTGGTGCATGAATGAGTATTCTTAAGTTGTTTATTCTTGATTCGTACTTGTTGTCCTGCGATGTATTGCCTATAAGGTGAAGCTAGACTTAAGGTAAGATATGTTGATAAGATATACAAGATCTGTTTGAGTTCATACACTAGGTAGATCAACTGATCTTAGGGTTAATCCTCGACCTTAAAGTAATACCCTGCTGGATTGGTTTGATCTACCTATGACACAAGACCTGATTCCCGACCATAGGTAGGATCAATGAGCTTCATGTTTATGCTATCAAGTAGAGTCGATTATGCCGACTAGTTTACTCTAGGAGATAGAAAAAGGTGATGACGATGCGGATTGTAGCCATGGTTTTATAAGCTCGTCAGAAATTGATTTCCAAAACTTAATTTCTATTCAATCTCAGAAGTGTCTAGGGAGGGAATTGGATTCACAACGTCTTCTCTCCTCATTGAAATTCCTCAAAAGCTTTTTCTCAACTTATTTCAAGTAATTGTTTAGTTTAAATTTTTGTTTTTGATAAAGTGTTTTATCCAGGATACTCAAACTTTGAATTATAACTCAGAAAGCAATTAACTACTGGCTTGGTCCTTGTGGGACGATATTCGGACTTAAACTTAGTCTATATTACATCCGGTGGTGGAGAAGTCGGTGCGCGGAGGTTGGCCAGAGAGACGGCCGCTGGTCCGCGAGCTCATGCAGTTCAGCTTGCGTTCGTAACAGGGCGCGGGTGGGCAGAGCTCGAACTGGCAATGTTCTTGCCTTTGTTGTTGTTGGTGTTGTTGGCGTTGCTGGCGTTGCTGGCGTTGTTGGCCATGGCTGAAAAAAAAATATTTTTTTTGAACGGAGAAGGAGATGAGAGGTAGGAAAAGTCCCACCAGGCGTACCAGATCTGTTTCATCAAAAATCCGCCGGTCTGGGAAGAGGCGCGACCGAGAGAGTAATTCGATTTACGACAAAATATTTATGTTACAATTTATATTTGAATATCAAGGAATGCAAGTACAATCTCCTAGTCTTCCTCTGATTTGATCTTCGTATAAATTGATGAAGTTTAGGCTTCTGGTGAGTTGACGTCGAAATCCGAGTTCTAAAACGAGTGTGCACGAACGATGACGGCTTTGGTCAGTCGTACGAAAGTATTTGTGTTCCGCGTGTATCGACTTGTTGACGTTGTCGGCGAACGTGTAGAGCTGCTCCGATTTTAATTGGTGAATTCGACGAACTGCGAGTCACTTGAACTCCTTCGGCTCGAGAGAGCTTTTGTGCGTGAGAGTACTTCTCGACAAAAGGTTTTTGAACCCTTTCGATAGATCGTTTCTGGCTATTTGTAGCCGGTTTTGTCCAGTTGTTGGAGTTCTTTTCTTGGAATGGGGATCACGATCCCCTTTCTGCTGTTATTGTTGAGATGGGAGGAAGACCGGGGGGCTCCTTTATTGGATCCCTCAGATGAGGATCACGAGCGTCTTTTCTCGGCCTTTACAGTTGGCGACCAGGCTTGATCGTTTAACTGCTGAAGTTGTGGCATCGTGGCTGGCTGCTAATTGGTCGTGACGCGGCAGTTTATTGTTGACTGGGGCAACGACTGTACCGATGATGCAATGACGCAAATGGGTCTGGCGATGGGCTGTGACAAGTGACTTTGAAAATCGACAAAGCCTACCCACGACGATCGATTGCTGGATTGATGGGCGTTTGGGCTCGTCGTATTTGGGTTGGTCACATTTTGGTATATACACATATGAAGGTATAATATTCAACGGTCCAGCCCAGTCTAACTCGAGTTCAACCAAAACCCCACATGGGTGCATGGCCGATTCGGTTTTTAAAACATTGGAAGGGAGTATAACACATAAAATTTTGAAAAATTAATAATATTAATAGAATGTTTGAAAATTAAAACTAAAAAAAGGATAAAATAATTTATATAACTATTTAAAAAAATTGATCATATTTTATCTTAGGATACTTGTACCCTTTAAATTAATCAGTAAACAGCTCTAATCTCATTTAGACGCTAATTAGGGAACCGTCAACCGTGTAAGGATGCATAGGACGGTACCAGATCATAATTTTCATTACTCTTCACGCTTTACTCTTTAGCGTAAGTGAAAAGGCGGTGGGTTAAATTTGGACTTTAGGGTAGGGTTGGTACTAACCCTGGTTAGGTAGGTAACCGCGGTCAAGTGGAGATCTTGGGCCTCTTGGCGCCGCTCCGCCTTTCCCCCCCAAATTATAAATTCGGATCGCGAAGAGCGAAATCGGCTGTGAAAGGCGTCATAGCAAACGCCGGGCTCTGTGCTTGCTCTTCCACTCTCGTTTCCCCTTTTGTCTTTCTCCTCCCTCGATTTCGAAAATGAGAGAGTGCATTTCGATCCACATTGGCCAGGCCGGTATTCAGGTCGGGAATGCGTGCTGGGAGCTTTACTGTCTGGAACATGGCATCCAGGTAAGATTTCGGGCGACTGCGATTTAGGCTTGCTCCTCTTCGTTTTTAAAGTTTTCATGCGTCTGAATCTGTGATCTGAGGTTCTTTGCTTTGTTGTTGTGGATTTAATAGGATGCTGTATATTCGGTTCATTTTGTCCGGTATTTTCTCGTTTCATTCCTTTATCGAATTCTGGATATCGCCGTATTCTTGTTTTGTAATTGCATTTTGGCTTTCAGTTTATGGTTCTTAAATCCAATATTTTTGTATGAAAGTCTATCGAACGCTACCATAGATTACATATCCGTTCCTATTGTATAGTCTTACTGTGATTGCATCTGGTCTTAGATACTGACGATGTCACGTATGCGGCTCATTTTGGTATTCGGTTTGTAGTTCTCAGATCGGGCGCTTCTTATCTTGGATCCGGCCATTCGAATCTTAGATCTGGCTCTTGTAATCTTAGATCAGAGAATCGGATACTTTTTGTCCTTTTAAAATACAGTCTCTTATTGATCATTGCATCTTATCATGGTTTTTTTAATCTACATTTTAGGTTTGGACTGCTAGATTTCCCTATCAGGTTTTCCTCCATTTTAGTTTCGCTGGTTCGTATTTTAAGCTATCTTCGTGGATGTATGTATCGTCGGTTCTGTTTAGCATCACTGTGAAAGTTACATGTGTTTTGTTTCCTAATCCTTCACCCTAGCATTTTTTGTTTGTATCTAATTTCTTCTGTTTAAGCATTATGTGCTTGATTTCTTTCTTATTTTATTTCGATAGATAGGAGTGCAATATTTATGATTTTCATCCCACGGTTCTATTGCAATGGTTTTCTCTGGGATTTCAGTTTTTTGTTTGCGTAATGTATTCCCCTCTGATGTCTAATGAATCTCCCTTCTTTAGCCTGATGGTCAAATGCCAAGTGACAAAACTACGGGTGGAGGAGATGATGCCTTCAACACCTTCTTCAGCGAGACAGGTGCTGGCAAACATGTTCCCCGTGCAGTCTTTGTTGATCTGGAACCCACAGTCATTGATGAAGTCCGCACGGGTACCTATCGCCAGCTTTTTCATCCTGAGCAACTCATAAGTGGCAAGGAGGATGCTGCCAACAACTTTGCTCGTGGTCACTACACAAGTAAATGCTACCTACATTTCTATTCGTCTTGGTTCTTAAGACTTAACCCTATTCTTAATAGGTTTATTGACTTGATATTTGTCTCGTGACAACAGTTGGAAAAGAGATTGTTGATCTCTGCTTGGATCGTATTCGGAAGCTTGCAGATAACTGTACAGGCCTCCAGGGCTTCTTAGTCTTCAATGCCGTTGGTGGAGGCACTGGGTCTGGACTTGGGTCTCTTCTGCTTGAGCGTCTCTCTGTTGATTATGGCAAGAAATCAAAACTTGGATTTACTGTCTACCCCTCTCCCCAAGTCTCAACTTCTGTGGTTGAGCCATACAACAGTGTTCTTTCCACCCACTCTCTCCTGGAACACACTGATGTGGCTGTTCTCCTGGATAATGAGGCTATCTATGACATCTGCCGCCGTTCCCTTGACATTGAGAGACCTACATACACGAACCTCAACCGCCTCGTTTCTCAGGTGATCTCCTCCCTTACTGCCTCTCTGAGGTTTGATGGTGCCCTTAATGTGGATGTCACAGAGTTCCAGACCAATCTTGTGCCTTACCCTAGGATTCACTTCATGTTGTCCTCATATGCTCCGGTCATTTCTGCTGAAAAGGCCTACCATGAGCAGTTGTCAGTAGCTGAGATCACCAACTCTGCATTTGAACCATCATCTATGATGGCCAAGTGCGATCCTCGCCATGGCAAGTACATGGCTTGCTGCCTCATGTACAGGGGTGATGTTGTCCCCAAGGATGTGAATGCGGCTGTGGCTACCATAAAGACCAAGAGGACAATCCAGTTTGTGGATTGGTGTCCCACGGGGTTCAAGTGTGGTATCAACTACCAGCCTCCCACCGTTGTGCCTGGTGGGGACTTGGCCAAAGTGCAGAGAGCTGTGTGCATGATATCCAACTCGACCAGTGTAGCTGAAGTGTTCTCCAGAATTGACCACAAGTTTGATCTCATGTACTGCAAGCGTGCTTTTGTGCACTGGTACGTTGGTGAGGGTATGGAAGAAGGCGAGTTCTCTGAGGCTCGTGAGGATTTGGCTGCTCTGGAGAAGGATTATGAGGAAGTTGGAGCCGAATCGGCTGAAGGGGAGGAGGACGACGGAGACGAGTACTGATTAATGCGCATCTAATATCGGATGTTGTGCCTTTGCCACTAATGTTTTTGTTTGGCTTTTGAGTTGTGTTTGTGTTTTGAGATGAAGATTTGATCTATTCAGTGTTGCGGGCAACTTCGTTTCTATGACCATAATTCCCTTCAATAGCTGCCTGAGTACTATCCCCAGTTGAGCAATTGTTATCCTAAAGCTATGGAAGGACACGTTTTGTATCCAGTCGTTTCGTTTAGCTAGTTTTTTGTCTGCTTGAGCCTGCTAAATAGGGCTTTAATTTCTTCACCCACTCAACCAATAACATCGCTTAATGAAAACATTATACTATATTAAGAACAAGTTGTAAATTTTTATCCTGGTAATGTTCCTAAAGCCATGTGGGATTTTAGCTGTTGTAATTTTTGGTTGTGATTCACTATATAAAATCCATTCTATTATTTTTAGCTCTAAAATTTGTGTGCCTAAAATGCAAGTTATATATTTATATTATTTAATAAATACTGTAAATTAATAAATAATTATCCAGTTATACTTTACATATTCGATTAACCAATTGCACAATTGAGGGCATATAGGTCATTTTAACATATTTTTAAAGTTTTTCTTCTTTTAAAGATGTATATCGCATATATGGAAGACACAACAAAATCCTAGACCTTTTTTTTTAATTAATTAAAAAAAATAAAAAATTGCAATTTTGACACTGTTCTAAAAAAATTTGCCAAAATGATACTATTTACACTTTGACCGAGTTGGTCAAAGTTGACCAACTCGGTCAAACACACGTGTCGCCAAAAAATCGCCTACCCTCAAACACGAGGCAGCATTTAGATGCCGCCTCAATCTACACTTAAAGAAAAGTCTTTTTTTTGCTTTTAAACGAAAACTAGCGAGGCGGCATCTAAATGCCGCCACTTTCGAAAATGCGAGGCGGCATTTACATGCCGCCTCATCTAACACTTAGCGAAATTTCGTGTCGGCAGTGCGATTCGCAGTTTGTCAAGGAGGCGGCATCGCGAGATGCCGTCTCGTCTTCTTTTTTATTCTCCCCGCCCGTCTTCTTTCTCTCCTTCCTTCATTCTCCCAAATCGAACCGCATGGAAAGAGGTCTCCTTCTCTCTTCCTTTCGTCCTTATTGCCGCCGAATCGAAGCAGCAAATCAGCGATTGGAGGTTGTGCGAACGATAAACTTGCGTTTCTCCCGCTGATCTTCCTCGTTTCGTTGTAAAAGTAAGGTATGTTTTTCATTTTTCGTGAGTTAGAATGTTTGGACGTCGTTTTGATGATTTGATGCATGTTTTTACTTGAAATTGCTCTTATTGTAGCGTATTAACCATGATTATGCTACGAATTTCATGTTTGGACGTCTCTTTTGAAGCGGGCACGGAGTTTACCTGTTCAGGCCCTAGCATCGGCGATATTCTATCGGATGAATGCATTGTTTGTACACAGGCGAGATAAGGCTGCTCAGATTACAACCCATCTTTGTCCTTCAGTAGACGCACATTTACGGATTGTCGTGGATGATGCCAGATATGTGCACGTTGTTACTTATGGCGATGGGATATTTTAGGCCGGCGAATACAAGGTTAACGTCATGCTTAGGGAGTGTACGTGTCGATCATTCCAGATATATCAGGTTCCGTGTGTCCATGCCATTGCAGTGTGCGGGGCAATACACTATGACTTCTATCAGTTGGCATCGGAGTATTATTATGCATCTACAAATGCTCGGGTGTATGAACGAGCGTTTGATGTGCCTACACGGAGAAGTACTTGGGTGCAGGAAGGTCGAGTGATACTCCTACCAGATCCGAAGAGGACTCCGGGCAGACCAATGTCCACGCGTATCCACAATTCTATGGATTGGAGAGATGACGACAGAGGACGATATTTGTGTAGCAATTGTAAGCAGCCCGGTCACAACAAACGGGCCTGTAAAACTCCGTCTTCTGACAGCGTAGAGAGTTCCCGTGCGGTCTAGGCGTCGGTAATGTATTTTGTTAGTTTATGTAAAATGTATAATGACACGAGCCCAGTTGATTAATTCATCTTAGTTAGTTAATGTTACTTTATTTTTCTTACAGGTCGTGATGGCAGACGCCCCTTTATTGTACGATCAGGACTCCCACAGGAGCGAGGCCATCTGGCATGGGGAGGTTAGTGCGGACTCTTGTACTTGTGATTATATTTGCTTTTAAACATAGGGTTTAAATATACACTAACAATACCCACTCATTTTCAGGACCCTAGATGCCTGGAATGCACCAGACTCTACGACATTGGCCCATGGACGAGCGGATGTTGCCGTATGTAGAGGCAGCGGGGTTTGGTGCACTACACGTAGTCCAAAGGTTGAGACCGGACAAGCCGCTGATTACCGCACTAGTAGAGATGGAGGAGCGAGGCGAACACCTTCCACCTTGCGAATGGTGAGATGACTATCACATTAGAGGGCGTGGGCTGTCTTATTGGGATTACGCTACGTCGGAGACGCGTGGACCGGGTCGACTTCGGGGGATTGGATGGAGTTGGCCAGAGTACTTCGGGGTCGAGCTCCCACCGGAAGTTTTCAAGGGGGTCGACTGTCACTTTCATGGGTTAGAGGTCAATTCTCATTCTGTCCCGACGACACGACCGAGTTGGTGATACAGCAGCACGCGCGTGCGTACCTCCTCCATCTAGTGGGTGCGACGATATTCTCGGATGGTAGTGCCCGAGGAGTTCACATGGCATACCTGACACTGTTCGAGGATTTCGAGGAGGCTGGGAGGTACAGCTGGGGAGCAGCCACATTAGCCTTCCTCTACTGGGAACTTCATGGGCGTGTCGCCGACGGAGTCGTTGGTATTGCTGGATGCCTCACCCTTATGCAGGTAACCTCTTCTCTCATAAAAAATTGCTCATCTTGAAGGAATATGACTTATCTCAGATAGTTTTTGTTTTATGCGGTTGTGGGCGTGGGAACGCCTACATACCGGACGTCCGACACTCCTAGAGGAACCGGAGCTGAGGTGGTCCTTTAGGTTCCGTGTATGTACCTATACGTTTAATCGTTATTTACACTTCCATAAAATCTTGGGTAACTAACTTATATTGGTTTTTTTAGGTAGAACGTCCCGACGGACGAATGCCACCAACCCCGGTGGAAACCTGGTGTTATACAGGACGAGTTGGACCACCAGCCGAGCTATCGTAAGTTACTTTACGAACAAACAAGAATGACAATTCATACCCCACAAGTTCCCCGTTAGTAATTATTGTATTTTTTCTTAGGTAAACTGGCAGCCGTACCAGGATTTCGTGCAGCGTCTACCTGCTATCTGCGTTGAAGGTAGACGTATCTGGTTGTCTAGGACACCTCTTATTTGCTTCGAGATCGTCGAGCTGCATGTTCCTGATCGAGTGATGTTACAGTTCGGGCAAGAGCAGGTAATTATTGCAACGCCCAAGTTCAATTTCTATTTATCTTTCGGTGTTTAATTTAATAACTTTGAGCGGTGACTCCACGGAGGATGTCGAAAGCATGTTACTCGCATCTCTCGTAAAGGCCGAAGCTGGGGAGGATTACGGCTATACCACCGCGTGATTACATCGCCGGGTGGGAGGCGCTGGCGGAGTATGTTATTATGGGCAGCCGGGCACACACCCCCGGACATGCTCCCAAAGACTATATGAGGTGGTATTTGGGGGCTACTCGACGATTCATAGCACCTCCACCGACCGAGCCAGCCATGGTATACCATCCTAGAGGTTATACCGAGGAGGCATTGGTAATGCATTAACTTTGTGGATTGATAATTTCCTTAGTCATACATTTTTTAACTTACATTTTTATTTCGCAGTTGGGTTGTGTAAGGAACATGGTTAAGTGCGTCAACCATAGGGCAGCCTTATACCCATCATCCACAGACCCACACTGGCTGGAGATTGGACACTACTGTCAGTCGGTCCTGCACAACCTTCCACTCTTGGAGGGAGCGATCGTCGGGGGAGACGAGTCACATGCTGGTGAGCCTTCTCACGTGGTCGAGCCAGCCAGAGATAGAGCTCGGCGGTGACGTCGTGCAAGGCGTCGGCCTACAGCTGAGATGACGACTCGTGTCGAGGACTCTGACGAGGTTCCAGCCATACCAGAGCCTACGGTGCTCGATCTTCCACCTCAGCAGACACCCGACACGGAACCTGGCCCGCCCCTTGAGCAGCCTCTTGAGCAGCCCATTGAGCAGCCCCAGGACGAGCCCAGCCGCCACCCTCCTATTCGACGGATTTATACAAGAAGGCAAAAAAAGGCAATTGGTGCACCAGAGACCAGTTCTGCCTTATGATTGTTTCTGTAACTGATGATTTGTTGTTTTTCATTATTTTTTATGTATACACATTTGTATAGTTATATTTTATATAGTTTTTATTTATTTGTCATAATAGATGTGTTTATCTATTTTACAGTTATGTAGTGTGAGCTGTTTTGGATTATGATTGTTAACAGGTAATGACAGGTTGAGAAACAAACAAGACAAACAAAAAAAAAGTTAACAAAAAAATAAAGCAAAGGCGGCATTTAAATGCCGCCTTTAGTTTTAAAAGTGGAGGCGGCTTTAATATGCCGCCTACAGAGTAGAATGTAAGGCGGCATCTTGATACCGCCTCCAAATCACGAAATTTCGTTAAGTGTAGGTCGAGGCGGCATCGAAATGCCGCCTCGTTCTTTTCGCTAGTGGCGGCATATAGATGCCGCCTCGCTAGTTTCCGTTCTTTAGCCTAATATTTCTCTAAGTCAAGTTTGAGGTGGCATGTAAATGCCGCCTCGTTTTTTAGGTAGGCGGCATTTTAAAGCCGCCTCGATTTTTTATTGTAGGCGGCATTTGAATGCCGCCTACGGGATTCTAATAAAAAAAATTTTTGGCGACACGCTGTGTCCAGCGTGTCGCCTTATGTGTGTTTGACCGAGATGGTCAACTTTGACCAACTCGGTCAAAGTGTAAATAGTGCCATTTTGGCAAAAATTTTTAGAACAGTGTCCAAATTGCAATTTTTTATTTTTTTTTAATTAATTAAAAAAAAAAGTCCGTCCCAACCAGGGAAGTCGTAAGTCAGCGTGGAGAAGAAAAGGGAAGAAGAGGAGGCGACTAGGGTTTTATAGAAAACCCAAACATCTCCTAAAATTTAGGAGACGGTCAGCCTCCTCCCCCTCAATCAAAGCTTATCTAAGTCTCCCATGAATAACCCTATTCAAACTAGGATTCTGCATGGGAGACCTAGATGCAGAGATCAATGCCAATTAGGGCGGGGCTCACCATGCCCTCCCTCAATTCTCTCTACTTCAAATTCCTTAGCCACGTGATGTATTAGAGCAGATAAGATGTGTGTGGGCCCACAACACCCAAGTCATGGGTCTCTCCCAAATTTGAGTCAAAGGAGTCAAATGAGCCTGAGTGGGGCCCACTATCTTTCATTCAACTTCAACATTTTCTGGACACATTGATGTACAACGGAACTTAGACAGAATCGACAGCAACTCTCCTACTCCGAAGGCCTCAACTCGACGATAATGGCATCTCGTACGTACCCTTATATGCCAAAAAAAAAATCAAAAAATATACATGCCCTAAAAAAAGAAAAAGGGCTACAAGAAAGAAATAAATAAATAAATAAATAAATAAAATTTTTAGTGTACAAAAAATATACATTGTCCTAAAAAAGTAAGAGGACAGAAAATACGTACTCGAAAAAAAAAGTGTGTGTTTGTTGCGTGTGTGTGTAAATTCATGTTCAAAATTTATTCGTTCTCCTAACGAGTAAATCTCGAAGGGGGCAATATGTAGACGTTAAAATCCGACGCGGCCCAAATTCGACAAGTCTACACAACGACCCACCCAATAAACCATCCGAAATTGTATTTTGTGTACACTATGGACTCTTTAGTAGTCCGCCCATCAATTTCATAAAAACAACCCTCCTACGGGTCCAAGGTCCACCCAAATTGATTTCTCAAATCAAATGGCAGTCAGCCAAAACCAAATCTACGCTAGGCTTTTCAAGCCACTCGGCAGCCGGCTCAAAAGGCAAAGCCATGCCAGAAGGAAATTCAATCCCTCAATCACAGGAGCGAAAAAGGAAAGTTCTACCTCCTCTTACGGATCGAGGGATGAAAAACAGGGAGCTCCCCCATTCTCCTCTCACTCAAACGCAGATAAGAAAAAATCAAGTGAGATCCTCTTTTTGAGGATCGAGCTCCAACAAACAAATCCAGCGCTGGCTACAAATAACCAGAGACTGAACGCCCAGAGGGTTGGACACCCAGAGGTTTAGAGAGATCTTTTCACTCAAAGTCACTCGACTCAGAAGCTCTCTTAAGCCCGAAGATCACAAATTCTCAAGTTCGTCGGAACACACACAGTCCACCGAAGAAGCTCTACATGTTCATCGGTGACGTCAATACGGCGAATACACAGAACACAAACACTTCCATCCAACCGATTATACCCGTTGTCATTCGTGCACACTCGCCCAGAGACTCGAAGTTCATCGTCGAATTGAAGAATACAATGACCTCACCGCCAACCATATCGGAGATCGAATCAGAGAAAAGCTAGAAGATCGCACCCTCAAAATTTCCCAAATTCCCAAACACAAATTATAATTTTTTTTATATTTCAGTCGAATTAATCAATCGGTCGCGCCTTTCCGCGGACTGGAGGTTTTTCGCCAAAATAATATATATATTATTTATTTATTTATTTATTTTCACTCTAACTTGTAACACAAATACCTGAACAACTACGGGTTGTGTTTTTGAAAACCTAAACCAGCCCCGACATATAATCACGAACGGATTAAAAAACCCGACCAAATCTCTTATCTTGCAAACTCGAACTCGAAACAAATTTAACCTTGTCAAACTTGATAGGTTTTGTCATAATTCGAGACCACCACCTACTCTGCTATCAAATGTTACACACCTAGTTAATATGAAAAAAAACTCATGAACTGATGGGAAAAGGAAGATTAGTTCCTTTTTAAGAACATAAATCAGTATCATAACACAGTCTACAACTCGTGAATTCAATTTAGAACCACATTTTTTGTGGGTCGAGTCGGGTTACCTAAAAACTCTACCAAGTACCAACCCCGTCGACAGAGTCGTAAAACCAAGCCACAATTCTATGACTCGGTCAAGTCAAAGGCAGGTACTCCGAATCGACTCGTTTTTTAAAGTTTCCGGGTCAAGTTTGGGAGGACAAATGTATGTAATCTGTATTTACCGACTTAGCTTTCGTTCCCCATCTAAGTACAACAACCATTGTAAAAAGAGGGTCTTGCTTTGCAATTCCAACCTCGAAATGAATACGACCCCCCAAAACTCTAGAAAGAGCCAGCTGACCAAAACAAGCATTACATGTCCCACTTCAATTCCTTGAAGATTCAACAAAGAGCAATTCGAAGACGTACGAGTCTTGGATTGCACCCCAATCGTCAATCATGGAAAAGTGGGAAGAAAGTGAAGCGACGGCGAAGGAGTAGGTACTCATTTTTGCCTTGCGAAACTCCTACTCTTCAACTTGCTATTAAAATTGTCGACGGAGAAGCCAAGTGTCCACAGTTTTGGGGTTCCCAATCTCGACTTCCGGTTTCAGGCATCTGCTTCCTCAACTACAACGGCGGTTAGGTTCCAATTTTGGAGTGTTTGTGATTTCAAGACTCGGTTTTCTATTCCTCTTCTTTTAATTTCATTGCTAGCGGTTTCCTCTTTCTTTTCCGAGTCCTGTTTAGACTTTAATCTCTGGACACTCGCTGGGTATATTTATATTTGGATTTGGTTTTCTTCAAAATGCATCTTTTTCTATTATATCATATATTTAAATATAAAAGTTTTGTAATGTTAGTATGTTACATGAATATATTTACCATCTATTTTTAAAAACAAGCCTTTATGTTTGAGAAGTTTCAACTCTGGGTTCCCCAAAATAGTGTATTTTTCCTCCTAGAAATTGAGTGCTTAACCCTCTAGCCTCTAACTTGGCCGTGATCTGCTTGACCCGACCCAACTTGACCCTAGTAAATTTTCAGAAAATCCAAGTCGGTTTGAACTTGGGTTCACAAAACCATGGCTCAAAGTGTTACTAAATGATTTAACACACAATTCTCTAATAGAGTGAATTTTATTTAAAAAAATTAATAATGAATGATGTAAAATATGTATGGGTATAAGTATAAACATATTTTTAGAAGGTGAATATATTAAAAATACTTTGTTATGAGACGTGGAATAACCTGATTGGTTTGACATGTAGGGCGTGAACCTTTACGTTCTCTTTTTTTAAGAAAATATTAACATCAATATGTGTTTCACCAAAAATTTGGCGATCAGCAAAGAGGCGCGACCGAGAGAGTGATTCGATTTATAACAGAGAATTTTGTGTTACAGTTGTGTTTGAATATCAAGGAATGCGAGTACAATCTCTTAGACTTCCTCTGATTCGATCTCCATGTGAATTGTCGAAGTTTCGGCTTCTGGCGAAGACGTCGAAATGTGAGTTCTGGAACGAGTGTCCACGAACGGTGACGCCTTTGGTCGGTCGGACGGAAGTATTTGTGTTCTGCGTGTATCGACTTGTTGACGTTGCCGACGAACGTGTAGAGCTGCTCCGGTCGAACTGTTGAATCTCGGCTAACTGCGAATCGCTTAACCTCTTTTGGCTCGAGAAGTCTCTGTGTGCGAGAGTGTTGCTCGACACAAGATTTATCTTCATAAAGGAATTTCGAACTCTAGTTTTTGAACCTCAAATTTTGAACCCTTGCGACAGAATGTCTCTGGCTATTTGTAGCCGACTCTGTACAGTTGTTGGGGGTCGATCCTTGGAATGGGGTCACGATCCCCTTTTGGCTGCTTCTTTTAAGAGAGGAGGAAGACTGGGAGCTCCCTCTATTGGATCCCCTGAAAGAGGATCGTTGTGTCTCTTCTTGGCTCCTTCGGTTAGCGACCAGACTTGGTCGTTTAACTGATGAGTTCAATGGCATCTTGACGTGGCTGCTGACTGTTGCTAACGCGACAGTTCATTGCTGACGAGGGCAACACTGTATCGATGACGCAACGACACGAATGGACTTAGCGATGGGCTGCGACGGATGACTTTAAGAATCGACACAGCTTACCCACGGTGATCGATTACTGGATCGATGGATTTATGGGCTCGTCGAAATTGGGGTGGTTGCATTTTAGTGCATACAATATGATATTCAAATCAGTATTTTAAAAACCGAACCAAACCAACCGTTCCAACCTGATTGAACCATAATCAGAGGCTAAACCGATTATTATTGACTCGGCCTAGTTTGGAGTGGGCTAAACCAAACGAAGCATTTTGACCCGACCCAAACACTTATGGTTCGAGATTTGTAACATTGTAAAAGTATTGAAAATAAAATATTTTAACCTAATTTTTAAAATTTTAATGTACTTAAACCTTATGAAAAAAAAAAAAAAAAAAAAAAAACCGTGCTATATTTTATCAGAAAAAAAAAGGTGTACTTGGAATGTCAAAAGCGACACTTAAATTTGGTGTATCAGTTATTGCTACCATTAAACAAAGTCTCAATGACTCCATTATTAATATACCTGACCCTGACCTTGATACCTCAAAATCTGTTACTTACCAGCCAATACTACATATCGGCAGATACGAAATAATTGTAAGTCGATGATCATCATTGAAGAAAATGTTTGCTAGTGAATGGTATGACCTGCGGGACATGCACAATATCACTAAAATTTTAATACTGTTGAAAGTGAAACTAACAATATTAAAAATTGAAAACGAATACAAAAACGCAAAAAAAAAATAATAAAAAATAAAAAATAAAAAATCGCTATTACTAAATTAAGGTACGTAGATTTCATATCTTGATTCAATGTATATGAGGCATGAGCGTATATTACAATGCAAGGCAAAGGAAGTAAAAACTAAAGACATGAAAATCTGAGAGAGGCCCGCTCTCAATTCTCCACGTCCTTCTCCGATGGACAGCCACATATTGATACATACCTGAAAAGTTGTGGACCCCTGAAATCCAAGAACTCCATCTCCATCACAAATCATGAATTGCCCCCCTCACCATGTTGTGTTTCTCTTATCCCTTTTATAAAAACAAGCATTTCTAATCAGTATAATTAAACCAAATTTCATTGCATTAATTAATCAAATTATCAGTATTTTTTAATTAGAAATATGGATTATTTAAAAATAATCAGTATTTTATATCATGGTTGCCGTTGAAGGAAAAGAGGAGTTGGTAGGGCTTGAACTAGGGTTTATTAATTAGATATGGTCACTAGTATTTCAAATAAATAGCATTAGTGAAGAAGAAGACGACGACGACGACGATATTGATGATAATAAGGGGGGATTGGGGAGTGTGGATAGAACGCGTCAGAGACGACCAATCAGCGCGCAGAGAGATCAGAATTCTCCGATTTTGCCACGGTCAATGGTCGCCCGCCAGCCATTCCTGGAACCTGACCCCCCATCTCCCACGCCTTTTTCTGTGGAAGGCCTTCCCAAACGGCACGAGGTCGGCCACTTCCCCGGATATAGGATTCGGGATTCAGCCCTCCCAGCTCTCGCAAACATCTTGAGTTCCTCTGCCGCAATCCCGGTCGAAACCTTCCCGGGAGTTTAGGGTTCGGAACGGTTGGGCTGCCCCTTTGTGTGTCTGGTGTTGCCATGGCGGCTGCGAGCGGTTTGGCGACCCCCATACCGGGGGCTAAGATGGAAGTCTCCGTGCGGAAACCCTCCAAGGCTTCGTCCGCACTCGTGGGGTTCTCCGCCAGACCGCCCTGCAGAATTGGCAAAAGGGTCCTTCAGAATGCCGTCCTTTTTAGACCTAGGTGTGAGGTTGGGTCGGATTCTGAAGCCGTTGGGGAGAATTCCAAGTTGAAGGATCCCAGTGTTACCGCTCTGGAGATGCTCAAGACCTCCGCAGCTGACAGTAAGTCTACTTTTTCTTGTGCTGCGGATGGTTGTGTACTGGCAAAATAAGAAACTTCTAGGGGCAATTTTGTGTTTAATTCAGTTCGCTGTTTATGGGTTTTGAATTAGTATCCGATTTGTTTGTTGGTTTCACGAATATGATATGTTAAAAAAGGGAATGAAGATCGTTCTGTGATCTTCAAGTTTCTGTTTTGCTTCTTAAAGTTCCTCTCTTATGTCCTTTTCCTTCTTCAAAGTACTTTTGAAACCTAAGTGGCATTCATTCGTTATTAAGTTTTGATATTTTGCTTGATCTGTTCTTTTGCTTCACTAATCAAGCCTGTCAGATAAGTGCAGATTTTAAGACCGACAAGTTATCCTTCAAAGAGTGATCATAAAAGATGCTGTAGCCACATCCATATTATCTTTGCTCTTTGGACTATTTTTGTTCTCCTTGTGCCCTTGGGCAATGTCTTTGTAATTTGTGCTGGCTATAAGTCAATCTTTCTTTTTTTGTTTTGTTTTTTTGACTACCCAAATGTTTATGCATTTGAAATGGTACTCTTCTCAGGATACACGAAGGAGAGAAGCAGCATTCTTGTGATAGGTCTTAGTGTTCACACTGCTCCAGTGGAGATGCGAGAAAAGCTTGCTGTGCCAGAAGGAGAGTGGCCCCATGCTATCGGAGAGCTCTGTAAGTTAAATCATATAGAAGAGGCTGCCGTACTTAGTACCTGCAACCGAATGGAAATATATGTGGTCGCTTTGTCATGGCGCCGAGGAACTCGTGAAGTTATGGAATGGATGGCAAAGGTATACTCTCTCAAAGAATCCATCCATATTTGGTCTCTTTAGTACTAATTTAAATTGATATTTTTAAAGCATCAAGTGAAACATGGATATGCAATGCTTGATTCTGGCATGCTTAACTTTCTGTTTCCGTTAAAGTTTCTCCCAAAAGCAATACAGTTTGAGTTTCCCTTGTGTTTTTTACAATGGCTAAGAACAGATATTTTCATGCATCTGATTTTCTTTGTTTTGAATATTCAAATGACAAATATCTCTTTCGCATTACTCTGTTTGACAGAGGCTAGATGCATGTTTATGAGGCTGAATTGTTTATATATTTTCTTTTCAAACTTTTGATTGCTGTTTTGAATATTCCTTTTCAAAATTTTAAATTTATGCATGTCAGATTGTCAAATATGTAGCGCTGTTTGATATTCTTAAGCTTTTGAATGTAATTATTGTTTCTCCAAAACTTCTATTTATTGAAGAGATCCTAACATTTTTCTTTAATTATGCTAGATATCTGGTATTGATTTTCTTTTTATTCCATTTTCCTTGCAGACAAGTGGAATTCCAGTTTCTGAGCTCAGGCAGCATCTATTCCTACTCCGAGACAATGAGGTTACTCAACATCTCTTTGAGGTTTCTGCAGGACTTGACTCACTTGTTCTAGGAGAAGGTCAAATACTTGCTCAAGTTAAACAAGTCGTTAAAGTTGGGGAAGGAGTTGTGGGGTTTGGGAGAAACATTAGTACGCTTTTCAAACATGCAATTACTGCTGGCAAGAGAGTTCGCTCCGAAACAAACATTGCATCTGGTGCAGTATCCATTAGCTCAGCTGCTGTTGAGCTAGCTGTGATGAAACTTCCAGAATCTGGGGTCCAATCTGCTAGAATGTTGGTTGTTGGAGCTGGGAAGATGGGAAATCTTGTGATCAAGCATTTGGTTTCAAAGGGATGCAGCAAAATGGTTGTTGTAAACAGATCAGAGGAGAAAGTTGCTGCCTTAAGAGAGGAATTTAAAGGTATTGAGATTGTCTATAAACCTCCTTCAGAGATGCTTTCTTGTGCTGCTGAAGCTGATGTTGTATTTACCAGCACATCATCAGAAGCCCCTTTATTCTTAAAAGAGCATGTTGAGACCCTTCCTCCAGTTACTGCACAAGTGGGAGGTTTGAGGTTGTTCATTGACATCTCTGTTCCGAGAAATGTCGGGTCATGTGTTGCAGAGGTGGACTCTGCACGTCTTTATAATGTGGATGATCTAAAGGAAGTGGTTGAGGCCAATAAGGAAGATAGACACAGGAAAGCTATGGAGGCTCAGTCCATCATTGCAGAGGAATCTAGAGAATTTGAGGCATGGAGAGACTATTTGGAGACTGTTCCTACCCTCAAGAAGCTAAGATCGTTTGCTGAGCGAATTCGAATTGCAGAGTTGGAAAAATGCTTAGCTAAACTGGGTGATGATATTCCCAAGAAAGTAAGGAGAGCAGTGGAAGATCTCAGTCGCGGTATAATGAACAAGCTTCTTCACGGTCCAATGCAACATTTGCGCTGTGACAGCACTGATGGTCGCACTCTGGAGGAAACTCTTCAAAACATGCATGCACTCAACAGGATGTACAATCTTGAAACAGAGGTGTTCGTGCTAGAACAGAAGATCCGGGCCAAGACAGAGCAGACTCAGAAGTGAACTTTTAAGCGTTTGACCTTTCCTTTCACCCCAACCTCACCAACCCAAATAAGAGGAGTTTTTTCTGTTTTTGAATTCTTCAGTCTTATAGAGAAACAACACGCCCTTCTCCTTGCATATCCCTTTAATGATGGTGGGGAATGTCAAGAGTCGTTTCTACTGTCCATGGGGGCTGCTTCATAGTGACCATTTTGACTTAGTAGGAGCAACCCCCCCTCCCCTTCCCATAAAAAAAAAAAAAAAAAAAAAAAAAAAAAAAAAATCGTTTCTGTAGAATCTGTTCCTGTACCCGGTGTCTACTCTCTATTAAATGATTAATTAAATTTTTTTGTAACTTAGGTACTGATTCTCAAGTGCTGTCGAGCATTGGAAAACTCAAAAATTATTTCGGATGTGAAGACCGAGTATCAGTTGGTGCTCTCATAGAATTCATGGACGTTGTTTGTGCTTATTCTCATACTTTTTTGTATGGGAAGAGTCAGTCCCTCAACTTCAACTGTGTGGAGCAAAAATATCGACTACAGGAAGTCAGGGTCCATGGACAATGAGCTTGAAGCAATCAATTGACACAAGGAAAAGAGGACTTAGCCATATTCCACCAAGTCATAAAATCATATAAGAAGTATAAACCCACGTGGTGGCCGTGATGTTGATAAGATTAGGCATCTTCGTTGGGTGGAAAGACCATTTCCAAAAGCTGGTGATCAGGTTTCAGGCCCACGTGATGGAGGGTGGGTTTCTTTTGTCCATGGTTATTACCTTATAATTAATATTGACATCAAAATGTATCTACATGGTTGCCTATTGAGGCATCAGGAGCTGATCATCCACTTTTAAGTGCTAATCAACCCTTAAGATGAAATCAGTTGCATGCACAGAGTCACAGACACATGACCCTGTTTGGCATTCCTTATACCATTTCCAGTTATATCAACTTAATTATAAGTGTCATGGTCTCATGTAAGGATTAAAGGCGATAGGGAGAGCGGTTGAACTACCTCACCAGAGTAGAGAATTTTTTGGAAGAAGAAGATCTCTAAAAAGTGAAAAAGTAAAGAAGATTCAGTAGGGTTTGTTGATGACTCTAAGACGAGTCTCACCATTTTAAAGATGATACTATAAAATGTTAACATAACTTGATTGATACATATTATGCACCATTTTATTAACTACCTCTTCATTTTTATTTTTATGTAATAAATAGACCACTTTTTAGCTGTATATGTGATTTTTAACATTTTTCACATGTATAAAAATTATTGAAGATATTGTATCTTATTAATTTTATCTAGTGTAATGTTACTTATAAGATAAAAACTTTGGGGCCTATAAAAGTCTAATCGGTTAACAAGATATAGAACAATGGCTAGTTAACATGTTTTAAAATGTATGATTTAAAATAATGACCTCCTCATCACAAGTATGGCTCAAATAGGGAGAAGAGCTCGCTAAAGGTGGGGATGGCAATAAGGTGGGAGAGAGAGAGAGAGAGAGAGAGAGAGAGAGCAAATTGGTGATGATGGAACCGAACAGAGAGCTAACTACTGCTGCCTCTTGGCATTCCAACACCTCTAATGGGGGAACAGAGGTGAGAGGACGTAACCAAGTCATTTCTTTCAGCTATCAGATGCGTGATTCTTCTATTTCCATGGTGCATGCCAAATCCTAGCCTTCGGACCTGTACCCTTCATTAACAGTGAATTGTCAAGGCCCTTGTTTTTTACGGAATCTGTGGTTTTTCTTCTAAAAACAGGTGGTATTACGTGCTTCTGCAGCAATCGCAGTTCTTGTCGGATAAAACAAACCAAAAGAGCTGTGTAAAAGATTTATTTAGATTGCCCATATCATATCAATGCCTTACCCAACTGAATATATTGCTTTCATGGCCAAACCTTTCATACAGAAAATAATAATAAATAAATATCCTGAAAGGATGATAGCTTACTGCATAAATGAGAGAAGAGAGAGTGAGTCAAGAGGAAGTCATTCTATTAGTTACTATTAGACCAAGAAAAGAATATTCAGTATCCCAACATTTATAGCAACTTGCATAACGGATCTGACAAGCATCTCCTTGAATGTGATAACAGCAATCTTGCAAGTGGGGGTAGCATGAGTATAAACAAAGTTTCCAGCTATACAACTTACCGACTATAACTCTTCCTTGACAAAGAAGTTTTGTGGCAAACTAAATTCTTCCTCTCGGTTCAAAGCTTCAATCTCATTGTCCTCTGGTCTCTGAATCATGAAAGAAAAAACCAAAAACTTAAGTAACACTGTAGTTGGCACCTGGTCAACATTCTTGCACAAACAAATGAGGGTATTGGAGCACCATGGACAGGCTCGATTAAATGCATTCACTGAAAGCTAAGTTCCTTGGAGGATTAACACCATCAGAGATGAGTGATATATTAACACCATCAGAGATGAGTGATATATTAACACCATCAGAGATGAGCAATATATTAACACCATCAGAGATGAGCGATACATTAACACCATCAGAGATGAGTGATATATTAACACCATCAGAGATGAGTGATATATTGACACCATCAGAGATGAGTGATATACTTTTTACTTATAAAACATGATTGTTCTACATGTGAACAGGCAGATCAATACAGTGACATAGCAAAACTTCAACATGTGTCATAGCAGTCAAATTCACCTAGTCCGTAGCTGGGCCAAGAGTTAACATCCTAGAACTGAACAAGGGTAATTAGTTTTGGGCAGAAATTTGGACTGCGGCCAAGTGATTTCATGGGGGTCATTCCAAGCAGGAGGTCTCAGGCTTGAGCCCCAAAATGGCCTAATGGGCATAACCCTCTTCGAGTGAAAGACCAAACAAAAGTCAGTTATAGAGGCAGTTCTTCAAAAAATAAAGGGTAATTTGAATTATGCACAGCTGGCAACTGAATGTGATTGTACCAACTCTCTGGTAAAAAATTAGGATGGAAAGATCCATTAAGAACCACGTGTAAAAATATAGACTTGCTGTTGACCATGGGCATGGCTTGCTCCCATTGAGCAGGACCAGTACCTTGCTATAATTCTTAACAAGATTCAACCTTGATAGATATATTTTTCCCTAACTAATACATGAAATCCAGCAAACATGCTTCAAGTACTTTCTATTTTCATAGTCAAATGTGAATTGAAAGAAAATGTAGCTGGCACGAGAACTGGGAGCTGCTTTATCTTGCTGTTTTCTTTATCAAACTAATGTAACTGGCTTGATCATTACTTGAGGAGAAAACGTTCTCTCCATGAACGAAGAGAAAATAGCTTGAGGTTCTATTTAACATGTTATAACCAGTCACCCTTTGGTGTTCTTACAATCAAAGCTGTAATAGTACAACATACTGCCTGGAAACTTGCACTGGCCTCCATAATGCAGCTCAAGCGTTAATAAAATCTTTGAAACTTTTGCAAAGGGAAAAACTGAACCAGCCTTAGATGGTAGACTCTGAGCAAACTGAAAAGCTTGTCTGACCAGTTTCCATTCTGAATGACAAAATTTTGAACGAGTAGATATAGAGGTTTCAGATTACCAGAACTTCGAGGTTGAAGAAGCGGTCTAACAACTGCAGAACCTCATCAGCTGAGAAATGTCTATCAAATCTATCGAAATGAGTTTCCAATATAGTTAAGGGACTGAAATAGTTACAATAAATTCAGATAGAAATAGAGAATAATAAAAGGTTTACCTAGATCTCAAATATTCCATTAGCCCATATAGAACGAAGTGGCGGTGAACACCTGCAAAGTGAATTAAAAGAGTCACACAAATAATTCAAAAATGTTATTTACATAAGAACCAAGAGATGACGTTGTTAGATATTAGGACGACATTAATTCATGAGTAGAACTGTCCCCGGTTTATTAATGGGATGAGGTTTCTTAACTTTGGCTAGTCATATTAGGACAGACTTTCAACCCAACTTTACTTGTATCAAAGAGTGAGTGTTGGAACCGGGCCCACAACTGAGGTGGAGCTCAAGTTTTATTTTTTAGTTTTTTTATAATTTATTGGACATAACTGATGAAACTACAAAGTTTGACCAGAAGAAGCAATCCCTTGGCCACAAGTTACATCAAATTCAGGAGTACTACTTGAGAGTGAGAGTATAAACATCATCTTCAATGTAAAAAATATTAAAATAAAAGTAATATTGCCACATATTGGGGACACGACATTAAAATTGCAACATTCCTCATCATGTAACCTTTGGAAGACCCACTCATAAAGAAATAAAACCATTTCTTTTTTTTGTAAGCAGTTTTGTTCAGGCTTTGCATTCCAACCGCTGTACGGACCGACTTCCTTTGTTGATTACACCAATATTTGAATGGTTTATTTTCAATATCACTCGATGTTATGCTGTTTCAAGATGAAGAAATACAATTGATGTTTTTCCCTTCCTCCCAAAACAGAGGATAGATCATAAAACTAGTCGGGATGACTTCAAATTTACATCTGCTCAGGAACCCATTTAGCCAACCAACAACTAGTAACTAACAAATTGCACTTCCAACAAAATTGAATACATCTCGACGAAATCAAATTTCAAGGAAACTACTACCTTGTAGTTTTGCCAGAGGGTATATTTCGAGCGCCTCTAATACTCTCACTTCCAACTCTACCTGCGAATGCTCCTGATCCAAACAATAAAGCAAAACGTAAGCCATATAAAAGATAAAAGGTGAATGACGAGCAATCAAAATTTATTTACAATTAGAAAAGTAAAAGAAGACCTTAGGGAGAGACGATGCAGATGATGGAGGAGCCTGCCCCGGAGATTGCCCGGACCGGTCTTCTTGCTCTTCCTCTTCGCCAGCTGCATTTTCCATCGTGGCGAACACCCGGGAAACCAATTCCTGTAGGTGTTCTAAGCTGAAATGCACCCTAACAAGGTTCCTCCAGTTGCCTGAGCCGAGTCACAAGAGGGATGTTCCAAAATGCTGAATTGCTGAGTTAACTGCGTAAGCATTTTCTATTATTTGAACTTTGTTGATTCGTTGTCGCGAAAATAATCACTAATATGATAATTATTAACATATTATGTTAATAATTATGTTTATAATTTCTATCATTTCCCTTATAAAGTTTTTATTATCATTACAAAAATTAAGGCTGTTAAAAACTTAAAATGTATTCAAATTATTTAAATATCTACAATTATTACATACAATCTATTAAGATCATATGTTATAATCTATTATAATATGATGTATGATAAGTAAACGTGAATTTTAATAATTTCACATTATAATATTTTATTTTTATAATAATATTTTTTGTGTTAAAAATTTAAATTATTAATTGAGAAAAATACATTTATAATATCTTTATTCGAAATTAATTTATTCATAATCACTTGATCATATTTTCTGATTTACTTAAATTATTTATAATTTGAAATTATCTAAAATTAATTTTAAAAATGAATTAACATCTATAAGTTAATATGAATAAAAGTTAATTATCCTTTCTAATAAAAATTTCATGAATATAATATTTTAAATATCTCATAAGATGATTAATCTAATTTATTATTTATTTATTTATTTATGGCTTAAATATCTCATAAACGATAAAACAATTATTATACTAATAAATTTAGTTTCAAACTAATGTAGTTTCCTTTTAAGTTTAGTTAATTATAGTCTTATCGTTACATATGAATTATAAATTTTTGATATATTATTGTAGAGTAATAATCATTTAATTTTTATATTTAATGTAAGTTTCAATACTATCCACACTAATACTTTAAATTTGTTATTCAGAAATGTCCATGGGAAGTCTTGTGGTTTTTAATATCAAATTATATAATCTATAATTATTATTGTAGAATCTTATATACAAATAACAAGTATCTAGTAAAAGCAATGTTTTAAAAGGAGTTGTCTTTTTAACTCTCAATGTGCTACTAGTAAAAAGTCTCCTAGATTGTCATTAGAGACTGGTTTTACAAATAGGGACTAACTTTTTAAACCAGTCTCCACAGACATATCTGTGGAGACTGGTTGCCAGTCCTCGTAGACATACACTGTGAGGACAGATTACCATTTGTAGGGACAGACTGCCCAGTCTCCACCGGAAACGCTGTAGGGACCGGCAGCTGAGTCCCCACAGGCCCACTGTGGGGACGGGCGGCCCAGTCCCCACAGGTCGCACTGTGAGGACGGGTCATGCAGCCCCCATAGGGCCTCTATGGGGATGGGCTGCCCAGTCCCCATAGGAAATGTTGTGGGGACAGGCCGCCCAGTCCCCATAGGCCTCTCTAGGGGACGGGTTGCTCAGTGCCCACAGGAAACGCTATGGGGACGGGTGACAGAGTCCCTGCAGGCCCGTATGTGGGGACGGGCTACCCAGTCCCCACAGTTCCCTTTGTTTTGTACTTGTGATTTTCAGGTGTGAGCTTCTTCGTGGTTAATAAAAATTACAATATCAACGCCCCTGTACTGTCCAACTGCTCCATAGTTTGCTGAAAATATTGCAATGAAAAATAATTGGAGCTTACTGCATTAATCAAGATACCTTCTGTAGTTGCATTGTCTGCTACTGAAGACTAAAATTGTCCACCATCATCAGGAAGTTTGAAACAAAACTTATGAATAAATGAGAAATAATGATAATTAATAACTTCTTTATTAATATTTGTTTTCACTTTCTCTCTTTTTTTCTCACTAGATCTCTCTCATTAAATTCTATTTAGAGAAAATGATCACCCAGACATACATCCAAGCTCATGCACCATAAAAAAAAAGATAGAATATATTTTCATATGATTATATTGATTAATAAAATTACACAATGTATGATTTAATTAATTATAAATTATAACTTATAATATATATTCCTTTAATGACATCACCATAAACAATAGGTTGAGTTCAACTACCTCACTATCTATGAAACTTATTAACAACAAGTATAAAAAGAATGTAATCAGTTAAACATTAACTATTATACCTGATCCAAAATCATAAAATGAAAACTACGTACAATTACAAAACCATTGCTTGTTTTAAGCTTGAGGGAGCAAGTCATCCAGGAACAATCGAGTAACAATGATTGGGACTATGCATTGAGTCAATGGCGGAGACAGGGGGAGGGGGGCAAGGGGGGGCCATGGCCCCCCCAAATATTTCCTAAACCCTTATATATGTTTATGCAATAAGGCCCCCACCCATTTTAAAATATAATATTATATATATAGAAAAGGAAAGAGAAAGGAAAGAGAGAAAGAAAGAAAGAAAGGAAAGAAAGGGAAAGAAAGAAAGAAAGGAAGAAAAAAAAAGGGAAAGAAAAAGAAAGGGAAAGAGAAAGAAAAGGAAAGAGAAAAGAAAGGAAAGAGAAAGAAAGGAAAGAGAAAAGAAAGGAAAGAAAAAGAAAGAAAAAGAGGAAAGAAAGAAAGAAATTTAGAAAGGGGAAAGAGAAAGAAAGAGGGAAGAAAGAGAGAAAGAAAGAGAAAGGAGAGAAAGAGAGAGGAAGAGCAGAAAGAGAATGAGTTAGAGAGAGAGAAAGAGAGAATGAGAGAGAGAGAAGAGAGAAGAGAGAGGAGAGAAAGAGAAAAGAAAGAGAGAGAGAGAAGGAGAGAGAGAGAGGAGAGATCTAGAGGAGGAGAAGAAGAGAGGAGAGAGAGAGAGAGGGAGGGAGTGAGAGAGAGAGAGAGAGAGAGGAAAAAGAGAGAATATATATAATATATATAATATATATTATATTATATTATATATTCTTTACATTTTATTTTTTTTTTTTGGCCCCCAATTTTTCTGCTCATCATGCTTGCATTGAGTATATGGAACCAAGTAAGATGCTCTATCAAAGTCCTGTGTTCTTAATTAATTATAGGGGGATTTGAACTATTTGTCGTTTTAAAAATTTTTATTATTCCTTGTACTAAGTGAAGGCATGAATTATTGTCTTAACTTAATATGTGTGTGCATTAATTGTGGTACTAGTTAACTTTTTATTTCTAAAATGCTAACATGTTGTTTGCAACTTGTAGGACCAGCCAAGAGTTGTTGTAAATCTGGTAAGGATAATTTCCTTGATAGCTATGAAATGAAGTTGCTTACTAGACCTTTTATAAACACACACTTGGATTTGGATACTTTCACTCAGGAATGTGTTTTTATCCAAAGGTTCTTAATTCATTTTGGCCATTAAATATTGTTGCTAAGAGTTCTACTTTGTACCGATTCTTAGTGTAAGATCGCCTCGATGCGGTTTTTTTCCACGAGTTGTGTTGCTAGAGAACATCTCTGTTTTAAGGGCGGCTCGAGAATAGGCTTTGAGGGAAGGATGGGATTGATTCACATGTGGTTCTTCTTTTAATTTGTGCTATTTTAGTTACATGTTTTCATCAATATATGACTGATAATTAACTCTCTTCTTGCAGTTTTAAACATATTAAATAGGTGTATGTTGCAGCAATGACATTTGTGTATTTCTGTATAGTTTGTATATTTATGATGTAATTTTGTATATTTAAGATGTAATTCTTTATATTTTATATATTTATGATGTAATTATTTATAGTTTGTGTATTTATGATGTACTTATGTATATTTTTGTTAATAATAGATAATTTTGATAAATAATTTTTTGGAAATTTTGTATTTTTTATGTACTTATATATATATATTGTGTATTTTTAAGTATATTAGATGAAATTATTAAAAATTTAAAAAAAATATTTGGAGACTGGTCACTAGTTTTCACAGGTTTGCTTGTGGGGATGGGTTGGCCGGTCCCCTTTAGCCCAATTGTGGGGACGGGCAGGCCAATCCCCACAGGCAGACCTGTGGGGATGGGCGGGCCAGTCCCCTTTGGGCAGGTTGTGAGGACAGACGGGCCGGTCCCCTTTGGTCTAGCTGTGGGGACGAGTGGACTGGTCTCCTTTGACTCGACGTGGGGACGGGGAGGGGAGTGGTCCCCTTTGGCCTGGTTGTGGGGACGGGCGGGCAGTCCCCACAGGCCCCTTTATGGGGGGACGTGTGGCCATATGCCCATTCTCAGGCCTAGGTGGACCAAACTTGTGGGCCCCCCTATGGGGACGGGCAACCAATCCCCAGGTTTATGGGGACTGGTTTATTTTATCTATGAAGACGAGCTTAACCCATTCTCATAACCCTGATTTTTACTAGTGTGTATTGAGAGTTGGTTTCCTACCTCTCAATATACATTGAGAGTTGGTTTCCTAGCTCTCAATATATATTGAGAGTTGACTTTCTAACTCTAAATGCATATTTGGACGTCTTAACTCGTAATGTGTATGAGATTTTGGTGTCTAACTCTTAATGTGATTTGAGAGTTGGGTGTCTTTTGACCTTCTATTTCTCAAATGTGCATTGAGAGTAGGCCTTTTATTTTTCTATGTACATTGAGAGTTGACTGCCTAACTCTCAATGTGCATATTATATATACGAGAAATCTTCCGTGCGCTTGCACCTCACCGTCAGGCTGCACAAATTTTAACGGAAGTTACGTTTCCACTTTAACGGTTATAAAGTTATTTAAAACTACAAGAAATACCCTTTATATAAGCATTTTATAATTTAAAATTTCATTCATATCCCAAATAAAATATTAAATTAACTAAAGTAATAGAGTTATTCAAAAATACCAGAAATACCTTTTATATTAGCATTGTATAATTTTAAATACCATTCATATCCCAGATAAAATATTAAATTAACAGAAGTAATAAAGTTATTCAAAAATACCAGAAATACCCTTTATATTATCATTGTATAATTTAAAATTCCACTTATATCCCATATAAAATATTAAATATTTCTAAAATACCCTTTAAAGTTATTTAAAAATACCAGAAATACCCTTTATATAAGCATTTTATAATTTAAAATTCCATTCATATCCCCCATAAAATATTAAATTAACTGAAGTTATAGTGTTATTCAAAAATACCAGAAATACTCTTTATATTAGCATTGTATAATTTAAAATACTATTGATATCCCAGATAAAATATTAAATTAATAGAAGTTAAAAAGTTATTCAAAAATACCAGAAATACCCTTTATATTAGCATTGTATAATTTAAAATTCCACTCATATCCCATAAAAAATATAAAATATTTCTAAAATACCCTTTAACGGTTTTAAAGTAAAAAATTCAGAAATACCCTTCTATATAAGTATTCTATAATTTAAAATTCTATTCATATCCCAAAAAAATATTAAATATTCCAAAAATACCGTTTAAAGGTTTTTAAGTTAATAAAAAACCATAAAAACCCTTCTATATAACTATTGTATAATTTAAATTTCCATTCATATCCAAGGAAAAATATTAAAATTTAATAAAAAATGAGAAATACCCTTCTACATAACTATTGTATAATTTAAAAATCTATTCATATCCTAGAAAAAATATTAATTAATTAAAAAATACCCTTTAACGGTTTTAAAGTTTATAAAAAACTAAAAATACCCTTCTATATAAGTATTCTATAATTCAAAATTCCAATCATATCCCAATAAAAATATTAAGTATTTCAGAAATACTGTTTAGTGGTTGTAAAGCTAATAAAAAACCAGAAATACCCTTCTATATAACTATTGTATAATTTAAAATTTTATTCATATCCCACAAAAAATATTAAATATTCCAAAAATACCCTTTAACGGTTTTAAAGTTGATAAAAAACCAAAAACACCCTTCTATATAAATATTGTATAATTTAAAATACCATTCATAACCAAGATAAAATATTAAATATTATAATAAACCCTTTATATTATTTGTGGTTATTTTAATTTTCTAACCATGGTACAACAAGGGCTGATGCATTTCATTGAACATAATCTTAAATTACAAGGCTAAGTAGAAATTTAAGCGGTGCAAAATTGAGTCAATTTCGTACGTTTTGCCTACACTTTTACCTATTTTTGTAATCAAACCAAGCAGAATTTATCCTTTAAAGATTACGTATGAAGCGAGACGGTTCAATTACCGATTACATATCAACCGAGACAGTTTAATTACCTTAAAATTGAATTAATACTAAATTTTGTCGCCTGGCAACCGGAGTGATAATGAACATTGTCGGTTGAAAACACAAGGGACAATGTATGTACATTGTTGCCTGGTAAGCCAATTAACAATGCACATTATTGCCTGGCTAGCAAATTGACAATTTAAATTGTTACTTTACAAACCAAGTGATGAGGGAAGCAAACCAAGTGACAATATACATAATGGCCTAGCAACCCAAGCGATGATGTAAATTGTCAGTTGGCAACCCAAGAAACAATGTACATTGTCGGTTGGGATTCCAAGTGACAATCTACTTTGTCGATTAGGATTCCAAGCAACAATCTACATTGTCGGTTAGGATTCTAAGTGAGAATGTACATTGTCAGTTAGGATTCCAAGCGACAATGTACATTGTCAGTTAGGATTCTTAGTGACAATGTACATTGTCGGTAAGGATTCCAAATGACAACGTACATTGTCGGTTATGATTCCAAGTGACAATGTACATTGTGGGTTAGGATTCCAAATGACAATGTACATTGTCGGTTAGGATTCCAAGTGACAACGTACATTGTCGGTTAGGATTCCAAGAGACAATGCACATTGTCGGTTAGGATTCCAAGTGTAATGCTAATCGACAATGTGCATTGTCGGTTAGGATTCCAACTGACAATGTGCATTGTCGGTTAGGATTCCAAGCGATAATGTACATTATCGGTTAGGATTCCAAACGACAATGTACATTATCGGTTAGGATTCCAAGCGACAATGTACATTGTCGGTTAACTCCAAGCGACAATGTGCATTGTCGGTTAGGATTCCAAGCGACAATGTGCATTGTCGGTTAGGATTCCAAGCGACAATGTGCATTGTCGCTTAGGATTCCAAGCGACAATGTGCAATGTCGGTTAGGATTCCAACTGACAATGTGCATTGTCGGTTAGGATTCCAACTGACAATGTGCATTGTCGGTTAGGATTCCAAGCGACAATGTGCATTGTCGGTTGGGATTCCAAGCGACAATGTGCATTGTCGGTTGGGATTCCAAGCGACAATGTGCATTGTCGGTTGGGATTCCAAGCGACAATGTGCATTGTCGGTTGGGATTCCAAGCGACAATGTGCATTGTCGGTTGGGATTCCAAGCGACAATGTGCATTGTCGGTTGGGATTCCAAGCGACAATGTGCATTGTCGGTTGGGATTCCAAGCGACAATGTGCATTGTCGGTTGGGATTCCAAGCGACAATGTGCATTGTCGGTTAGGATTCCAAGCGACAATGTGCATTGTCGGTTAGGATTCCAAGCGACAATGTACATTATCGGTTAGGATTCCAGATGACAATGTACATTGTCGGTTAGGATTCCAAGTCACAATGTTCATTGTCGGTTAGGATTCCAAGTCACAATATACATTGTCGAATAGGATTTTAAGTGACAATGTACATTGTCGGTTAGGATTCCAAGTGACAATGTACATTGTCGGTTAGGATTCCAAGTGACAATGTACATTGTCAGTTAGGATTCCAACTGACAATGTGCATTGTCGGTTAGGATTCCAACTAACAATGTGCATTGTCGGTTAGGATTCCAAGCGACAATGTGTATTGTCGGTTAGGATTCCAAGCGACAATGTGCATTGTCGGTTAGGATTCCAAGCGACAATGTGCATTATCGGTTAGGATTCCAAGCGACAATGTGCATTGTCGGTTAGGATTCCAAGCGACAATGTGCATTGTCGGTTAGGATTCCAAGCGACAATGTGCACTGTCGGTTAGGATTCCAAGCGACAATGTGCACTGTCGGTTAGGATTCCAAGCGACAATGTGCACTGTCGATTAGGATTCCAAGCGACAATGTGCACTGTCGGTTAGGATTCCAAGCGACAATGTACATTATCGGTTAGGATTCCAAGTGACAATGTACATTGTCGGTTAGGATTCCAAGTCACAATGTTCATTGTTGGTTAGGATTCCAAGTCACAATATACATTGTCGAATAGGATTTTAAGTGACAATGTACATTGTCGGTTAGGATTCCAAATGACAATGTATATTGTCGATTAGGATTCCAAGCGATAATGTACATTGTCGGTTAGGATTCCAAGCGACAATGTACATTATCGGTTAGGATTCCAAGCGACAATGTACATTATCGGTTAGGATTCCAAGCGACAATGTACATTGTCGGTTAACTCCAAGCAACAATGTGCATTGTCGGTTAGGATTCCAAGCGACAATGTGCATTGTCGGTTAGGATTCCAAGCGACAATGTGCATTGTCCGTTAGGATTCCAAGCGACAATGTGCATTGTCGGTTAGGATTCCAAGCGACAATGTGCATTGTCGGTTAGGATTCCAAACGACAATGTGCTTTGTCGGTTAGGATTCCAAGCGACAATGTGCATTGTCGGTTAGGATTCCAAGCGACAATGTGCATTGTCGGTTAGGATTCCAAGCGATAATGTGCATTGCTGGTTAGGATTCCAAGCGACAATGTGCATTGTCGGTTAGGATTCCAAGCGACAATGTGCATTGTCGGTTAGGATTCCAAGCGACAATGTGCATTGTCGGTTAGGATTCCAAGCAACAATGTGCATTTTCGGTTAGGATTCCAAGTGACAATGTGCATTTTCGGTTAGGATTTCAAGCGACAATGTGCATTTTTTGTTAGGATTTCAAGCGACAATGTGCATTGTCGGTTAGGATTCCAAGCGACAATGTGCATTGTCGGTTAGGATTTCCAGCGACAATGTTCATTGTCGGTTAGGATTCCAAGCGACAATGTGCATTGTCGGTTAGGATTCCAAGCGACAATGTGCATTATCGGTTAGGATTCCAAGCGACAATGTGCATTGTCGGTTAGGATTTCAAGCGACAATGTGCATTGTCGGTTAGGATTCCAAGCGACAATATACAATCTTGATTAGGATTCTAACCGAGAATGTACATTGATGGTTAGGATTCCAAGTGACAATGTACAATGTCGGTTAGGATTCCAAGTGACAATGTACATTGTCGGTTAGGATTCCAAGTGACATTGTACATTGTCGGTTAGGATTCCAGGTGACAATGTATATTGTCGGTTAGGATTCCAACCGACAATGTACATTGTCGATTAGGATTCCAAGCGACAATGTACATTGTCGGTTAGGATTCCAAGCGACAATGTACTTGTCGGTTGGGAACCCAAGTGACAATGTACATTGTTGGTTGGAAATCCAAGTGACAATGTACATTGTCGGTTGGCAACCCAAGTGTCAATATACATTGTTGGTTGCAACCCAAGTGACAATGTACATTGTCGTTTGGGAATCCAAGTGACAATGTACATTGTCGCTTGGCAACCCAAGTGACAATGTACGTCGTCGTTTTGGAATCCAACTGACAATGTACGTCGTCGTTTGGGAATCCAACTGACAATGTACATTGTCGGTTGGGAATCCAATTGACAATGTACATTGTCTGTTGGGAATCTAAGTGACAATGTACATTGTCGGTTGGGAATCCAATTGACAATGTACATTGACGGTTAGGAATCCAAGTGATAATATACATTGTCGGTTGGGAACCCGAGTGACAATGTACATTGTCGGTTGGGAATCCGAGGGACAATGTACATTGTCGGTTGGGAACCCAAATGACAATGTACATTTTCGGGTTGGAATCCTAGTGACAATGTACATTGTCAGTTGGGAACCCAAGTGAGAATGTACATTGTCGGTTGGGAATCCAAGGGGCTAACTCTCCATTTCGCGGCTGGGAGTGAGGGCTAACTCCCGCCAAGAACCGGGAGTGAGGGCTAACTCCCGCCATGGCCCGGGAGTGAGGCTAACTCCCCAGTTGCGGCGGGAGTGAGGGCTAACTCCCGGTTGCGGCCGGGAGTGAGGGCTAACTCCCGCCAAGGTTCGGGAGTGAGGGCTAACTCCCCATGGCCTGGGAGTGAGGGCTAACTCCCGGTTCTTGGCGGGTGTTAGGGGACTAACTCCCGCCAAACCGGGTGTTAGGGCTAACTCCCATTCTTGGCGGGTGTTAGGGGCTAACTCCCGCCATGGCCTGGGTGTTAGGGGCTAACTCCTAGTTGCGGACTGGGAGTGAGTGGCTATCTCCCAGTTGCGACCTGGTAGTTAGGGGCTAACTCCCAGTTGCGAACTGGGAGTTAGGGGCTAACTCCCAGTTGGGAACTGGGAGTTAGGAGCTATCTCCCTGTTGGGAAGTCGGAGTTTGGGGCAAACTCCCAGTTGCGTACTGGGAGTTTGGGGCTAGCTCCCAGTTGCGAACTGGGAGTTAGGGGCTAGCTCCCAGTTGGGAACTGGGAGTTAGGGGCTAGCTCCCAGTTGCGAACTGGGAGGTAGGGGCTAGCTCCCAATTCTCTTCCTTTGTTTGGATTCGAGGTCTTAATTTTCATTTTTTCATCAAATGCACTTATCAATAGCAGCTATCTTTTTATTATCCCCGCGAATTCGAAATTTGTTTATGTAAAAAGTGTTAAACGGAGGTTGCACAAACCATCAGATATGTTTATCAAGAATCTAATATGAATAGATTCTTATAGTTATGCAAAGTTAAAGGTCATATTGAATTAGTGGAGCTTCAATTTGTTGTAATCTTGAAAGCCACTTAAACAAAATTAATCCTTTTCTCCGACTAAGCAATTATTATTTTATCTGTGTTACATATTTATCTTATATTTTGATTAATAATTTGATCATCAACCTCACCCCCATCTGCCTTGTTTTAAATTAATGGCCACATTGCAACAAAAAGGAAATATGATAGAATAATAATTTAATGAAGTTTCATAAGTTGAAACTTGAAGATCTCTTAATTTGGGACATAAATTTTAAAAAAAAATTATTTACACAGTATTAGTTTTTATGTGACACATTGGTGCACTACAACTGTCAAGTTGCATAACAATTGTTGTTGTACATGTATTGTTGTTAATGTAACAATCCATTTAAAGGAAATCATAACACACAACAACATCAGAACCACTCTGCTCCCCAGCACCTCTCATCAGTGCAAAATTTTTATCTTCATTTCACGTTTGTGGCATGCAGGCTTCATTGAGAGCTCCACATCTGAGAAAAATGACAATAAATTAGTTAAAAATACATCCAACTCTAAATAATAGGATCTCAATAATTTGATTATCATATTGCATTTTTCCTTCTAGACTCATAACTGGTATAGAATTAAACCACATTCAAGACAATGATAATATTTACATTACTGAATTCACATAGAAAACTGAGAAAGGAAAGAAGAAATTGAGAATCACCGCATGGAGCAATAAGAGTCATGACACTCTCGACCTTCAAAAAATTAATTGCCACAGTAATTCAAGAACACATGAAATTGTATGGTCCACAACAAAGACCAAAGATAAGAAAAATCTTTTATTTGATACATGATTGATAAGAATGCCAACGAAAAAAATTTCTATTTGATAAGAATGCCAACAGAAAAAAATTTTGTTTGATAAGAATGCCAACAGAAAAAATTTCTGTTTGATAAGAATGCCAACAGAAAAAATTTCTGTTTGATAAGAATGCCAACAGAAAAAATTTCTGTTTGATAAGAATGCCAACAGGAAAAAATTTTGTTTGATAAGAATGCCAATAAAAAAAATTTCTGTTTGATAAGAATGCCAACAGAAAAAAATTTTGTTTGATAAGAATGAAAAACAAAGGAAGAACTACTTCAAACAGCTTCATATCATTCATTGTAAATTACATATATCCATGACTCAAGTTCTGCTGACTAAGCCACTACTGGACTTTTACAGACCCAAGACTCTATCAGCAGCAGTTATGCAAAAACTTAGATATTAAAAAGATGAAAACCATATGAATTGATTATTAACATATTGAAGAGCTACAACAACCTATGGAAAGATTCCAGTAAAGAGATTCTTTAATTAGTCAACCAAAGTGAAAAACCATCAGGTTGAGTGCAGTCTTGTGAAACTAAAAAGTTGCAAATACCTGATATAGATGCTCACACTTGGAAGTCACATCACATGATGGAAGTTTATCTAGTTAATAAATAAAAACAAATAAGATGAACACAACCGGTTGCTCCCAGCTGTCAATCGACTCTTGGGGTAGCTCGATGTACCAGTCGAAGGCATTGCCTTTCAAGGATTGGCCGAATTGCTTGACCAACAGATCGCTGTCTGTGCCGGCGTTGTTGCAGGTTTCAATGAAATGTGCGACATGTTGTTTGGGATGCCCGTCGCCATTGAACTGCTGGAATTTCGAAGGATGGTAGCCGAGCGGCATTGGGATGTTTTGTATCCTCTGAGTGTACGGCTTTCTATAGGCCACTGACTTGCTTTCGCCAGAGCCGTTTCGCATGGCGCGGTTGATGAGTTCAGTCACCGCGTCTAAGGTGAGGGCAGTCGGCTCTGCTTCAGTTCGACCTCTGTGGATGGTCGTCGGTACGATGGGCTGCATCTCATCGTCAGAGGAAGGATCCTCACGTGATGGTTCGGCTGAGCCGCTAGTAGTCACCTGGTTTCGGTCGACCTCTTGCGAAACGCCGGTGTTGTTCGTGGCCACGCCCATTTCGAGCCGCTCCATAATCCTTACGATCTGGAGATCGCGAGCTGCAAGTTGCGCGTCTTTGATGCGCAGTTGTTCGCTCTGTTCTTTAAGTTCAGCTTGCATTTCGGCAAGCTGCTCTTCGATTGTTTTGGCCGTCATCGTCATTGCGGCCATTTTGACGGTCGGCGTCGACAGAGCTTTTCCCGACGCAGATCGAAGTGGAGAATTTTTTGCTGGCGACCGCATTGGGGAAACGATCGTCGGTGTTCTCGGATGTGGAGAGGTTGCGGTGGGCGACCGGTCAGGAGAACCGGCCGTTGTCAGTTGAGCTCGGGTGGGTGATAGCGCTGCTGGGGAGGTCGCCAGTGTCTGTCGGCGAGGCGAGCGAATGGGTGGTGAGCCGACTGCTGCAGTGAGCGTGGCTAAGAGATCGTGAGAGATAGTCACGATTGGAGATTTGTCTTCGGTCGGCGCTCTCTGTACGGAGGAGGCCGATGGCGAATTCATTCTGGCCGCGGAGGAGGAGGTCATGCCCCCACGCTGCTCATATTTTTGCACCAGGGCAGGGACGATGGAGCTCCTCCGGGATGGTGGCGACTGAGCCGGGCTGACAGTCGGGCTGCAAGGAGAAGGACAGTCAGCGACGGCCAAGTATGTGGGTTTGGCCATTGCTGGAATCATCTTGGTTGAGGCCGCGACTGGTTTGTTGGAGGTCGCGGTAGCCTGTGGTAAGAAGACGGCGCTCGGGCGACGCTCGTCGCAAATGAAGGGAGCTTGTCCGATGGACAAGCTCCTAGCCGAGGCCCTTGTAATTGGGCGAGTGGCAGGTGGTGGAGAGGTTGGAGCGCGGAGGTTGGCCAGAGAGACGGCTACTGGTCCGCGAGCTCCTGCGGTTGAGCTTGCGGTCGTGGCGGGGCGCGGCTGAGCAGAGCTCTAGGAGGCAGTTTGCTTGCCCCCGTTGTTGTTTTTGTTGTTGTTGTTGCCGTTGTTGGCATTGCTAGCCATGGCTGAGGTTAGAGATTTTTTTTTGTTGGACGGAGAAGGAGATGGGAGGTAGGAAATGTCCCACCGGGCGTGCCAAATTTGTTTTACCGAAAAATCTGCCGGTCCGCGAAGAGGCGCGATCGAGAGAATATTTCAATTACTTTAGAATAATTTGTGTTACAGGGTGTGTTTTGTATCAAGAAAATGCGAGTACAATCTCCTAAACTTCCTCTGATTCGATCTCCGTGTGAATTATCGAAGTTGAAGCTTCTAGCGAGTCGTCGTCGAGATTCAAGTTGCAGGAACGAGTGTGCACGAACGGTGACGGCTTTGGTCGGTCGGACGGAGGTATTTGTGCTCCGCGTGTGTCGACTTGTGACGTTGCCGCCGAACGTGTACAGCTGCTCCTGGTCGAATTGTTGAACAACGAACGGCGAGTTGCTGAACTTCTCTGGTTCGAGAGAGCTTCTGTGCGTGGAGTTTCTTCTCTGTGAAGGGATTTTCAGACCTTCGTTCGAGAGAGAGCTTCTGATGGTTCTTCTCAATGAAGGATTTTTCAGACCTTCGTCTCGAGAGAGAGCTTTTGTGCGTGAATGAGCACTTCGACTTCAGTTTTTTGAACCTGATTTCTCCAACCCTTGGAATAGAACGCTTCTGCCTATTTGTTGCAGAGTTTGTCCGGTTGTTGTGGATTTTTCCTAGGAATGGGGATCGCGATCCCCTTTCTGCAGAGGGAGTTGAGGAAGAAGACCAGGATCGTGGTCCCCCTTTTTCTCCTTTAGTTAACGACCTGGCATTGGTCTTTTGACCGTTTGAGGAGGCTGATGTGTACTCCGGTTGCTGACTGGTGCTGACTCGATGACTTCCTGCTGATTGTGTTATCGACTGTGCCGATGACGTGATGACGCGGCTTGACTTCGCGATGGGCTGCAGCGACGAACTTGAAAAATCGATAGAGCTTGCCCATGATCGTTGTTTGATGGAATCGGTGGGTTGTTGGACTCGTCAAAATTAGGCTATGCACATTTTGGTGCATACAGTAGTTTAGAAGACTCGGCATCCAAAGACAGATGAGGAGCAGAGTCTCGCATTGATGGATATAAACTTAAGATGACATACGAAGCTATTGCAGTACGAAACAGTTCACGGAGCAAAAGAAACTAATCGAAGTTGTTGAACTCGATCCTCGATTATTTACCTGGCCACGATTCGTATCATAAACCAGGTAAGTAAAGCATGAGATCAAAGAGAAACAAACAACATAAAGCTCCGTAAAAAATTTGGTAGATAGGAGCAAAATGACATCAAGAGAAACAAAGAGACACTAAAAAGATCAAATCTGAAATATAGAAGTAGTGGCCGATGATTGAGCAAAATGCAAGCGACCCGTCGAACAAACAAAAAGCCAGACAAGCAAAAAGCAAATTACCATCACAAAAAGAAAGTCGCAGAAAAGTAGACAACGCCAACATTTCTATAGGTTTTGGAAAAAGAATTTACCATTCGTCTCTTCAGACGCCTCTTCCTCATTGCGCCACCCAAACCGCCAATGCCCGTCCCCTCTCGAGAACACCAGAGAACAAAACCGCTGTTTCTCCTCTCTCGTCCCCACCAATCCGTTACCTATTCCGGCCGTGAAAAGGGAAGCAGAGGGAGGAGCAAAACCGAAGCTCTCCTAGCAGTGTTCCTTCCCTACAGAGCAGCCTTCCCACCAAAATAGCATTCCCTCGCTCTGCCTTTTTAACTGAGCTTTCCAAAATGAATTTCTGCGGTAATGGTATGCATCTTTCCGAGGGGAAGGGGAGGGGACGGGAGGGAGTCGGGACGGGAGGGGAGTCGGGACGGGAGGGGAGTCGGGACGGGAGGGGAGTCGGGACGGGAGGGGAGTCGGACGGGAGGGGAGTCGGACGGGAGGGGAGTCGGACCCGGGAGGGAGTCGGGACGGGAGGGAGCCCGGACGGGAGGGGAGTCGGACGGGGAGGGGAGTCGGACGGGAGGGGAGTCGGGACGGGAGGGGAGTCGGACGGGAGGGGAGTCGGACGGGGATGGAGTCCGGACGGGATGGGAGTCGGACGGGATGGGAGTCCGGACGGGATGGGAGTCGGACGGGATGGGAGTCGGACGGGATGGGGAGTTGGGACGGGAGGGGAGCCGGACTGGGGGAGGGGAGTCAGGACGGGAAGGGGAGGGGAGTCGGGATGGGGAGGAAAGTCGGGACAGGGAAGGAATAAGGTTGACAGAGATGGTATTGAGGGGTAATTTTGGCATAAAAATATCAGAAACGATGCAGCCGTTAGAAGCTGAGTTCTCACCGTTAAAAAAAGTGAGAACGCGGGCGCACGAGACCAAATTTGCAACGCCAGTGAGCCCCAGGCGACCTTAATTCACCAAAGGCTGGCATGCGTGGCGCCGTGGGGGGCCCACCACCTAGCTAAACGGAAGACCATAATTGGTCTTCCGTTAACGGATCGTAACCCCCCTCCCCCCTCCGCCCCTCCCCCTCCCGTATAGCCTAAAAATTAAAATTTTTTTCATTCCTCATTCCCGCCTGCCCTGCGACCTCCCGACCTCTTGCAACCTCCCGACCTCCTGCGACCTCCCGACCTCTTACAACCTCCCGACCTCCCTGCGACCTCCCAGCGACCTCTCGACCTCCTGCGACATCCCGACATCCTGCGACCTCCCGACCCTCTTTGCGACCTCTCGACCTCCTGCGAGCTTAGCCTGCGACCTCCTGCAAGCTCCAACCTGCGCTTGCTCTCCTCTTCTTGATTGTTCTCTCACGGAAAAATCTCATCCGACCTTCTTCTCATCTTGAGCTTCTTCTCCTGCTGAGGTCCGAGGTCTTCTCAGCTTCTTCTCCTTCTCCTGCTTGGCTGTGGCTCCTTGAACAAGAGCTTCTTCTCTCTAAGACCTCCAAATCTTCTCTACCAGACCTCCACACCCTCCCTCCCAGACTTCGATCCAGACCTGCCAGGCTTCTCAGGTTTGTCTTATTTTGACAAATTTGAGTCTTGGTATGTTTTGACGAGATTATCTGTCTCGTGTCATTTTTGTATTTTTGAGAAAGTCTATTCACCTTAACACCTAAGCAGTGGCAGTATATGTTTTAATTTTTAAATGGGTTTGAATTGGATTTTGAAAGTTAGGTTTCATGTTTAAACTTGCATCCATGTTAACTGTGTATTTTTTTTAATATTTTTTCATACTCTATTATTTTTTTCTTGATGCAAATCATTGCCCGAGTTGCTCTGATCGACTAATAAGTTTGTGTTGTTCTGTTTTGACGAGATTATCTCTGTCTTAGAGTGCCATGTACATTTTTGTAGATAACTTTTTGATAAAGTCTGTTTACCTTTACAACGTAAGCAATGGTTGTCTATGTTTTAATTTTGTATTTGCTGGATGGGTTTGAATTGGATTTTGAAAGTTAAGTCTATGTTTAAACTGGTATTCATGTTAACTTTGCGTAATTTTTTAAATATTTTTTCATACTCTTTTATTTTTTTATTGTTGTAAATCATTGCCCGAGTTGCCCTGATCAACTAGATTGTGCCTCCATTGGTTTTGATTGGAGCCGTTGCAAACTGGAAATGTTGCTTAATTCCCTCCAAATAAATATTTTTTTTTTGTTATATATGCTTGTATTTTGATAATCTTTGTATTGTATGAAATATGTTATTTTGCCAGTTTGTGTAATTTTGACAAGTTTGAGTCTTGTTCCATTTTGACGAGATTATCTATGTCTTGTACTAATTATTTTATGAAAGCATACTGTATTGATAATAGACTACTTTGCAAATTTGATTCACAAAGCATGAATTAATCTTTGTATTGTATGAAATATGTTATTTTGCCATTTTGTGTGATTTTGACAAGTTTGAGTCATGTTCCGTTTTGACGAGATTATCTATGTATGGTACTAATTATTTTATGAAAGCATACTGTATTATTCTCAGGTTTGTGTTATTTTAGTTTTTATGTGTGACATAGTATGTGGTGTTTATGTTTTTTTATCAAGTTTGTGTTATGTTAGTTTTAATGTGATTTATAAATCTTACAGTATAATGTGATTCATGGGTTGAACGATTTGAAAGTTCATATTCACACTTAGTTATTATAGTTTCATGTAAAATGTCATATGTCATTAATGCAATATTTCTGCATGGACATTTAGGACTTCCATCTTGTGTTTGTGGATTCCAATAATCACAAACGTCAATGAATCTTCTCTATATTATGTTTTCCTCAATTACGTGATGTGGTTGATTGAGGATTTGATGACCCATCAAAATATGAACTTGTAAGTGTTATTCCTTCATTCTATTTTTTGGTTGTTGGTCTATATTGGTCTAAGTGAACACTATCAGCCAAGTGCATATTTGTAACCCAAATGCTCATATATTTCATATGGTTGTTAACCTCCACTCAAAAAAAATAAAGGTTGTTAACCTACTTGCTGTAAAAGTGTAACTCGATTCCACAAGTCATATAGGTGATATTTTGGTTAATTCTAGAAATTGTTTGTTTGCAGGTGGGTGCTCGTGTTAGGGAACTTGATGTGGAGAAGAGTTGTCTTTCACAAATGATTGATGTGGAGAAGAATTCAGATTGTTGTATTATGAAAGATTTTTTGTATTTTTTACTGAATGTTGATGACAATTACAGTTTGGTTTCGAGATAAGGATATTGTTATGATGGTCGTCCATGTATAAGCCGACTTTTCAGTATGGTGATCTTTATCTGTTTTGAGCTGATTAGGGATATTGTTATGATGCAAGCTGACTTGATCAAATTCAAATGATGCAAGTGGGTATATCTGTAAACCACACGGCCAATCTCCTTACAAGATACTAGTTTTGACTCAGCAAGTCTTCAAACATATTACCACATTCTTGCCCAGAAATACCACATTTTATATGAAAATACAAGTTTTCAACATTACTAATGAAACCTAAGATTACCATATTCTCCCCAGAAATCCCACATTTTAAGTGAAAATACCAGTTTTCAACATTACTTGTAAAACCTAAGATTACCATATTCCCCCCAGAAATACTACATTTTAAGTGAAAATAACAGTTTTCAACATTACTTGAAAAACCTAAGATTACCATATTTCCCCCAGAAATACCACATTTTTAGTGAAAATACCAGTTTTCATTTAACTAACGAAAACTTAAGATTACCATATTCCCACCTAGAAATACCATATTTTATGTTAAAATACCAGTTTTCATCCCGCTCAGAAAAAATTAAGATTACCATATTTCCCCACAGAAATACCACATTTTAATTGAAAATACCAGTTTTTATTTCACAAACTAAAACTTAAGATTACAATATTCCCACCCAGAAATACCATATTTTATGTAAAAATACCAGTTTTCATCACGCTTAGAAAAACTTAAGTTTACCATATTTTCCCTAGCAATACCACATTTTAAGTTAAAATACCAGTTTGCATTTTACAAAGGAAAACTTTAGATTACCATATTCCCACACAGAAATATCACATTTTTGGTGAAAATACCAGTTTCGTACTCGGTTCTTGTTTCCTCTGAGAATACCACATTCCACACCAGAAATACTACATTTTATGTGAAAATACCAGTTTTTGCCGCTTTATTTTGGTAGACTTTTTCCTATTTAGTTTCTCTTGGTGCCTTTGAAGTGGTCAATCTGTAATGTTACACAATTATATTTCCTTCACTGAATCTGAAACTGAACAGAAATAGACAAATGTATGTACACAACATAAGTAGACAACTGTCTGAACAGAAGATAAGTATACATCTGTATAATTAGATAAATAACTAATCACTTCAATTTCTTAACACCAAACAAAAATAAAAAGTGTTGTGCTACAAGTGTCTTGCATACAAGGATAAGATGTATTCACATGAATGACAATCAAATAACTCAATCACGCATTCTTGTTCCTCCTTTGATAAGTCTTCAAACAGACAAATGGGTCACTAATCGTCCTAGAAGGCCGGACTTGCCTCCTCTGGGTCGCTACAACCTCTGGCTCCAGGTCAGGCTGCTCTTCTTCTGGCTGAGAATCCGATCTATGGTACTCTTCATTTGGCTCTTCCTCATATTCAGGCTCGGACTGCTCTTCGTTCATTTCATTCATGGCTGTAGTCTCTGCAGTCAGATCGATGTCCAACTGTAAGTGACCACACACTTGTCCAAGTGCCCGACAGAGAACTCCAATTTCTTGTCTCATATCGCTTATGTCTTCCGTATTACTTTGGGACGAAGATTGTCCAACTTCATGCACTTGTCCCTAAGAATATAAAACTATAATGTTAGAAAAAAATAAAAATTATGATATGGTGAAATGGAACTATATCAAACGAATACTTACCGAGACCATTTCATTCAAGTACACCCCCTTCCTCTGAAACTTGCGATTTCCCCACTTGAGGACGGGTGGGTGTGCACCTGGGTCTACAAGCTTTTGCCTAAACAGTCTGGAGTCACCCATGGTGCACATAGTCTCATAATACCATGTCTGCAAAAAAATGTGTAAGTGCACATAAATATAAAGTAAAACAATACAAAAATTTTAATATTTAAATTCTTACAATGGCTGCAAGTGCACATCCTCCAAAGTAATAGATTTTCTTGTCCTTGGCATGCTCAAATTGCTTGATGATGTGTCAATATATAGCATCACTCCACGCATACTTTCCAAGTTCCTCTAGTCATCTACGTAGCTGAAGAGGCTCAAAGGGATATGTCTGTTCGATTGGGGGAATAGGATTTCCGCAAAAATCAATAAAACGGTAAGTTGTGCAATCGGCTTCGCATTTCTTCTGCCCACCAAGGAGGTGAACTTCCGAAAAATGTCATCTCTTGTAGGGATCTTGTTGTCGAAGTGTTTGGTCACTATTTCGGAATCTTTGTAACTCCTAACAACATCGACATGCTCCCCTTCTTCGGCCAGGCCCAATACTCGACATACAACTTCACGTTCAAAGCGAACATACCTGTTGTTAATTAAGAAGGCTACCTGACCAACATTGTACTGTTGACATAAGGTGCACAATAAAGTGCCCTCAATATTCGCCTCCTTCACGTTTAAAAAGTGGCCGAATGGGGTACTTCTAATTAACTCAAGGTGTACTTCCTTAAAATTTAATTCCTTCAAAGACCTCACAAACTGGCCTGGGGTACACCTAGTCCTAACAGATGTGGGTAATTGCTCCATCAGTAAGTAAAAGACTGAGAAGATTAAAATCATTAGGAAGAGAATAATTAAATAAAAATAAATTTAAAAAGTTAATCAAAAGGAATAAATATTTAATTGAGGAATAGAACAATAAATCATATGCTCTTGGCAAAATAACATATTTCATACAATACAAAGATTATCAAAATACAAGAATATATGACAAAAAAAAATATTTATTTAGAGGGAATTAAGCAACATTTTCAGTTTGCAACGGCTCCAATCAAAACCAATGGAGGCACAATCTAGTTGATCAGGGCAACTCGGGCAATGATTTACAACAAAAAAAAAATAAAAGAGTATGAAAAAATATTTAAAAAATTACGCAAAGTTAACATGAATACCAGTTTAAACATAGACTTAACGTTCAAAATCCAATTCAAACCCATCCAGCAAATACAAAATTAAAACATAGACAACCATTGCTTACGATGTAAAGGAAATAGACTTTATCAAAAAGTTATCTACAAAAATGTACATGGCATGCTAAGACAGAGATAATCTCGTCAAAACAGAACAACACAAACTTATCAGTCGATCAGGGCAACTCGGGCAATGATTTGCATCAAGAAAAAAATAATAGAGTATGAAAAAATATTAAAAAAATACACAGTTAACATGGATGCAAGTTTAACATGAGACCTAACTTTCAAAATCCAATTCAAACCCATTTAAAAATTAAAATATATACTGCCACTGCTTAGGTGTTAAGGTGAATAGACTTTCTCAAAAATACAAAAATGACACGAGACATAGATAATCTCGTCAAAACATACCAAGACTCAAATTTGTCAAAATAAGACAAACCTGAGAAGGCTGGTAGGTCTGGATCGAAGTCTGGGAGGGAGGGTGTGGAGGTCTGGTAGAGAAGATTTGGAGGTCTGAGAGAGAAGAAGCTCTTGTTCGAAGGAGCCACAGCCGCAGGAGAAGGAGAAGAAGCTGAGAAGACCTCGGACCTCGCAGGAGAAGAAGCTCGCATGAGAAGAAGGTCGGATGAGATTTTTCACAGAGAACAATTGCAAGAGGAGAGCAAGCGCAGGTCGGAGCCTCATGCAGGAGGTCGCAGAGCCGGGCTCGCAGGAGGTCGAGAGGTCGCAGAGGGTCGAGAGGTCGCAGGAGGTCGGGATGTCGCAGGAGGTCGAGAGGTCGCGGGAGGTCGGGAGGTCGCAGGAGGTCGGGAGGTTGCAAGAGGTCGGGAGGTCGCAGCCAGCGGGAATGAGGAATGAAAAAAATTTAATTTTTAGGCTATACGGGAGGGGGAAGGGGGGGGGGGTTACGATCCGTTAACGGAAGACCGGTTATGGTCTTCCGTTTAGCTAAGTGGTGGGCCCCACGACGCGCTACGTGGCGCACCGCAGCCCGCTCCTTATATATATAACTCTCAATGTGCATATTATATATATAACTCTCAATGTGCATATTATATATATAACTCTCAATGTGCATATTATATATATAACTCTCAATGTGCATATTATATATATAACTCTCAATGTGCATATTATATATATAACTCTCAATGTGCATATTATATATATAACTCTCAATGTGCATATTATATATATAACTCTCAATGTGCATATTATATATATAACTCTCAATGTGCATATTATATATAATTCGCTATGTGCATGGAGAGTTGGGTGTCTAACTCTCAATGCGTATTGAGAGTTGGCTTTCTAACTCTCAATGTGCATTGAGAGTTGGCTTTCTAACTCTCAATGTGCATTGAGAGTTGGCTTTCTAACTCACAATGTGCATTGAGAGTTGGGTATCTAACTCTCAATGTGCATATTACATATATACTTAAGTTTAGAAAAACTTTCGATATTGACTATGTAAACTTATTTTTTAGAAGTGATAGATTACTCTGATTTGTCTCATGGTTTTTGCCAACATTTTAATTTCTACAGATAAGGAGAAAAATGGCAAAATTGATGTGTAATAATAATTGTTAAAATGAATTTAAACATGTTGATCCAGTAGCCACATAACCTTGGATATATAGTTGGTTAAAAAATATGGAGGGGATCTCAGATTCATAGTTGGTAAAACATACACACACTTGGAGGTGCGGGGAATCGAACCCCGTGCCTCTCGCATGCGAAGCGAGCGCTCTACCATATGAGCTACACCCCCTTAATGAATATTTTACGTAGAGATCTATATGAATTTTAAAATTAAAAAACCTAGTGAACATTAGCAACCTATAAATTAGATTTTATAATTTGATATCACAACCCAAAAGTATTTGAAAAGTCAGCATATTCAAAACTGACAAAGCAATTTAAAAAGATTTGATAAGAGGACTAGGTATAGTACAAGTTTTTTTTTCTTTTCTTTTTTTTAAAAAAATAAAGTGCAATACAGTAACTGTTTAAAGAGGACAACATACTCACCAGTTGATAACACTAGTGAACAGCGTAAAGCATCCTTCCCATCCACAGCCCAGTACAGTTCCTCCAGCCATTTCTCAACAGATCGAATTTAATCTGCAGAGGAGAATTGAAGGTTGTGAAAAGCAGTACTAAACCTTTCAAAAACAACTCTTTTAAGTATACCCAATTCCGAAATGGCAAATTCCTCCACTTTTCTTCCAGATATATATCCCCGTGTTGATGCAGAGAGAAAACTCCAATTAATCTTGGATCAATACTAATTCTGCGTTCGAACATACGTAGTACTACTCTCTACTCTCTATATCCCTTCCTTCTCAGCTAAATTAACCAGCGTACGTATTGCCCCCGCCCCCTCTGCAAATCCTCTGTTCAGCCTCATTAACTTCTCACGCTAAACATGGACTGTCATCCTACCCAAATCTTAGCGCATTTGGGTTTTTTTGCATTCTAAAAATGGCGTACGTTTGTTGCCCCCCTGCGTCCCCTCCTTTCGCAAATCGGACCCTCTCTCTGTTCATTCTCTCATTAATCCTCTGTAAATATGGACTCCTCTCTTATATATTCTCTATCTAAACATGGACTCTCATCCTATATATATATATATATATATATATATATATATATATATATATTATATATATATATATATATATATATATATATATATATATATATATATATATATATATATATATATATATATATATATATATATATATATATATATATATATATATATATATATATATATATATATATATATATATATATATATATATATATATATATATATATATATATATATATATATATATATATATATATATATATATATATATATATATATATATATATATATATATATATATATATATATATATATATATATATATATCGATATATATATATATCGATATATAGTAAGCGAGCAGGACCCAGTGGTGGATCGAGCATGGCGAGGAAAAAGGTGAAGCTGTCGTGGATATCTAATGACGCTGCGAGGAAGGCAACGTACAAGAAGAGGAAGAAGGGGCTGTTGAAGAAGGTAAGCGAGCTGAGCACCCTTTGCGGGGTAGAGGCGACGGCGGTGGTGATCGGGCCCAACGACCCACATGCGTCGGAGGTGTGGCCGTCGGTGCCGGAGGCGCAGCGTACTCTCCTCAAGTTCAAGACGCTGCCGGAGATGGATCAGGGGAAGAAGATGATGAACCAGGAGGGGTTCTTCCGACAGAGGATCGAGAAGCTAAAGGAACAGGGGAAGAGATGGGCGTCGGAGAATCGGGAGACGGAGGAGGACACGCTCATGTATCTGTGTCTCACCGGCCGAAGCTGCTTGGAGGATTTGGCAATCGTAGACCTCAATCAACTGGGGAAGAGGATCGATGCTAAACTGAAGGGCGTGGAACAGAGGATGGAGGCGATCAAACGGAGTACTGAAGAGAGTCAGCCGCAGAAGGAGAAGGAGAGTACTCTTGAGTTTTGGGCCGTGCCCGGATCAGTGGCGTGGGGGAAGGCGAACAAGGTGGATCAGGCGAACGATTACAAATTAGCAGGTAACGGCGAGACGAGCGGTTTGCAGGCGGCAGCCATGGAGACGTTACAGAGGCAGCAATGGCTGATGGAGATGATGAACCCACATGAACCAAACGGTGTGGGAGACGAAAGCGATAGTGTCAACCCATTTGGAGATGCAAGCTCCTGGTTCGATGCCTTCATGGGTGACATTTAACTCCAATTTGTCTTGAATTAGCTAGCCGGAGAAGTATAGAACTATAGATGATAAGGGAGCCATTTCCATTTGCAAAACCTTTTTCTTTTCTCATGTTTTTTAATTCCAAATATAAATGGCAGGTAAGGATTTATGATTAGGATTATATGTGTGATAATGATTTACCAACAATGATTATGGGTTATTAACAATTGTGTTTTACTAGGTTGAGTTAATGGCTTGATGACACATGAGATATACATTGTGTTAATCACCTACTCCCAAAGCCAAAATTTTATGAATATATTAAGTAAAACAAATGGTACATAATTTTATTTTTTCTCCTAAAAATAAGCTAGTGATATTCTAATTTTTCAAAGATCATTGCATATTAGAATGACCAAATTGATAGCAGCTGGAGTGATCATTGCAAATTAAATTAAACAACTCTATTACAATAAACATGAGTAGCTTTTGACAACGCTCTTTGGTAAAGGACTCTTTGAGATATCTCTTTGAAATAGTTCATTTGGGAAAAATGTTCGTTTTGTAGCTCTTTCAAATTTCTAAAAACTCATGTTTCAAATACAGATTAATGTAAAAAGGAGATTTACCCAAAACCAATATTTTTGTAAGAACGACTTTCCCCTTGGCCTCCAAAGAGCTATGCCAAACACACCCTAGACCTCAATGTATCATAACATCCATAAGTTTATATGTTTGAAAAAAAAAAAAACTTCATGTTCTGAGGATAAATATTTAAGATATAAGAAATGTATACTATTTTTGGCAATATATTATGCTAGTATATTTACATTAATTAAAATGTAAGAGGTGGTTCATTAGGGATACCTTGGGAGAGTAAGAGGAGGTTCAAGTTTTAAGTTGTTAGTCATTACGATTAGTTGGATGCATATTCAGGACTTTAGGACATCAACAAGAATATTTAGCATGCTAAGTCAATTACTTGGTGCAACTCGTTCCTGAATGTAAGATTTGAATATGGTGTAATTGAATTTTACATTTACATCTTTCATGCAAGTTACAATTTATAACATATGATACAAAGACAAGAGAGTTAATTTCTCCCGTAATAGAATTTGATTTTCCAAAAGTGCCTTGGGATGAGATTCCATTCACCAAATCACGTAGCCATGATTTGGGCATTCCATATTGAGTTTCAGCATAATGTGCACATGGGGTTGACTGATATGAATGGGTGGATGATCTTCTACACTCCCCCTCAAACTGGCTGGAGATGAATCGGTGGAGGATCAGTTATGGATAGTTTGATCAGGAACCTCATGTGTGGTTGACGTGGCAATCCTTTTGTGAGAATGTCTGCAATTTGATCGGCTGTTGGAATGTATCGAACTTGCAGAGTTCCTTGGTTGATCCGTTCACGCACAAAATAGTAATCAAGCTCGATATGTTTTGTTCTTGCATGAAAAACAGGATTAACCACGATGTATGTTGCTGAGAGATTATCGCACCAGATAATCGGTTTGTGCACAACTCAAACTCGTAGTTCTTTTAACAGTTGAAGGAGCCAAAAAATTTCAGAGGCAGCAGCAGCGAAAGCACTGTATTCGGCCTCCGCACTTGATCTGGACACGGTGGGTTGCTTTTTGGAACACCATGAGAGAAGATTGTCTCCCAACAATAAACAATAACCTGTTGTGGACCTTCTGTCATCTGGGTTACCCGCCCAATCGGCATTAGAGAAAACATTAATATCAAAAGTATCAATAGATTGAAGATCAACTCCATGACAAATGGTTCCTTTAACATATCGAATAATTCTTTTAACAATTGTCCAGTGGACGTCTGTTGGATTTTGCTGGAATTGACATACTTGATTCACAACATATTGCAAATCAGGCCGAGTGATGGTCAGGTATTGCAAGGATCCTACAGTGGAACGGTAAGTTGTTGGATCAGGAAGTGGAGTACCTGTGAATTTGGAGAGTTTACTCCCGGTAGAAGCTGGTGTAGATATAGGTTTTACACCATCCATTCCCAATCGTTTGAGTAGGTCACTTGCGAACTTTTCTTGACAGAGATGAATGGTCTTTGGAGAGATTGTTGCTTGGATGCCGAGGAAGTATTGAAGCTTTCCGAGTGGTTTGACTGGAATTTTTGTTTGAAGTGAAGAAATGACAGCCGCTGCATGGTGAGGTGTGTTTGACAATAGTATCATGTCATCGACATATACTAAGAGAAACACCACCTAGTTGCCTTCATATTTTTAAAATAGTGATGTATCGGCACGAGACCCTGTAAAATTTAAGTCAGTGAATAATGAGTGCAGCCTAGTATACCATGCTCGAGGCGATTGCTTCAATCCATAGAGGGATCGATGCAAACGACGCACATGACTAGGTCGATTCGGATCCACAAAACCAGGAGGTTGAGTCATATAAACTTCCTCTTTGAGATCACCATGTAAGAAGGCATTTTGGATGTCGAGTTGTTGAATAGTCCAGCCATATGTTAAAGCTATGCCAAGTAGTAAAAGAATGGTGATCGACTTTATTACTGGACTAAAGGTTTCTGTGAAATCAAGTCCTGCCCGTTGATGGAACCCTTTCGCAACCAACCGTGCCTTGTAGCGTTCAATCGTACTATCAGCTTTGTGTTTTGTTCAAAAAACCCATTTGCACCCAATGGGAGTTCGATTCTATGGCTTTGGCACCAGTGTCCATGTTTCATTTGCAAGAAGTGCATTGATCTCGGACGTCATTGCTTGTCGCCATTCAGGAAATTTTGTTGCTTGAGAAAAACAATTGGGCTCCTTAGAGGGATCGAGATTTGAAAATGATTGTTTTGAGGTGAGAAAGGTTTTTGGCTTAAGATTTCTTGTTCTTGATCTTGTAATCATCGGATGCACTGATAGAGGAGCAACGAGATTTGAGAGAGGAGGTATAGTTGTTGATATGGAAGGAGTGGTAGTTGTTTGGCTTGCTGATGTGGAAGAGGTTTGTCTATATGGTTGTGATTGATTGGAAAAAGATGTGGTAGGAAAAATAGGAAACGTACCTACATGAGTTGACCGAGGAAAAGATTGAGCGTGATCACCGGGAAGCTTACTTAAAGGTTGCTTGAACGGGAAAATATCTTCATGGAATGTGACATGCCTGGAGATATAGACCCATTGAGATTCTAGATCCAGACACCAGTACCCCTTATAATTAGGATGATAGCCCAGAAATATGCATGACTTGCTGCGATATTGAAGCTTGTGTTTGTTGTAGGGACGTAACAACGGGTAACAGAGACAACCAAAAACTTTTAAGAAATTGTAGTCTGGTTGCTTGTGAAAGAGAATTTCAAACGGGGAGAGAGTCTTTTTGGATAGACTAGGTACTTTATTAATCAAGTACACAACAGTGTAAAAGGCATAATCCCAGTAAGAGATAGGGATGGAGCTATGAGAGAGGAGAGCAAGACTGGTTTCAACAATTTGTCGATGTTTTCTTTCGACAACCCCATTTTGTTGGGGGGTATAGGGACAAGATATTTGGTGATTGATTCCATTGTGTTGGGTGTTTAGCAAGTGCACTAGGTCAGCAAGTAATATAGACTCGAGAGTCCAGATATCGATCCCACAGAGACCTTGATGAGAACCTAGTCTAAGCAAAGATTTCTTTACTGATTGAGGAAAAGAATTTTTGGTTTTTGAGAACTGGAAAAGAAAACAGAATTAAACTACTGGAGTAGATGACTAAACCTTATGGAGATGAGATGTTGGGGAATGTGTCAATCCCTCCTAGTTACTAACATGTAAAGTTCTAATTTTTATAGCTCAAGTACCCTTACCTTGACTTAGCTTTTGAAAACCTGGTTACCCATATACAGGAAATAGCTTTCACCTATTCTTTGAACTCCATCATAATCCGGAAACATTCAAATCCTAGGTGCATAAATAAAAAAGCTTAAAGATTAACTCTCTCTTATTCAGAACAAGAGTTATAAAAAGTCACATCGCTTTTCTACTAGTCTCATCACAATCAGAAACGATCTAGTTTAGAAAAACGAGTTGTTTTAGAAAACAAAGAACCATATAACTAACCCAAATCTCTACTAAACTTTAACTTCTCTATTCGAACCTCGTTAAACTTCAAATATCAATTCAGATTAGAAATAAGCAGTAAATTCAGATTCTAAAACAAAAGCAAGATACTTTATTGTTATAAACTTCAAAACTTAAACATATAACAACTAGGAGTTCATGGCTTCCCCAACAGAGAGAGACTACTTCATGCTAACAGTATAAACACATAAAAAGGATTCAATTACAGCCATGGAAATCAAAATAAACTAAGTACAGAAACCCCCTTGAAGGACTGCCTTTAGCTTCTCTTACGCCTTGACTGAAATCTCTTCCTTCTCTCTCCAAAGTACCAAGAGGTCGTGCAAGAATTCCTATGGACTTTCTCTCAACTCCAAACTAACTAAAAGAATAAGAAAAACAACTTAAAGACTGAATTTAGAACTCTAAAAACTGGATCCAAAACTGGATGGCTCGAACCCCTATTTATAGCTGGGCTTCTATCCAAAACTTGTAATTTTGTCTCTGTTTTGGGGTTGAAATCTTATTTTCCTAACCTCCGAATTGAATGAAATTACATGAGAACCTTTCTTCCATGGTCCTTGCTTTTTGTACGAAATTTGAGTCCAATATGAATAAGGAAACTCGAGATATGATGTTGAGAAGTTGGATTGCTTATGATGCCAATTCCAGCACTGGGTCCACCACTTTAAAAATATAAAACTCTGAAGGAATCTTCAGTCCAAATTTGGGTTCAATTGGGGATAAGGAACTCCAGCTATGCTTCTCTTAAAACTAGGATTTTTCTTCTCTTCTCGCAATAGTTTCCTTCTTTGTGTGGAACTTCTCTTCTTGGTCATTCAAAACACCTAGGACCCGAGCAAATTTCCTTAGAATCTTCGTGGATACCTTCCTTAGGCATTTAGGACTTCTTCTCCCAAGTTTGGGGGTGATTGGTTGTCAAGATCCCGAGAATTCCGCAATTTGCGTTGCTGAGTCATCGGCGTTGTCGCGCCGATTTCCTGATAATGGCGAGGTCTCGCCACTGGAGCAGAGTTATTTCTAAGTCAGGAAACGACCATCGGGTTCGTGCTGGGGAAGGAGACTTCTTGGCGCGACAGCGCCATATTTTGCTGTAGAAGTGGCGCGATAGCGCCAGTCCTTAGAATCTTTGCCGACTTCCCAAAGTAGCACTCTGAATTCTTTGTAAGGCAAGTGTTCAACGCGCCAACGCCAATGGTAGCGCCATCTTGTTGGCGTGGTGGCGCCTTCTGGGCGCGCGGTCGTGCTGTTTCACTTTCCCGAATTGTCCTCTTTGAAGCCTTCCTAGCCGTTGGAAATTTCCTCCATTTATTTGAATTTTTTACTATTTTCCCGGCGCGGTCGCGCGCCGTTCCGTTTTTGGCTTATTTTGCTCTTTTTTCCTTCAGTTTTTCTTCTTCTACCAGGTACCTGAGACACAAAACATGAATTTGAGTTATATTTGTCATTTTCACGCTTACAATTAACTCAAATTTGGGATTTCTAATTATAAATTCATGCCTAAAATAGTCTTTCAGACACTTATCACATTGGAATGCAAGAAAGACTTAAAGGCATGGCTTAAAAATTCTTTTTCTCCATCTGACTGAATAGTTTTAATCCTTGTATTCAATTGATTTTCAACTAATAGTCGAAATTGATTTAGTAAAGAGTAGATATCACTTTTAGCTTTCATGAAGTAGATCCAAGCAAAGCCACTAAAAGTGTCGACAATGGAAAGGTAGTAAGAGAAACTGTCAACTGAAAGATGAGGGGCGGGTCCCCAAATATCTAATGAAATTAACTGAAGAGGAGCAGTAGCATGAAACTTATTTGATTGAAAAGGAAGTTTATGTGATTTTGCCTTGTAACAAGGCTCACACGGAGTAGACAATTGATTGGGAGAAACATGAATGGAAAGGGAATCTAATATTTTCTTAACGACAACACTAGATGGATGTCCTAAGCATTCATGCCAAAGGGATGGGGAGTCCTTCGCAGCAAGGAGACACTGGGGTGGAACTAGATCATCGAACACATATAAGCCGTCCTTAAGCCGCCCTCGATGAAGAGCTCGCCCCGTTCGTCGGTCCTTCACATAGAAACAGGTTGGATGGAATTCACAAAAGGAGCCAATATCTTTTGTAAATTGAGAAACAGAAACCAAATTTTTTACCATACTCGGAACATAAAAGACATTGCGAAGGGAGAAGGGAGGAAGGGATAGGGAACCCCGATATAGAATTGAAAAACGACTTCCATTACGTAATTGAACCTGTTCATCACCTTGAACAATGACACGATCAGTGAGTGCATTGAGATCACCAGTAAAGTGGTTCGTGGCTCCTGAATCAGGGAACCAAAGGCCATCGTTGTTGTTATCAGAGAGGTGGACTGTGTTGACCGAAGGGGCTGGATCAGGCTGAAAGGAGTGATCAAATCGATGATAGCATTGACTGGCAAAGTGACCTCTACGATTGCATATCTGACATTGAGGGCGAGTATCATTCTGGTGCGATTGCTATTGTTTGGAGAGGGAGAACTTCCAATTCGGCCTCCACCCCGTCCACGTCCTCGATTGGTTTGACGACCTCCTCCTCGACCCCGATTATTATTACCGGAAGAACGAGATGCCATATTGGCAGAATGGGGTTGCAGCAGGAAGAGACAATCCTCCAAGCTGAGTTTTTAACGCTAAACGATGCTCTTGTGTCAAGAGCAGATTTTGTAATTCTTGAAGCTGTAGTGGTTCCATTCGAGCAGTGACAAACATTATAAAATGTTCATACTCAAAACCTAGGCCGTGGAGAATGTAAGAGACGAGATCGTCTTGATCAATAGGCCTCCCTGCTGCAAAGAGACTGTCAATCAATGTTTTGGCTTTCTCTAGGAATTCTAAAATCGGCATAGTACCTCTTTTGAGGTTTTGGAGCTCCATACGTAGATGGAGAATCCGAGCTTGAAGGTTTGAAGCATATGTCTGCTCGAGAGTCAGCCACATGGCCTGCGTTGTCTTGAGACCCAACATTTGTCCCAACGCCCCAGGAGTGAGGGTGGCCAGAATCCAGCTTTGTAGAGTTTGATCAACTCTGAACCAAGCTACATAAGCAGGATTTGGTGTGGTGGTGAAGCTATCGGTAGTTTGAATGAATTGAGCAGGGGGTTGGATGTCCCCATTCATGAAACCCATGACGCCCTGACTATGCAGGACGGGGAGAAATCGTGATCGCCATAGCAGATAATTGGAACGATCCAATTTAAGAGAGACATTGTTGGTTATGTTGGTAATGGTGAGTATAAAAGTGCCATGTGGAGGACCAAGGCTGAAGGAGTTGCCATGGACAGAAAGGGATGCAAAAGGTGGAAGAACAGTGGAATTTAGTGTGTCTATCATGGAAGACCGAGGTAAGGCTGATACCATGTAAGACTTGAATATGGTGTAATTGAATTTCTCATTTACATCTTTCATGCAAGTTACAATTTATAACATATGATACAAAGACAAGGGAGTTAATTTCTCCCGTAACAGAATTTGACTTTCCAAAAGTGCCTTGGGATGAGATTCCATTCACCAAATCACGTAGCCATGATTTGGGCATTCCATATTGAGTTTCAGCATAATGTGCACATGGGGTTGACATGATATGAATCGGTGGAGGATCTTCTATACTGAATTCAAAGGATTTTCTTGTGGATATCATTATGGAAATTGTGGATATTTCCAACTCTTTGAGATTACTTGGTGTCACACCCTTTAACACGTGCCTTTTATATTTCTCTTAAATTGGTTAATATGTGTATAATTTGAGTTTGCCTTCATATAAAAAATTTCTTACTTTGATACTTACCAAAGTATTCAAGTAGGGCTAGACAAAGATGTTCTCTTGTTCCAAAAAACTGGCATATGGGTAAAGATTGATATGATATATATGCAAGATATTGAACATCTTCATTTTGCTATCAGTGCTTCTTTTAGCTTTAACTTTTTGGTGCTCACATAAATGGCATTTGCACAATGGATGTGAAGATAAAATACACACTTGCAGCCTGGCATTTGGAGCATTTAGTTCAGAAACTTAATTGGATGGAACTTTACGAACAGTACCTTACCATCTACCACTATATTTTTACTTACCTATCAATTTTTATTTCTATGCAACTGTATTCCAATCTCCCACCACTTTACTACAACTCACTAAACTAAAAAAATTTAAGAAGTTGTTAAAATGCTATGTTAAAAGGATTTCTATATAGTACTTTCCCACTGTGTGATACTCATTGTGTGCTGGCTTCTTACTTACTATGTTAAAATGCTATGCTAAAATGTTATTTACTTTACGTACTATTTCTGCCATGAAATAAAAGAGCAGTAACCTAACATGTTTTAAGAGAAAGGATGATGCATACATAATTGCTTTTTATGACTCGAGACGACTGCTATGGTGTTGCAGGCTGGCTTTTCGAATCCATGCCATATTGCTCTTCTTAAAAGTTAAAACCAATGAACCTTTCTTTCCCTCTCCTCTGTCACTTTTTTTCTCTGAAAAAATATATTTTTAAATTTTATATTAATTGTAAAGGAAAATTTTAATCTTAAAAAGATAAATTGAATATTATACCTTTTTTTTTTTAATCCTAATTTGATCTTTGATTTTTGTATAACATATTGAGAGACTTTTGTTTATAAAACCTCTCTCCCCTTTAGCAAATAATAAAAAAAAATCATTAATTTTTACGTAAAAATTATTAAAATAAATGTAATTTAGTTATTAACACTCAATTTGTCTATATTTAGAAAACTTGTAAAACCTGATTACCTTCTTTTCTCATGTTTAATCTTTTTATTCTCTTCTATGAGTCTTTCCTTATTTATTTCTAATCATATCTTTTTTTAACTTTCAATAACTTTTTGAGTTGCTTCTTGTTTTAGTATTGAAGTTCTCTAAACTTGTAAAGAGACTAAGATAAAGGCTATAGAATGTATTTTATAATTAATCTTTATTTTTTTTAGGTAATAATCTGCATATAAAGAGAAAAAATGATGAAAATAATGTGTAATAATAACTGTTAAAATAAATTTAAACATGTAGATCCAAGAGCCACATAACCGTGAAAATATACTTGGTAAAAAAAATATAGAGTTCACAAGGTCTTACATTTGTTGTTGAATTTTTTTTTATTGGAGGAGCGGGGAATCGAACCCCGTGCCTCTCGCATGCGAAGCGAACGCTCTACCATATGAGCTACACCCCCTTGATGAAATGTTTTACTATATTTTTATATGAATTTTAAAATTTTATGGTTTGATAATCTTTGATGGAATATCTAGATGAGATATTTTGTTAATTTTGACTTTCCATAACACATGGTAATTGTTTCACCAAAAACCCACCGGTTCGCGAAGAGGCGCGACTGAGAGAATATGTCGATAATTTTGTGTTACAATTGGTGTATTTCGTATCAAGGAATGCGAGTACAATTTCTTGGGCTTCCTCTGATTCGATCTCCGTGTGAATTGTCGAAGTTTCGGCTTCTGGCGAGAACGTCGAAGTTTTGAGTTCTGGGAACGAGTGTGCACGATCTGATATGGCTTTGGTCGGTCGGACGGAGGTATTTGTGCTCCGTGTGTTTCGACTTGTGACGTTGTCGGCGAACGTGTAGAGCTGCTCCGGTTGAACTGTTGAACGACGAAGGACTGCAAGTTGCTTGGCTTTCGCGGCTCGGAAGAACCTCTGTGCGTGGGAAATTCTTCTCGGTGAAGGAATTTTGGACCTTCAATTTGAGAGTGAGAGAGAGCTTCAATGTGTGCACCAAAAGAAAATTTTTCCGAACCCTGCGACAAGGAATTCTCTGGCTTTTGTAGCCAGTCTGTTTAGCTATTGAGAAACGTTGCCTGGGAAAGGGGATCGTGATCCTCTTTCTGCTGGTGAAGTTGAGGAAGAAGAGGGGAAGAGGAAGACCAGGATCATGGCCTCCTTTTCCTCCTTCGGTTAACGACCAGGACTTGGTCGTTAACTGCTGAGTTGAGTGATGCGATGACGAGGCCTGCTGACTGGTGCTGACTCGGGGATTTCTGCTGATGAAGGCGCCGACTGTGCCGATGATGCGGCAACAGGAATGGACTTCGCGATGGGCTGTATCAGATGACCTTGAGAATTGTCGAAGCCTACCCATGATCCTTGTTTGTTGGATTGGTGGACTCCTGGACTTGTTGAATTTGGGCCATGCACATTTATGTGCATACATATGTACCAAAACTTCACTTCCTAAGCTCCAAAATTTATGATCCTTTTGAGCTTTATCACTTAACTTTCATTGTTTTAAATTATCTTGGGCACTTCTTCACTGTTATTTTCATTTGCTTTTCATGACACGTTTTACTTCATATTGCATGCACGAGTAAGCTACTTCTTCTTCTTCTCCCTTATTTGCTCTCTCTATATATCTGTCTCCGTCTCTCTCATTTAATCTCTTTGTCTCTCACTCTATCCCAATTACTCTCTCTCTCTCTCTCTCTCTCTCTCTCTCTCTCTCTCTCTCTCAATTGCTCTACTCTCTCTAATTTACTATCTCTATTGGGTTTTATGGTTTCAAAAAATAATAGCATTGTTTTAATCGAATTAAAACTTTCATGACTATATGGGTGTGGGGTCCACTTATAAGGTTTAAGTTCTATTAGGAAACAGGGAATAATGGTCATCATATCCTTCTCTAGAGGTTCCCTATAAATAAACCTTGAGCTAATAACCATTTGTTGGATGAAGCACTTGTAAAAGGTTTTTTTGCAATTATACTATTTATTCTACATGATGGTAAAAGATACACATCAATTAAACTTATAATTATGATTTTATAGAGTTGCATTATATATTTATTATGCAATGTCTATCAATCTCTCTAAACTTATACAAGTAATCTCAATACTAGCCAATGCTTGTTATCATCAAAACTAGCCAATGTATACATGTACATGCCAGGGTGACACTTCTGAAATCATGGATATAAATAAAAACTTATCCACAAAAGTAAGAGGCTATACGTAGGAATCTTTTTTTCTTATTGAACCCTCTTTTGTAAGTACCATTCTCTTCTAAAATAAAACTTTCAACTCTTTTTTTTTTTTTTTTTTTTTTTTTTTTTTTTTTTTAAAAAAAAAAAAGACAATAATTTGTTCTAGGAAACTGCTAAATTTGCCATTGCACAATTCCATGTCATTATGTCTGCTGTAGACATATTATAGAATCCAAAAAACCCAGTCATCATAAAATTTTCTACAGACTCGATCGCTGTAGCAATTTTCTAAACGTCGTCTCTACTCACTCCTACCTTTGAAGAAGGGAAATTAAAGATGGCCAAATGTTGAAGGGAAAGGACAATGATCAGTACAAGACTGTCCCTCTCATCTCACCAAACCAATATATATGGACCCTTTCAAACAAAAAAGAAAAAAATAATAATAAGGCAACGTGGGTTCTTTTTCTAATTTCTTGCCTACAACAATAAATTAAATAAAATTTGACGGCTCTTAAACGTTATCTTTCCCCTTAATTTGTTTAATTAAGTAAGTTGGGCAGTCAAATATTTGTATATATATATACCCATTTGTCCTGTCCACAAATTACTAGTCCCTTCGTACGGAAGTGCTGCATTGACCAAGGATCGATGCTGCCTACTCATGGTGAATGTGATGTGCATATATATATATATATGTACTTGCATTACCAGTTTTGACTTCAAAGTTCAACCTAACAATTATCAATGTGTGATTTCGTAACAAAAGATGGTAGGATCAAATGTGTGTTTCTTAAACAAATAAAAAAAAATCTTAGCTTATCAGTTAATTTGTAAGAGACTTTCTACTAACATTGGTTAGTCATTTTGAGATGGACCTTACACCTATATTAACGAATCATAAAAAAATGATATTATTGTAAAAAGTACAGACTTCTTAATTTTGTTAAAATGCAATATTGAACATACATACTCTTTAATTTGCTCAACATAATTAAGCAATTTATAAACATTACTTTTATAGCTAGCCTCATTAATCTCGAAAACGAAAAATTCCCATATTCATATCTAAAAAAAATATCCGTATTCATCTAGAAAACCCATATAATTAAATAATAAACAGAAATCAATAAATATTTTATAATTTTTATTCCTTATAATTAAATGAAAATGAATTCAATTAATTTTTCTCAAGTGTTGCTATCCTCTTCCATGTGCAATAAGCAGTTATATCTATGTACAGGTGGAATGAGGGGACTTTGGATAATTAATGTTGTTGTATTATACTTATATGGTGTGTATTTTATCAGATGCTCTTTGAAATATTAGACGACTTGTACGTTCCACTTAAGGAACTCTTCCAAACCACCTATTTTTCTTCTCTTTGAAAATAAGAGGTTTACTAAACGTACATATTTTTTTCTCCAAATTAGAGAAGCTCTTTTATGCAAAAAGGAGTTGCAAAAAGGAGTTCTTAGGCTCCAAATTATGACTTTAGTGTCAAGGACATCAATCTGTCTGAAATTTGATGTTAAGAAACCAAATTTTCTTTAGAGACTCTGAAGTCCCACTTTCTATGTAATTTGGTGTGCTTTGAGTGAAGGATTATTGTTATTTGTCAAAGTGTAAAACTCTGAATTTTATTAGATTCTCTTAATATGCTTAACATAATAAAATAAAATATGGGGATTTTACTTACCCAGAATTTTCTTCATTTTATCTTTTTCAAAAATCTATCTTCCGTTTTGTCTTAATTAGGGTTTAGAGTTCAGGTACATGATTTCAAATATCGAAGCACTCTCAAGTCATGGTCTACCAACAAGCTTTCTCCAATATTTTTCAAATTTTGAATGAAATGGCAAACCACAAACCTAGCTAACTTAATTTGATCATTTACAACTTCGCCTAATTGACTTGGACTTTGAACTCGTGTGGTCGAGACGGGGGAGGAAGCCATGCACCCTTCTCGCTCAAGTACCCTTCTATGAACAAGCAAGTTCCCTCCTACTCAGGCCGAATGTAGCTTTCCATCTTTTTTACGTAGTTAGGGAGAATTATCACTCTTTGTTCGCTAAATATTGAAACATGGACTTATGTTAGTAAAATAACGAACCCTTAAATTAATTTATATAGTAAATAATAAATTAATAATATGTTATGTAGAATGGAAAAATATATTAGACCTAATATAATTAATACTCTTGAGTGATTGGACTTTAATTCTCGGAATAGATTCCCTGAGAATCGATCGAAAGAAAAACACCAGTAGAAGCCCACATACCACGTACGTCCCTATATAGTATAGTTGCATGCATGCATGCATGCATGCCAAAAACAAAAAGCCGAGATGCTCCCCAAGGGAGAGCCCCACCCTGATTGCACTCGGCCACAAAAAAACTCAAGAGAAGGTAATTCACAACACCATTTACACATCAAAGAACGAGAGACGATAAGAAAAGAATAATTGAAAGAGAGGGACCATCGGGAGGATGGGGGTGTTGGGAGTACTTGGACGTGGACAGGATCCGCCAAGCTGGGAACTCAAATTGCTGGCTCGATCACATAACATAATGTTATCCCCCGCCCCCACACGAATAATTACAAAAGCCCGAATCAGATGGACCGGCCTCGCTACAAGACAACCCCCCTCCATACCTGGGAGTTAGGAACATCAGAATGATTTTATTTATTTATTTATTTATTATTATTATTACTTTAAAAAAACATTGTAAATAAAAGGCTTCTTCCTAGTTCCTTCCACTAATAAAATAAACGGTGGGGAGATGGTGGAGTCCCGGGGCACGAAAATTGAACAGAAAAAATGACCCTCGTGATTGCACCACAATCGGACTTCTCGTGCACTGCTTTGGGCTCGTTAAGTCGGCGATATACCAATCGTTGAAGATACCGACGGAGATATCGCACTTCGTGATGCGACGTAAAAAGAAAGACGCGCGATGAAAGAAGCGGTAATTAGATTTTTTTTTTTTTTCTAATTCAATCCTGACACTCTGAGTCTGATACCATGTAAAATATATTATCGGAAAATTATATTAGTTATATTAGCGAGTTTATATGGTCCCAATCACTTGTATGAGTCTTAGTGCTACACAGGCCGCATTGATTCGAGCGCAGCTTCGCAGTCGCAGTCGCAGCCAGCTTTTGCAGAAAAAAGTACCGCCGCGCGCGGCCACACTCGCCTTCGGCCTCCCCCAGTCGCCACCCGCTCTCCAAGACCGATGCTCTTTCTCTTAGTTATATATAAGAAAAATATTACGTTTATATTTATTTACCACTACTCTCAATTAATTTCTCCTACTTATATATAAAAAATATATATATTACAGTTCTAATATAAGTGCTTAATTTTCAACTTTTTTTTTTTTTTTTTTTTTTTTTCTTACATCTTATTCTTCACCCACTAATGCGTATAGATATTTTTTTTTATGCTAATAAGACTTCGGAATAAGAAAATATATACGAGGTAATGAGAATAGATACCATTAAAATTTCTTCCATGAAATAAAAGAGAAGTAACGTTATCTGTTTTAAGTGAAAGAATATATTCGGGGTTCTGAAGAAGTTCATGCGAACAGGGATGAACCCTTTTGGCCTTTTCGAATAGATGCTATACTGCTCTCCTAAAAACCAACCATTCTTTAATTTTCTCCCCACTCTCTCACTTTTTTCCTCTCTGAATTTTTTTTTTTTTTTTTTCTAAAAAAATATAAATTTAATCTTAAAAAAATAAATTTACATAATTTTATTCAGTTTAACCCAGTTGAATCAGAATCGGAGGCCAGTCAGTCCTGTTCTTATTAACCCGGCCCGGTTCGGCCCGGTTCACCTTAACTAAAGGCCATTATAATGTTTTTCAAAATTTTAATTTTTATATTTGATTTTTCTTATAACAGTACCTAGAGACTTTGCTTGTATAACTTCTCTCTCGATCTCTCCCCTTTAGTAAATAATGAAAAAAAAAATCTTAATTTTTCCTTACTAACTGATTAAAACTGAATGGTTAATTTTAATTTCTTTTCTTTTTATAGAGTTGAGTGATTTTTTTTTATGATGCTAAATAAATGTAGTTTCCGTGAGGCGAGTGCCTTTTCATGGTTGTAACTTTTATTCGTTGACCAAGCCTCCAGGAAGCGACAAAAAAGGACTGTAAAGGAAATAAGTCCACGTAAAATGGATCTACGCGGAACGGGGAAAAAAAAAAAGGAAAAAAACTAAAAAAGACGTCATCTTCAATATCTTCTCGTCGTTGAAAGATGTGCCGAAAACGAAGCGCACGCGACCGCAATACAGGGAACGGAAAAGAGCGGGACGACGAGGCGCCACGTGTCCGCGGTTTCGGCTGTAATCTTTCACGGCGTTTGGCCTTATCCTGGACGGCGTCAACGTCGCGGTTGTTGGTTCGCGGTTAAACCTCGGACGTCTCGGCGGGCGGCAGTGCGTGACACGGAGCCGCGTGGACGGGCTGTGGTCGCCGGCGAAGCGGGAAATCGGGGGGGAGATAACCCGGTGACGTGGATTGCACCGGCGCCAGCTTGGACGCAACAACGCAACAAATTATTAAATTTCTTTTTTTTTCTTTTCTAACTTATAAATTTTTATATATTTTAAGTTATTAACTAAATTCATTATTTTTTTCCTACTTCTGAAAAATAAAATTCGAAAATCAATTTGAATTTGAGTTCTCAATATACTAAAAAATTTTTATGTAGTTCATGACAGGGTGACGTTGGTTTGATAAATTGAAATTAGGGCGTGTACTTTTGCATTTTAAATGAAAATTACGTTTCAAATGACATTATAATTCTTATTAGTTATATTTTTTTTTAATTTTAATTATGTACGTACTATGACTGAGTTTAAATATTACACTTGTGTTAGACAACAAGTATCTATAAATGTTACACTCACAGTTACACCTAGAGTTATACACTAAGGAACAATAATATTTTATACTAACACAATTTCCTTAATTAAACTCTTAATTAAATATTAATTTTATAATTACTTTCAGCTATAAATATAATATTTTAAAATTTTTATTCTGTAATTTTTCTTCAATTAAAAACAAAACATTCTTTAAAAATAAAATAAATTAAGGGCATTAAAGTCTCTAACTCAAGTCTCTGACTTTTATTCTACATAATCAAATAGTCTTACTAATTAGAGGGGAATTACACACTTGCAAATTGGATAGTACTATCTTTTTTTAATCAGTTCTATTTTTAAATTTAAATATTTGACCCAATATTATGCTGTTTATAACTTAGATTGCTAAATTATAAAACGAAAAATAGCATAAAATAACTGTGACGAGAAAATAAAAAAATTTATGCTATTTATATATCTAGAAAAAGATAAATTGCGGACATTGTAAAATCCTTTTTCTTTAAAATAAAAAAACAGAACTACGCCGGTTAGTCATTCTGGATTATGAAAAAAATCTGTAGATAACGTATGTTAATTAATACAGAAATTAGAAAGGAAAAAACAAGTTGATCGTTAAATTATTTTAAAATAATAAAAAATAAGAACTTTAATTTTATATTTATTATTAAAATAAAATCAAAATTGGTACCCAAGAGAGGGTCGCTGTCCAGGAAAAGATAGAGAGATAGAGAGGGGTGGAAGCAGATACACGGGACGCGATGGTGTGATGTATGGTCGGATTTGAAATCGTTATCCAATGCAACAAACTCCCCCTTATCTAATATTGGGGACGTAGAGGGTACAGTATGGATGTGTATGAGTTACGTAGGTGACGAGTTTGTCGTCATTAAATATTGGATGGGATTTTTTTAGCCTTTTTCGGACGTGGCCAAATACGGCTACGCCTATCCCGCTGGGGGGTGGGCCTCTTAACCCCGGTTAGTTCTGGTCCGGTTAAACCTGGGTTTTCGCCTTTAAAAGCCTACCCCCCCTCCCTTCCCCATCTTGCCTCATACTCCGCCGATCTTCTCGTATCATTTCTTTTTTAAGTTTCACTCTCGAAGGAAGACCCTGCATCGCGTTGCATGGTCTCCCCTTTCGTTCCCTCTCTCTCTCCTCTTTCTTCCTAGCCTTTTCCGAGCTTCCATTCGGCCTTCTCGCCGTTCCCTCCGTCCCTTCTCGTCTCCCTGGTGCGAAATCTCTCTTTCTCTCTCTCTCTCTCTCTCTCTCTCTCTCTCCCTCTGTTCAAGATGCTCTGTTTTTTTCGGCTTATTCGATTGAATTTCTTCCATTTTGTCCAGCTATATATGATATGGAAGAATTGTTTTTCGTCATGCGTCGTTGATTTTTCGGCGAGTACGGCATTTTTTTTTAATTTTTTTGCCTCTGGTTTGCTCCTCCTTTATTAGGATTAAAGACAGAGTGCTTTGATGAGCGGAAATTTCGTATTGGCATTGACGACGTCCGCATTAGCATTTCTATGTTTGCTGCTTATCGCGACGGTATCTGTTCTTATCGATCACGCATTTGTAGGTTTCGGTTCGATCGGATTTTCTTTTTTTTAATAGGTTTTGCTTCTAAATAGCAAGTATGGTATTTTGAGAATATATATGCGTTCGAATTTTAGCATCTGGAGGGAGTTTTTCCCGGTAAAGCATTCTAGATTGGATTTGGAGGCATCGCTTTTTGTTTTTTTTTTTTTTTTTTTTTTTTTTTTCTTTTGTTTTTGAGTAAATAAGAATCGTTTGGCTTCGGTTACATATTACTTCACGGCTCTGGATTTTTCTCTGTATATCTTCCTCGATCCATTTCCGTCTCCGTGATTACTTTTTTTTTTTTTTGATAATTTTACTATTATCTGAGATTTTCAAATACTCGGTCTCATTTGATAATAAAAAGGAAGGGAAGTAGACGAATCGAACAATTTCAGCGCTGATAGCCTCGCTGTCGGGCGATTCCGCAGCAAACAGCGCGGAGAGATTGGCAATTTAGTAATTAAGCGAGATAACGATGGTTCAAGTCCTCGGACTTTGACGAGTCGGCTCGTTTTCCTTTTACAGTAAAGTTGGAAAGGAAGAAGTCAGCGTTAGTAGACGAAAAAAAAAAAAAAGTATTCTGATAATTATTTGTTGGGTCCTTTATACCTCGCAGAGGAGAAATGGCCAGCAACGGAGAATTCAGCTTCCCGAACGGGGCACCCAAAAGCCCGCTGAAGAAGATCCAAACACAGAAAAAGGAGAACGGGATCTGCCACGACGACAGTGCCCCGCCCGTGAAGGCCAAGACGCTCGACGAACTCCACTCTCTCCAGAAGAAGAGATCCACGCCCACCACCCCTGTTAAAACCGACAATGTCTTCTCTCAGTTGTCCGATGAGGACCGCCAGAAACTCCAACTCCAGTCCATCAGGTATTCGACTTCGAAAAACAGAGCCTTCCCCCAGCTCCCCCTTTTTTTTCGTTCAAAATGTTTGTGGCGCTTGTTTTTACTTTTGTGTTCTTTTGTTTTTTTTTTCAGTGCGTCTTTGGCTTCTTTGGTGAGGGAGACCGGGCCGAAACTGGTGAAGGGTGACCCGGCGCAAAAGACAGACGGGTCAAAGACCGTGAGCCACCATCACCACCACCACCACCACCACGTCGTCGTCGCTCCAACGATCGGCGTCAGTGACAGCGCTCTCAAGTTCACCCACGTCCTCTACAACCTCTCCCCAGCGGGTGCTTTCTTGTTTCTATTTTCCAATTGTGAAAGCGTCCACGCCTCGATGTCTGGACTCGGATCTGCTGCGAACAGCAGCGCTGCGAACCGGTACGAACAGCCAATCAATGCTGTGCGTACCATTTCAAAGCGCTGCTAGATAAGCAGCACTACATTTCAAAGCGCCGCTACGATGGTACGCATAACAGCATTGATTGGCTGCTGCTGTTCGCATCAGATCCGAGTCCTCGATGTCTATAAATCGAGAAATTGTCTTCTAGTCCGATTTGTCTTCTCACCCGCTGTGGTTGGTTTCCTTTTTTTTTTTTTTTTTTTGCCCATCAGAGCTTTACGAGCAGGCGATAAAATACGAGAAAGGGTCGTTCGTTACGTCGAGTGGGGCTCTGGCGACGCTTTCAGGGGCGAAGACGGGTCGCTCCCCTCGAGATAAACGCGTGGTTAAGGATGAGACCACCGAAGATGAGCTTTGGTGGGGCAAGTAAGTCGTGTTTTTCCTTCCCCTGCTCAACTTCTATTTGGACCGTTCTCCTTCCCTGCTATTAATACGCATCTGATCTGGTTGCAGGGGTTCTCCTAACATCGAGATGGACGAGCAGACCTTCTTGGTAAACCGTGAAAGGGCCGTCGATTACCTAAATTCCTTGGACAAGGTAAACCAACCCTTCCCATCTATCTTACAAAATTCTTCTCCAGTGGCCACAGTTTCTTTCGCGATTACATCTCAAAATTGACTGCTTCGAATAAATAAATTTCTCGGATGCGTCTCCATATTTAGTATACTTTGAATATGGGTATGATTCTTTCTACCCGAGTTGGAAATCTGAATGCTATATTAGTAGATTGCCGATAACCGCTTAGGATTCCTTGTCAGCAAAGAGGGTATCCATATCCGCTCCTAAAACCATGGCAAGATACATACATATCTCTTCCGCAGTTCTCGCTGCAAGACAATTTACGCTACCGATTTCTTTCTTCGGTTTCCTGGTTTCCCATATTTATACCCTTGCTGTTGGACTCACCTATCCTGGCTTATACCCATTCCCACCCTAATTACGTCACCTCTCTGAAACAGTTGCAGTAATAGGGAGACCCCAATTCCCTTCCGAGCTTTTCTTCTCTTTACAATTGCACGCTCAATGGAGGATTACGGGACTCTGTTCATCGGACGGGTGTCATTTGATTGGAATTTAGTAGGAGTGTGGATGGGTCCACGTCCCTAATCATGGCCCGTAAGAGCGTGGGACCACTCACGTGCATTAGCCCCACAATCGTAGGACGTTATTCTTTTTTCCCGTATTCTATCAAGGCAAGAGGCAACTGGCATGTCCGTTTTCGCCAGCATTATGACGGATGATAATATGATATACGATGAACGATTCGGAGTGGGTACAGTTGAGTTAGTCAATCCGGTCCTTGAGCGCTATCGACCAGTACAGACCGAGTTACTACGAAAAAGCAAACCGGTCTTGTTTACAAGCTTGTCACTATAGTATAAGATTTGTCGCTTCTTGGGTATGAGCACTCTGATTAAGATGCGAGGAGGTTGTAATTGTATCTTATGGTACGTAGCAGCTGGAATCCATCACTCTGATTTAAAAGGCACGCAAATTAAATGATGTAGGTCGTACAGTCTTTGGATCGAGTGTCATGTCTCCCTGAGTAATTGATTTGGTCCTATCTCGTGTGAATTATGTAAATTAATCCTTTGTAATTAATATTGTGCGCAGGTGTTTGTGAATGATCAATTTCTCAACTGGGATCCGGAGCACAGGATCAAAGTCCGCATCGTCTCTGCAAGAGCTTATCATTCATTGTTCATGCACAACATGTAAGTATAAAGAACGCAAACTCTCTACCCTCTCTCAATGGCAAGTGGTACCCAGATAAGTTCCTCTTAACGTTAAATGGTTTCGTAGTTAATTAATTGTTAAGATGATGCAATATCGGTAATGGAAAATGTAAATATATACCAAGAGAAAACGGAAGATAATTGCGTGGGTGGCAGGTGTATACGACCCACCCCTGAAGAGCTGGAGAATTTCGGTACTCCGGACTTCACCATTTACAATGCTGGGCAGTTCCCTTGTAATCGTTACACCCACTACATGACCTCCTCGACTAGTATTGACCTAAACCTTAAGAGAAGAGAAATGGTCATTCTCGGCACTCAATACGCCGGGGAGATGAAGAAAGGTCTATTCAGCGTAATGCACTACCTCATGCCCAAGAGACATATCCTATCCTTGCACTCTGGATGCAATATGGGGAAAGAAGGAGATGTGGCCCTGTTCTTTGGCTTGTCAGGTAAGTGTTGGATGCTGGAATGGGAATAGCCAACATCCAACTGACAGATAACCCAATTCAAAACTCTCCCTCATAATGTTACTTTTATTTTTATTTTGTATTTTTCTGGATTTTATTAATTGCATTTTTCATTTAAAAAACTGTTTTAGGTACTGGGAAGACAACTCTATCCACCGATCACAATAGGTATTTAATTGGAGACGATGAACACTGCTGGAGTGAAAATGGTGTGTCAAATATTGAGGGTGGTTGTTATGCCAAATGCATTGATCTGTCAAGGGAGAAGGAACCAGATATCTGGAACGCCATCAAGTTTGGAACTGGTAATCACTTTTTATATTATAGATTTCCTAGCCAGAAGTTTGTAAGCTAAACAATTGTATACATTAACTTTTTCTAATAATTTGCTGGTGCTTATGGCAGTTTTGGAAAACGTGGTGTTTGATGAGCACACGAGGGAGGTGGATTATACCGATAAATCGGTCACTGGTATGTTTTTATAACCATTTTTGTTCTGTGCTGGATGCTCTAATTCAAAAGAATAAGAGGTTTATAAGCCAAATTTTAGACTGCTGAAGGGTTGCAAAGTCAACTATGTTTAACAACTTGAAATTTATACTAAATTGGAAGTGCACAAAGATGATTCCTCATTTACATTTTCTTGGTATGCAGAGAACACCCGAGCTTCTTACCCGATCGAGTACATTCCAAATGCAAAGATCCCTTGTGTGGGCCCTCACCCGAAGAACGTAATTCTACTAGCATGTGATGCCTTTGGAGTGCTCCCTCCAGTGAGCAAGCTCAACCTTGCACAGACCATGTACCACTTCATCAGTGGCTACACCGCACTGGTAAATATCTTTTCTCATGTCCACCCAGGCACAGTACTGAGATTCTGATGCAGACAGATTTATCGAAGATCACAAGTGACAATATTTAACTACCAACAGGTTGCTGGAACGGAGGAAGGCATAAAGGAGCCTCAAGCTACATTTTCAGCATGCTTCGGCGCTGCATTTATAATGATGCATCCCACCAAGTATGCTGCTATGCTGGCTGAGAAGATGCAGAAACACGGTGCCACTGGGTGGCTTGTTAACACTGGCTGGTCTGGCGGAAGGTACATAGAAAAATTCAACACATAAACTGTTGTTTTAATATGAAGAATATATAGAGCACGCGTTGGTTTAATTAGGCCGTGATACATAAACGTTTCTAAATATCCCTTTGTGCACATTATCCGGCAGGTATGGCTCTGGCAGTCGTATTAAACTGGCCTACACCAGGAGAATCATCGATGCTATCCATTCAGGCTCTCTTCTGAACGCAAACTATACGACCACTGAGGTATTTGGCCTCCAGATCCCAACTGAAATTGAAGGGATCCCTTCTGAGATTCTAGATCCAGTTAACGTCGTAAGTGTAAAACTTTTTAATTAATCTCCCAGCCCACTTTCTCTATTATTAATACATTGTCATCATGGGTAATTTGGTTGTCATATTGGGTGGCAGTGGGCGGACAAGGAGGCATACAATGACACAATGCTGAAATTGGCTGGGCTGTTCAGGAAGAACTTCGAAGTCTTTGCCACATACAAGATCGGAACTGACAGCAAACTGACGGAGGAGATCCTGGCTGCAGGGCCCAATTTTTAAGTCAGAAATGGGACAGGAGGGGAAAGAAACGAGTCATTATAAAGGTTATTTCAAGGGGACTGAATAAGAACTTAACTTGCGGAAATGAAATCCTTTCATTAAGGTTATTTTAAGGAGATTTGTCTTTTATCTTTTCTAGCCTGTAATATTCTCAAATGAAATCCTTCATATTATAAGAAATGAAATCCTCCTTTTTCTGTTTGTCTATTCTCCATTACGTAGTCTTGTGGGTTGGTGCCCTTTGCAAACATTTCCTTAATGTAGCTTGTTACCTTTTCCTTTATAGGAGTACATATTTATACCTCACAAGTAGTGACAATCTCTTATTTGCTTTGCATCCTCATACATTTTAATGTAACTCAGTCCTATATGAGTTTACTTCTTTCTCTTCTCTTTGTTACAAGCATAGATTCATGGGGAGATAAAAGAAACTGATGAAGCAGAACATCAGTGCCCCTTTTCCACTATTAAACAAAATACGTTATAGGATTTTGAACTTTTTTTGAAAATAATTAAAAAAAAATAAAATTTTTTAAAAATAACATTGTTTCGAAGTTTTTTGTAAAAATGACACTGTTTGGGGTTTGACTGAGTTGGTGAACTTTGACCAACTCGGTCAAACACACGTAGGCGTCACGCTGGACGCCAGCGTGTCTATTTGAAAGTTGGGCTTGAGAGGCTGTGCAAACACAGATCGTGTTTTTCTCCCGTGGATCTTCGTATTTTCGTTGGAAAAGTAAGTTATTTTTTCATTTTTCGTGAGTTAGAATTTGTTTCGACATCGAATTTCATGTTTGTTGGTTGATTTAGGGTTAAATTTGTATTGCGTGGATTTGGGGTTTTTTGTATTTAGGGTTTAAGGTTTTTTAGGCTAATTTTAGGGTTTTATTGCTAATTTAGGTTTTTGATGTTAATTTAGGCGTTTTGAGGCTTGTTGAGGGATTTTTATGTTAATTTTGATTTGATGCTATTTTAAGGGTTTTTATGGTAATTAATGGAGTTTATGCATATTTAGGGTTTCCACGGGTAATTTGGTAATTTATTTGATAATATTGATTTTTTGTTAAGTTATGATTTTATACGCTAATGAAGGATTTTTAATCGTAATTCAGTCAAATTTTATGCTAATCGAGTGTTTAGGTTAATGTAGGATTTTATACGCTAATTTAGTATATTAGTTTCTAAAGGCATTATTTAGGGGTAATTTGGGAATTTGTATGGTAATGTCTGTTGCTTAATTTCAGTTGAGGATGACAGTCATACCTGCGTGTTGTTATTTTGGTGGTGACTTTGTTTTTGAGTACGGTAATGTGGTCGGCTATAGCGGGGGGACAACCAGACTTATATATCTAGAGCCGACGCGTGTTCGTTTAATACGTTGTGCACTATGATGTATAATGTTCTTGGAGGGAACCCACGCCGGACCACATTTCGATATGGTTGAGTTTTACGTGCAATGGTCGGTTGATGTACACTCTCGCACTTCGATGACGGCGTCACCGAGAGCCGGATTAGGTCGGGTGAAGTATGGGTTCCAATCAATGCTTTGGAGTTGTTTGTGAAGCGGGATACTTACTCATATGAGATGGATAGTAGAAGAAGTTTGGAAAATGTGGGTGGATCCGTGAAGGAGCTGTTGTGGTATACTGGGGCAAGCTCCGGCCGAAGGATGATAGAGTTGAAAGACCTATTGCGGAGTTCATCCCCGAAGAAAGGTGAAAAATCGTCACTTTAACCTAGTTTAAAGTTTTACGTAATTTCAGTTTAGCATTAGTTGTTGATGAAGTTACACTTGAATTCAGGGAACCAAGTGAGGGGCGAAAATGATAACTCTAGCAAATGGGAGTCGTGGGTCGTATTCAGTTAGAGAAGAAGTTGAGAAAGAAGAGGAAGATGTTGAATTACCCCTTCCTACCATGGGAGTCCCACCTCTAGAGGAAAATGATGTACCGTATCCCGATCCATGGATAGGAGTTATGGACATGGAGGTCACATATAGGAACATAATGGTCCTGGGCATAGATGATGACAATGTACCCCCACCCGTCGGTATTGGAGTCGGTCAGAGGTTTATGACTAAGGACGCATTAGTGATGCACTTGAAGGACTACTGCATAAGTAGACATGTCCAGTTCAGGGTACATAAATCGGGACCGACGGTTTATTCTGTTTCGTTACCGTGGTGATCGGTGTCCATGGCACGTATAACGCCGTCTTCGACAAGATGAAGTTGAACATGTGAAAAGTTAGACGATGCAATGATGAACACACGTGTTTGAACGTCGAGCTGCGCATGGACAACCGGTTGTGCACCTCTAGCGTGATATGTAACCTGATTATGCCCAACGTGAGGACGAGTTTCACTTTATCTCCGTATGAGATCATTCAGCTGGTTAAGGACAAATATTATATTCAGGTGAGTTATAGTAGGGCATGGAGGGCAAGGAACAAAGCACTAGTTGTTGTATTTGGTGGCTGGGATGAGTCGTACAACCTATTACCTCAGTTTTTGAAGGCAATCAAAGACACAAACCGAGGTACTAAGTACAATGTGATAACCACGGAAGAGAATGTGACACGCGGTAATTTTGTACGGTTTGATAGGGCATTTTGGGCGTTCAGACCAGCTATCTATGGATTTCAGTTTTGTAGGCAGCGTAGATGGGACTCATTTGTACGGGAAGTACAAAGGTTGTCTGCTGATTGCTACGTCATTTGACGGAGATAACCGATTATTTCCCCTGGGCTTTGCACTTGTGGAGAAAGAGAACATCGATACGTGGACTTGGTTTATATCATGTTTGGCGCGTCAGGTGGTTAGAGGGAGGTCTCCGATGTGCATCATCTCTGACCGTCACAGTGGTATCATCAGAGCAGTAAGGGATGTCTTTCTACGCCCCCATAGACACAGGTTTTGTATACAACACATCATTGCCAATTTGAAGAAGCGGTACAATGTCCAGGACTTGAATAAGATGGTATGGAGATGTGCGAGGGCAGAAACAGTGGCTCAGTACGATCATGAAATGCAAATACTGGAAGAAGTATGTCCTAGAGCCAAAGCAGAGTTGACTGAGGATATGAGCCCTGAGCAGTGGGCCCTTGCATACGATGGGAATATGTCATTTGGGAAGCTCACGACAAATTCCTCTGAGAGCGTGAATTCTCTTTTGAAGCGGGCGCGGAGCTTACCTGTTCAGGCCCTAGCATCGGCGATATTCTAACGGATGAATGCATGGTTTGAACACAGGCGAGAAAAGGCGGCTCAGGTTACAGGTGATCTTTGTCCTTCGGTAGACGCACATTTACGGTTTGTCGTGGACGATGCCAGGCACGTGCACGTTGTTGCTTATGGTGATGGGATATTTCAGGCCGGCAAACACAGGGTTAACGTCATGCTTAGGGAGTGTACGTGTCAATCATTCCAGATATATCAGGTTCCGTGTGTCCATGCCATTGCAGTGTGCGGGGCAATACACTATGACCTCCATCAGATGACATCCGAGTATTATTATGCATCTACAAACGCTCGGGTTTATGAGCGAGCATTTGATGTGCCTACACGGAGAAGTACTTGGGTGCGGGGAAGGTCGGTGGGTACTCCCACCAAGTCCGAAGAGGACTCGGGCGACCAATGTCCACGCCAGCGTATCCACAATTCTATGGATTGGAGAGATGACGACGAGGGGCGATATTTGTGTGGCAACCTAAAGCAGCCCGGTCACAACAAACGGCCTCAGAAGCCGCCAGCGTCTTCGACAACGCAGAGTTCCCGTCATGGGGGTCTAGGCGTCGATAATGTATTTTGTTAGTTTATGTAAAATGTACAATGACACGAGCCCGATTGATTAATTCACCCTATGTTAGTTAATGTTACTTTATTTTTCTTACAGTGTCGTGATGGCGACGCCCCTTTATTGTAATGATCGGGACTCCCACGGAGCGAGGCCATCTGGCATGGGGAGGTTAGTGCGGACTCTTGTACTTGTGATTATATTTGCTTTTAAACATACGGTTTAAATATACACTAACAATACCCACTCATTTTCAGGACCCTGGATGCCTGGAATGCACTGAGCATTTCCAGACTCTACGACATTGGCCCATGGACGAGCGGATGTTGCCGTATGTAGAGGCCGCGGGGTTTGGAGCAGGTAATTATTGCAACTCCCAAGTTCAATGTCTATTTATTGTTCAGTGTTTAATTTTATAACTGTGAGCAGGTGACTCCACCGGAGGATGTCGAGCATGTTACTCGCATCTCTCGGAAAGGCCGAGCTGGGGAGGACTGGGCGCTATACCACCGTGATTACATCGCTCGGTGGGAGGTGCGGGAGGAGTCTGTTGTTATGGGCAGCCGGGCACACACCCCCAGACATACTCCCAGTGACTATATGAGGTGGTATTTGGGGGCTACTCGATGATTCATAGCACCTCCACCGACTGAGCCAGCCATGGTATACCATCCTAGAGGTTATACCGAGGAGGCATTGGTACGTACTTAAATTTATGAAATTATAATTTCTTTATTCACATTTTTAACTTACTTTTTTCTTTCGCAGTTGGGTTGTGTAAGGAACGTGGTTGAGCGTGTCAACCATAGGGCAGCCTTATACCCATCATCCACAGACCCACATTGGCTGGAGATTGGACAGTACTGTCAGTCGGTCCTGCACAGTCTTCCACTCTTGGAGGGAGCGAACATCGACGGAGATGTGTCACATGCTGGTGAGCCTTCTCATGTGGTCGAGCCAGCCAGAGAGAGAGCTCCACGACAACGTCGTGCAAGGCGTCGGCCTACAGCTCAGACGACGACTCATGTCGAGGACTCTGACGAGGTTCCAACCGTACCAGAGCCTATGGTGCTCGATCTTCCACCTGAGCAGACACCCGACACGGAGCCTAGCCCGCCCCTTGAGCAGCCTCTTGAGCAGCCACAAGAGCCTGAGTGAAGAATTCGCCCTTGACAGCGACCCTGGTTCAGTCATCGAAGTGTGTTTGACTTAATCGTCAGACTAGCAACGAACAAGGTGTTCCTCCAATCGGTCTGGCACGGTTGTTGGGTCGTCATTCTTAGTTTGGCTCGGTCGCCAGACTCAATTGAACGTGACTCCTCACATTCGGATATGGCATGGTCATTCATGATAGCTCAACTATCCAGTTGGGCTCGACACGATCGCCGAGTGAAAGTGAGCTTGGCTTTTGCTTCGAATTTGGTGGCAACTCTGATTGGGTAGTCGAGTTTTGTCTTTGGTGAGCTTGGCTTGGTTGCCAGGCTGTGACGGATGAAAAAAACTTGTTGGGTGTCTAGCAAGGGCACTAGGTCAGCAAGTAATATAGACTCGAGAGTCCAGATATCGATCCCACAGAGACCTTGATGAGAACTTGGTTTAAGCAAAGATTTTTCTACTGATTGAGGAAAAGAATTTTTTGGTTTGAGAACTGGAAAAAACAAAACAGAATTAACTATTGGAAAAACTAATAGAGAAGAGATGTTGGGGAAGAATGTTAATCCCTCCTAGCTGTTAACATGTAAAATTCTGATTTTATAGCTCAAACATCCTTACCATGACTTAGCTTTTGAAAACCTGGTTACCCATATACAAGAAATAACTTTCACCTAATCTCTGAACTCCATCACAATCTGGAAACATTCAGATCCTAGGTGCATAAATATAAAAGCTTGAAGATCAACTCTTATTCAAAACAAAAGTGTTTAATGAGTCAAATTGCTTTCCACTAATCTCCATCACAATCCGGAAACAACTAGTGAGAAAAACAAGTTAACCTTCACTCATTCTTTGACCTCCATCACAATCCAGAAACATTCAAATCCTAAGTGCATAAATATCAACTCTCTCATTCAGAACAAGGGTTATAAAAAGTGACATTACTTTTCCACTAGTCTCCATCACAATACGGAAACAACTAGTTAGAAAAGTGAATTGTTTTAGAAAACAAAGAATCATATGACTAACCCAAATCTCTACTGAACCATAACTTCTCTATTCGAACCTCGTTAAACTTCAAATATCAATTCGGATTAGAAACAAGCTGTAAGCACAATTTCTAAACAAAAGTAAGATACTTTATTGCTATAGAATTCAGAATTCAAACAAATAACAAACTAGGAGTTCATGACTTCCCCAACAAAGAGAGACTACTCCATGCTAATAAAATAAACACTGAAGAGGAATTAATTACAGCAATGAAAACAAGAAGAAAACAAAGTACAAAAAATCCCCTTTTTGAGGACTGCCCTTCGCTTCAACTACTCCTTGACTGAAATCACTTCCTTCTCTCTCTCTCTCTCAACTCCACACTAACTAAAAGAATACAAAATTAAACAAAAAATAAGAATTAGAACTCTGGAAAACTGGATGATTGTGCTTTGCCTCGGACCTCCTTTTATAGATGAAGCTCTGCCCACAACTTGTAATTTTAGCCTCTGTCCAGGGGTATGAATTGTGACTTCCCGACCTCAGAATTTGCTGAAAGTACATCCGAACCTTCCTTACATAGTCCTTGACTTGTGTACGAAATTTGAAGTCATTCTGAGTTGGAAAACTTTAGATATCACCTTGAGAAATTGAACTGCTTCTACTGCCAATTCCAGCACTGGGTCCACCACTTTGAAACTATAAAACTCCACTAAGCCGACTTGAATGATTCTCAATCCTCTCAGGAAGCTGTGGTCCAAATTTGGATCCAATTGGAAGTCGGGATCTCCAGATATGGCCTCTTCAATCTCGAACTTGTACTTTCCTTTTATGGCAGCAGTTTCCTTCTTTGTCTTGGACTTCTCTTCTTGAACATTCAATGCACCTAGACTCTGGAAATATATCATAAAATCTTCGTGGATACCTTCCTTAACCAATTAGGACTTCTTCTTCCAAGTCTGGGCTTGATTGGTAGTCAGAATCCCGAGATTTCCACAAGTTACGAAGCCGAGTCAGCGGCGCGGTCGCGCCGAATTGTTCTTTGTTTTGGCGCGGTTGTGCCACTGGAGCAGAAATTTTGTCTAAGTCTGGAGCACGGCCTTCGGGTCCTAAATGAGGAAGGATTCTTCATGGCGCGGTCGCGCCACTTAATGCTGTCGAACTGGCGCGGTCGCGCCACTTCTTTGACTCTTTGCCGACTTCCCGAAATTAAACTTGAACTCCATGTATGGAAACAGTGCAGCGCGGTAGCGCCCTTTGAGGTTTCGAATTTTCTTCAAATTCTTCAAATTTTTCTTCAATTCAACTCCATAAGCTACCATCTGTCCACTCTCCACTAACCTGAAGGAATTCTCAATTCTGATCAATAGGTCTTTATGGGTTGTAATGAGGCAGGGGTGATGGGTATGATGAAGATTTGTGGTTTTCTTTTGGGTTTTATTCTCCTCCTCATATCCATTTTCCATTTTCCTGAGCATGAATTGGATTTGTGACTTTTCCTCCAAGCTCTTCCACCCCAAACTTATTCTTTTGCATTGATCCCTCATTTTTCCTTTTCCCTCATTTTTTTTTTCTCTTTCCCATGTATCTTTTTCTTTAGGTTTTGTCCAGAGTCTAGCTTACCTCGTCGGTTGACTCAGAGTCCCTAAGCTTGCTGAGGTCCGAGACCCGGTGCACACACGAGGTGGCCTTTCCCTTAACTAACCCACAACCTTTTCTTTCTTTTTCTTTGACTTTGTTTGGAGTCCAGCTTACCTTGCCGGTTGACTCAGAGACTCTAAGCTTGCTGAAGCCCGAGTCCTGGTGCACACATAAGGTGGCCTTTCTCCTACTCAGCCCAGAATTTTTTTCTTTCTTTTCCTCTCTTGGTCCTTCTCCCCCTTTACAATGAAATATTTCTATACCCTTCATCCATCCCTCCTTATAACTTCAAAATCTTTATCCATGCTCATTCAAACAGAACACTTCAATAATTTGGAGAATCAAGGATCAGTAAGAAACAAGTTTAATTATCACAAGGCTGGTTCATGTAGCATGAGACATTGAAACAAAACAAGGATTTTTTTGGCCCAAGAGGTTTTAAAAAAGGTGATGTAACTTGTGCATTTCAATGGGTGGCTTTGAAAAAGGCTCAAATGATTTTTAAACAGGTGCCTAAATTACCTCAGAATTTTGAAAACCTTTCTCTGTTTCGCCTCAAGTTTTCCTCAGGTTGGTTCTAGTGGTTGAAATCAACTTGCTCACATGTACTTTGTTTTCAAAAACTGTTTTTAAAGAAAAATTCTTATCCATTCAAGACTAAGCATCTGAACTAATATATTTTTCCAGAAAGTGAATCATGCTATTCATATGATCAGGGGTTTTCACTGGTCTTTTTCAAAGTCTTTATTGGATTTTCTGGTGAAAAAACAATGCTTTCAGATCCATGCATGAAAAGTATCCCACCCCAAACTTAAAATTTTTCAAATCCCCTTCAAATTGCATGAAGAGTATCCCACCCCAAACTTAAAAACATGCTTTGTCCTCAAAGCAGCAGTAAACATAGGAGTGATAGAGATACTTCCCTGACTTTCTGGGTGGAGTGAGGTTGGATGGATCTCCCTTAGTGGCTTTTGCATTCTGCAATGGAGGTTGTGTTGCTGCACCTCTGTAGTGGCCAAATCTCATCAACCCAGTGGCGCGGCCGCGCCAGAATTTGGCGTGATCGCGCCGATTAATTCCAAGAAATCTTCAGATTTTGAATGCAATTTTCAATATTTCCACTTTGGACAGGTTTGTATCAGTGATAAGCAGATGTAGAGTCATTTTTTTTCACATTTTCATTGGACGAATTATGAAAAGCATGCTTTGAGACAAATTTGAGAGAAAAAAGCATAATTTCATTAATATGAATGGAGATTGAGTACATATTAATGAAATTATATTTAACACACTCTCAGATACAAAAGCACACAAAAAAAACAAGCTCACACATGAATTTCAACAAGGAAAAGTTTAAAAGATATAGCAAGAAATATCTACTCTTCTTTATCCCTTTCACCTACTTCTTCCATTTTCCAGTTCTGAGTTTTTAATTTTTTTGTGTTTTTCTACTTTTTTTAAAGCTGTAAATTTTTAATCTAACCCTATCCTATCCTAGGTCTAGTAAAAATATTGAAAACAATTCAAAATCTCCTACAAATTCAAACAAATCCGAATTTTTTTGAAAAAAACACTATTCAAACCTACTTCACACAAAGCCTTAAAATTTTTCAAGAAAATTCAACTAAATCCTACTGCTATTGCTTCACTATTGATACAAGTATTCTGATCCACCAGGATTGAATGAAAACTGGAACCATCCATGCTTGAGGGTGTTTTTTTCTTTGGAATGTGTTGCATGGTGACTCAAACTTTTGAGTAAAGAGCTGGTCACTCTTTCTCTTTTCTGGTTGGCTTTTAACTTGTTTTGCTCCTTTATTTTTAGCCAACTTTTCTTCACACTACCCAGACCTAACAAAATTTTAATTTCAACTTTTGTGGGTGGTTTATAGGGCTGGATAATGAAGAAATCTATATCTAATGAGAGAAAAGAATGTTCATTAACCTTCATGTCCTCTATCCTAACCTCTTTATGCTCTTCAAGGGGTTTCTCTTCTTTTTCAACCCCATCCCCTTCTTTCTCTTTTTCATCTTCTTCTTTTTCCTCTATGATCTTTTCATCTTCTACCTCTTGAAGTTTCTGAAAATCACAATAACTCTCAGCTCTCTCCATTGTATCTTCCTCTATGAGTTCTAATATGACAGTGGCCATTTGTCCTATTAGTATTTTCAAATTTCTGATGGAAGCTTCTTGATTCTTTAGGATTGCTTCTTGAGCGTCAAGCCTGGCTTCAGTCTGATCATCTCTTTTTTCTTGATTTTCAAGGAACTTTAAAAACATCTCCTCAAGTCTGGCTCTTTGTGAATTATCAATGGTTTCTAAACTAGGTTGTTCATCAGGTGGACTTAACATAGTATCTATTTGGGCAGAATAGTTATCCACTAGAGTGGTCAACCTAGGCCAGCCTTTTTGAGGCTGAGGGGGATATGCATGTTGAGAAAAAGAATCACTGAACATAGGAGGGTGATCATACATGAACCAAGACAACTGCCCATGTGGCAAATTGTCCTGCCAATCATTCTTAAAATATGGATTTATATTTTGCTTAGAGAAATAATTATCATGCTTTGCTTCATAGAAAACATTAGGTTCATTATCAACAAAAAAACATGATATATTAGAATCATACCTCCATGAATCATGATTAGAAGATGCACATTGTTGGGGAAATTCTGAATATGAGTTAGGATATGGACTTATCTCATTCAGCACGTCTTTCCACCTCTCATCTGAGTGCTCTTTCCAGCTCCAGATTGGGTTCATCTAGTGGCTCACCACTAATTCTGACTTTCATGCATGAATCTGGTTCAACCTGAAAAGATAAAATAAAAATTTTAATCTCAATCAACAAAATAAAATTCACATAAACTTATTCTCAATTCAATGGTCCCCGGCAACGGCGCCAAAAACTTGTTGGGTGTCTAGCAAGTGCACTAGGTCAGCAAGTAATATAGACTCGAGAGTCCAGATATCGATCCCACAGAGACCTTGATGAGAACTCAGTTTAAGCAAAGATTTTTCTACTGATTGAGGAAAAGAATTTTTTGGTTTGAGAACTGGAAAAAACAAAACAAAATTAACTACTGGAAAAACTAATAGAGATGAGATGTTGGGGAAGAATGTTAATCCCTCCTAGCTGTTAACATGTAAAATTCTGATTTTATAGCTCAAACATCCTTACCTTGACTTAGCTTTTGAAAACCTGGTTACCCATATACAGGAAATAACTTTCACCTAATCTCTGAACTCCATCACAATCTGGAAACATTCAGATCCTAGGTGCATAAATATAAAAGCTTGAAGATCAACTCTTATTTAAAACAAAAGTGTTTAATGAGTCAAATTGCTTTCCACTAATCTCCATCACGATCCAAAAATAACTAGTGAGAAAAACAAGTTAACTTTCACTCATTCTTTTACTCCATCACAATCCGGAAACATTCAAATCCTAAGTGCATAAATATCAACTCTTTCATTCAGAACAAGGGTTATAAAAAGTCACATCACTTTTCCACTAGTCTCCATCACAATCCAGAAACAACTAGTTAGAAAAGCGAGTTGTTTTAGAAAACAAAGAATCGTATGACTAACCCAAATCTCTACTGAACCTTAACTTCTCTATTCGAACCTCGTTAAACTTCAAATATCAATTCGGTTTAGAAACAAGTAGTAAGCACAATTTTTAAACAAAAGTAAGATACTTTATTGCTATAGAATTCAGAATTCAAACATATAACAAACTAGGAGTTCATGACTTCCCCAATAAAGAGAGACTACTCCATGCTAATAAAATAAACACTGAAAGAGGAATCAATTACAGCCATGAAAACAAGAAGAAAACAAAGTACAGAAAACCCCCTTTTTGAGGACTGCCCTTCGCTTCAACTACTCCTTGACTGAAATCTCTTCCTTCTCTCTCTCTCTCTCTCAACTCCACACTAACTAAAAGAACACGAAATTAAACTAAAAACAAGAATTAGAACTGTGAAAAATTGGATGATTTTGCTTTGCCTCGGACCTCCTTTTGTAGCTGAAGCTCTGCCCAGAACATGTAATTTTAGCCTCTGTCTAGGGGTATGAATTGTGACTTCCCAAACTCATAATTTTCTGAAAGTACATCCGAACCTTCCTTACATAGTCCTTGACTTATGTACGAAATTTGAAGTCATTCTGAGTTGGTAAACTTGAGATATCACCTTGAGAAGTTGAACTGCTTCTGCTGCCAATTCCAGCACTGGGTCCATCAGTTTGAAACTATAAAACTCCACAAACCCGAATTGGATTGGCCTGACTTTCCGTGTCATGATTCTCAATCCTCTCAGGAAGCTTTGGTCCAAATTTGGATCCAATTGGAAGTCGGGATCTCCAGATATGGCCTCTTCAATCTCGAACTTGTACTTTCCTTTTGTGGCAGCAGTTTCCTTCTTTGTCTTGGACTTCTCTTCTTGACCATTCAATGCACCTAGACTCTGGAAATATATCATAAAATATTTTTAGATACCTTCCTTAACCAATTAGGACTTCTTCTTCCAAGTCTGGGCTTGATTGGTAGTCAGAATCCCAAGATTTTTGCAAGTCACGAAGCAGAGTCAGCGGCCCGGTCGCGCCGAATTGTTCTTTGTTTAGGAGCGGTCGGGCCACTGGAGCAAAAATTTTGTCTAAGTCTGGAGCACGGCCTTCGGGTCCTAAATGAGGAAGGATTCTTCATGGCACGGTCGCGCCACTTAATGCTGTCGAACTGGCGCGGTTGCGCCACTCCTTAGACTCTTTGCCGACTTCCCGAAATTAAACTTGAACTCCATGTATGGAAACAGTGCAGCGCGGCAGCGCCACAGGAGGCGCCATCTTCCTAGCGCGGTTGCGCCCATTGAGGGCGCGGTCGCGCCATTTCATGTTCACGAAGTGTCCTCTTTTCAGCTCTACTAGCCGTTGGGAATTTTTAGGATTTCTTTAAATTTTTGAACATTTTCCCGGCGCGCGACCGCACCGTTCTCTTTTTTGCTTGATTTTGCTCCTTTTTCCTTCATTTTTCCTCAAAATTTAGATTTTCTTCTTTTAGAAGGTACCTGAGACACAAAACATGTATTTGAGTTATATTTGTCACTTTCATGCTCATAATCAAATCAAATTAGGAATTTATGCTCATTAAATCATGCATAAATAAGTGTCTTTTGGACACTTATCAACGGCCTTGATGTTTTGCAGACGACTCTAGCTCGGTCGCCAAATTTTTTGAGTCTGGGTTGGTCGCCAACTTTGTTTCGTGAAGTTCGACAGTGCGATTGGCTGCACTATGACTTCGACCTCTTCGCGTCCTCTACGCGTTTTGCTTTTGTGTCTGATAGCTCTCGAGGCGACAGTACGACGTCGTTCCCACCTTTTGATCGAGTTTGGAATTTGGCCAAACTCGTGTGAGATTTTGGTTTGATTGTCAAGTTTCCTTCTCTCTGGCTTGGTTTTCGGAATGACGTGTCTGGTTGATTTTGGGTCTCCAGACTTGTGTTGACATATTTCTCGCAGTCTGCCGATGTGGCTTGATGCCGCCATTTTGATGCGCAAGTGCAGAGGTTGACTCGATTGAGTCACCGGGCCTTTGACTAATGTTTTTCGCCGTCTGTCTCTTTTGTGCGGTTCTGTTCTATTTTTGCCACTTTTCCTTGATTCTTTTTGCACGACTTTGTTCTATTTTCCGTCGCTTTTGCTTTGATTTTTTTTTCACGACTTTGTTATGTTTTTCGTTGCTTTTGCTTTGATTTTGTTTTTTCGACTTTGTTCTATTTTTTGTCGCTTTTGCATTGATTTTTTTTTCGCGACTTTGTTCTATTTTTTGTCGCTTTTTATTTTCAAGGTTTTGCGTACCTCATTTTGATTTCTAATCCACGTGCTCTTTTGGTTGCATATGGGAAGTCCGATTTTCTCCTTCCTCGGATTGGAGGCTTTTGACGTCATTGCTCCTCTCCAAGATGGCTCAGAGGGCAACCCATTTTGCAGTGGCTCGAAGAGCTTTCTCCGGATCCAGGATCTGAACGCCCGCGTCTTACGATTTTGTGCACTAGCGCTGAGTCGGTTCTGGGCGGTCAAGCCGACGTGCTCCCGGTTTCACTGAACTCGTTAGAGTTGTGGAGCCAATCGGTGGAGGTTGATGACTAGTTTTGTCGACTCCCTTTGCCTGATGGTCGACCCGCTTTGCCGTTCGATGTCGTCGGAGGCGAAATTCTGTTGAGTCCGCTGCACTCTTCCGTTGCCTTCAGCGTTCCAAAGTTGTACATGAATCACCCGATCCATGACCAGGAGTACCTCATTCAGACGCTGATAATTGTCTAAACGACACTATCATTGGGCATATAATTTAATTGAAAAACTTAATTTTGAGTTAATTCTGAGCTTTAAATCAACAAATATGACTCAGTTTTATGTTTTATGCCTCAGGTACCAAGTGGAAGAAGAAAAACGGGATTTGGAGCAAAAACAGAAGAAATATGAGCAAAAGAGGCCAAAAATAAGAACGGTCGCGCCAGATAAATCCGTGAAAATTCAATTTAATATGGAAAAATGTCCAACGACCCAACGGTCATGAAAGCCAACGTTTGGGGAATGTGAATTGGCGCGACCACGCCACAGGAGGGCGCTACCGCGTCAAACAGCCGGCGCAACCTCATGCAAAGCCAGAACGGACGCGCCAAAGTGAGCTAAAAGCAAAAAGAGAAGTTGCCATCCAGGGACCAAGGAAATGTCCAAGTACTTGCGCGACCGCGCCACTTTCACAGCATAATTTGGCGCGACCGCGCCGCGTGGTCTCCCAACTTAGACGGATATCGGCTCCAATGGCGCGACCGCGCCATTATTCGGCGCGACTGCGCCGACGACGCTGCTACAGAAAATATGAAAATCTCGGGAACCAGCAATCAAATCGAATCCAAACTTGGGAGAATTAGTCTCAGGCGTCTAAGGAAGGTGCCCAAGAAGAGTTTAAGGCAATGTACTTAAGTCCAGGTGCATTCAATGGTCCAAAAGAAGAAGTTAACTCAAAACAGGACTCTGCTGCTAAAGGAAGGAGATAAATCCGAATTTCGTGAAGATCATGGAGGGAGTTTCACAATTCCAATTGAAGCCAAACTTGGAAGAAAGTTTCCTGGTACCACAGAGGATCTGTTCACGAAGATTCAGGCCAATCCAAGCCAGGATTCTCGAGTTACACATCTCTACAGAAGTTGGTAGAAGAAATCAGTCAACTTCCTCCCCTCATATCTCGAGTTTTCTAACTCCGAATGGATTCAAACTTCGTGAGCATGGAAAGGACTACATAAGGAAGGTCCTGATGTAATTCCAACGTCTTCTTTCATCATTAAATTTCCTCAAAGGCTTTTCCCTAACTGTTTTCAGTGCTGGTTTAGTTTTAAAACTCTGTTTCAAAATCAGATTCCTCAAACTTTAGATTTTTATTCACAAAGCAATTAACTGCTAGCTTGGTCCTTGTGGGACGATATACGGACTTGCGTAAAAGTCTATATTACTTTGATTAGTCCTCTTGCTAGTGATTAGCTAGAATCGCATCAGACGCATTCGGCTTCGTGCTTTCGTCCTCTGACCCCTTTCTACTTCGACTGGGTGAGTCATGTACTCGGATGTCATCGCGAGAGGATAGTGCAGATTGGTGTTTTCCATGCTGTCCAGGGATCGTTATTTCATTACCGTTGTCTCGAAATAGTTCGGCATTGTTTCTTGGAGCTCTGGAGTTCCGAGACGAACATATTGTTCACACGCCACGGGAGTCCATTTCTCTTTGGGATCTCCACAGTATTTGCGGTCTTCCCATCTCGGGCGCTTTGTACAACGAGGTGTGCCCGATGACCCGCAACTTCACCGAGGCGAGAGACACGCCTTTGCCTGAGGTTTTACAGTACCTCTTTCTCGCCTACTATCGCCTTCAAAGCCGACGTGGGGTCGGTGCACCACATGTGTTCTTCAACGAGTGGCTCAAGTTCTGGTATCGAGCCGATGATGGAGTTCAACCTACGACTGAGCCTTGGCTGAATCACAATAAGTGCTTAGGCACTGTACCTCGCATACGGACTACGATTGAGAGTCGCGTTTTTTAGGAGTTTGGCATCCCGGCGGCAATGACGTCCACTTAGCAGCTTTGCTGGTGCTATGGATCTGCCATGGGGTGATCCCTCCTCCCCGCGACTACGTGTGACTAGACGTGTTCAAGGTCGCAAGCTTCAAGGCGACTGGAGTCCGAGTCGGTTTGCTTGGTCCTGCATTGGCCAACCTCTACCGAGGCTTGAGTTCGCTTTCCACCGGCCGTCTGCCTTGGTCGTATATTTATGCTTGGCTAGCGCAATACTTTGGCTTGCACGGCACAGACTTGAGCGGGGGCTGCGTTCCTTTGATGGCTATGTACAAGAACCCCGACTTAATGCACTCCTTCTCTGTTGTAGAGGCTTGGTCCTTGTTTTTGCGGGAGAGGCCGAAGATTTGGTACTACACCGAATTTCATCGACCTGGTGTGCTTTTCGACACTAGCATATTAGAGACGAATCACCGCAAGGCGCTTTCTTTGGCCGAGTTGTTGGAGTTCTGGAAGAACAGCGTGACTCTTCCTTGCGGCAGCCTCACAGTGCCTTCGTGGTATGGCGCAGGGATTGATCTCGGTGTGACTTCAGCTTTCTCTGAGTCGTGGACTCAGAAAGTTATTCCCCTTTTTGAGGTACACAAAATTTATTTTGTTTGTGTTTCCCTTTTTTTTTCAAGGGATTGAGCGAATTTCTTTCTTCTGCGTGCGTGGCGACGCTTGGCTCCGGATTGTGCCTCGACAGTTGGTTGTGGTCGTCCCCTTAGTGGCGACGAGGCCAATAGTGAAGAGCACCCTCGTCATAAGAGTAGGCAGCCAGCGGCCAAGGGAAAGGGCAAGAGTAAGGATACCGCGAGTTCGTCGCGGCCTTCTTTGGGCGAGGAGGTCACCACTACTGTTTTATCCTTAGGAGCTGCCAATGATCCGTCGTCGAAACAAAAGTAGGCACCTCCTAAGAAAGGTGTGTTGAAGGCGTTGAAGGCTTCTTCTTCTGCGGCCGCTTCCACGAAGCGAAAACCAGCTCCTCGGAAGAAGTTGGCAGCCTGTATCGAAGCGGCCACGAGGTGGTCCATCTTCGGAGCCAAGTTGTACCGCAATCGTCCCTTTTTCTGGGGTGACTCAGATTGACTCTGCCGATGGGGTGCCACCATCATTGCCTCCTCTATCATCCCAGCCGAGTACTTATCGGCCGAGTGTGCCTCTGGGCGCAGCAGATGCTTCTCACAGCTAGCCCTTCCCTCCACGGTTGAGTGAGGTGTTAGAGGAGTTCATCGACCTTTCAGATTTGGATCTTCTGGGGCGGCTAGATCTTGCTCACGAGGATAGACTGTCCTTGGACGACTTCGCGCAGATGGAGTTTGAGGACGACTTCGCGCAGATGGAGTTTGAGGACGACTTAGCACCGGTTGCTCAGGCTACTGGGTCTGCTCCTGTCGAGACGACGTTAGTTGTAGAGATCCTCGATGACTCTCCGACTACGGATCCTGTTCAGCCTACTCTTGTTGAGAAGGACTTCCCTATTGACATGGGCGTTGGCGATCTTCTTCCTCCTCCTCCAGTTTGGTTTTCAACGGAGGTCGACATTCAGCTAGTCGACTCGGACGTTCACGGCAAGAGGCCGCTTCTCGAGAGGCTGATTGTCGTTCCTGCATCTTCTTTGCCAGTGCCTCCTGTTCCTCACTTAGCTTCTGGCTCGGATGGTCTGAGCTCACGTCATCATCCAGAAGAGCCTTTCCAAACTCCTGTCAATGTTCGAGCGGCTCCTTTAGATTTGCTACAGCTGATTCAGGTACGCTTCCCTTTTTCTCCTTTCCTACTTCTCTCTCTTTTCTTTTTTACTAATAGTTGTGGCTTCGTAGAGGTCTGTCCCTCAGCCATTCGAAAAGCTCAGGGCATGACAAAGGCACCATGCTTGGGAGATGTGGACGGAGTTTGTCTCCGACCCTGGCGCACCTGCCGACCCTAGCGCACCTGCCAAACCTGGTGCACCTGCGATGGTTGGAGATGCCTGGGTTGCCATCGGCCAACTGCAGCAGGTTGGCGTCGACACGACAGACTTGTACTGATTTATTGAGGGTATCATCTCCAAATCTGCTCGCCTTTGCAAGTTGAGCTGATTGATGCAAGGGATGCGTAGTGCTGAAGAAAAGGTTGCTGCTGAGGCCAACCTGATTCGATCACTTAGCATAGTGAAGTGTCGCCGAGATCATCGGAGAGCTGACATTGACAAGGACAAGGCTGATCGTAAGGCGGTCGTGTCCAAGGAGAAGTCTTTGAAGGAGCGACTGGCATATCTCTCTTCCAAGATTAAGAGGTTGGAGGACCGTGTAGCGAACACTGAGGAACTCCTCGGTGTAGACTTGGAGGAGATCGCCGACTTGGAGTGGATCTGGCGAAGATTCATGTAGAGCCAGTCTTTCGCGAGGAGGACGAACGGAAGTGGTCGACAGCCCGTGTTGAGTTGTCCACGTTGAGGAACCAGATTGCGGATTTCAAGATGTCGCCCTTCTGATTGAGCTTGTCGTATTTCCTTTTTATTTTAGAGCTGCTTATAGCAAAGCTCCATATTTCTTTTGTTTGGACTTGATTTGTCCTTTGTACTTTTTTTTCGAAATTTTGATCTATTTAATTTATTGATATGCTTTTTGCCGTCATTATTTGCCTCCCTTTTTTTTGTTGTTGTGCTTGTCCACCTTTGATTGAGTGGACACTTTGTGCCATCGGCCGACATTGCTTAGGCATATAATCATTTAAGAAACTAACCATTGATGGTCAGTGATGCGATTCTAGCTAATTGCTAGCAAGAGGACTAATCAAAGTAATATAGACTTTTAAGTAAGTCCGAATATCGTCCCACAAGGACCAAGCCAGCAGTTAATTGCTTTGTGAATAAAAATCTAAAGTTTTAGGAATCTGGTTTTGAAACAGAGTTTTAAACTAAACCAACACTAAAAACAGTTAGAAAAAAGCTTTTGAGGAAATTTAATGATGAGAGAAGACGTTGGGAATCCAATTCCCTCCCTAGACACTTTCTGAGATTGAATATGAAAAGAGTTTTGGAAATCAGTTTCTGACGAGCTTATAAAACTATGGCTACAATCCGCATCGGTATCACCTTTTTCTATCTCCTAGATCAAACTAACCAGTATAATCTACTCTACTTGACAGCATAAACATGAAGCTCATATGTCATAAGCAGATCAACTAATCAAACAGGGTATTACTTTAAGGTCAAGGATTAACCCAAGGATTAGTGATCTACCTAGTGCATAAACTCAAAAAGACTATAAAGTCCTATCAGCATATCTCACCTTAAGCCCAGCGTCACCTTATAACCAGTACATAGCTAAACAGCAAGTATGAATCAAGAAATTACAGCAATGAAAACTCATTCATGCACCAAACTGAAAACCAATTAAATTATAAGTATCAATCTCATTACATGCCTAGGGAGTCATGGACTCCCAACTAAAAATGACTACTCCATGCTAGAATTGAAAGCACACAAAAAGGTTTGTACAACAGCCATGAATTAAGAAAGAATAAGTAAAGAAAACTCCCTTGGGAAGAATTCCCTTAACCCCTCTTGCTCCTTGGCTGGATGCTCCACCTCTCTTCCTCAAAGTGACCAGAGTTCGTGTGAACTCCCTCTGGAACTTCTCCTCTCTCTCTCAACTAAACTAAAAAGAAAAACTAAATACAAAATTGAATGGAAAGTACAGAAACTCGAACTGAAAACTGGATGCCTTGAGCTCTGCCGCGGACCCCTTTTTATACTTGAAACTCTGTCCAGGACTTGTAATTTTAGCTTCTGTCCAGGGGTATGAATTATGACTTCCCGACCTCAGAATTGGATGAAATTACGTCAGTACTTTCCTTATGTAGTCCTTTCCATGCTCACGAAGTTTGAATCCATTCTGAGTTGGGAAGCTCGAGATATGAGATGAGGAAGTTGCCTTATTTCTGCTGCCAATTTCTGCTTTGGGTCCACCACTTTGGAGATGTGCAACTTGAGAATCCTGGCTTGGATTGATCTGATTTTTCGTGACAAGATCCTCTGTAGTACCAGGAAGCTTCGTTCCAAGTTTGGCTTCAATTGGAATTGTGAAACTCCTTCTCTGGTCTTCACAAAACTCGAATTTATCTCCTTCCATCGGCAGCAGATTCCTTAAATTCTTCGTGGGCACCTTCCTTAGACGTCTGAGACTCCTTCTCCCAAGTTTGGACTTGATTTGATTGCAGGTTCCCGAGATTTTCGTATTCTCAGCAACTGAGTCATCGGCGCGGTCGCGCCGAATGTTGGCGCGGTAGTGCCACTTTACCCGATATCCATCTAAGTTAGGAAACCACTTGGCGCGGTCGCGCCGAATAATTCTATAGAGGTGGCGCGGTTGCGCCAGTCCTTAGACATTTGCTTCGTCCCTGAACAACAACTTTTCTTTCTGCTTTTAGCTCCCTTTGGCACGGTAGCGCCCTCCATTGGCGCGGTCGCACCAATTCACTTTCCCCAACCGTTGGCTTTCATGACCGTTGGGTCATTGAAATTTTTGAACATTAAATAGAATTTTCGCGGATTTGTTTGGCGCGGTCGCGCCAGAATCGGCGCGGTCGCGCCGTTCTTCTTTTTGGCCTCTTTTGCTCATTTTTCTTCTGTTTTTGCTCCAAATCCCGTTTTTCTTCTTCCACTGGGTACCTGAGACATAAAACATAAAACTGAGTCATAATTGTTGATTTTATGCTTGGAATTAACTCAGAATTAAGTTTTTAAATCAAATAACATGCCCAAAGATAATGTCTTTTAGACACTTATCACAACCCCAAACTTAGATCTTTGCTCGTCCTCGAGCAAATTCTGAGAGAAACAACCAGATAAGCATGCAGAGATTGAGAAAAGATTAGTGGCACTCCCTTTTGTAGATTTCATCATGGATGATTCACTTCTTTCCTAGTGATGATTCTCCTTACTTAAGTCAAAACAGAATTCAAATTTTTCTTTAAAATTTTCAAAGATCATTATCCTCATACAAGTGAGAAGTCCCAGTAAATACCATATGCCAACCCTCAGTCTACTCTCCACTAACGTGAAGAAATCCATAATCCTGATCAATAGATCTTTTCTAGGTTGTAATGGGGCATGGCTAATGGGTATGATGAAAGTTGTAAGCATTGGGTTCATCCTCCTCCTCATATCCATGTTCCATTATTACTGAGCATGAATTTTTATGATTTTTCCCCACATTTTTCCACCCCAAACTTTTTTTTTCTTGCATTGACCCCTTTTTCTTTTCTTTCCTCTTCCACATATATTCTCTTCCTTGGGTTTGTTCAGAGTCTAGCTTACCTCGCCGGTTGACTTAGAGTCCCTAAGCTTGCTGAGGCCCGAGACCCGGTGCACACACGAGGTGGCCTTTCTCCTTTCTAACCTACAACCTTTTTGGCTTTGTCTGGAGTCTAGCTTACCTTGCCGGTTGACTCAGAGTCCCTAAGCTTGCTGAGGCCCGAGACCCAGTGCACACACAAGGTGGCCTTTCTCCTGACTTAGCCTTCATCTTGTTTCTTTTTTTTTCAAAACAACTCAATACCTCCTTATATCTTCAGATTTTTGTCCATGCTTATTTTAATAGAACACTTCAATAAGTTGGAGAGATATAGGTCAGTAAGAAACAAGTTGGTTTTTCACAAAGGCTGGTTCATTTACTGTGGGTTTTTGAAATAAAACAGGGATCTTGTTGGCTCAAGGTGTTTGACAAAAAGTGATGCATCTTGTGCATTAGAGTGGGTGGCTTGAAACATGCTCAAACGATTGGAAACAAATGCCTAAATGACTTCAGGATATTTGGAAATCTTTCTTGTTTCGCCTCAAGCTTCCCTCAGGTTGGTTCTAGTGGTTTTCATCTACTTGCTCACTTATACTTTTTCAAAACTGTTTTAAAGAAAAATTCTCCTTCTGTTAAGACTAAGCAAATTGAAACCAGAGATTTTTCCAGAAAATGAATCATGCTTTTCTCTTTTCTCAGGGTTTCCACTGATGTTTCCCATCTCCGAGTCTATTTCTGGTGAAAAATTTTTGAAATCAGAGATTTTTGGAAGTATAAAGATAGAATATCCCACCCCAAACTTAAAAACATGCTTTGTCCCCAAAGCATAAAAGAATAAGAGGTAGGATGAAGACTTCCCTGATCAGTCTGGGTGTTCCTGAAGTGGAATGGGGCTTGTCCTTGAATGCTCCTCAGTGGAATTTTCCTTTTCTGGCTTCTGGGTCGGTTAACACTCAATGAGGCAGTGGCGCGGTCGCTCCAGAATTTGGCGCGGTCGCCAAATTGGATCTTCATATTTTAGCATCCTGAATGTGTTTTTGCAAATTTCCATTTGAAACAAGAATTAATAAGTTAGATATAGATTCTGAATCAGTAACCACACATTTTCATTGAGGAAATCTTTCCTTGGGAAACATAATGAGAGTGCAAAATATCATGTCATCAATATGAATGGAGATTGAGTACATATTAATAGACATGGCATGCAAAAAATCACTCTACAGTATCTCATGCACAGGCACCAAAACATATTTTCCCAGGGGAAAGCCGGAATCAGACAGAAGGCTCAGAATTGCAATCCAGTTTGGCGCGGTAGCGCCAGTTTCAAACTGATTTTTGGTTTTTATTTTCTGGATTTTTATTTTTGTTTTCTGTTCTATGGAAAATAAACAGCTTCTTCTAGCCTAAGTCTATCCTAATCATGCAAAATTCAATCAACTACTCATGCAAATCCTAAGAATGCAAAAATTCCAAACAACAAGAAAAATGCAATCCTATTCTAAAAACAAGCAAAGGAGTTCTGGTGTATATTCCCAGCTCGACTTTGTGCCTCTGTTTCAGTCAGATAGGATTGTGAAGGTTCTTTCCTGATTGAAATCAGGGGAGATGTATCTTTTCAGCCTTTGGCCATTCACGATGAAAGTGGATTGATCTTTTGGATTTTTAATTTCCACAGCCTCTGATTTTAACACTCTTTCCACTGCAAAAGAACCAGTCCATTTGGATCTCAGTTTACCAGGGAACAACCTAAGTCTGCTGTTAAACAAAAGGACAAGTTGACCAGGTTGAAATTCCTTGGGTAAGATATGCTCATCATGCCATTTTTTAGTTTTTTCTTTGTACATCTTGGCATTCTCATAGGACCAGTACCCGAGCTCATCTAATGCATTTAATTGCAACAATCTGCTCTCTCCAGCAGCCTTGATATCAAAATTTAAAAACTTGGTTGCCCAATATGCCTTATACTCTAACTCCAAAGGAAGATGACATGCTTTTCCATAAACCAACCTATAGGGGGTCATACCTATTGGGGTTTTGAAAGCTGTCCTATAGGCCCATAGTGCATCATCTAACTTGGTTTTCCAATCTCTCCTTGAAGTGTTGACACTTTTTTCCTAGAATTCTCTTAAGCTCTCTATTGGACACCTCTACTTGGCCACTGGTTTGAGCATGGTATGGGGTGGCTACTTTGTGGGTGACACCATATTTTTTCAACAGACTTTTGAAAGAAGAGTTGCAAAAATGCTTTCCCCCATCACTGATGATAGCTCTAGGGGTGCCAAATCGACAAAAAATATTCTTTTTCAAAAATTCAATGACAACCTTGGCATCATTAGTTCTGGTTGCTATGGCCTCTACCCATCTGGTTACATAATCCACTGCCACCAGAATGTACATATATCCAAAAGAAGGTGGAAAAGGACCCATGAAATCAATGCCCCAAACATCAAAACATTCACATTCTAGAATATTATTTAAAGTCATTTCATTCCTTCTAGAGATATTACCTGTCCTTTGGCACCGGTCACATGATTGTACATACCTCTTGGCATCTCTGAAAAGTGTTGGCCAAAAGAATCCAGATTGCAATACCTTGGCTGCTGTTCGGTTTGCTCTGTGATGGCCACCAACCTCCTTGTCATGGTAGTGGCTGAGAATGAGTGTGGCTTCTTCCTCTTTCACACACCTTCTAATGACTTGATCTGGGCAGATTTTGTAGAGGAAGCGATCCTCCCAGTAGTAGTGCCTTGAATCTGCCATCAGCTTCTTCCTCTGCTGGTAGGTAAAGTGCTTGGGTACCCACTTGCTGCAAACAAAATTGGCAATATCAGCATACCATGGTACCTTTGAAGTACTTACCGGGCAAATCCTCTCATCTGGGAAGAGTTCTGAAACTTCCCCATCTTGATTTTCTGATTCCAGCCTTGACAAGTGATCTGCTACCACATTTTCAGCACCCTTTTTGTCCTTGATCTCAATATCAAATTCTTGCAGAAGAAGGATCCATCTGATCAGCCTTGGTTTGGAATCCTTCTTTGCAAACAAATATCTAAGAGCTGCATGGTCAGTCCAAACAATAACTTTTGAACCAATGAGATATGATCTGAATTTTTCAAAAGCAAAAACTACTGCCATGAGCTCCTTCTCAGTAGTTGTATAATTCAATTGAGGACCAGTGAGTGTGTGGCTAGCATAGGATATGGTGTGGAAAACTTTTTCTTTTCTTTGGCCAAGTGCTGCCCCTAAAGCAAAATCACTTGCATCACACATGAGTTCAAAAGGTAGGTTCCAATCAGGTGACACAATAATGGGGGCAGAAATTAATTTTTGTTTCAAAAGATCAAAAGCAAGCAAACATTCAGTATTGAAATTAAATTTCACATCTTTTGAAAGTAGATTTGACATGAGTTCCTAATTCCCTTGACTGATGTGGGTGGAGGTAGCTTTTCAATCACCTCAATTTTAGCCTTATCAACCTCTTTCCCTGTTTCTGAAATTTTATGGCCAAGAACAAACCCATCTCTTACCATAAAGTGGCATTTTTCCCAGTTTAGGACTAGCTTCTTTTCTTCACACCTTTCGAGCACAAGCTCTAAGTGCTGCAAACATGTTTCAAATGTTAGTCCATAAACAGTAAAATCATCCATAAAAACCTCCATCATATTTCCTATCATATCATGGAACAAAGCTATCATGCATCTTTGAAAAGTGGCTGGTGCATTGCACAAGCCAAAGGGCATTCTCCTATATGCAAAAGTGCCATAAGGGCAAGTGAAGGCGGTCTTTTCCTGATCTTCAGGTGCTATAGGTATCTGAAAATATCCTGAATATCCATCCAGGAAGCAATAAAATTTATTTCCAGCAAGCCGCTCAAGCATTTGATCAATGAATGGCAAAGGAAAATGATCCTTCCTAGTGGCTGCATTCAATTTCCTATAGTCTATGCACACCCTCCAACCAGTTACTGTCCTAGTGGGAATCAGTTCATTATTTTCATTATGAATGACAGTGGTACCCCCCTTTTTAGGAACAACTTGAACAGGACTTACCCATGCACTATCAGAAATAGGATAGATAATACCTGCGTCCAAGAGTTTAATCACCTCCTTTTTTACTACCTCTTGCAATGTGGGGTTCAACCTTCTTTGTGGTTGGATGCTGGGCTTGTAATTGTCTTCCATCAGAATTCGGTGTGTGCAAATTGTAGGGCTGATTCCTTCAATGTCTGATAATGACCAGCCTATTGCCTTCTTGTGTTTGGACAGCACCTCAATGAGCATTTTCTCCTCCAAACCTGTCAAACACGAAGAGATAATTATTGGTTTATCATTCTTTTCAAGAAACACATATTTCAAATTACTAGGAAGAGGTTTGAGTTCAGGTTTGGGGGCTTCTGGAGCTCCTTTTTCCTGTATTTCAGCAGCTAACTCCTCCTTGCTTTCAGCCTCCAGTTCACCAAATTCTCCTTTGATGATGGGATCTTCATTCTCTGAAAGGATCTGGCCTCCATCTTTTGCTGCTTCAGTCCTCTCTTCTTCTTCAATTTCTGCTATACAAGAGTCAATCACATCAACACTCAAACAGAAATCATCATGTGGAATGGCTGGTTGTTTCATGGCTTCTTTTATATTGAAATTGATTGTGTCATTATTAAGCCTTAAAGTCAGATTTCCTTGTTTGCAATCAATTATAGCACCAGTAGTAGCCAAGAATGGTCTTCCAAGGATTATAGGCAAGTTCTTGTCTACTTCCATGTCTAAAACTACAAAATCACAAGGATAAACGAAATCTTGAATTTTGACCAACACATCCTCCATTACTCCTTCGGGTATTTTGGTTGATCTGTCTGCAAACTGAAGAGTGATTCCAGTCTCTTGAGGTTTTCCAAGTTTTAAATACTTGAAAAGGGACAATGGCATTAAATTAACACTTGCCCCTAAATCACATAAAGCATTAGCAAATTTATTTGAGCCAATTTCACAAGGTATTGTAAAACTCCCTGGATCTTTAAGTTTTCTTGGAAGCTCATTCTTCAAGATTGCATTGCAGTTTTCATTCAGCACCACTGTACCTTTCTCCTCTATCTTCCTCTTCCCGGATAGGACTTCTTTCAGAAATTTGCCATAAAGAGGTATTTGCTTTAATGCTTCAAGAAGTGGAAGATTAATCTGCAATTTCTGAAAGGTTTCTAGAAATCTAGCAAAGCTACTTTCCAGAATATCATATTTAGCTCTACTTGGATAAGGAAGATGTCTAATATCAATATCAGTAATGGGGAGTGCATCCTTACTTTTTTTCCTCCTTGGAGTAGATGGTGGACTTACCTTTTCCTTTTCCTTCTCTTCTTCTCCTTTCTGAGCTCTCTCTGTCTCCATGGTTGGCTGTTCTTTTGGTTGGTGCTCCTCCAGAGTCTTCCCACTCCTGAGTGTTATGGCCTTCACTTGCTCTTTTGGGTTGATTTCTGAGTTGCTAGGAAGAGCTCCTCTCGGCCTCTCATACACATCTCTGTTAAGTTGATTCACTTGAGTGGTTAGGAGTGTGACTGATTGCTTTATTGATTGGACTTCAGTTTGTAGTGTCTTCATTGACTGAAGTTCTGCATATATTGCTCGGATTATTTTGCAATCATCCTCCCGTTGTGGCTCCTCCTTTTGTTGTGTATTGGTTTGCAACGGTTTGAATCCAGGAGGGTTCTACCTTGATTGATTTGCATTATTCCAGGTGAAGTTTGGATGATTTTTCCAGCCAGGGTTGTATGTGTTGTTGTATGCATCCATCCTACGAGAATTTCCAACAAAGTTAGTTTGTTCAGGCATGGAATTTAAAGCATATACATTACCTTGGCATTCAAAATCAGCATGTCCTCCTCCACATATTCCGCATACTGAAGCTACCACAGGGTTTGATTGTTGCTGAAAATTTGCAAATTGTTGCTGCAATGCTTCTAATTGTGCTTGTGTGGCTGTTGAAGAGTCCAGTTTGTAAATTCCAGCAGGCTTTTTGACTGATCTCTCCATCGGGTATGAATACATGTTGGCTGTCATCTCCTCTATCAGTTCATGAACCTCTTCTGGAGTCTTTTTGTTGATTGATCCACCTGCTGCAGCATCTATCATACTTCTGGTGTTGATGTTCAGCCCATTGTAGAAGGTTTCAATCTGGCTCCAGAGTTCTATCTTGTGATTTGGGCATCTTTTGAGCAGTCCATTGAATCTCTCCCATGCCTCTGAAAGATGCTCTTCTGGTTCCTGCAAGAATTGAAAGATTTCATTCCTTAATTTGATGGTCTTTGCTGGTGGAAAATACTTACCTAAGAATTTTTTCTGCAGATCCTCCCAAGTGGCTATAGAACCAGCTGGTAATGTGTTCAGCCATGTTTTAGCTCTTCCTCCCAAAGTGAACTTAAAAAGCCTCAGTCTAGCTGCATCATCTAACACACCATTGTATTTAAAAGTAGCACATAAATCCAAGAATCTCTCAAGGTGGTCATTAGGATCTTCATTAGCCAACCCACTAAACAGATAATGAGTTTGCAACATAAGAAGAAGCTGAGGTTTAAAATTAAAATTATTAGCTTGAACAGATGGAGTGATGATACTTGTCCAGTTTGTATTTGGGCTTTGATTGACAAAATCCTCCATTGTTCTTCTTGGTCTTAGTTCTTGTTCATCAAGAGTGCCTTCTATATGCTCCATATCTTCTTGAAACTTGGGATTGCTTTGGTTCTGCTTTTCCTTCAGCTTTTGCCTTAAAGTCCTTTCAGGTTCTAAATCAATCTCTTGGGCTGGTGTCCCTCGAGATCTAGTCATAAACCTCCTGCAAAATAAAAAAAACAAAAACTCAAATCTCTAAATTTTTAAACTTAGTGCAATTACTACTAGAAACTTTGGTCCCCGGCAACGGCGCCAAAAACTTGATGCGATTCTAGATAATCACTAGCAAGAGGACTAATCAAAGTAATATAGACTTTTAAGCAAGTCCGAATTTCGTCCCACAAGGACCAAGCCAGCAGTTAATTGCTTTGTGAATAAAAATCTAAAGTTTGAGGAATCTGGTTTTGAAACAGAGTTTTAAACTAAACCAGCACTGAAAACAGTTAGAGAAAAGCTTTTGAGGAAATTTAATGATGAGAGAAGACGTTGGGAATCCAATTCCCTCCCTAGACACTTTCTGAGATTGAATATGAAAAGAGTTTTGGAAATCAGTTTCTGACGAGCTTATAAAACTATGGCTACAATCCGCATCGGCATCACCTTTTTCTATCTCCTAGAGCAAACTAACCGGTATAATCTACTCTACTTGACAGCATAAACATGAAGCTCATATGTCATAAGCAGATCAACTAATCCAACAGGGTATTACTTTAAGGTCGAGGATTAACCCAAGGATTAGTGATCTACCTAGTGCATAAACTCAAAAAGACTGTAAACTCCTATCAGCATATCTCACCTTAAGCCCAGCGTCACCTTATAATCAGTACATAGCTAAACAGCAAGTATGAATCAAGAAATTACAGCAATAAAAACTCATTCACGCACCAAACTGAAAACCAATTAAATTATAAGTATCAATCTCATTACATGCCTAGGGAGTCATGGACTCCCAACTAAAAATGACTACTCCATGCTAGAATTGAAAGCACACAAAAAGGTTTGTACAACAGCCATGAATTAAGAAAGAATAAGTAAAGAAAACTCCCTTGGGAAGAATTCCCTTAACCCCTCTTGCTCCTTGGCTGGATGCTCCACCTCTCTTCCTCAAAGTGACTAGAGTTCGTGTGAACTCCCTCTGGAACTTCTCCTCTCTCTCTCAACTAAACTAAAAAGAAAAACTGAATACAAAATTGAATGTAAAGTACAGAAACTCGAACTGAAAACTGGATGCCTTGAGCTCTGCCTCGGACCCCTTTTTATACTTGAAACTCTGTCTAGGACTTGTAATTTTAGCTTCTGTCCAGGGGTGTGAATTATGACTTTCCGACCTCAGAATTGGATGAAATTACATCAGTACTTTCCTTCCGTAGTCCTTTCCATGCTCACTAAGTTTGAATCCATTCTGAGTTGGGAAGATCGAGATGTGAGGTGAGGAAGTTGCCTGATTTCAGCTGCAATTTCTGCTTTGGGTCCACCACTTTGGAGATGTGCAACTTGAGAATCCTGGCTTGGATTGAACTGATTTTTCGTGACAAGATCCTCTTTAGTACCAGGAAGCTTCGTTCCAAGTTTGGCGTCAATTGGAATTGTGAAACTCCTTCTCTGGTCTTCACAAAACTCGGATTTATCTCCTTCCATTGGCAGCAGATTCCTTAAACTCTTCGTGGGCACCTTCCTTAGACGTTTGAGACTCCTTCTCCCAAGTTTGGATTTGATTTGATTGCAGGTTCCCGAGATTTTCGTATTCTCAGCAACTGAGTCATCGGCTCGGCCGCGCCGAATGTTAGCGCGGTAGCGCCACTTTACCCAATATCCGTCTAAGTTAGGAAACCACTTGGCGCGGTCGCGCCGAATAATTCTGTAGAGGTGGCACGGTCGCGCCTGTCCTTAGACATTTGCTTGGTCCCAGAACGGCAAATTTTCTTTATGCTTTTAGCTCCCTTTGGCGCGGTAGCGCCCTCCATTGGCGCGGTCGCTCCAATTCACTTTCCCCAACCGTTGGCTTTCATGACCGTTGGGTCGTTGGAATTTTTGAACATTAAATACAATTTTCGCGGATTTGTTTGGCGCGGTCGCGCCGTTCTTCTTTTTGGCCTCTTTTTCTTATTTTTCTTCTGTTTTTGCTCCAAAACTTGATGCGATTCTAGCTAATCACTAGCAAGAGGACTAATCAAAGAAATATAGACTTTTAAGCAAGTCCGAATATCGTCCCACAAGGACCAAGCCAGCAGTTAATTGCTTTGTGAATAAAAATCTAAATTTTGAGGAATCTGGTTTTGAAACAGAGTTTTAAACTAAACCAACACTGAAAACAGTTAGAGAAAAGCTTTTGAGGAAATTTAATGATGACAGAAGACGTTGGGAATCCAATTCCCTCCCTAGACACTTGCTGAGATTGAATATGAAAAGAGTTTTGGAAATCAGTTTCTGACGAGCTTATAAAACTATGGCTACATTCTGCATCGGCATCACCTTTTTCTATCTCCTAGAGCAAACTAACCGGTATAATCTACACTACTTGACAGCATAAACATGAAGCTCATATGTCATAAGCAGATCAACTAATCCAACAGGGTATTACTTTAAGGTCGAGGATTAACCCAAGGATTAGTGATGTACCTAGTGCATAAACTCAAAAAGACTGTAAACTCCTATCAGCATATCTCACCTTAAGCCCAGTGTCACCTTATAACCAGTACATAGCTAAACAGCAAGTATGAATCAAGAAATTACAGCAATGAAAACTCATTCATGCACCAAAGTGAAAACCAATTAAATTATAAGTATCAATCTCATTACAGCAAGTGCACTAGGTCAGCAAGTAATATAGGACTTGAGAGTCCAGATATCGATCCCACAGGGACCTTTGATGAGAGCCTAATATAAGCAAAAATTTTCCTATTGATTGAGGTGAAGAAAAGTTGGATTTTTGTGTTGAGAACTGAAAAGAAAAACAGAATTTAATTTCTGGAAGAATTAATAGAGATGAGATGTTGGGGAAAAATGTCAATCCCTCCTAGTTGTAAATATGCAGAATTCTGATTTTACGATTCAAGTACCCTTTACCTTAACTTAGCTTTCGAAAACCTGGTTACCCATATACAGGAAATAACTTTCACTCATTCTTTGAACTCCTTCTCAACCGGAACATTCAAATCCTTAGTGCATAAATATAAAAGCCTAAAGATTTTACTCTCTCTTATTCAGAACAAGAGTTAAAGAAGCCACATCACCTCTCACTAGTCTCCTTCGAAACCGGAACAATCTAGTTTAAAAGCGAGTAGTTTTTAGAAAACAAAGAATCATATAACTGACCCAAATCTTTTACTGGAATCTAACTTCTCATCCGTACCTCATTAGACTTCAGATATAAATCTGGATTAGCAACATGCAATGAATTCAGATTCTAAAACAAAGGCAGAGTACTTTATTGCTGTAAATTTCAGAATTCAAACATAATACAAACTAGGAGTTAATGACTTTCCCCAACAAAAAGAGACTACTCCATACTTATAAAATAAACACACAAAGAGAATTTAAGTACAGCCATGAGCATGAATAAAGAAAAGAAGTAAAGAAAACCCCCTCTTGAGGACTGCCCTTAGCCTCCTCTCCTGCCTTGGCTACAATCTCTTCTCTCTCTCTCTTTCTCAACTCAATACTAACTAACAAAACACGGAGTTAAAATAAATACAATAATTAGAACTCTCAAAAACTGGATTTACACTACCAAAACTCGATCCCCTGCTCTTTGCCTCGGACCTCCTTATATACTTGTTCGTCTGCCCATGCCATGTAAATTGCTCTCTGTCCAGGGGTATGAAGTACCCATTCCCAACCTCAGAATTGGATGAAATTACAAAAAGACCTTCCTTTTGAAGTCCTTTCCATGCTCACGAAGTTTGAATTAATTCTGAGTTGGGAAACTCGAGATATGAGGGAAGGAAGTTGCCTGATTTCTGCTGCCAACTTCTGCACGGGTCCACCACTTTGGAGATGTGTAACTCGAGAATCCTGGCTTGGATTGACCTGAAATTTCGTAAAACGATCCTCTGTAGTACCTGGAAGCTTCGTTCCAAGTTTGGCTTCAATTGGAATTGTTAAATTCCTTCTCTGATCTTCACAAAATTCGGATTTATCTCCTTCCGTTGGCAGCAAATTCCTGTTTTGAATTAACTTCTTCTTTTGGACCATTCAATGCATCTGGACTTTAATTAATTTACCTTAAAATCTTCGTGGGAACCTTTCCTTAGACGTCTGAGACTCCATCTCCCAATTTTGGATTTGATTTGATTGCAGGTTCCCGAGATTTTTGTATTTTCTGCTGTTGAGTCATTGGCGTGGCCGCGCCGAATTTTGGCGCGGTCGCGCCACTGAACCCGATATCCGTCTAAGTTTGGAAACCACTTGGCGTGGTCGCGCCGAACATTGCTGCGATATGGCGCGGTCGCGCCAGTCCTTAGGAATTTACTTGGTCCCCGGATGGCATCTTCTCTTTCTGCTTTTTGCTCCCTTTGGCGCGGTAGCGCCCTCTTGTGGCCCGGTGGCGCTTCCTGTGGCGCGGTCGCACCCATTCGCATTCCCCAACCTTTGTCTTTCATGACCGTTAGGTCGTTGGACATTTTTGCACATTAATTTGAATTTTCGTGGATTTGTTTGGCGCGGTCGCGCCAGAATCTGCGCGGTCGCGCCGTTCTTCTTTTTGGCCTCTTTTGCTCATTTTTCCTCCGTTTTAGCTCCAAATCCCATTTTTCTTCTTCTACCGGGTACCTGAGACATAAAACATGTATTTACGTTATATTTGTCACTTTTAAGCTCATAATCAACTCAAATTAGGAATTTATGATCAATAATTCATGCCTATATAAGTGTCTTTTGGACACTTATCACAACCCCAAACTTAAACCTTTGCTCGTCCTCGAGCAAAACTCTAAAACAAATTCCAGATAAATCTATAAAGACTTAAAAAAATTAAGTGATCCCCCCTACTTGAGTTTCGAAACAGATGATTCACTCCTTTCCTAATGATGGTTCTTCTTGCTTAGTCAAAACAGATTTCGAATTTTCTTCAAATTTTTCAAAGATGAACATGCCCATACAAGTGAGAAGTCTCAATTCAACTCCATAAGCTAACCATCAGTCCACTCTCCACTAACCTGAAGGAATTCTCAATTCTGATCAATAGGTCTTTATGGGTTGTAATGAGGCATGGGTAATGGGTTTGATGAAGATTTTTGGTTTTTCTTTTGGGTTTTTTTCTCCTCCTCATATCCATTTTCCATTTTCCTGAGCATGAATTGAATTTGTGACTATTCCTCCAAGCTCTTCTACCCCAAACTTATTCTTTTGCAGTGATCCCTCATTTTTTCTTTTTCCCTCATTTTCTTTTCTTCTTCTTCCCATGTATCTTTTTCTTTGGGTTTTGTCCAGAGTCTAGCTTACCTTGCCGGTTGACTCAGCGACTCTAAGCTTGTTGAGGCTCGAGTCCCGGTGCACACACAAGGTGGCATTTCTCCTACTCAGCCCAGAACTCTCTTTTTTCTCTCTCTTGCTTCTTCTTCCCCTTTACAAAGAAATATTTCTGTACCCTTCATCCATCCCTCCTTATAACTTCAAAATCTTTATCCTTGCTCATTCAAACAGAACACTTCAATAATTTGGAGAATCATGGGTAAGGAAGAAACAAGTTTATTTATCACTAAGGCTGGTTCATGTAGCATGGGACATTGAAACAAAACAGGGATCTTTTCGGCTCAAAGGTTTTGACAAAAGGTGATGCAACTTGTGCATTAAAATGGGTGGCTTTGACAAAAGGCTCAAAATATTTTTAAACAGGTGCCTAAATCACCTCAAAATTTTTGAAAACCTTTCTCTGTTTCGCCTCAAGTTTTCCTCAGGTTAGTTCTAGTGGTTGAAATCAACTTGCTCACATGTACTTTGTTTTCAAAAACTGTTTTTTAAAGAAAAATTCTTATCCAATCAAGACTAAGCATCTGAACTAATATATTTTTCAGAAGGTGAATCATGCTATTCATATGATCAGGGGTTTTCACTGGTATTTTTCAAAATCTCTAATGGACTTTTCTGGTGAATTTTTGAAAAAAAAAACAGAGTTTTCAGATCCATGCACGAAAAGTATCCCACCCCAAACTTAAAATTTTTCAAATCCCCATAAATTTGCATGAAGAGTATCCCACCTCAAACTTAAAAACATGCTTTGTCCTCAAAGCAGCAATAAACATAGGGGTGATAGAGATACTTCCCTGACCTTCTGGGTGGATTGAGGTTGGATGGATCTCTCTCTGTGGCTCTTGCATTCTGCTCACATGGGTTAGTGATAAAAATTTGCATGATTATGAGCAATTGAAAATAAAAATTGACTAAACTTGTATCTCAGGCATAAAATGTATGTTAAGAAGAATACCTGCAATGGAGGTTATGTTGCAGCACCTCTGTAGTGGCCAAAGCTCATTACACCAAGTGGCGCGGTCGCGCCAGAATGTGGCGCGGTCGCGCCGTTGAATCCCAGGAAATCTTTAGATTCTGAATGCAATTTTCAATATTTCCACTTTGGACATGTTTGTATCAGTGATAAGCAGATGCAGAGTCATTGTTTTCACATTTTCATTGGAGGAGTTATGAAAAGCATGCTTTGAGACAAATTTGAGAGAAAAAGCATAATTTCATTAATATGAATGGAGATTGAGTACATATTAATAAAATTGCACTGAATCTCACTCTCAGATAAAATCACACACAAAGCAAGCTCATACAAAATTTTTTAGAAAGAAAAAAAATATATATATAAAAGAACTAGCAAAAGCTAAAAGTTCCTATTCTTCTTCTTCATCATCTTCTTCTTCCTTTTTCCAGTTTTGAGTTCTTAATTTTTTTTTGTGTTTTTCTGGTTTTTTGAAAGTTATAAATTTTTAAACAAGTCCTAAATTTTTTTTAAAAAAAACTATCCTAACCTACTCAAAGAAAAAAAATTCCAGCAAATTCAAAAATTCCTACTCCTATTATTTACACTTCCTACTGATCCCTGTGATCTGATCCACCAGGATCGAATGGGAACTGGAACCATCCATGCTTGAGGGTGTTTTTTACTTTTGAATGTGTTACATGATGATTCAATCTTTTGAGTAAAGAGCTGATCACTCTTTCTCTTTGCTGGTTGGCTTTTAACTTGTTTTGCTTGTTTACTTTTAGCCAACTTTTCTTCACACTACCCAGACCAAATAAAATTTTAATTTCAACTTTTGTGGGTGGCTTATAGGGCTGGATAATGAAGAAATCAATGTCTAAGGAGAGGAAAGAATGTTCATTATCCTTGGTGTCCTCTATCCTAACTTCTTTATGCTCTTCAAGGGGTTTCTCTTCTTGTTCTACCCCATCCCCTTTTTTCTCTTTTTCATCTTCTTCTTTTTCCTCCATGATCTTCTCATCTTCTCCCTCCTGAGATTCCTGAAACTCACAACAACTCTCAGCTCTCTCCGTTGTATCTTCTTCTATGTGTTCTGCAATAACACATAAATTAAGACAAGAAGTGCTAGCTGTATACATCCATTCAGAATTAACTTGGTTCATACCTGATATGATAGTGGCCATCTGTCCTATTCGTAGTTCCAGATTTCTAATGGCAGCTTCTTGAGTGTCAAGCCTAGCTTCAGTTTGAGCATCTTGTTTTTCTTGATTTTGTAGAAACTTTAAAAATATATCCTCAAATCTGGCTCTTTGTGAATTATCAATGGTTTCTAAACTAGGTTGTTCATCAGGTGGATTTAACATAGTATCTTTTTGAGCAGAATAGTTATCCACCAGAGTGGTCAGCCTAGACCAGACTTCTTGAGGCTGAGGGGAATATGTATGATGATATGAAGAGTCACTAAACATAGGAGGGTGATCATACCTGAACCTGGACAATTGCCCATGTGGCAAATTGTCCAGCCAATCATTCTCAAAATATGAATTTACATTTTTCTTAGAGAAATAATTATCATGCTCTGCTTCATTGAAACTATTAGGTTCATTATCCACAAAAGAACATGATATATTAGAATCATACCTCCATGAATCATGATTAGAAGATGCATATGGTTGGGGAAATTCTGAATATGAGTTAGGATATGGACATATCTCATTATGCACATCTTTCCCCCTCTCATATGAGTGCTCTTTCCAGCTCCAGATTGGGTTCATCTAGTGGCTCACCACTAATTCTGACTTTCATGCATGAATCTGGTTTAACCTGAAAAGATAAAATAAAAAATTTTAATCTCAATCAACAAAATAAAATTCACTTAAACTTACTCTCAATGCAATGGTCCACGGCAACGGCGCCAAAAACTTGTTGGGTGTCTAGCAAGTGCACTAGGTCAGCAAGTAATATAGGACTTGAGAGTCCAGATATCGATCCCACAGGGACCTTTGATGAGAGCCTAATCTAAGCAAAAATTTTCCTATCGATTGAGGTGAAGAAAAGTTGGATTTTTGTATTGAGAACTGAAAAGAAAAACAGAATTTAATTTCTGGAAGAATTAATAGAGATGAGATGTTGGGAAAAATGTCAATCCCTCCTAGTTGTAAATATGCAGAATTCTGATTTTACGACTCAAGTACCCTTTACCTTGACTTAGCTTTTGAAAACCTGGTTACCCATATACAGGAAATAACTTTCACTCATTCTTTGAACTCCTTCTCAACCGGAACATTCAAATCCTGAGTGCATAAATATAAAAGCCTAAAGATTTTACTCTCTCTTATTCAGAACAAGAGTTAAAGAAGCCACATCACCTCTCACTAGTCTCCTTCGAAACCGGAACAATCTAGTTTAAAAGAGAGTTGTTTTCAGAAAACAAAGAATCATATAACTGACCCAAATCTTTTACTGGAATCTAACTTCTCATCCGTACCTCATTAGACTTCAGATATAAATCTAGATTAGCAACATGCAATGAATTCAGATTCTAAAACAAAGGCAGAGTACTTTATTGCTGTAAATTTCAGAATTCAAACATAATAAAAACTAGGAGTTCATGACTTTTCCCAACAAAAAGAGACTACTCCATACTTATAAAATAAACACACAAAGAGAATTCAAGTACAGCCATGAGCATGAATAAAGAAAAGAAGTAAAGAAAACCCCCTCTTGAGGACTGCCCTTAGCCTCCTCTCCTGCCTTGGCTACAATCTCTTCTCTCTCTCTCTTTCTCAACTCAATACTAACTAACAGAACACGGAGTTAAACTAAATACAATAATTAGAACTCTCAAAAACTGGATTTACACTACCAAAACTCGATCCCCTGCTCTTTGCCTCGGACCTCCTTATATACTTGTTTGTCTGCCCATGCCATGTAAATTGCTCTCTGTCCAGGGGTATGAAGTACCCATTCCCGACCTCAGATTTGGCTAAAATTACATAAAGACCTTCCTTTTGAAGTCCTTTCCATGCTCACGAAGTTTGAATTAATTCTGAGTTCGGAAACTCGAGATATGAGGGAAGGAAGTTTGCCTGATTTCTACTGCCAACTTTTGCACGTGTCCACCACTTTGAAGATGTGTAACTCGAGAATCCTGGCTTGGATTGACCTGAAATTTCGTGAAACGATCCTCTGTAGTACCTGGAAGCTTCGTTCCAAGTTTGGCTTCAATTGGAATTGTGAAATTCCTTCTCTGATCTTCACAAAATTCGGATTTATCTCCTTCCATTGGCAGCAGATTCCTGTTTTGAATTAACTTCTTCTTTTGGACCATTCAATGCATCTGGACTTTAATTAATTTACCTTAAAATCTTTGTGGGAACCTTTCCTTAGACGTCTGAGACTCCATCTCCCAAGTTTGGATTTGATCTGATTGCAGGTTCCCGAGATTTTCATATTTTCTGCTGTTGAATCATTGGCGCGGCCGCGCCGAATTTTGGCGCGGTCGCGCCACTGAACCCGATATCCGTCTAAGTTTGGAAACCACTTGGCGCGGTCGCGCCGAACATTGCTGCGATATGGCACGGTCGCGCCAGTCCTTAGGAATTTACTTGGTCCCCGAATGGCATCTTCTCTTTCTGCTTTTAGCTCCCTTTGGCGCGGTAGCGCCCTCTTGTGGCCCGGTGGTGCTTCCTGTGGCGCAGTCGCGCCCATTCACATTCCCCAACCTTTGTCTTTCATGACCGTTAGGTCGTTGGACATTTTTGCACATTAATTTGAATTTTCGTGGATTTGTTTGGCGCGTTCACGCCTGAATCAGCGCTGTCGTGTCGTTCTTCTTTTTGGCCTCTTTTGCTCATTTTTCCTCCATTTTAGCTCCAAATCCCATTTTTCTTTTTCTACCGGGTACCTGAGACATAAAACATGAATTTGAGTTATATTTGTCACCTTTAAGCTCATAATCAACTAAAATTAGGAATTTATGATCAATAATTCATGCCTATATAAGTGTCTTTTGGACACTTATCATGGCCTTCCCTTATGGCAACGCGGAGAGAAGGAAGCTGGACTTCGAGTCGTAATACTGCTTCGGTACCGTACACCAGTGAAGAGGGAGTTGATTGGGTCGGTGTTCTGAACGTTGTTCTATACGCCTAGAGAGCTTCACCGAGCTTCTCGTCCCAATTGTGTTTATGGCAGTTGATTATTTTCTTTAGGATTTTGCAAAGTGTTTTGTTGAATGCTTCTACAAGTCCGTTAGTCGTTGGGTTGTAGGCCGAGGACATCTTTTGCTGTATACGAAACTTTTCACAGGACCGATGCATGACTCGATTTCAGAAAGGAGTTCCGTTGTCCGTTACAATGTACCGAGGGACGACATACCGGTAAATGATTTGTGTCCAAATAAAGTCGACTACGATGACGGCCTTGACTTCTCAAAATTCTGCAGCTTCAGCCCACTTGGAGTAGTAATTGGTTGAGGCAAGAATGTATTGTCGATCGGCGCTTGATTTAGGAGTAATAGGACCAATTATGTCCATTCCCCATGCTTCAAACGGCCAGGATGCGACCATCGGGTGGAGCATCTCCGGTGGCTGATGGATATAGTCAGCATGGAGCTGACAGGCCTTGTAAGCTCACGCTAGCTCAATGGCGTCTCAGAGCATGGGCGACCAGTATTACCCAAGCCTTTTAACCTGCATGTGCAGTTTTGGACCGGCTTGATGCGCGCCACAGATTCCCGCATGGGTCTCCTTTAGCACTTGTCGTCCTTCTTTTTTGGATAGAGACCAGTGGAGTAATCCTTTGTATGACCTTCGGTATAGTACGTCGTTGACAAAGACGTACCTTGGAGCTGTCCGACAGATGTGGGCTCGTTCCCTCAAATCTGCCAAGAGCGTGACATGTTGAAGGAAGTTTGAGATTGGCTTGTGCCAATCTGTTTCTTCACTTTCGTGGATTGAAATGGGAAGGGATTCTTCCTCTTGTTCAATCTTTTCTTCCGCTTCCTCTTCATTGGGAAGAGGCACCAGAGGGACTACCCATCTTTCATAGATGATACTTGACTTGGCGGATTGTCAAGTTGTGCCAGGCTAGTTGCGATCCCACCTAGAGCTTCGGCAGGTTCGTTCCTGGTGCGTGGTATGTAGTGGAGTGAAGTTTGTGGGATTTGATAAGTGTCCAAAAGACACTTATTTATGCATGAATTATTGATCGTAAATTCCTAATTTGAGTTGCTTATGAGCATGAAAGTGACAAATATAACTCAAATACATGTTTTGTGTCTCAGGTACCCGATAAAAGAAGAAAATTTGAATTCTGAGGTAATATGAAGGAAAAAGGAGCAAAATCAAGCAAAAAAGGGAATGGCGCGACCGCGCCGGTAAAATGTTCAAAAATTCAAAGAAATCCTAAAAATTCCAAACGGCTAGTGAGGCTGAAAGGAGGACAGTTCGTGAATGTGAAATGGCGCGACCGTGCCCCACAAGGGCGCTACCGCGCCATGAAGATGGCGCTTCCTGTGGCGCTGCCGCGCTGCACTGTTTCCATACAAAGATGCCAAGTTCTATTTCGGGAAGTCGACAAAGAGTCTAAGGAGTGGCGCGACCACTCCAGTTCGATTGCATAAAGTGGCGCGACCGCGCCATGAAGAATCCTTCCTCTTGTGGAACCCGAAGGCCGTTTTCCGGACTTAGAAAAAATTCTGCTCCATTGGCGCGACCGCGCCAAAACAAGGAACAAATTGGCGCGACCGCGCCGCCGACTCAGCTTTTGTAATTTACGGAAATCACGGGATTCTGACTACCAATCAAGCCCAAACTTGGGAGAAGAAGTCCTAATTCTCTAAGGAAGGTATCCACGAAGATTTTATGGAGTATTGCTCGAGTCTAGGTGCATTGAATGATCAAGAAAAGAAGAAGTTCAATTCAAAAAAGGAAACTGCTGCCAGAAGGAAAAGAGAAAATCCGAGTTTTAAGAGAGCTATATCTGGAGTTCCCATATCCCAATTGAAGCCAAACTTGGAACGAAGATTCCTGGTGCTACTGAGGATCATATCACAAAAATTCAGGCCAATACAAGCCGGGCTTCTCAAGATTCATATCTCCAAAGTGGTGGACCCAATGCAGAAGTTGGCAGCAGAAATCAGGAAACTTCCTTCCCTCATATCTCGAGTCTCCCAACTCAGAATAGATTCAAACTTCGTGAGCATGTAAAGGACTTCAAAAGGAAGGTCTTGATGTAATTTCGTACAATTCTGAGGTCGAAAAGTCACAATTCACACCCTTGGACAGAGGCTGAAATTACAAGGCCTGGACAGAGTTTCAAGTATAAAAAGGGGTCCGAGGCAGAGCTCAAACCATCCAGTTTTTTATCGAGTTTTCATCCAGTTTCGAGTTTTAAATACAGTAGTTTAGGTTTTTATTGTTTTTAGTTAGTGTGGAGTTGAGAGAGAGAGATAGAGAGAAAGAAGGAAGAGATTTCAGTCAAGGAGGAGTTGAAGCTAAGGGCAGTGCTCAAAAGGGGGTTTCTTGTACTTTGTTTTCTTCTTGTTTTCATGGTTGTAATCAATTCCTCTTTCAGAGTTTGTTTTATTAGCATGGAGTAGTCTCTCTTTGTTGGGGAAGTCATGAACTCCTAGTTTATTATATGTTTGAATTCTGAATTTTATAGCAATAAAATATCCTGCTTTTGTTTTAGAAACTGAGTTCATTGCTTATTTCTGATCTGAATTGATATTTGAAGTTTAATGAGGTTCGAATAGAAAAGTTAAATTTCAGTAGAAAGTTGGGTTGGTCATATGATTCTTTGTTTTCTAAAACAACTCGCTTTTCTAACTAGTTGTTTCCGGATTGTGATGGAGACAAGTGGAAAAGTGATGTGACTTTTTATAACCCTTGTTCTGAATGAGAGAGTTGATATTTATGCACTTACGATTTGAATGTTTCCGGATTGTGATGGAGTTCAAAGAATGAGTGAAAGTTAACTTGTTTTTCTCACTAGTTGTTTCCGGATTGTGATGGAGACTAGTGGAAAGCAATTTGACTCTTTAAACACTTTTGTTCTGAATAAGAGTTGATCTTCAAGCTTTTATATTTATGCACCTAGGATCTGAATGTTTCCGGATTGTGATGGAGTTCAGAGATTAGGTGAAAGTTATTTCCTGTATATGGGTAACCAGATTTTTAAAAGCTAAGTCAAGGTAAGGGTATTTGAGCTATAAAATCAGAACTTTGCATGTTAACAACTAGGAGGGATTGACACTCTTCCCCAACATCTCATCTCTATTAGTTTTTTTAGTAGTTTAATTCTGTTTTGTTTTTCCTGTTCTCAAAACCAAAAATTCTTTTCCTCAATCAGTAGAAAAATCTTTGCTTAAACTGAGTTCTCATCAAGGTCTCTGTGGGATCGATATCTGGACTCTCGAGTCTATATTACTTGCTGACCTAGTGCACTTGCTAGACACCCAACAGGATTTTTGCCAAGAGGTTGCCAGTGTGCTCCCAGAATGGCACGAGTTCAATTTTCTTGACCTTGAACTCTCCCTTGATCTATTTGATCACGAGTGATGAGTCATCGTAGACTTCGATTTGGCGTATCTCCATTTCAACCTCCATGCCAAGGCCAAGGAGAAGTGCTTGATATTCTGCTACGTTGTTTGAGCAGTTTTGTGTAAGCACGAATGAGTACAGTAGCAGGTCATCTTTTGGCGAGACGAAGAGAACTCTTGCTCCGGCTCTGGTTCTCCTGGCGGCCCCGTTGAAGTACATTTTCCAAGGAGGAAGGATTTCAACAAGGAAAATTTCTTCGTCGGGGAACTCCTCTGTTAGCTCCCATTCGGGGGGTACTGGATGATCGACAAGAAAATTCGCCAAAGCCTGGCCTTTGATGGCCCTCTGTGGTACAAAATTTATTTCAAACTCAGAGAGGAGAAGTGCCCATTTCGCCAATCGACCAGAGAAGCTCTGCTGCGACATGATGTACTTGAGTGGGTCGGCGCGAGAGATTAAATTTTTTGAGTGCACTAGAAGATAGTGCCTTAGTTTTTGCACTACGAAGATGAGTGTTAGGCATGTCTTCTCGATAGGCGTGTAATTGAGTTCAGCGCCTACCAATGTCTGACCCAGGTAGTACAATGACCGCTCTTTGTTGTTCTCATCATTTTGAGCTGGCAGAGCTCCCATCGAATTTTCTTGAGCGGCGATGTAGAGCAATAACGGTTTGCCAACAATTGGAGCGACCAACACCGGGGGTTTTGTGAGATACCCTTTCATACTGTTAAAAGCATTTCAGCAGGCGTCGTCCCATTCAAAAGGCACATTCTTCTTCATTAACCGACTGAATGGTTGACATCGGTTGGCCAAGTTTGAGATGAAGCGTCGAATGTAGGCCAAATGATCCTGGAAGCTTTTGAGCTCCGAGATGTTTCTTGGCTCCGACATTTTTTGAATCGCATCGATCTTGGTTTGATCGATCTCGATCCCTCGGTGGTGTACAACGAACCCGAGGAATTTGTCGGAGGTGACACCAAAGGAGCATTTCAGCGGATTCATCTTAAGTTGGAACCACCGGAGTCGCCCGAACACAACTCTGAGGTCGAGGAGATGGTCAGCTCGCTTTTTTGTTTTGACCACCAGATCATCGACAGAACACTCGACTCGCTTGTGAAGGAAATTGTCGAAAATGTGCTCCATCTCTCTTTGGTATGTTGCGCCGGCGTTTTTTAGGCCAAAAGGCATGACTTTGTAGCAAAATATGCCTTTGGGCGTTCGAAATGCCGTCAGCTCCTCGTCCTCGGGTCCATACGAATTTGATTGTATCCTGAAGACCCGTTCATGAAGGAGAGCGCCTCGTGACCGGTTGTTGCGTCTACCATGAGTTCGGTGATCGGCAACGGTAAGTCATCTTTTGGGCAAGCCTTGTTCAGGTTGTAGAAATCAACACAGACCTGAATTTGGCCGCTCTTCTTTTTGACCGGCATGATTTGGCAATCCAGGGAGGATATTTGACTTCTCGGATGAAATTGACTGCGATGAGCTTGTCGACTTCCTTCTCGATCTCCTGGACGAGCTCGGGTCAGAAGCGCCTCTGTGTTTGCTTGACTGGCCAGACTGAGAGGTGAACCACGAGCTTATGTACGACTACTTTGGGGTCAAGGCCTGACATCTCGGTATAGTTCTAGGCAAACACGTCACGATACTCCTGGAGCAGCGAGATGTATTCAACTTCTTCTTCCTTTGCTAATGAGGCACTAAGGAAGGTTGGCCTTGGATCTTCTTATGTGCCCAGGTTGACCTTCTTTAACTCATCCACCATAGAGTGTCCTCCCTCTTCGAACGCAGCTGGAGCATCTTTTAGGGTGAACTCGTCATCGCCGGTGATTGAGATGTGGTTTACGGCCACAGATTCGCCGGTGAGCACTTGAGTTTGAGCAAGGGCAACTTTAGTGCATATGACCACTAGAGCTTTGTCTTTCTTTGGCGAGCTTTGGTCAATGGTCACTTGATGGACATCAACAGACCTCCTGGTGATTCGGATGAGCTTTCCCTTTTGGTAGCCGAGGTCGTGCCATCTAGGTGGAAGGCAACCTCCCTCACTCATCTTTTCTTGCGCTAGAGTGAGAACTGGGATGGCTACGAGCGGCACCTCGTGCAGTTGCTGCTTTGTAAAATTGCCTCCTACTTTAGCCAGTAACCGATACACGTTTGGATCAAAATCCTCGATTGTCCGGGTAGTTGGCAGCAGTTTTGGGCTAGGGCATTTCTTGACAATGCTTCACTCTTCTAGTTTAGGTAACGGCAAAGTAGCTCCACCTTTCAGATTTGTCGGTTCAGCCATACGACAAACAATGAGAGGGGCTTCCCCTTTCTTTGTTGCGACTACGCCACATACCTTAGCACAATCGTGTTGTTCTTTGGCGGCAGCGCCGATGCTTTTGGTGCAGTCGCTTGGCTGCTGTGAGGCGGTGGTTTAGGCTGCGTGGTTTTCTGCAGCTCATTTGGAGTTCGTTTGGGGAGGAGTCGGTTTTGATATTTTGGGCCTGGTTTGCCAAGACGACGCTCTGACTGTTGTCCGTGTTGTTAGGTAAAACTTGGCGTCAGCGAATGACACTTCTGCTTCGGTGAATGGACTTTCGTCAGCATACACCGTCTTCTACTCACCGTCCTTCCAGTACTTAAAGCACTGGTGCAGTGTGGACGAGACGATGTCGTTCGCATGGAGCCACAGTCGACCTAGGAGCAAGTTGTACGTTGTCTTGGAGCCGATGACTTGAAGGGGTGTATCAGCTACCATCTCTCTGATTTAGAGTTCGAGCTGGATCATCCCGAGTGTCCGTTGGCCTTCAAAGTTGAATCCCCGGATGAGCCGCGAGCTTGCAGAGAGGTCGCCGACAGAAATGCCGACTTCCTTCATCGTCCGGATCGGTAGGATGTTGACTGCAGAATTGCAATCGATGAGTATGCGCTTGACCAAGTGATCCTTGATATAGCCTGAGATGTACAACGGCTGATTATGGGTCTTTGCCCCCAGTTAAGCAACCTCTTCTTGGAAAGTGATGCATGGTGGGCAGGAGACTGTGAGGGACTCCTCTGGCTGTGACATTTGTCCAGATGAGGAGGCTTCCTCTGCTTTCTTGAACGGTGGAGTCAGACCGACCTTCGGCAGGTCGTTCTTCCTCATGAGCAGTTGCTCCAACTCAGCTTGGAGCTTTTCTGGTGTCTTGAGGACCTTAATTAGGGCCTGCCGAGATCAAATGGGCAGGTCCAAGTCGTTCTCGAGCTCGTTAAAGGGAGAGATTATCTTTAACGATGTCTCCAGGTCGTCGCACTCGACCACTGGCGCTTTCCCTTATCTTCTTTGCTGGTATGCACGGTAGGGGGTGCTGACGAGCAGGTGGCCACCATTGCTGGTGGTGGCGTGAGGAAGTCTTTGGGGAAGAACTTCGCCAGTGTGACGGGCCTTCTTTTCCTCTTGTTTGCTCCTTGAACATTTGTCCTTGGAGTTTTATTGCAGTGCTTCGCTGCTCTTTTCTTTAACCACTTCGCCTTGTTGGTGATTGTTTTCGATGTTTCGGCCTCTAGAATCGGCTTCTTCTGTCAAGTGACCAGGATCCACCCGTCCGCGTCTGCTTTAGCAGCTTCTCAGGGTGCCAGCGCCAAAGCCTTTTTCGCCGGAGATTTGTTGTAGAGGCTAGACATGGGGCGGTACTCCCTCCACATGCCTCGAGGCTTGTTGGATCTTAGTTTGGAGTCATATCCGGCCTTGACAGATAAGGAGTTTAATGATGAAATGTTCTCCATTCCGTAGATTATAATGCGACCTTGCGTCCCGAGCTCCAGAATTTTGTCCATTAGGACAAAACGCTTCTCGGTTGAATGACTAAGTGATGATACTTACAGAAGTTCGGCTCCTTTGATTTTGTCAAGTCGCCGGACCTTTTCACTTCTGGAAAAGCGGAGCCGGTTTGCTCCGAGCAATCGCTCGAACCTGACAGGGACATCGGCATCTGCGAAGGGATAAGTCTTTGACTGTTTCTCCTTCAATATTTGCCTCTGGAAGTTGGGCCCGACGGGTGGCCGCGGGGCATAATTCAACTTTTGTTTGCTCCTCACCTTGATCGGTGTGAAGCTTTCAGTGGCGTAGGAGCTTTTTGCCTTTTCTTTTGGTTCCATTGTAAAAACTTTCCCGTTCTTGAGAGGATCGGGAATCGGAGCGGCGAGGTCACTTTCTTGCACCATGACGACTTCCATGTCATGAGATTCGGTTGGAGCTCTTGAAAGTTGGCTGGTTTCTCTCTTTTAGGAAGTAGAGAAGACCCCACGACATGCCGCGTACGCACATTGATAAGTATTGATAAGTGTCTAAATGACACTATTTTAAGGCCTCAATTGGAATTGGAAATTATATTTTGGAGTCAATTATCATCATAAAATGAGGTAAATTTGAAGATTTTGGTGCATAAAGGTACAAGGTTGCAGGGACCGGCGCGACCGCACCAGTTGGAGGACAAAATATGGCACTACTGCACCACGTGAATGACGCGACCGCACCAAGATGGCGCCACAAGGGCTATGGAGTTTCCAAACATGACCAGACTCTTTCCATTAGAGTACTTAGAAGAAGTTCTGCCCGAGTGGCGCGACCGCGCCAAAATAAGACACTTTTACGCACGACCGAGTCAGTGACTCTGCACTGCAAAATTGCAAAAATCTCGGGATTCTGACAAGTAATCAAGATCAAACGTGGGATGTAGAGTCCTAAATGTATAAGGAAGGTTTCCATGAAGAGTCTAGAGGAAATTTATGGAAATCCAAACAGGTTTGAATCCTCAAAGAGATGAAGTTCTATTCCTGATTAGGAGACTGCTATAAAAGGAAATTATAGTCCAAGATTGAATAGGCCATATCTGGAGATTCCGACTTCCAATTGAATCCAAATTTGGACCACAAACCCCTGAGAGGATTTAGAATCATGTCACGAAAAATTGAGTCAATCCAAGTCGTGATTTTAGAGTTTTATATTTTCAAAGTGGTGGGCCCAGTTCAGAAATTGGCAGCAGAATCAACCCAACTTCTGAGCATCATATTTCAAGTTTCCTAGCTCATATTGAACTCAAATTTTGTACACAAGGAAAGGACCATGTAAGGAAGCTTCGTGTGTAATTTCATTCAATTTTGAGGTCGGGAAGGTACATTTTATACCCCTGGACAGAGACCAAATTATAGGGCCTGGACAGAATTTCAACTATAAATAGGGGTCCGAGGAAGAGTGTAAAGCATCCAGTTTTTAGTTCAATTTCCAGCTTTGTTCTTTAGTTTAGAGAGAAGAGAAGGTCCAGAGGAAGTCTTACACGACCTCTGGGTGCTTTGGGGAAGAAATGTGGAGATTTCAGCCAAGGAGCAAGGGTGACCAGGAGCAGTCCTCCACAGGGAGTTTCTGTGCTTAGTTATTTTTATTCTTTTATGGTTGTTATTAAAACCTTGATTTGTGTTTATATTTCTAGTATGGAGTAGTCGTCTGTAGTTGGGAGTCCATGACTCCCTAGGCATGTAATGAGATTGATACATTATGTTTTATTTGGTTTCAATTTGGTGCATGAATGAGTATTCCTTAGTTGTTTATTCTTGATTCATACTTGCTGTCCTGCGATGTACTGGCTATAAGGTGAAGATAGACTTAAGGTAAGATATGTTGATAGGATGTACATGATCTTTTTGAGTTCATACACTAGGCAGATCAACTAATCTTAGGGTTAATCCTTGACCTTAAAATAATACCTTGTTGGATTGGATTGATTTACCTATGACACAAGACCTGATTCCCGACCATAGGTAGGGTCAATGAGCTTCATGTTTAAGCTATCAAGTAGAGTCGATTATGCCGGCTAGTTGACTCTAGGAGATAGAAGGTGATGCCGATGTGGAATGTAGCCATGGTTTTATAAGCTCGTCAGAAATTGATTTCCAAAACTTAACTTCTATTCAATCTCATAATTGCCTAGGGAAGGAATTGGATTCCCAACGTCTCTTCCATATTGATTTTATCAAAAGCCCTCTCTTGATCTCTATAGGGTTAGGTAGAGTAGTTTATTTTCTATTTTTGTAACTCCTTTCTAATCATTTAGCAAACTTTGGTTTTTAAACTAGAAAAGTAATTATCTTTTAGCTTAGTCCTTGTGGGACGATATTCGGACATACATAAGTCTATATAACATTGATTAGTCCTCTTGCTAGTGATTAGCTGGGATTGCATCACACATGTCGACCTCAACTTTGAGAGATAGATTAGAGCTCTTTTTGCAGTTGAGGATGAGATTCCTCCACCGATTGATGTAGTCTATGACTTTTTCGCCTTTCTTCTGTCGAAGATTGGCCATCTCGGCTAACGTTACGATGCATCGGGTACTGTAGAACTGGCTGAGGAACTCATTTTCAAGTTGCTCCCAGCTGTCCATTGATTCTTGTTGCAGGTCAATGTACCAGTCGGAGGCGTTTCCCTTCAGTGAACGACCGAACTGCTTGACTAGCAGGTCGTCGTTGGTACCTGCGTTGTTAAAGGTTTCGATGAACTTGGGCGACGTGCTGCTTTGGATGCCCGTAGCCATTGAATTGTTGAAATTTGGGCAGATGGTACCCGAATGGCATCGGGAGGTTTTGAATCTGCAGGGTGTAAGGTCTCCGATAGGAGACCGATTTTCTCTCGCCAGAGCTGTTTCTGATGGCGCGGTTGATCATGTCATTCACCGCGTCAAGTGTGAAGGAGGCCGGCTCCTCCTCTTCCCGCAATGTTCGAATAGTCGTCGGGACCATCGACTGCTCTTTTTGAGAAGGCTCCTCTCGGCAGGGATCAGCCGAAGCACTGGTTGTTGCCCAGTTTCGGTCGACTTCTTGAGATATGTCACTGACGTTGGTCGTGAAAGCATCCAATCGCTCCATCATCTGCCCGATCTGGATGTCACGGGCCATGATTTGAGCATCCTTGGTGCGGATCCTCTCATCTTGTTCTTTTAGTGCAGGTTGCATTTCTGCAAGCTGCTCTTCGACCGTTTTGGCCGAGGTTGCCATGGCAGCAACTTTGATCGTGGGAGTGGAAGGAGATGCTCCCGTCGCGAACAAGAGTGGGGACATTTTTACCGGCGATCCTGTTGGTGAGGAAGACACTGGTGTAATTTGGCGCGCCGAGGCCGCAGTAGGTGATCGATTTGGAGAGTCGACCACCGGGATTTGTTGGCGAGTTGTTGCCTTGATAGGAGACCAGCTCGATGGAGTGGCCGTCGGTGTACCCTGGCGAGAGTTAATTGGCGACCGGGCCAGAGGTTTGGCTGCTAGCGTCAGTCGATGAGGTGATTGAGCTGCGAAGGTGAGCGCAACCAAGAGTTCTTTGGAAACAGTCACCATGGGCGACTGGCCTGTTTTTGTTCTGGGTGAAGCCAGAACTGGCGCTAGGTCCCTCCTCACGGAGGAGAAAGGAGTTGAGTGATGCTCGTAACGCTGGATCAGAGCAGGCACGAAGGGGACCTTTTGCGATGATGGCGACTGGGTCAGACTGGCCACCGGGCTGCGTTGCCTGTGGTGTAGTGGTAATAGTCAGGTAGGTCGGCTTAGTTGCTGTCGGGATTAACCTAACTGGGGCTGCTGCGACTGGTTTGGCAGGGGTTGCGGCAGCCTAAGGCTGGAACACCGCGCTCGGGCAGCGTGCATCCTTCATGAAGAGAGCCTGTCCTGCGGACGAACTCTTAGCCAACGCCCTTGTCATGGGGCGTGTAGCAGGTGGTGGAGAGGTCGGAGCACGAATGTTGGCCGTAGAGCCGGCCGTTGAACCACGAAATTCGGTTGTTGTGGTCGAGCTTACGCCCGCGGCTGGGCGCGTGTGGGCAGAACTCGAACTGGCAATTGATTTGCCAGTGTTGTTATTGTTGGTGCCGTTGTTGTTGTTATTGTTGTGGCTGGCCATTGGATTGGAATTTGGGATTTTTATTTTCGGAGGAAGAGATGACAGGTAAGAGATGTCCCACCGGGCGTGCCAAATATGTTTCGGCGAAAAACCTCCGGTCTGCAAAAAGGCGCAACCGATTGATTAATTCAACTAAAATATAGAGAAATTTACAATTTGGGTTTGGGAATTTGGGAAATTTTGCGGGTGCGATCTCCTAGCTTTCCTCTGATTCGATCTCCGATATGGTTGGCGGTGAAGTCACTGTCTTTTTCAATTCGACGATGAACTTCGAGTCTCCGAGCGAGTGTGCACGAACGATGACGGGTATAGTCGGCCGAACAGAAGTGTTTGTGTTCTGTGTATATGGCGTATTGACGTCACCGATGAACGTGTAGAGCTTCTTCGGTGGACTCTGTGTGTTCCGACGAACTTGAGAATTTGTGATCTTCGGGCTCAAGAGAGTTTATGAGTCGAGTGACTTTCAGTGAAAAGATCTCTTTAAACCTCTGGGTGTCCAACCCTTTGGGCGTTCAGTCTCTGGCTATTTGTAGCCAGTGCTGGATTTGTTTGTTGGAGCTCGATCCTCAAAAAGAGGATCTCACTTGATTTTTTCTTGTCTCCGTTGGAGTGAGAGGAGAATGGGGGAGCTCCCTATTTTTCCTCCCTCGATCCGTAAGAGGACGTAGAACTTTCCTTTTTCCTTCTTATGATTGAGGGATCGACCAGACTTGGTTGATCTGGAATTTCTTTCTAACGTGGGTTTGCCTTTTGAGCCAGCTGCCGAGTGGCTTAAAAAGCCTGGTGTGGCTTTGGTTTTGGCTGGCTGCCAGTTGATTTGAGAAATCAATTTGGGTGGACCTCGGACCCGTAGGTGGACTGTTTTGATGAAATTGGTGGGCGGACAGTTGAAGAGTCCACAGTGTACACGAAATAAGATTTTGGATGGTTTATTTTGTGTGTGTGTGTGTGTGTGTGTAGGACAGGTTAAATCTGACTTAATTTAATTTGTAATCTCTATTGTAGGTGTCAAAATTCGACACGGTCCATTTGCAATAAACCCATTCGATGATCCACCCAATAAGCCATCTGGAGACCTACTTTGTATCCACAGTGGATTCTTCTACGGTCTGCCCATCAAGTCCATCAAGCAGCCCATCTGTGGGCCCGACACTCAGCCACGCCAAGTCCTCAAGTCACTTGGCAGTCAGCCAAGTTTGAAGCCACTCCTCAAGTCGCTTAGCAGCCAGAGCCAAGATGGAAGCCACGTCAGAGAAACATCGACCTAGTCTGGTCGAACCCCCAACTGCAGGAGAAGAAAAATGGAAAGCGATCCCTCCTCTTGAGGAACGAGAGCGGAAAAACAAGGAGCTTTCAAGTCTTTCTCCCACCCCAACAGAAGCAGAAAAAGTTGATCAAGATCCTCTTTCTAAGGAGCTCCATCAAACAAGCGAGCCACATCAACTATAAATAGCCAGAAACTCCAACCAGAGGAGGAGGTCTGAAATTGTCTTCACTCCAGAGAGTACTATCGAGCTGGAAGTTCACGCTACCTTCAGACCGTCGAAGTTCACACGGTTTACTGGAACACTGCACACATTCACTGGAAATGTCACAAGCTGCAATACACGGGACCCGTCCAGCTGACTACATTCGTCGTCGATCATGTACGCTCAACCGGAGGCTCAATGCTCGTCGTTGCTCACAGGAAGCAGCAACTTCACTAAATACAAAGATCGAATCATAGGAAAGCAAGGAGATCACAACCGCAAAATTTCCCAAATTTCAAACATCAAATTGTAATTTATCAGTAATTTCAGTCGATAAATTAATTGGTCACGCCGCTTCACGAACCAGTGAATTTTTGGTGAAACAAATTTGGCACGCCCGGTTGGACATCTCCTACCTCTCATCTCCTTCTCCGTAAAAACGTAAAAAAAAAAAAAAATCAAACTTTAGCCATGGTCAGTAATAACAACCACAACAATAACAACGTTGGCAAACCAATTGCCAATTCGAGCTCTGCCTACCCACGCCCTATCGTAGGTACAAGCTCGACCTCAACAACTGGAGTTCGCGGATCGACGGCTGGCCCTACGGCCAACATTCGCACTCCGACCTCTCCGCCACCACCTTTTTAGATCTTGGTGAGAAGTTTAAAGATTAAAAGAAAGGTTTTTTAAATATGTAAATGGGTTATTTTATTTGTAGATTATTAGTAGGGGGTTTTAAAATAAGAATTTAGTACTATGAAACTATGTAGCTGACATATATGAAATACCCTTCGAGCACAGGCTAAAAATTGGTTAAAAATTAGGGAGAGTTATAACTCATGAATCAATTATTGGCTAAATATTGAACTATGGACAAATATTGGCATAATATCGAGTCATGGATATGATGACAAAAATGCCCTCCACTGCCCTCCACTGGAACAGGGAACTTCTGGTTTTTTGTAGCCATTCTGTGTGGTTGTTGAGGGATTTTGCCTAGGGAAGGGGATCATGATCCCCTTTCTGTTCGTGAGGTTGAGGAAGAAGAGGGGAGGAGGGAGACCAGGAACTCCCTGTTGAGATCCCTTGAATGAGGATCGTGACCTCTTTCCAAAGATTTTATCTTCTCAGTTGAAGTGGATGACTGTATGCTGACTTGCGCTGATGTGGCGATGACTCATCGAGTCGTTGCTGACTAGACAGTGACTCACTGAGTTGATGTTGGTTGTAAGATGACTCATTATGTTGATAATGCGACGAGATGGGATCCTGGCGATGGGCTGCGTCGGATTACTTCGAGCATTGTTGAGGCCTGTCCACGAACTTTGTTTGCTAGGTCAATGGACTCCTATACTTGTTGAATTTGGGCCATGCACATTTTGGTGCATACAGATTGCCTCCTTCGAGACTTGTTCGTTCGGGAGGAATGAACAAGTTTCGAATGTGAAGATGAATGAACATAACGCATACACCCTTTTTTTTTTTTTTTTTTTTTGTTGATCCTCTTACTCTTTTAGGATCGTTTATATTTTGTGTACGTATTCCTATCCGTCCTCTTGCTTTTTTTTTTTAGGACAAGATATTTTTTACGTACACTTTGAAGATTTTTTTTTTTTTTTTTGTGCATATATGTATACATTTACGGATATAATGCATACCGATATATGGGAAGTGAAAGGCACCTGAATCGAAGTCCGCTTCGCGATGCCATGATCAAAACCGCATTGAGTCCGAACTTCGGTGTTATCGCGATCTCTCAGAGAATGGCTTTGGCGTCGAGGAATTTTTGCTTCTGTGGACTTGCTTCAAAGACAGAGAAGAGAGAGGCTGGCGCAGCAGGCTCCACACCGTGTGGTGGCGACTCAGCCGACGAACTTCGGCTTCAAAAAAAGTTAATTCGCTACCGAGGAAGATGGGAGGCGCCAGGCCCCCCCCTATATGTGGCCGACTCAAGAAATGAGCCCCCCCCGGCAAAGACTAATTTTTATGCAGAGGGGAAGGGTGTAGCCAGAGGGAAGGAGGCAGCCTTGGGGAGAAAAAAAAAAAGGAGGCAGCCCGCGGGCCCCCCTCCCAGGTGGCTGACTCAAAGAATGAAGCTCGCCTCAAAGAAAATTAATTTTTTATGCCAGGAGAGGAAGGGGAGGCTATGCCGTGGGTCCCGCCCCTACATGGTGCTGACTCACCCAAGAACTTCTGGCCATAAAAAAATTGATTTTTGTGCAGGAGGAAAGAAAGGAGAGCAGATCTTTGTGGGCCCCGCCATGTGGCCCGACTTCAGCCAATGACGAGCTCAGCCAGGCAGAATTGCTCTAGCAGGAGGAAGAAGAAGGGGAGGCATTGCGGGCCCCGCCCTAATTGGTCTGGGCGCCGACCTAGGGTTTTTTCCCAGGTCGTGCCTCCTCAATTAAGGGGTGTGGGCCTCGCCCTAATTCTCCTCCTTGTTAACTTTTGTCAATTAATTCCCAGAATAGAGGAACTCATTGACTTCCCTTAACTTCTCTTGTGAATCTGCTCTAAAAAATCCTCCTTTTCTTCTTGACTGTCTGCAACCTAGCTCTTTTTTGTCAGTACATGATTTGAGACTCTGTGGTTTGACGTTTTCAGTCAGTCTGTGCTCTATCTGCGACTGTGTTCTGGGAGACAGTCTTCGAACTGACTTGTTCTTGTCTGCGACTTTGGGAGGCTGCACGTGGTCGTCTGCTATCTTCTCTAATCCCTCTGACTTGTGTCAGAGTTCTCTGCGAATCCAATACAAAGGAACTGTAAAAAAAGTTTTTTTTTTTTCCGGGAGGCTCGGATTGAATTCGAGTCAGCCGGGTTTCCCACTCTCTTTTTTTTTTTATCTTCTCTCTTCCTTTTCCTTCCTCTTTTTCTCTCCTCTCATTTTCAACTCCTCCCTTAGTCTCTCATTCTCTCTCTCCTTTTTTTTCACGAGTTGTTCTCTCACTTCTTTTTTTTTTTTTTTTTGATCTTTCTTTTCTCTCTTTCTCGCTCTAAGTGTTTGTCAATTTGTCTGTTTGTGACAAATTGGCGTTTTTTGTAAAACGTTGTGAGTTTGTGTGGTGCCTGGCTCTGTCGCCCGGGTGCTGCAATCATTCGTCGCTAGCCGGGCTCTGTCGCCAGTGCTGAAATTTCTGTGGATTGATCCGGCTTGGTCGCCAGAGATACCGTGTCTGCTTAGCACACCTGTTTTGGATGCCGAGTGCAATTAGCAGTCTTGGTCGCATTAGGCCCATAGTTGATTGCTAATGCAAGGTTGCAGCTGGCAAGGGTTGCCGGTTGCGAGTTGTTGTTGAGGTCGCAGCTGGCAAGGGTCACCGGGTGCGAGTTGTGTTGACCTTTTCCTTTTTTTTTCTTACGACTGCTTCTTTTTGTCGTAGCTCCTTTTTTTTTTAGCGACGGCTTCTTTTTGTCGCAGACTTTTTTTGTTTAGCGACTGCATCTTTTTGTCGCTGCTTTTATTTTTTTATTTTTTCTTTTTTTTCCTGAAACGAGTCACGTACCTGGTATGTTGGCTGCGTCCGGCTCGGTCGCCGGGTGTTGCAGTTTTTGTTTTAAACTTGGCCGGCTCGGTCGCTGGAAGGTTAGACGTCTGTTTTGATCACCGAGTGCCGAGGCTTTGGTTCGGCTGAGCTCGGCCAGTTGCTAGGAGACTGACAAGAGGCTGACTTCTGTTGTGGCCACCGAGTGCCGAGGCTTGGTTCGGCTGAGCTCGGTTGGGTCGCTAGGGGGCAGAATTCCTGCGCTGGTGCACCTGGCTCGGTCGCCCGGGTCGCGGCGTCTTGAAGCTGCTGAGTGGTCAGCTCTGATTTGATCGTCAACCACTTCTTTTCTTTTCGCGGCGCTTCTTTTTTGTCGCTGCATTTTTTTTGTTCTTTTGCGACAGCTTCTTTTTGTCGCAGCCTTTTTCTTTCTCTTTTTTTTTTTTGAGAAGATGGATTGCGTACCTTGTTCTGTTGGCTGCGTCCGGCTCGGTCGCCGGCCGCAGGAGTATGTAGTACAGCACCCGACTCGGCCGTCGGGTAATGTCTCTGCACTCTTTTTCACGTCCGTTTTGGTGTTGGTCGCCTGTTTTGATCGCGGCCAACTGTTTGATTGGTCGCAATAAGTTGAGTTGTGCCTGGCCTGGTCGCCGGGTACTTTTGTTTCGCAACAACCTTTTCCTGTCCAACTCAGTCGTCAGGCACTAGGATCGGGTATGTGGCATCTAACTCTGTCGTTAGATGCTGAATTCTCTGTTTTGGTGCACCTAACTTATCGTCGAGCACTAGAGAACTCTGTTCTATTCGCCTCCGGTTTGGTGGCCGCGAGACTTTGGGATTGTTCTCAGTTTGGGTCGCCGAGAACAGTGTTGTTGTTTTGGTCGCACCCGACTCGGTTGTCGGATGCTTCCCCCCCTTTTTTGACTGCAGCCAGTTTTGTAGTTGGCTGCGAATTTGAAGATGTGCTCCACCTGGTTTGGCTATCGGGTGTAGCGACTTTGCTTTGATCGCACACAGCTCGACCGCTGAGTGCCGAATTCTTTTGATTCCGTCCAGCTCCGTTGCTGGGCGCCAGATTGGCTTCTCGAGCAGAAGAGAATCGGTAGACCCTTTCAGTTTTGCCCACTCTCTTTTTTTTGTTTCTTCGTTTTTTTTTTGACTGACGACTGGTTCTTTTTGTCGTCCCTTTGTTTTTCTTTGCTTGCGACTTCGATATTTTTTTTTTTTGTGTCACAAGTTTCTTTCTCCCATTTTTTTTTTGTGCGACGTTGCTTTTGGCCGCAGGAGATGCATTCTTTTTTTTTTTAAGGAGGAGTGATTGATGTACCTGTTTGTTTTGTCGCAGATGTCTACTGTCTCAGCTTCAGTTTCCCTCCTCGGTCTGACCTTCTCGGATATCTCTGTTCTATCCGACGGTGTTGCGCGACGCTGCCTGCGGGTTAGAGATTCAAACGGGCAAGAAAAGTCGATGTTGTTACCTCATGGCGAATCTGTTTTTGGAGGTCAGTCCGTGTCTGCGCCCACGCTCATGAATGTGCATGACTTGTGGAGTCATCCAGTGGTCGAGGACGACCGACTTTGTTACCTTCTGCGAAAAGCAGCCTTTCCTTCGCATCAGGCTGAGGGAAACGTTCTGTTGAGTCCTTCATCCGCCAGGCAGTGAACATTCGACCTCTTCGAAGCCTTTATCGGTAAGTCCTGATTTCTTTTCTCCTTCGCGTATATATATTTTTTTTCGTCTTTCCCCCTTCTCGAACTCTTAGCCTCTGTTTCTGCAGGGGTCCTTGAGGCGTCCTTCGGCGAGAACAAAGCTGAAGCTTCAGAAGGCAGCTTTGGGGTTGTGGAAGGACTTCGTCCAGACAGACCTTTTACCGGTCAGCGATCCGAGTTCACCCAAATTGGTCGAGGATACCCACGCTTTCCTTGAGAAGTTGATGGAGGTGGGTATTGACACCTCTATATTGGAGCATTGGGTTGAGGAGTTCGCATCCGGAGCTGCTCGACTTCAGCACCTGCGCTGTTCGTTGGAGGGGAAGCTCAGTCTAGAAGAACGCCAAGTTGCAGAGGCTGAACTTACTCAGGCTGAACAACACGTGGCCATCAGTCGTGACCAACTGTCCGCTAGTGTCGACCAGAATCGGGTGGCTCGAAAGGCTGCCGAAGAGGAGCAGAAGCGACTTCACGAACAGCTTGCTCTGGTTTCAGCTTGCCTTGACACTTTGGATGCACAACTTGCGACCGATAAGAGACAGTTTGATGTAAAAGATGAAGAGGCTGCCACTATTCGTCGGCGTTTGGCTGAGGTTCGAGCTCGGCCTACCTTCACCGAACAGGAAGGACAGGAGCTGGCTGACGCCCAAGCTGAAGTGATCCGTTTGAAGGGACAAATTGCCAGTTTCGAGCTTCCGCGACTTTGATGTCATCTCACTCTTTCTTTTCCTTTTGCATTTTTTTTGTTTGCCTCGTTTTTTTTTTTTTTGTGAGGCTCCTTCTCTTTCTTCTTTGTAGCCTCGCCTTTTGTTCTTGAAGCTTGAAAGAAAACTTTTTTTATGCTCGCATTTTTGTTTGCAAGACCTGACTTTGTTTCCATTCTGAATTTTTTTTGCAATGAGAAGTCCGTGCTCGTTTTTTTTTTTTTAAAGTTCTCTTCTTCCTCTCTTTTTTCTTTGCTGCCTTCTTCATGGGTAAAATCGTTTGAGAAATTTACCGTTGGTTATTGGCAGCTCCGACCCGTTTGCAGTGGCGAGCTTATAGGCGCCATTGGTATAGGCCTCCTGCACCACGTAAGGTCCTTCCCACTCTGGCACAAATTTGCCCCCGGTTTTGCTAGTAAAGAGCAACGACCGTCTTACTGCGAGCACGAGATCGCCTTTCTGAAATGACCTGAGTCGTACCTTTGTGTTGAAGGCTCTGGTCATGCGGGATTGATAGCACTCGAGACGTTGTTGTGCCTCGAGTCGTTGTTCATCGAGAGACTCAAGTTCTGCGAGTCTCAATTGGGCGCATTCCTCCGTCATCAGTCCTTCTCTTACAGCTATGCGTAAGGAAGGGAGTTGTATTTCGAGAGGGAGCACTGCTTCGGTGCCATAAACCAGCGAGTATGGAGTCGACTGGGTAGGCGTTCTGGCCGTCGTTCTGTATGCCCATAAAGCTTCGGGAAGCTTTTCGTCCCAGCTCCTTTTGTGGGCGCCGACCGTCTTCTTCAGAATTTTGCAGAGTGTCTTGTTGAAAGCCTCTGCGAGTCCATTGGCTACCGGGTTGTAAGCCGACGACATCCGCTGTTGTATGCAAAAATTTTCGCAGAAGCGGTCCATGACTCTGTTTCTGAAGGGTGTGCTGTTATCCGTCACGATATACCGTGGAACTCCATATCTGTATATGATTTGAGTTCGGATGAAGTCGGCGACGGTGGTGGCTTTGACCTCTCGGTAGCCTGCAGCTTCAGCCCATTTGGAGAAGTAGTCGGTGGCAGCCAAGATGTACTACCGTTCAGAGTCGGACTTAGGTGTGATAGGGCCGATGATGTCCATACCCCAAGCTTCGAATGGCCAGGAAGCGACCGTTGGGTGAAGCGGCACCGGTGGTTGATGTATGTAATCGGCATGGAGTTGGCACAGTTTGCAGGTTCGAGCCATTTCGATGGCGTCCCCGAGCATAGTTGGCCAGAATAGCCGAAGTCGTTTGACTTGTAGGTGGAGCTTCGGGCCAGCTTGACATGCGCGGCAGATCCCACCATGTGTTTCTTTTAGCACTTGCAGCCCCTCTTCTTTTGAAAGACAGCGAAGGAGCAGACCTACGACCTTCGGTTGAGTACGTCGTTGATGAAAACGTACCTAGGAGCTGTCCGGCGAATTTGGACTCGCTCTCGCAGGTCGACTGGAAGTGAGCTATGACGAAGGAAGTTGATGATAAGCTTGCGCCAGTCCTCGGTTTGATTTTGGCTAACCGAGATAGGAAGGGATTCTTCTATCTCTTCTGTTTGCTCTTCTATTTCTTCCTCGGCTGGTGGGGGGATGACCCATTGTTCGCAAATGGGGACTTGGTTTGGCCGTTCGTCGAAGTGTGCTAAACTGGCATCAATGCCGACTAATGCGTCGGCTGGCCCATTCTCGGAGCGAGGGACATAGTGCAGTGAAACTTCTGACATTTGGGCCAGAAGTTCACCAGCATAACTCCAGAGAGGTTCGAGCTCGAGTTTCTTTACTTCGAACTCTCCTGTCAATTGCTTGATGACCAAAGCCGAGTCGTCATAGATGTTTAACTGCGGCAGTTGCATCTCGACCGCTATACCGAAGTCCGAGGAGGCTGGCTTGGTACTCTACTTCATTGTTCGAGCAAATCGGGTGAGCACGAACGAATACGGCGATAGATCCTTCTTTGGAGAGACGAAAAGGACTCGGGCCAGCTCCATTTCTTCATCTTGGCGCCATCGAAATACATCTCCCAAGGTGGAAGCACTTCGACCAGGAATATTTCTTCGCCCGGGAATTCCTCAGTTAACTTCCATTCGGCCGGCACCGGGTGGTCGGCCAAGAAATTGGCCAATGCTTGGCCTTTAATCGCTCTTTGAGGAACGAAGTTGATCTCGAATTCTGATAAGAGCAGAGCCCACTTAGCCAGTCTACCGGAGAGGATTGGACGCGACATAATGTACTTCAACGGATCAGCTCGCGAAATGAGATTCGTTGATTGTGCCAGGAGGTAGTGTCGAAGCTTTTGAACTGCGAATATGAGAGCCAGACAGGTCTTCTCGATCGGTGTATAGTTGAGTTTGGCGCCCACCAATGTTCGGCTAAGGTAGTAGAGAGAACGTTCTTTGTTGTCCTCATCACATTGAGCCAAAAGAGCTCCCACCGACTTCTCCTGTTCTGCGATGTATAGCAGCAGTGGTTTGTCGACGATCGGAGCTACGAGCACCGGTGGCTTGGTGAGATACGCCTTTATGTTGTTAAAGTCGTTCCAGCAAGCGTCGTCCCACTCGAATGGTGTACCCTTCTTTAGCAGACGGCTGAAAGGCTGGCACCTCCCGGCAAGGTTCGATTTGAAGCGGCGGATGTACGCCAGGTGACCTTGGAAGCTTCTAAGCTCAGAGACGTTTCTGGGCTCCGGCTTCTTTTGAATGGCGGCAATTTTTGACTGGTCGATTTCGATTCCTCTGTGATGGACGATGAACCCCAAGAATTTGCCTGAGGTGACGCCGAAAGCACACTTCAACGGGTTCATTTTGAGCTGAAACCGTCGCAGTCGCTCGAACACTGCCCGGAGGTCGAGAAGATGGTCGGCTCTTTGCTTTGTTTTCACCACCAAATCGTCGACGTAGCATTCGACTCGTTTATGAAGGAAATCGTCGAAGATGTTCTTCATTGCTCGCTGGTATGTTGCACCGGCATTCTTGAGTCCGAACGGCATAACTTTGTAGCAGAAAATCCCTTTTGGAGTGCGAAATGCAGTGAGCTCCTCATCTTTTGGGTCCATCCGAATTTGATTGTAGCCGGAGGACCCGTCCATGAAAGATAGGGCTTCGTGACCTGTCGTCGCGTCGACCATAAGCTCGGTAATTGGCAGAGGGAAGTCGTCCTTCGGGCACGCCTTATTCAAGTCGCGAAAGTCGACGCAGACCCGAATTTGGCCAGTCTTTTTTTTGACTGGGATGATGTTTGCAATCCAAGACGGGTACTTCACCTCCCTGATGAAATTTGCCGCGATCAACTTGTCGACCTCCTTTTCGATTTCTGGCACAAGTTCTGGCCGGAACCGTCATTGCGATTGCTTCACTGGTCGAATAGAGGGATGAACAGCCAATTTGTGAACTGCTACTCGCGGATCGAGGTCGGGCATCTCTGTGTAGTTCCAGGCAAAGATGTCACGGTTTTCACGAAGCAACGCCATGTATTCGACTTCTTCTTCGGCCGTCAGAGAAGCACTGAGGAATGTCGGCCTCGGGCCTTCTATCGTGCCCAAGTCGACTTTCTTTAATTCGTCGACTGTCGACTGGCCTCCTTCTTCGACTTCGGCTGGAGCCTTCTTCAAGACGAATTCCTCATCTTCTTGTTCGTCGTCGGTGACAGAGGTGTGATTCACTGTGACTGAGTCGTAGGCACGAGCTCGAGCAATGGCTGCCTTCAATGTATAGATGACGACTGGACCGCTGTCTTTCTTTGGTCGACGTCGATTGATGGCGGCTTTTGTGTAAATGATCACCGGCTTTGGAGTATTTTGTTTCTCAGTTGGGATTTGGCCAACTGAGACTTGGTGCACATCTGCCGATGACTTTCTGGTTATCTTGACCGGCTTTGCTTGGGCTGTATAGATTTTGATTGGTTTTGGCCTCTCGTAGCCGAGGCCCAAGCGACCTTTGACTGATCGCGATGCCCTTCGTTCTTCAATTTCTCCTGCTCCGGGTGAAGACGGGTAAGGTCCTGAGGAGGCTTCTCGTGGATTTGATCCTTTGTGAGGTTGCCCCCGGCTCTTGCCATCAGTCGGTAAGCATTTGGGTCGAAACCTTCGTTCGAGCGTGTGGCTGGCAACTGCTCCTAACTCGGGAGTTGTTTCACGACACTTCGTTCCTCCAGTTTTGGCAGAGGAAGCGTAACCTTTTCTGGCAAAGGGGTCGGCTGAATTTTGTGGCAGGCGACCAAGGGAGCTTCTCTTTTCTTCCTTTGCGACTGTGGAATGTACCGCAAGATGGGTATGTTGCGCCGATTTTGTGTAGGCGCGACTGTGGCCGGTTTGTGGCCATGTACCGACGGGCTGTTGTGCGCCGGCTGCTTTGGAGATACGACCTGCGTCGTGATCTGTTTAGGAGATGCAACTTGCGTCGAAGTCTGTGATTTCGCGAGCTGCGACGACTGTTTGAGTTGCGCCAATTTTTGGGACGATGCAGCCCGTGTCGGAGTGCTTTGTGCGTTCGCTGCTTGGTTCGACCAAGGTGACAATTTAACTGTCGGTCTGGTCGTCAGGTAGAATTTGGCATCTGCGAACGATGCCTCCGCCTCTGTGAATGGACTTTTCGTCGGCATACAGCGTCTTACGCTCGCCGTTTTCCCAATACTTGAAGCATTGGTGCGGTGTGGATGGCACGACTGTTTGAATGGAGCCATGGCCGACCCGTAAGTGGTTGTAAGACGCCCCGGAATCGATGACTTGAAGAGGCGTATCGGCTCTTATGTCTCCGATGTGCAGCTTCAGGTTCGTCATGCCGAGTGTTCTTTGGCCCTTCTGGTTGAAACCTTGAATGAGGAGAGAACTAGGAGAGAGGTCGCCGGCGGGGAGACCAATGTTCTTCATCGTGCGAATAGGCAGAATATTGACTGCGGATCCACAGTCGATGAGGATACGGTTGATTTTGTAGTCTCTGATGTAGCCGGAGACGAACAACGGTCTGTTGTGATTCTTCGACCCCAATTGTGCGTCTTCCTCTCTGAATGTAATGCACGGTGGGCATGTGACGGCCAGTGCTTGTTCTGCTTTTGCAAATTGTGGTGGAGATAATGCATCTTCCTCCTCCTTTCTGTAAGGCGGAGTCAGCCCGACCTTTGGCAAGTCGTGCTTCCTCATGAGCAGCATCTCGAGCTCGGCTTTGAGTTCCTCTGGTTTGTCGAGGACTCAGATTAGGGCTTGTCTGGACCTGATGTCCAAATTGAGGTCATCTTCAATTTTATTGAGATGTGAGATTTGTTTGAGCGACATCTCTAGGTCGTCGCATTCGACGACTGGTCTTTTGCCCTTCTCTTTCATAGCTGTTTGCTCGGGAGGAGTTGTTGAGCAGGTCGCCACCATTGCAGGCGGCAAGAGGAACTCCTTGGGGAAGAACTCCGCCAATGTGACGGGTCTTCTTTTCTTTTTGCTTGCCCCCTGGACGTCAGTCCTGGGAGCTTTTCTTTGGCGTTTTGCGGCTCTTTTGTTTGGCCGCTTTGCTTTTATTTTGATGGTCGCCGGTGCCGGTTCGATTTCTCGAAGAGGCTTTTTTCTCCGTGTGACCAGGGTCCACCCCTCTGCATCGGCTGCAGCTTCTTCGCGGGGTGCCGGTTTTGGTGTGACCTTAGTCGGTGGTCGTTTGTTGTTGTTGTACGGACGGCTGGAGGAACCGGGCTTTGGTCGGTACTCCTTCTTTACGTCTCATTTCTGAGCTCGCCGGTTTGGCACGGTTTGGATGGAGATAGCATGTGAGGAGACTGTGTTTTCAGCTCCTTCGATTTCGATGCGTCCTTGGGCTGCCAGCTCCATGATACGGTCTTTCAAGACGAAGCATTTCTCCGTTGAGTGCCCAACCAGCCGGTGGTATTTGCAAAAATTTGGATCTTTGCTTTTGGATTGGTCGCCAGGTCTTTTTGATTTCTTGCAACCTCGGTAGTTGATTGTCAAGCGCTTGATCGAGCATGATGGGGGCGTCGGCGTCGGCAAAGGGATATGTCTTTGCCTGTCGTTCTTCCGAGTGTCGACTTCTTGAAGCCTCCCGTCAATTGTCGGGAGGTAAGTTTGCTTGACCTTGATTCCGACCTTGATCGGTTCGGCAAGGTTTTGTCGTGAAAGAGGATTTCGTTTTCTCTTTCGCCTCTCTTTTGGTGTGGCCGGCAGGGTGCCTTTCCCTTTTGGATGGATCGGGCGGAAGAGGATCCTTCTTCTCCTCGTTCTTCTATTAGGATCTCCATGTTGTGAGCTTCTATTGCGAGCTCTTGGAAATCGTTCGACGTCGTCGGGCTACGGATGTAGCGCAGAGTTCCCAATGCATTCCTCGAGAGCACATTTCGATCTCGGCTTCGAGGGAGAGGTTTGAGCTTTCTTTGCGGTTTAGGCTCAAATTTCTCCATCGGTTGATGTAGTCAACCACCTTCTCGCCCTTCTTCTGTTTGAGATTGGCGATTTCTACTAGAGTGACGGTACGCCGAGTGCTGTAGAAACGGCTGAGGAATTCCCGTTCTAGTTGCTCCCAGCTGTCGATGGACTCCTGGGGTAGCTCGATGTACCAGTCTAAGGCATTTCCCTTCAGTGACCGGCCGAACTGTTTTACCAACAGGTCGCCGTCGGTGCCGACGTTGTTGCAGGTTTCTATGAAATGAGCGACGTGTTGCTTTGGGTGCCCGTCGCCGTTGAATTGTTGAAATTTTGGAGGATGGTACCCGATCGGCATAGGAATATTTTGAATCCTTTGTGTGTACGGCCTCCGGTAGACGACTGATTTGTTGTCGCCTGAGCTATTTCGCCTTCTTGCGCGGTTGATCAGCTCGTTGACCGCTGCGTCGATCGTGAGGGTAGTCGGATCCGCTTCAGTTCGGCTTCGCGGGTGACGACCGGTGCGACGGGCGGCGGCTTCGTCGTCCCGAGGAAGGATCCTCTTGGATTGGTCGGCGCGAAGTACTAGTGGTCGGTGGTTTCGACCGGCTTCTTGAGAAACAAATACCGAATTGTTCGCCGCCATGCTCATTTCAAATCTTTCAAGCATTCTTGTGATTTGAAGGTCGCTGGCTTCAATTTGCGCATCTTTGATGCGCAACTGCTCGCTTCTCGCTCTTTGAGCGCTGCTTGCAATTCGCCACCGTTCTTCAACCGCTTTTAGCTGAAGTTGTCATTGCGCCATTTGGACGGTTTATGCGTCGGAGTAATTGTTCCCCACGCAACTTGAAGATATGAAGCCTTCGGCCGGTGACTTCACCGAAGAGGCGGTCGCTGTGGGGACCAGTCGAAGGACCGGTCCGCAGTTGATTGCGGGGGGGTGACTCTCGGGTGACGGCTGTCTTGCAATGACAGCCTCCGGTGAGAATCGGCAAGGCGAAATGGGCGATGTGGTAGCAAGAGAAATCGCCGGTGTTTGTCGGCGAGGTGAACGGACAGGTGGTGGGCCAGCCGCCGCGCGTTAAGTCGCCGAGGTCGTGAGAGACCAACACGACTGGTGAGTTGTCATCGGCCGACGTTCTCTATATAGAGGAGACCGGTGACGACCGTGTTCCTTTTGCGGAGGATGTGGAAGCGGATCCTTGTTCATATCGCCGCACCAGGGTGGGGACGATAGAACTTCTCCGTGATGGCGGCGACTGGGCTGGGCTGACAGTCGGACTGCGAGTGGGAGGTGAGGGGGCGACGGCCAGGTATGTTGGTCTAGCCATCGCTGGTAATAATTTGGCGGCGACTGCGGTTGGTTTGTTTGAGGCTGCGGTAGCCAGTGGTACGAACAAAGCACTTGGACGGCGTGCGTCGTGCATGAAAGGAATTTGCCTAGCGGACAAATTCCTGGCCATGGCTCTCGTCATTGGGCAGGTGATCGGAGGTGGAGAGGTAGGAGCGCGGAGATCGGCCGGAGATGCGGCAGTCGGTCCGCGAGCTCCTGTGATCGAGCTTTAGGTTGCGGCGAGACGCGATTGAACAAAGCTCGAGGTGGCAGTTTGCTTGCCCCCATTGTTGTTGTTGCCGTTGTTGGCGTTGCTGCCCATGGTTGAGGTTGGATTTCTTTTTGACGGAGGAAGAGATGAGAGGTAGGAAAGGTCCCACCGGGTATGCCAAATCTGTTTCACCGAGAATCCGCTGGTCCGCTAAGAGACGCGACCGAGAGAATATTTCGATTACTTTAGAATAATTTGAGTGTTTACAAGGTGTGTGAGTCAGGAAAAAAAGCGAGTTCACTCTCCTAATAACCCTCTGATTCGATCTCCGTTTGGTTTTGGTGAAGTTTTGTCTCTTGCGAGGTCGTCGTCGAGACTTCGAGTTACAGAAACGAACATACACGATCTGGTGTGGCTTTTGTCGATCGGACGGAAGTATTTGTGTTCCGTGTGTTTCGACTTGTGACGATGCCGGCGACGGTGTAGAATTGCTTCTGGTCGAGCTGTAGAGCGACGAACTGCAGGTGGCTGAACTTCTTTCCGATTTGAAAGAACCTCTGTGCGTGAGGAATTCTTCTCGGTGAAGGGAGTTTTGGACCTTCGATTTGAGAACAAGAGCATTTCTGCACTTGTGCTAAGAGTCTTTCGAGTATGATTTCTCCAACCTCTGTGCGTGAGAGCTTCTCCTCCGGGAAGGAATTTGTGTCCTTCGGTTTGGGAGAGGGAAAAAGTTCTTCACTTGTCGAGAGGTCTTTTGAGGTTAATTTCTCCAACCCCTGGAACAGGGAACTTTTGGCTTTTTGTAGCCATTCTGTGTGGTTGTTGAGGGATTTTGCCTGGGAAAGGGGATCACGATCCCCTTTCTGCTCGTGAGGTTGAGGAAGAAGAGGGGAGGAGGGAGACTAGGAACTCCCTGTTGAGATCCCTTGAATGAGGATCGTGACCTCTTTCCAAAGATTTTATCTTCTCGGTTGAAGTGGATGACCAGATGCTGACTTCAGCGGCGATGTGGCGATGACTCACCGAAGTCGCTTCTTACTAGACGGTGACTCACCGAGTTGATGTTGGTTGTAAGATGACTCACCGTGTTTGATAATGCGACGAGGCGGGATCCCCGGCGATGGGTCTGCGCCGGATTACCGAGCATTGTTGAGGCCTATCCACGAACTTTGTTTGCTGGGTCAATGGACTCCTGGACTTGTTGAATTTGGGCCATGCACATTTTGGTGCATACAACCACAATAAATTATAACATTAACTAGCATGTTATATAGAAGAAGAAAATATGTTATGTATAATATAATATGTTATAGACTATTAATTAATATGTTATGTCAGTTTCATATTTTCAATCATAAGAAATTTTACTATTAACTAGTAGGTTATGTATAATATAATAGTATATTATAGAACATTAATTAATATGTTATGACAGCTTTGTAAGGCCAAATCGAATTAAGAGTTCGAAGGACATTTTCATCCCTGCATCGATGAATAGATATTTTATCAACATTTGTCCATAGTTCAATATTTAAACAATAATCTGTATAAATTTTGAAACAATAATGGCATTTTGAGAAAAAAAATAGAAGAGGAAACATGAAAGGATGATTATTATATTTTTAGGTAAAAAAGTTGATTTAACAATTATTATATGAGCGTTATCTACATTTATTATATATGTATATAATTGCTTACTTTTATTTTGACTTGAAAATAATTTTATACAAAATTATAATTGCATAAAAATTAAGTGCAATTAAGTTTATTATCCGCTTAGATCTACGACATCGAATTCCAGGCTCCAAATTATGAGGACGCGGACGAGTCGGATACCATACAAGTTGCACATCCAAGTGACTCACTCGGTCACGGCCCACCGGTCCAACGAAAACTTCTATCAGATGATGGCGTGATAATGTGCCATGGACACTAATCACCAGGTAACGAAAAATAATAAACCGCCGGGTCCCGATTTATGCACCCCGAATCTGACATGTCTACTTATGCAAGTAGTCCTTCAAGTACATCACTAATGCGTCCTTGGTCATAAACCTCTGACCGACTCCAACACCGATGGGTGGGGGTACATTATCATCATCTACGCCTGGGACCATTGTGTTCCTATATGTCACATCCATGTCCATCACTCCTATCCACGAATCGGGATACGACTCGTCATTCTCTTCTAGAGGTGGGACACCCATGGTAGGGAGGGGTAATTCAACATCTTCTTCTTCCTCAACTTCATCCTTTGTAACTGGTTCCGGCCACGACCCCTCACTACTAGAATCATCATTTACTTCCTCACTTCGTTCCCTGAATTCAATTGTAACTTCATCAACAACTAATGCAAAACAGAAATTAAGTAAAACTTTAAACTAGGCTAGATTGATAATTCTCACCTTTCTGCAGGGATGAACTCCGCAATGGGTCTTTCAACAGTCTCATCCCCTTCGGCCAGAGCTTGCCCCCCGTATACTATAACAGCCCCTTCGCCAGTGCCACCCACATTTTCCAAACTTCTTCTACTATCCATCTCATAGGAGTAAGTATCCCGCTTCACAAATAGCTCTAACATTAATTGGAACCCATACTTCACCTGACCTAATCCGCTCTCCAGTGACACGTCATCGAGTACGGGAGTGTACATCAACCGACCATTGCACGTAAAACTCAACCATATCGAAATGTGGTCCGTGCGTGGGTTCCCTCCAAGAACATTATACATCATAGTGCACAACGTATTAAACGAACACGTCGGCTCTAGATATATAAGTCTGGTTGTCCCCCCACTATAGCCGACCATATTACCGCACTCAAAAACAAAGTCACCACCAAAATAACAACACGCAGGTATGATTGCCATCCTCAACTGAAAATTAAGCAAATGACATTATTACCATACAAATTCCCAAATTACCCCTAAATAACGCCTCTAAAACTACAACTCCATATATACTAAATTAGCGTATAAAATTCTAGATTAACCTAGACACTCGATTAGCATAAAATATGACTGAATTACAATTAAAAATGCTTCATTAGTGTATAAAATCATAACTTAACAAAAAATCAACATTATCAAATAAATTACCAAATTACCCCTAGAAAACCCTAAATATGCATAAACTCCATTAATTACCATAAAAACCCCTAAAATAGCATCAAATCAAAATTAACATAAAGATCCCTCAACAAGCCTCAAAACGCCTAAATTAACATAAAAAACATAAATTAGCAATAAAACCCTAAAATTAACCTAAAAAACCCTAAACCCTAGACACAAAAAACCCCAAATCCATGCAATACATGCAATTTAACCCTAAATCAACTAACAAACATGCAATTAGTAGCAAATTCATGGTAAATACACTACAATAGGATCAATTTCAACCGAAAACATGCATCAAATCCACAAAACGACGTCGAAACACATTCTAACTCACAAAAAATAAAAAAAAAACTTACTTTTCCAATGAAAACACGAAGATCCACGGGAGAAATACACGATCTGTGGTCGCACAGCCTCCAATCTCTGATTTGCTGCTTCAATTCGGCGGAAATAGAGACGAAAGGAGAGAGGAAAACGTTCTTTCGCGCGCGGGTTCGATTTGGGAGAAAGAAGAAAGAAGGGATAGAATACCGTCGCGCGAATAAAAAGACGTAGAGGCGGCATCGCGATGCCGCCTCTAAAATGGACGGTGGCATTCTTATGCCGCCATCGCTCTTTAGAACTTTTTCCAACTATCAATTTTCGCTAACAATTTTTGTTTAAGTGCGAGATGAGGCAGCAAAACATTTCGATGCCGCCTGCATATGTTGTAGGCGGCATTTCAATGCCGCCTACGCTCTTCTTTTAAAAAAAAATTTTGGCGACACACTGTGTCCAGCATGTTGCCTACATGGAGGTTGACCGAGTTGGTCAACTTTGACCTGTGAATAGTGTTATATTTGCAAATAATTTGGGAATAGTGTCAAAACAGTAAATTTTTATTTTTTTTTAATTAATTGTAAAAAAACTTCCACGAGTCATCGGAGAGCACGCGGCGCAGCGCACTTTCCCGGTTCCTCCCCAGGACGCGGCTGCGTTTGATGTTGAAGACCTCCACCCCTATATTTTGGCCAAAATGCTTTACACTTTCTGCAACGGTGAAGGCGCTTCGGTTCGTCTCTTCAGGTTCAGTTACAGTTTCTAGAAGGTCGGTGTGCACCATGTCGTCTGCTCGACCACGCGGGAGCGGAGGTGGTGGACGAAGAGGAGGTGGAGGAAGAGGTGGTGGCGGAAGGGGCGGTGGCGGAAGAGGCGGGGGAGGAAGAGGCGGTGGAGGGAGAGGCGGTGGAGGAAGAGGCGGTGGAGAGCAGCGTTGGTGGGACCCTGTATGGAGAGCCGAGCGTCTGGCTCAGATGAGGCAAGAGGTACTTTTTGTACGACTATGCTAACTATTTTGTTTGGAATTACGTTCTTCGCTCTGCCTTTTCCTGTCGTGTACTTAGAATTGGGATTACTTGTTTATGTACTTATTTTTTACTTTTTTGAGGTAAAGCAATCACGCGATAAAGAAAAAATGATTGACAATTTCGACTAAAAATGATTTTATAGTCGTCTTCAAGTAAGATGAAATCAACATTTTAACGCAAGCATGAGACAACGTCTCGGGCACATGAAATGGCGGATTCCTCATGCCTTTTGCAACTCTACATTGCTAGCTTTAATTGCTTCTTATCTCTCATTTATTTATTGTCAGGTAGAAGTGCTCAATGAGGGCGAGTGGAGGGTTATGATGCGCCAAATGAAAGAAGGAAGCCAGCAAGAGTTGATTGTGAAGAAGAACTACGGAAGGGATGGACAACAAATTCTGGCTAATATGGCTTATCAACTAGGACTTCACTTGTATGTCTGATTCGACCTTTTTTTCTTTTTTCTTTTTTCCCTTTTTTCTTGATTAGGTTGTATCTATGTGTATTACTCAGCTTAATACGTCAAAGCTATTCTCGTACCACTCACAACGTATATATTGATCTTTAAAGTCGAGTTTCAGTATAATGTTAGTACCCGTCGACAAAAGGTACTTGTAGAGTTTGGGAGGAGTGGAGCAGACTGAGTGTATGTCTGACTCGACATTTTTTTTTTCTCTCCCTTTCTTTCTAGATTAGTTTGTATCTATGTGTATTACTCAGCTTAGTACGTCAAAGCTATTCTCATACCTGTCACAATGTATATATTGATCTTTGAGGTTGAGTTTCAGTATAATGTTAATACCCATCGACAAAAGGTACTTGTAGAGTTTGGGAGGAGTAGAGCAGTCTGCGTGAGGTTACTCATGTTATGGTGAAATCTCAGAAAGTCAGCACAATGTGTGTGAAGTTGGTAACTTGAATTGCTGAAATCTTGTTGTAGTTGTGGAGGAATACACTTGAAAACCTACTGGCCAGATAAGTCATCCACTGAGTGGTTAGTCCAATATTTTTCTTTGCTAACATATGAGGAAGTGACTCTAGAATTTTAGGATTCTTATTTTGGGTCAAAACTGGGTATCTTAAAAATAAAAAAACTGATGTTGTGGCTAGTAGCTCACTGCTGTATGCTCTGTCCTTTCATGGAAAGTTGGGTTTCTATAATAATGCTCTGCCTCTACCTTTGGTTGATCCCGTAATTGAGTCTAGCTTTTGTAATTTATAAGATTTTCACCTAAAAATGCACAATAGCCTTTTAGTGTATATTTTTTCTTGTCTAACTTGGATCTAGTGTAATCTGCAGTAGAATATCCAACCACATCATTGTTATTTTGATGTGTATATTTCAATCCTTTTCTGAGTATCTTAAGATGCCTTAGGATGCTCACCACAATATCTTAATGAACTTGGTCAGGATTTTCCAGAATAGCTAATTATTCCTGCAAAAATATTCTGCAACTGACCTTTCTGTTCTTTTTGTTGTTTTGTGGTGTGTCTTCATGATGCAACTGAAGACTTAAATTCGTAGGAATCTTTGTGGATTGGCACCTAACATCACCGTCTGTATCAATAAGTCACCAGTATCTCTCCTATTTGAAACTAGCACTCCTTTATTTTGAGCCACTTCTAAACTTAAAAAATACAACTCCCTCAATGCTTTTGTATACTGATTCTGTTTTAGATCAGTGTTTTCGTTTCCCTATCTTATCACGTCCAGAGTTGATAATTGATCAGAACTTCAATTTTTTCTTTTGCATGCACCAGCGAGTGATTTGAATGACTTCTATTAAACCAGGTCCCCTCAGCTTAAATCAGGCCTCTAACCCGCAAGAAAATATACTTTGTTAGTGTAACTTTAAGTAAGGCCTTAAATCCTCTGTAGATATAAGAGAAGTCAGAGGATTTCAGTGAAATTTGGTTGTTTCATTTAAATCAATTTTATTTTGACTGTTGAATTCTCCTAAAAGGAGAAAATGATGTATGCAATTACAGTTTTAGGACTTAATTTTCAGATAATCAATTTGATTTTGACTGTTGAATTCTCCTAAACGGAGAAAATACACTTTTAGGACTTAAATTTCAAATATCCATTGGTAAGATGGGACCAAGTATGTAAGCCAAACAGGGAAGGAGGTTTGGGCCTGAGAAATATCAGCAAGATGAACTCGACACTGTTAGCAAAATGGCTGTGGAGATATTGCAATGAACAGAGGGCATTGTGGAAACAAGTAATTGAAACCAAATATGGAAGTAGCTCTCAGAAATGGTGCCATAACACTGAAATGCAAGAAGTAACGCCAGTATGGAAGGCCATTATAGCACAAATTAACAGCTTCCTTCAGGGTCTTGCTATGGGAGGATAACTGTATTGGGGATGTGCCTCTCAAAAGCTCCTTTCCGGGAATACACAGACTGGTCAGAAGCAAATGTGTCACAGTAGCAGAATCAAAAGACTCGGTTTCAAGAGCTTGGAATCTTAATCTTAGAAGGAACTTGAGGGACGACGAGATTCATGAAGCAGCAAGAGGAAGGACAGCTGACCTGATGCAGCCCCAGCCTCCTTTCCCTTCTCTGGTTTCAGAGAGAATGGGGAGTGTTGCGGAAACCTGTCCTCCTAGTGGTTCCTCTCCGTCTCCTCTCCACTCTCTCTCTCTCACCCCCTCCCTCTCCTCTCCCTCTTCCTCTCCTCTGCCTCTCCTCCCTCTCCTCTCCTCTCCCTCTCCTCTCCCTCTCCTCTGTCTCTTCTCTGCCTCTCCTCTCCCTCTCCTCAGCCTCTCCTCTCCCTCTCCTCAGCCTCTCCTCAGCCTCTCCTCAGCCTCTCCTCAGCCTGTCATCGAAATCTCTGGTGTATTAAATCCAATAATAAAATATTAAAATAAAAAAATAAAATAAAATCTCCTCAAAAAAAAAAAAAAAAATAAAAATAAAAAATAAAAAAATAAAAAAATCTCCTAAAAAAAAAAAATAAAATAAAAAAAAAAATAAAAAAAGTAAAAAAAATAAAAAAAATAAATAAAAAAAAGTAAAAAAAAGTAAAAAATAAAAAAATAAAATAATAAAAAAAAAAAATAAAAAAATGATTAAAAAATATTAAAATAAAAAATAAAAAAAAAATAAATAAAAAAAAATAAAAAAATAATATTAAAAAAAAAAATAAAAAATAATAAAAATAAAATAAAAATTAAATAAAATATTAAAAAAAAATTAAATAAAATAAAAAAATAAGTAAAAAAAAATAAAAAATAAAATAAAATAATAAAAAATAAAATAAAAAAAAAATATAAAAAATAAAATAAAAAAAAAAAAATATAAAAATAAAAAAAAAAAAATAAAAAATAAAATAAAAAAAAAATTAAAAAAAATAAAAAAATAAATAAATAAAAATAAATTAAAAAATAAAATATTAAATAAATAAAAATAAAATATTAAAAAAAAAAAAAAAAATAAAAAATAAAAAAAAAAATAAAAAATAAAATAATAATAAAAAAAAAAAAAAAAAAAAAAAAATATAAAAAATAAATAAAATTAAATAAAAAAATAAAAAAAAAAAATAAAAAATAAAAAATAAAATAAAAAATAAAAAAAATAAATAAAAATAAAATAAAAATATAAATAAAAAATAAAAAAAAAAATAAAAAAGAATAAAAAAATAAAATAAAATTAAAAAATTAAAAAAATAAAATTAAAAAAAAAAAAATATCCCTCTCCCTCCCTCTAAAAAAATAAAAAAAAAATAAATATAAAATAAAATAAAAAATCCCTAAAATATCTCCCTCCCCCTCTCCTCTCCCCTCTCCCCTCCCTCCCCTCTCCCTCTCCCTCTCCCTCTCCCTCTCCCTCCCCTCTCCCTCTCCCTCTGTTTTCCCTGTTTTTGTATGTTTTGTCCAAAACTGTGTTTTTGTTGGCCCGAACTGTAAAACTCTCCAAGACTGAGCCAACCTGATTGACAAGATGTGCCAGGTTTTGTAAAAGAGCTTTAGATCATTAATAAATTTTACATTTTTCTCACGTGTTCTTATTGTGCGTTAGCGCTGACTTGTCTAAAGTGGTATTCTTATCATGCTAACGAGTTAATATCATTTGTGTACTTATGGAAGGGAAGCCATGCATATAACAAAGGAAAGACACTTGTTGTCAGTAAAGTGCCATTGCCAGATTACCGAGCTGATCTTGATGAATATCATGGGTCGACCCGTAAAGAGGTATTCTGGTCAGCAAAAAATTGCCTTATCCTTCAACAAAAAAAATGTGTTATGCATTATCTCCTGTTCTTATTGTCTTCTTCTTGCATTTCAAGTTTATCTTTTCTTTCTGTTCTAAATTTTATATAACTTTTCAGATTCGGATGTCTAAAGAGACAGAGAGAAGAGTTGAAGATCTTCTAGCTCTATCCATTGACAATTCTGCTAGTGGATCTAGTCATTCAAGCAAATATTCTGGCTCTTCAACAACAAGTAAAGGGGCTTTAAGATTGGAGGATGATGTTGCAAAAGAAAACTTTAACATGGAACCTAAGAACATGCAGGAAAGGATGAAGGCATGTATTGTAATTTGTTAATGGATAAGCAAAAGAGTTTCCTTGTATAACATTATGCTGAAAGGGTAATAAATACCTTGTATCACATTCTGCTGAAAGGGTTATAAATACCTGGTACCATGCTTCATAAAAAGGGAAAGAAACGACTACTATAGTCCTCAAAATGCATTTAGAAAGAAATAACTTGCATACAAAGCCAGTGAGATGTGGATTTGTAAATTTATTTCATTATTGCAGGCAATTACTGGTTCCAAAGTGATGCAGTCATTTAGGGAGAAGCTACCTGCCTACAAAGTCAGAGCTGAATTTTTGAGAGCTGTGGCAGAAAATCAGGTGCATTTGTTATTGCTTCTGTTTTATTTATAGTAATTAAAAAAATTGTTTATAGCTATTTTTAATGGTTTCATTTTTTTGTAAAACTACTACCTTTTTAAAGTATTTAGAATTTCTATTTTATTTTTTGTATGATATTGGTTGTTTGCCTGTTGTCTTTTAATGAAATTAGCATTTTCCTGAAAAAAATTGTGTGATATCTTTTATTTTGTTTTCCTTATTTTCTTGTGTAAAATTTACCCTGTATTGCTTTGGCTAATTGTAATTTAAGGTGGGCACAAAAGATTTTTTTTTCCCAATATGAGAGATCAAGTCAAAATGTCAACTTCTCTTTGCTCTCATTATTAACTGAACAACATAATACAAAGGAAAGTGTGTAAAGGAGGTGGGAGAGAGAAAGAGAGACGGAGAAGAGCACTTCTTCTGAAAATGGCAGAAGAGATGCTCTGAAGCAACGCGGGAAAGGGCAGAGAGAGTGTGTAAATTTCTCTCATTGAGTCTATTTTTGCACCAGAATACTCCCTCATCCTCATTGACCTGTATAATTTTCTTTTTGATCGTTCCAAAAAATAATTATAATTCCTTCACCTTTTGACTTGGTGAATTGATCATATTAGGAAGCTGAGTGGATATTGTCATGTTGTGGCTGGAGCTTATATCTTTATCTTCTTTGTTATTTGAAATGGGAGCACTTGTTACTATCCAATAAAAGTCCATATGCTAGTGAAAACAAGTGCATTAATGGATTTTACTTTATGCAGATGCCTGAAGTGACTTCATCAATATTCTCATTGAGCTATTTTGTAATATAGGTTTTGGTAGTATCAGGAGAGACAGGCTGTGGCAAGACTACACAGCTTCCGCAGTTTATATTGGAGGATGCCATGTCACGTGATTGCATGGCTGAATATAATATAGTATGTACACAGCCCCGTCGAATATCTGCTATATCCATTTCTACTCGTATATCACAAGAAAGAGGGGAATGTCTTGGGGAAACTGTTGGTTATCAAATCCGCTTGGAAGCAAAACGTTCATCCCACACACGCCTTTTATTTTGTACAACTGGAGTTTTACTAAGGCAATTGGTGAGAAGGTTTTCTTATTCCTCCTACTTTAGAGTTATTGTGAAGATGGAAGTATACATTCTAGCTTTTGCTTCATTACTTGGCTGCAACTTGTTTGGATATTCAATCATGTTTGCCTTTTATGTTCTTCATTTTGTTTTTTCTAATACGATTTGAATAGGTGCCGTCCTAGGCAAAATATTCCATATCAATGTGAGCTTTGATGATTCTTAAGTTCTTATTTTATTTAAGAAACACTGGAGTACGTTGAAGACTTTAGCTTTTTCTTGGAGTAGATAAACCCACATAGTCCTACAATATCATCAATCAAAGTAAATAACTATTTTTTGAATAAGTGAAGTAACTAACTATTGGAACCGGAAGATGGTTGGAGTCTGATGAGGACCCCATACATCTAACAAAACTAACTCAAAGAATTGGGAACTACAACTCTCACTACTATAAAAAAACCTCCTTTTTCTGTTTCCCTTGTTGACTGGATTCACATTGAAACTTGTGCTGATGTACTAGCTAAAAGTGGGGTAAACCTACAATGTCTTGTTGTTAGGTAACCCCTTAATATGTATTCTTTTTGATGTATGGAGTAATAAAATCATCTACTTCAGGGTTTATTTGTATGTGAGGAAAGGGTTCTGATATTTGTTGATGTATTGAAAAGGAATCACATCTAGCAAGGAAGATGATCCGCGAGTCTGCTCTAATTGGTAGCGTCCAACTTTCTCATGCCCTAAACCATTTGTCTTCCTCATCTGGAGATCTTGAAAAACCCAATCAGTCCACTTTCAAAAAAAAAAAAAAACCCAATCAGTTGCGAAAAATGTGCTGGAACATTGTATTGTTTGTGATTTTACTTGCAGACAATAAATTTGAAGGAACACAAGGCACATGTAAAGCTGACTCAAGGCACGTGGGTTGTATGCTCCACACCTTGTACAGTGGATAATGACTATGTGCAAGGTTTACATGATAAACTCGGCTTTACGCATGAAAGCAAAAAAGGGAAGAGTTGTCTGACATGTGTTGAGATGCTCCAGAATCAATAATTCAAGACGGTAAGGAAGCCACTTGGAGGGTAGACATTCCTTGGTTGGATGTAGTGGTTGTAGCAGTGAGAGCTGGATCATTGGGTTTATTAGACGTGGTGGCTATGGGTGCAATGATTGAGCCAAATGTCAAACAAATAGTTGCAGTTCCTCCTGAAGATGCATTCTACTGCAGGCTATTTGTGTCCTAGTGTGTGAGTCAGTTAGGTTAGTCCATGAAGGTATGCCAAACTTCTCCTAGCATCCCCCAGATTAGTGGTTAATACTCCCACAATAGAAATCATAATTGCCATGATCTTGGCCAACATAATTTCTTGTCCTTTAAATGCTCACAAGACTCTGGGTAGGCCTTTGACAATGAAGGAACATTGTGGTCAGCAAAGATCTGACCTCAAATTGAGTTGATCTGACAAAGAATCAGCTTTTAGATTTCAGATATTACAAGAAGACAAAAACTTACAGCCATACAGGTATTAAATTAGGATTTGCAAATGCAAGTGGGACCACCAAAGAAATTAGAGATAACTGATGAGGTTGGGCAGTAGTTGAGGTCCTTAGATGCAGATATCACTGGAACTCATTAGAAGGTCATCAGAACCCAAAAATGATGCTGACATTGACTACCTTAATGACGACATCAGCAGAAAACTAGAAAAAGTCTTCAGGGTTAAAAAAGCTTCCAAAAGGCTTCACCATGGTTTCTGCAGGAAGAATTGAAAAAACCTATGGCATCATCAATCCTTATGATGACATCAGAAAAAGGGTCTTAATTTGAAGGCCGTTGCGCCAATAGCCTTAAAAAATTTACTACTCTTATAAAAAAGAAATAGCCTTCAAAAGTCCCTTACACTTTTTGCAGGTAGTTAGGTGTGAAAAATTCTTGGCATGGTTCCCTCTGTGAGCTGAATACAGTCAAACTGCAGCATGCACAATATAGATTTTTCCTTACTGATTACTGGAACCCTATGACTACTGGTAAATTATCAAAATACCCCTGGTACAGTATTTTTGATTAAGAGTTTCACAATCAAATTTGAGCAAATAACAAAATAACAAAATATCTGACTCGAATCAAACATAGCACACTGCAACAAGAACTGAAACCAACAGAGTCTAGAATGAAACTAAGATATTGAAACTATAGAGGAACCTGGATTTCTAAAATATAGGTGCACAATGTGTCACATTTAATTTTATTTTTTTTGAAATGACAAATACAACTCCCAGATACAAACTCCCCAAAACAAACTCCAATAAACTCCTATGCTGTTGTGAAGATCCGAACCCAAGACTTCCCACAACAACAACTCCCACGGGACCACTTAGCTACTGCCCAAGTTCCCAATACGTTACATTATTTAAGTCAACATCCAAAATCGTGTTTACCTTCTTTAAGTTTGTACTCCATCTAACACGATTTAAAAATAACAAACAGGTTCAGCCTAGCTGAGAACACTTTTAGATTCAAATTCACATGCATGAACTTCTTCGCCTCACCAAACCAAAATTTCAGGCTTAGGAATCCGCCAAGATATTTCCAAATTCAACAGAAACTCCATGAACTTGCCAGAGAAGTCAAGAAACAACAATAAACTCAAAAAGAAAGAATTCAACATCAAAATTGATGCTGATGAAATCTCCCAAATCTGCCTGGGCTGACAATTTTGAGAAAAGAAAGGAGAGAGAGCAAGGATGTGCATCTCCTCTCACAAGAAGAACTATAACAGAGTACCCTGTTTTATTAAATATAAAAGGAAGAGAGGAAAACTGTAACTAAGGAGGCTCAAGTTACCAGCAATAGACAAAAGCAAATTAAGTATAAATTGGAGCATGACCTTTCGAAGAGAATTAAGGGATGATGAGGCAACATGTCTAAGCATCCTAGACTCTACTTTGAGTACTTTTTACTGAGACACATCTAAACCGGACACTTTATTGTGGACACCAGCAGTGGATGGCTTCTTCTCAGTCGCATCATCTTACAACTCACTTTTACCCAGTCACCTTGCATGATAATAGAGCAGCTTGGAAACTCAATGCCCCCCAAAAATTAGATTTTTCATTTGGAGTGTACTACATAAGAGAATGCAAACTAGAGATGTCCTACTTAGAAGAAGAACCCCCATCCCCTCCCCTCATTGTACTTTATGCAACATGCATGATGAAACCACAAATCACTTGCTTCTTCATTGGAGTTTATGGGCCTGGTTTAGTTCACTCTTTGCCTTTGTTTGGTGCTTACCGAGATTGGTTACAGAGGTGGTTGCTAGAAAGCATGGACAATTGTCCAAAGCGGTCGGAGAACTTTGGAAAGCCCTTGTAGCTTTCCTCCTTTCATCATTATGGGAAGAAAGAAACAAGAGATATTCCAAGGTAAGGACACACATGGGAAGGATTTGGCAACAATCATCCAAACCAGGACAGTCCAATGGCTAACTGTCCATGGAAAATTAAAAAGCACAGATCGAGAAGTATTAAGAGCATAATGACACTTTTGTTTCCAGCCATTCTAGACTACCTACACCTGTCCCCATCCCTTGGCTTCCACCCCTAGTAGGCAAGCTTAAGCTCAATTTTTGACGACTTTTTGGGAAACCCGAGGCTAGCGGAATATGGGGGAGTCTTTTGGAATTTAGAGGATCTGATTTTGTTGGCATATGCAGGATCACTTGGCACAAATGACTCTACTTCAGTTGAAGTAAATGGTGTTCTACAAGGAGTTAGGCTATTTTATGCACATTTAGTTAGGGAATTGGAGGTGGAAGGAGTTTCAAAGAATGTAATAGGGTGGTGCACGCGGACCTCGGCTCCACCATGGAGATTCGTGTACCTCTTTAGAGAGATTTTTTTATTAACCACTTCATGTGTTCATGAGTGGAGTTGTATTCCTAGAGCTGCTAATTCCATAGCAGACTCTTTAGCTAAAGAAGGGGTTCATCTCACCAAGCTCTCGATGAGATTGGCTCCTGTCTTTGTAATCTGATTTTATATATCAATAAAAACATTTTCATTACTGGAAGGTGTAAAGCTATTTCACAGACTGCCTCTGAGACCTACAATGATAGAGGGAGACTCCAGTCTAGTACTCCAGTGGGCAAAACAAACTGCCGCCCTCCCATGGAAGCTGAAACATATATTTGATGAGCTGCATTTGCCTACTCAGTGGATGGCAAATCACATTGTCCAAGATCCCAAGATCAGCCAATTCCATGGCTGACACACTCGCAAAAGGAGTTCACAATCTGGAATTAATTGTTGAATCACCATCTGCCTTGTAATTGTACTTATGATGTATACTAGGTGCTGCCATTGTATTTCTGTATTCTTTCTACAGCAATAAAAAGATCAATATTTTCCAAAAAAAATAAAACAACACTTCCCTAAAAAAAAAAGACAAAAGAAAATTTCAAAGTAAATCTCGTGTTCTAACACATCTCATATTATGACCCTCATAAGTCTTAAAAAGACAGCACAATGGCTCCCCCATCCTATGGGGAAAGTTAAATTTGAATTTTGATAGTTCATCATTTGACTAACCTGGACCAGCAGGGTATGGAGGAGTTATTGTTGGGTATCTAGCAAGTGCACTAGGTCAACAAGTAATATAGACTCGAGAGTCCAGATATCGATCCCACAGAGACCTTGATGAGAATTCAGTTTAAGTAAAGATTTTTCTATTGATTGAGGGAAAAGAAATTTTTGGTTTTGGTTTTGAAAACTGAAAAGAAAATAGAATTAAACTACTGGAAAAACTAATAGAGATGAGATGTAGGGGAAGAATGTCAATCCCTCCTAGCTGTTGACATGTAAAATTCTGATTTTATAGCTCAAGCACCTTTACCTTGACTTGGCTTTTGAAAACCCGGTTACCCATATACAGGAAATAACATTCACTTAGTCTTTGAACTCCTCAACCGGAACATTCAAATCCTAAGTGCATAAATATAAAAACTTAAAGATTAACTCTCTTATTCAGAACAAAAGTTTAATAAGTCACATCGCCTTCCACTAGTCTCCTTCGAAATCGGAACAATCTAGTTTAAAAGCAAGTTGTTATAGAAAACAAGGAATCATATTATTAACCCAAATCTTTACTGAAATTTAACTTCTCAATCCGTACCTCATTAAACTTCAGATATCAATCTAAATTAGCAATAAGCAATGAATACAGATTCTAAAACAAAAGCAGAGTACTTTATTGCTATAAAATTTAGAACTTAAACATGTAACAACTAGGAGTTCATGACTTCCCCAACAAAGAGAGACTACTCCATGATAATAGAATAAACACAGTAATAAGGATTCAATTTCAGCCATAGACATAAAATAAACTAAATACAGAAACCCCCTTGAAGCACTGCCTTTGGCTTCTCTTTCACCTTGACTGAAATCTCCACCTTCTCTCTCTAAAGTACCAAGAGGTCGTGTAAGACTCCCTCTGGACTTTTCTCTTCTCTCTAACCTAACTACAAAATAAGAAAAACAAACTAAGAACTGGATTTACACTACAGAAAATTGGATGATTGTGCTTTGCCTCGGACCTCCTTTTATAGCTGAAACTCTGCCCAGAACTTGTAATTTTAGCCTCTGTCCAGGGTATGAATTGTGACTTCCCTACCTCAGAATTGGCTGAAATTACATTCGAACCTTCTTTACATAGTCTTTGACTTGTGTACGAAATTTGAAGTCATTTCGAGTTGGGAAACTTGAGATATCTCCTTGAGAAGTTGAACTGGTTTTGCTGCCAATTCCAGCACTGGGTCCACCACTTTGAAAATATAAAACTCCAAAACCCCGACTTGGATTGGCTTGATTTTCTGTGTCATAATTCTCAATCCTCTCAGGAAGCTGTGGTCCAAATTTGGATCCAATAGAAAGTCGGAATCTCCAGATATGGCCTCTTCAATCTCGGACTTGTACTTTTCTTTTATAGCAGCAGTTTCCTTCAGTCTTTGACTTCTCTTCTTGACCATTCAATGCACCTAGACTCTGGAAACATATCGTAAAGTCTTCGTGCATACCTTTCTTAGCCAATTAGGACTTTTTCTTCCAAGTCTGGGCTTGATTGGTAGTCAGAATCCCGAGATTTCCGCAAGTCACGAAGCTGAGTCAGCGGTGCGGTCGCGCCGAATTGTTCTTTGTTTTGGCGCGGTCGCGCCACTGGAGCAGAAATTTTGTCTAAGTCTGGAGCACGGCCTTCGGGTCCTATATGAGGAAGGATTCTTCATGGCGCTGCATCAGCTACTTTATCTTTGTAAAAGCGGGCGCGGTCGGCTTCTCTCCTTAGACTCTTTGCCGACTTCCCGAAATTAAACTTGAACTCCATGTATGGAAACAATGCAGTGCGGCAACGCCACAGGAGGCGCCATCTTCCTGGTGCGGTAGCGCCATTTCACATTCACGAAGTGTCCTCTTTTCAGCTCTTCTAGCCGTTAGGAATTTTTTGGATTTCTTTGAATTTTCAAACTTTTCCCGGCGCGGTCGCGCCGGAGTCGGCGCGGTCGCGCTATTCTCTTTTTTGGTCTTGTTGCTTCTTTGTGCTTCAATTTCCCCTAGAATTCAGATTTTTTTCTTCTATTTGGCACATGAGACACAAAACATGAATTTGAGTTATATAATTTATTTTCTTGCTAATAATTAACTCAAAATGGGAGTTTATGCTCATTCAATCATGCAAAAAGACACTTATCACAACCCCAAACTTAAACCTTTGCTCGTCCTCGAGCAAAACTCAAATAAATAACTGATAGATCTGTAAAGTCTAAGAAAAATTTAGTAATCCTCCCTACTAAAGTTTCAAAATAGATGATTCACTCTCTTAATGATGGTTCTTCTTGCTTAGTCAAAATAGATTTTGAGTTTTCTTCAAATTTTTTAAAGATGAACATGCCTATACAAGTGAGAAGTTTCAATTTAACTCCATAAGCTAACCATCTGTCCACTCCACTAATCAGAAGGAATTCTCAATTCTGATCAATAGGTCTTTAAGGGTTGTAATGAGGCAGGGGTGATGGGTATGATGAAGATTTGTGGTTTTCTTTTGGGTTTTATTCTCCTCCTCTTATCCATTTTCCATTTTCCTGAGCATGAATTGGATTTGTGACTTTTCCTCCGAGCTCTTCCACCCCAAACTTATTCTTACGCATTGATCCCTCATTTTTCTTTTTTCCTTTTTTTTTTTCTTTTCCCATGTATCTTTTTTCTTTGGGTTTTGTCCAGAAGTCTAGCTTTTACCTCGTCGGTTGACTCGAGTCCCTAAGCTTGTTGAGGCCCCGACACCCGGTGCACACCGCGAGGTGGCCTTTCCCTTAACTAATCCACAACCTTTTCTTTCTTTTTCTTTGGCTTTGTTTGGAGTCCAGCTTACCTTGCCGGTTGACTCAGAGACTCTAAACTTGCTGAAGTCCGAGTCTTGGTGCACACACAAGGTGACCTTTCTCCTACTCAGCCCAGAATTTTTTTCTTTCTTTTCCTCTCTTGGTCCTTCTCCCCATTTACAATAAAATATTTTTTTACCCTTCATCCATCCCTCCTTATAACTTCAAAATCTTTATCAATGCTCATTCAAACAGAACACTTCAATAATTTGGAGAATCAAGGGTCAGTAAGAAACAAGTTTAATTATCACTAAGGCTGGTTCATGTAGCATGGGACATTGAAAGAAAACAGGGATTTTTTTGGCCCAAGAGGTTTGACAAAAGGTGATGCAACTTGTGCATATCAATGGGTGGCTTTGAAAAAGGCTCAAACAATTTTTAAACAGGTACCTAAATTACCTCAGAATTTTGAAAACCTTTCTCTGTTTCGCCTCAAGTTTTCCTCAGGTTGGTTCTAGTGGTTGAAATCAACTTGCTCACATGTACTTTGTTTTCAAAAATTGTTTTTGAAGAAAAATTCTTATCCATTCAAGACTATGCATCTGAACTAATATATTTTTCTAGAAAGTGAATCATGCTATTCATATGATTAGGGATTTTCACTGGTAATTTTCAAAGTTTTTATTGGATTTTCTGGTTAAAAAATAGTGCTTTCAGATCCATGTATGAAAAGTATCTCACCCCAAAACTTAAAATTTTTCAAGTCCCCTTAAAATTGCATGAAGAGTGTCCCACCCCAAACTTAAAAACATGCTTTGTCCTCAAAGCAGCAGTAAACATAGGGGTGATAGAGATACTTCCCTGACTTTTTGGGTGGATGGAGGTTGGATGGATCTCCCTCGGTGGATCTTGCATTCTGCTTTCATGGGTTAATGATAAAAATTTGCATAATTTTCAGCAATTGAAAATGAAAAATTGACTAGAAGTGTCTCTCAGGCATAAAATGTGTCTTAAGAAGAATACCTGCAGTGGAGGTTTTGTTGCTGCACCTCTGTAGTGGCCAAATCTCGTCAACCCAGTGGCGCGGCCACGCCAGAATTTGGCGCGGTTGCACGAGTAATTCCTTGAAATTATCAGATTCTAAATGTAATTTTTAACATTTCCAGTTTGGACATTTAAATATTAGAGGCATGCTTTGGAGTAATTTTTATATATTTTCATTGGAAGAATGAAGAAGTTCATGCTTTGAGACAAATCATTGAAAGTAAAAACATAATTTCATTAATATGAATGGAGATTGAGTGCATATTAATAAAATTGCATTAAATCACACTCAAACATAAGCACACACAAAAAGTTGGCTCACGCATGAAGTTCAACAAGGAAAAGTTTAAAAGATATAGCAAGAAGTTTCTATCCGTCTTTTTCCTTTTCATCTTCTTCCATTTTCCAGTTTTGAGTTTTTAATTTTGTGTTTTTCTGTTTTTTGAAATCTGTAAATTTTTAATCTAACTCTATTCCTATCCTAGGTCTATGCAAAGAAATCAAACTCATTTAAATTTAAACAGGTCCTAAAAATTTAAAAATAATCCTAACCTACTCAAAAAATTTCAGCAAATTCAAAAACTCCTACTCCTATTTTTACTCTACCTACTAATCCATGTGACCTGATCTACCTGGATCGAATGGAAACTGGAACCATCCATGCTTGAGGGTGTTTTTGACTTCTGAATTTGTTACATGGTGATTCAAACTTTTAAGTAAAGAGCTGGTCACTCTTTTTTTTTTCTGGTTGACTTCTAACTTGTTTTGCTCCTTTATTTTTAGCCAACTTTTCTTCACCCTGGCCAGACCTAATAAAATTTTAATTTCAACTTTTGTGGGAGGTTTATAGGGCTGGATAATAAAAAAATCTATATCTAATGAGAGGAAAGAATTTTCATTATCCTTGGTGTCCTCTATCCTTGCCTCTTCATGCTCTTCTAGGGGTTTCTCATCTTTCTCTACCCCATCCCCTTCTTTTTCTTTTTCATCTTTTTTTTTTTTTTTGATATTTTCATCCTCTCCCTCTTTAAGTTTATGAAACTCACAACAACACAAATTAAGACAAGAAGTTCTAGCTGTGTACATCCATTCAGGTTCATCATCATCAGATAGCTCATGAAAACATGTTTCAGCATTTATTCTGTTGATCAATTCATGCTTTGGCTGATTTTCTAGACAAGAAGAGCTAGCTGTATACATCCATTGAGAATTGCTAGGTAACGTACCTTGGTTCCTACATGATATAGCATTGGCCAGCTGTCCCACTTGTATTTCCAAATTTTGGATTGATTCCTCCTGAGTTTGAAGCCTGGCTTCAATCCGAAGCTTCACTTTTCTCTTGATTTGCTAGAATCTTTGAAAGGAGGCCTCAAGGCTGGCTTTTTGTTCTCGGTTCTTGTCTTTGCTTCTTGGAAACCGGTGGTGTTCTTGTTTGGGCATTGGGTTGTTGAAGGTTGGGTTGCTGGTTGTTGTTTGACCATGAAAAATTTGGGTGACTCCAACCAAGATTGTAAGTATTGCTGTATGAATCATTAGACCTGCAAACATTTGAAACATAATTAGCCTGGTCTAAAGAATTGACAGAGTGCACATTACCTGCTTGGCATTCATGGCTGGAATGTCCTCCACATATGTCACAAATCTGAGCAACCAAAGAGGGGGTGTGCAACTCTGACAACAGTTTGGTTAGTGACTCGACTTGTGCCTGCAATGCTAATACATGATCAACATTATGTATACCAGCGACTCCTTTTTTCAGTTCTCTCCAACCTAGACAATTTTTCTTGATGTTGAGGGAAAGAATTATGATAACAATGATCATTATACACAGGAGGGGACTCATATCTGAACATGGACGATTGCCCATGTGGCCAATTGTCCTTCCAATTATTTTCTAAATACTGATTTTCATATTGCCTAGAGAAATGATCAGCATGCTCTCTTCTATAGAAATCATTAGGTTCATTGTCAACAAAAGAACATGATACGTCAGATTCACCTCTCCATGGATCATAATTTGAAGATGTATATGGTTGGAGAAATTCCGAATATGAGTTAGGATATGGACTTATCTCATTCTCGCACATAATTCCACCTCTCATCCGAAAGTGCTCTTTCCAGGTTTGATTGGGTTCACCTAGTGGCTCACCACTATTTCGACTTTTTATGCATGAATGCGGTTCAACCTTGAAAAGATAAAATAAAAATTTTAATCTCAATCAACAAAATAAAATTCACTTAAACTTACTCTCAATTCAATGGTCCCGAACAACGGCCAAAAAACTTGTTGGGTGTCTAGCAAGTGCACTAGGTCGACAAGTAATATAGACTTCGAGAGTCCGGATATTGATCCCACAGAGACCTTGATGAGAATTCAGTTTAAGTAAAGATTTTTCTATTGATTGAGGGAAAAGAAATTTTTGGTTTTGGTTTTGAAAACTGAAAAGAAAATAGAATTAAACTACTGGAAAAACTAATATAGATGAGATGTTGGGGAAGAATGTCAATTCCTCCTAGCTGTTAACATGTAAAATTCTGATTTTTTAGCTCAAGCACCTTTACCTTGACTTAGCTTTTGAAAACCCGGTTACCCATATACAGGAAATAACTTTCACTTAGTCTTTGAACTCCTTCTCAACTGGAACATTCAAATCCTAAGTGCACAAATATAAAAGTTTAAAGATTAACTCTCTCTTATTCAGAACAAGAGTTTAATAAGTCACATCGCCTTCCACTAGTCTCCTTCGAAACCGGAACAATCTAGTTTAAAAGCAAGTTGTTATAGAAAACAAGGAATCATATAACTAACCCAAATCTTTACTGAAATTTAACTTCTCAATCCGTACCTCATTAAACTTCAGATATCAATCTAAATTAGCAATAAGCAATGAATACAGATTCTAAAACAAAAACAGAGTGCTTTATTGCTATAGAATTCAGAACTTAAACATGTATCAATTAGGAGTTCATGACTTCCCCAACAAAGAGAGACTACTCCATGATAAAAGAATAAACACACTGTAATAAAGATTTAATTTCAGCCATAGACATAAAATAAATTAAGTACAGAAACCCCCTTGAAGGACTGCCTTTGGCTTCTCTTGCACCTTGACTGAAATCTCCACCTTCTCTCTTTAAAGTGCCAAGAGGTCGTGTAAGACTCCCTCTGGACTTTTCTCTTCTCTCTAACCTAACTACAAAATAAGAAAAACAAACTAAGAACTGGATTTACACTACAGAAAATTGGATGATTGTGCTTTGCCTCGGACCTCCTTTTATAGTTGAAACTCTGCCTAGAAATTGTAATTTTAGCCTCTGTCCAGGGGTATGAATTGTGACTTCCCGACCTTAGAATTGGCTGAAATTACATTCGAACCTTCCTTACATAGTCCTTGACTTGTGTACGAAATTTGAAGTCATTCTGAGTTGGGAAACTTGAGATATCTCCTTGAAAAGTTGAACTGGTTATGTTGCCTATTCCAGCACTGGGTCCACCACTTTAAAAATATAAAACTCCACAACCCCGACTTGGATTGGCCTAATTTTTCTTGTTGTGTTTCTCAATCCTCTCAGGAAGCTGTGGTCCAAATTTGGATCCAATTGGAAGTCGGAATCTCGAGATATGGCCTCTTTAATCTCGGACTTGTACTTTTCTTTTATGGCAGCAATTTTCTTCTTTGTTTTTGACTTCTCTTCTTGACCATTCAATGCACCTAGACTCTGGAAACATATCATAAAATCTTCGTGCATACCTTCCTTAGCCAATTAGGACTTCTTCTTCCAAGTCTGGGCTTGATTGGTAGTCAGAATCCCGAGATTTCCGCAAGTCCGCGAAGCTGAGTCGTCGCGTGATTCGCCCAATTATTCTTTGTTTTGGCGGTCGGCCGCCCACCGGAGCGAAAATTTTGTCTAAGTCCGGAGCATGGCCTTCGGGTCCTATATGAGGAAGGATTCTTCATGGCGCGGTTGCGCCACTTTATGCTGTTGAACTGGCCCGGTCGCGCCACTCCTTAGACTCTTTGCCGACTTCCCGAAATTAAACTTGAACTCCATGTATGGAAACAATGCAGCGCGGCAGCGCCACAGGAGGCACCATCTTCCTGGCGCGGTAGCGCCCTTTGAGGGCGCGGTCGCGCCATTTCACATTCTCGAAGTGTTCTCTTTTCAGCTCTACTAGCCGTTAGAAATTTTTTGGATTTCTTTGAATTTTTGAACATTTTCCTTGCCCGGTCGCGCCAGAATCGGCGCTGTCGCGCCATTCTCTTTTTTGCTCTTTTTGCTTCTTTCTTCTTCTTTTTCCCCCAGAATTCAGATTTTCTTCTTCTATTAGGCACCTGAGACACAAAACATGAATTTGAGTTATATAATTCATTTTCATGCTAATAATTAACTCAAAATGGGAGTTTATACTCATTAAATCATGCATAAATAAGTGTCTTTTGGACACTTATCAGGTATCAGAGATGAATAGGGGGGCATTATTTTATCCTATGCAGGACCACTTGGAGAAGATGACTTCGGCAGAAGTGAATGCAATGTTACATGGCCTTATGTGCTTTCTTGCGAATCTAAGTGGAGAACGGCTATTGGAGGGTGATTCTAAAAATTTCATTGGCTGGTGCAGACAGACATCAGCCCCACCCTGGAGGCTGTTACACATCTTCCGAGAGATCCATTCTCTAGTTTTAACATGTGTTAATGACTGGATATGTATTCCAAGAGATGCCAATTCGGTGGCAGACTCTGGCAGACTCTTTAGCTAAAGAGGGAGTGAACCTATCTTCACACACTGAGGATGTCACCCCCATTTGTAACCTGATGTGCTAGATTTTATAAAAATCAATGAAAACAAAGCATTTTTATCAAAAAAAAAAAAACAAAAGTATTTTCAGATTTTGTATACTTAAGTCTGTAGTTGTTGGGCTAGAAATTGTGTTAACGGATATAGGTAATTCAGATTTTCCTTTCTAAAGTGTTTTAGTGGTTAAGAAAAGCTGCTTGGGGTCGTTCTCTGGCCCCTTAGAAGACCGCTTTGCAGTTTGTCTGTTTTCTTCCTTATATTCCTTTATTCTACTAGGGTGGTAAAATTAAACTTTGGAGAAGTCACAAACAATAGCTAGTTACAGCAGTTCCTAAAATTAGAGAAAATTTGTCCTACTCTACCTTGTACCTTGCAAGTTTGAATATCTAATGGTGAAAATATATAAACCCTTGAAGATTAACATAGACAAGACTAATAAAAAAACTAACAAGAATGCTCCTAGACTTGTGAATACTTAAAAAATACATACCAGTTATAAATTACAATTGTATTTTACTATCTATCAATGCGTTTTCCTTTTTTCTCTTCTTCTGAACCTTCCACTTTTTGATTATAACATTTTATATGGTGTCTAGGCATGACAATGTACATTGTTGACTGCAGTTTATGTCACCTTTGTTTTGTCTTGTGGTCTTGTCCATGTCTTGGGCCCGCTATATGTTTGTGTAAACTTGAACAGGAAGGGGGTGTTGGTAGGAAGAATCCATCCTTACATAATTGTGATAAAATCATGTAGTTACTAGTGATAAATGGGCCATCTAGTTACGTGATTAGTCATTTTGTAATAGATTGTGGCCCAAGTTTAACATTTTTCATTTAGCTCTTGCTTGGTATAAAATCTAACAATGTGTGCTCTACAACGAGACTCACTCAATAAAATGACTGTTTGGAGCTTTATTTTTCTGTACTTGTGTGCTCTTACGCTGCAGGTGGATGATCCTAATTTGACCAGTGTTAGCCATTTAATAGTGGATGAAATCCATGAAAGAGGCATGAATGAGGACTTTCTATTAATAATTTTGCGAGACATTCTTCCTCGAAGACCGGATTTGCGGATTATTCTCATGAGTGCCACTATCAATGCAGAAATGTTTTCCAAATATTTTGGAAATGTGCCAACAATTCACATACCAGTAATATGTTTAATCGATTTCTTTACTTTATTCACTTATTACTCATTTTTCAATTCTTTATTTACTTCAATGGTGTTTTGCTGCAGGGATTTACTTTTCCAGTAGAAGAACTGTTTTTAGAAGATGTGCTAGAGAAAACTCGGTATAATATTGAGGCAGAGTATGATAGCTTCCAAGGAAATGGAAGGAAGAGAAGGAAGCAGTCACAATTGCGAAAGGATCCTTTGGTTGAATTATTTGAGGCATGTCAAGAACTTACATTTTGATTTTTGTCATGACTTTCTTAGATCCAAGATGCTTAGTTTTTGAATTTGACATGTAAATAATTACTTTTGTATAACAAGAGTGTGAAGGCGAACTTCGATATGGCTTTTTTTGTTCTATGAAATGTTAGAGACAGAGTTGGTTCAATGCCACACATTCCACCCATATTTTGAATATACAATTAAAGGGGCATGGAAGACTTTTCACATGACGGAAGGACATATGAATAATAGGTGCAAGAAGTGCGGCCATTACCAACCCAATATTCAAGGGTCACATAGCTTAGATAATTGGACATAGGATGTCCGAAACCAGTGGAAAACACAATTTTTGTATTTTGAGAAATTTTTCTCTGTAGGAGCAGGTTTGCTCTAAGGCCTAATCCTTTTTTGAGGATAATGACAAACATTTTGTTTGTGCAATTGCTTTAACTAGTGAGACACTTTTGCTCTGATTTTGATTTTTTGGCTCAGAATTCTTACTGCATCATTTGGGTGAATCTTGGTTTCTAAAAATTGGTCCAAATTGCTATTTATTTGAGGGAAGCATGGTGAAGTTAACTATCAAGGAAGCTAAGGTGGAAAGTTTAAGAGGAACCTAACAATGGATAGAGAATGGACTCATAAGAGGTTTCAATAGTTGGTTGCTTCAAAGGAAGAGATGCACTATCAACTGAGCTTGGTGGACGCCTTAAAAGAACTTGATGGAATGTATCTTGTGGGTGAAGGAGCCACCTTCAGTGGAAGGCTCCATAATAGCAAGTGAACTCCGTGTTCATTAGCTTTTATGGTGGAACCTGCAAAGAGCTTTGGCTGCTTATGGCCATGAGGATCTAGTATATGAATGGGGTGTCCTGATGGACACTGTAGGGGAGACCACATAATCTTTTCTTGAAGAATTCTTGATGGTGGTGAAGAAAATAAGTGCATAGCTGGATGGATTTCTTGGCAGAAACGCACCAAAGTAGTTGAAACTAAGGTATAGGTGGTAGTGTAAAAGGATAGATTTTAAAAGTTGAATCAATAACCTGAAATTTTTCTCAGGCCCATATATGAATAGAAAGGCTCAAAGTGAAGAAAGAGAAAATCTGTAACCTTAGAATTTATATCCCTGCTCTGGTCATATACATCGAAGTTAAGGAAGAGAGAAGGAGCGAAGAGAGAGTAGGCACTAGAGAGAAAATTGTACCTGTTAGGGTTTATGAACAAACATGATTCTTCATTTGTAGGAGAGACCTATTATCACGCGGTTGGGGTTGCCGAGCGCTTTAGCTCTTCTACACCACACCGTATGATGGCTTACGATTGACACTCAACCTTAATCAGCCAAACTCTCCCAAGAACCCACTACTTCGTCAACTGTCAAGAAGCAATGTAAGTTGCGAAGCACAAGCAAGAACACAACACGTCTAGGGGTAAACTCCTTTACTATTTCATTAGAAGCACAAACTAGCCAAATACAAAGAATAGGCGTGGCCCTTTTATAGTACAAGGATGAAACCCCCATTATTACACATACCTTAAGAGTGTAGTCAGTACACGGTCATGCACCCCATTAATTAGATACATGCAGCTGCCATTTGAACCCTATTCAAACTCTAAGACACCCCTCCAGAATCCCCAATGCCAAAGGTATCCCTCCAGCCAGCCACCATGTCCAGACGTATTGAACTTGTGCAAGTCTGTGTAAGTCTTGTCAGCATGTGCCTACACGACTTATGCCCCTCCTGTGCATAAATTTACACCGCTTACATCGTAGCGCCTGTTAGCACTTATACTGGCTGACATCCCCTCAAACTTACAAGCTCCTATTAGTGCTTCACCGCTGACACAAGTGCGCACACGCCTCGTGCCCACGTACAGTCATTGCTTGTCAGTGTTTACATGGCTAACTCCAACATGCACATGCTTCCCCGCACGCCTGTGTAAGCACAACCCCACACTTACACAACACCCGATGCCCTGGCATACCGCCACATGCCTGTGGCGCCTTTGCGCTTACCATGCACTTACAAGTGCTGTGCTGGCCCACCAGCCGGTGCCCTGTGCCTACTAGCACTTACACTTGCGCTTGCCTTGACGGCGTCATCTGTACCATCATTGTGTACATGTCTTTGGTTCACTGGACACTTACACACTTACACTCCTTGCTGGTGTGTTTGTAAACTTACTTGAACTCCTTTGTAAGTTTGTATGTGATCTGTCTCTGTGCGTGTAAGTCCAACCTGGGCTTGCCTTGTGACACTGGTCTTACAACCCCTAGTCATGTCATCAGTATGCAAGTTAGTCACCTGCTTACTTGCTGGTTCAAGCTTTCTAAGGCCTATAGATGACAACAACATGTTGTAGAGATTTTGCTGTCCACATAAGTTGAGGTTTGGGAATGATTTCTGAGGTAATGAAAAATTATTCTTGTTTTGCAAACAATAGCAGTTAGACTCTTCAGAACTTCAGAAGTTCAACAACTAAGAAACAACTTCCTTGGAAGCCGTAGTGGTGTAGGATAAGACTCAAGCAGTAGTGAGAACCATGTAGCTTAAGCCACTTATACGTTAGAACCAAAACTGGCAGAAACTTCCAAATATGACAGCAAGGGAAAAAGAAAAGCCTATACAGTCTTAAAAAATCGAAAGGTAGCATCTCAAAAGGCTATCTTTGGACATAATAAGAAATAACCATCCATGTGTACTGCAGTAAAAAGAAACAATCATTATGTAACTACATAACCGTCCGTATGTACTGCAGTAAAAAGAAACAATCATTACGTAACTAACTGTCAGAAAACAGTAAATTAGAATCACATGTTAGCAAACGGCTAAAAGATCAATAATGCCAGAAATCCAAGGGTTAGCATGATAGGCTAGCCCACTTGCACAACAAGGAACAACTGATAGAGGCACCGGCAGTATTAAATTCTTGCTGTAAAGGACACTTAACATAATAGAGCATCCAAAAGTAAGAGTAGGCAAAATTTATAGCAGATTAGAAGGACAATAGAGACTTTGCTACTTCGTATTTTTCATTTAAAAACAAAAAACTCGAATCCTCACATCAACAGATTGTGTAGAATATAACCACATGCAACAACTTCAATAAAAAATTTAATTCAATATGAACATCACTGGAGAGGTGAGAACAGAGGGCTCCCTTACACATTCGGATCGATATCTGCAGAGTTACAACTCTGTTAAAAAAAATTCCAAATCTCATTATCAGCAGTTGAGGCGAAAAGATGACTTCAACAAAGTCACAGCTGTAGCTTTTCCTCCTCTTGTGGCCATCACGGTCTTCTTCTAAGCAGTCTTCTTTATAGAGGGGTAGCACCCAAGATCAGGCTAGGGTTTTCAATGAGAATTACGTTTGGTATTTGGATTGTTGGGACAACTGCTACCCAACACAGAGAAAGGGCTTTTGCAGAGAGTAGTAGCAGAAGAGGAAAACCTTTAGCTAGAAAAGAATGGGATGCAAAAGATGAAGCATGTGATACAACCAATCAATTAAAAGACAGCATTTTCCTCAAAAGAAAAAAAAAAAAAAAAAAGATGAAGCATGTGGCAAAAGACATCTTTTTGTTTTGAGGCCGAGCAATGGAATTGAAATCAAAAGGCTTTATTTTTTTTTTTGAGAAAATTGAAACCAGAAGGCTAACGAAGTGGAAATTTAAAAGAAGACATGATAGAGTGGTAACTTTTAACTAGGACGTCTGATCGGTTAACTGAGTTTTTTTTTTTAAATTTCTTTTTTTCATTTTATATTTTGTGAAGATAGATGACAAGGTCCTAGAAGATGTGCCCTACAAGTGAGAAACAATAATCTCAATAAGTGACAAGTTGTTATCTACAAACTTGTCCTGATACCATCTGAGAAAAAAGGGTTTGTTATAAAGCTTTTTATGTGTTTTTTATGTGTCCAGTTTCATTAGTTTGCTGTCATTGAGGAGGCAAAGCACAAGTAAAACAACCAGTGAAAGACCAAAAGAGAAATTTAGAAACAGATTACCTAACATTGCTTAAACGCTTCAAATTCTCCATTCAAGGATTATTCATGCCACCTATGCAAGGGTTGTGGGGCATCAACACCAATTACATAAATGCCCTTGCATTTAAGAGCAATAACCAGTACCTCTATGAACTCAGACAATTAGTTAGCTCTGTTCCATCTATTGTACCCTTTTCTGCCAGGTACTTAAAAAAAAACTGTACCTGCGTGTTTTTGTACCATTGATGGAACACTTTAACAATCTTCAAAAGAGAACTTTGAATATTCAAATGGAACACTTTAACTGCAGAATACCAATTTTTCAGTAAACTGTGCACTATAATCAAGTGAGGTCAACAATAATCCTCATTTTTCTTCTTTTTCTTCAAATACACCTTCTGTCCAGGTTATGTATTTTAAACTGTTGTGGTTAATGAAATGGACTTACCAGGGGTATTCATAGCAATTTTTTAGGATTTTTTGAACTTCCTATGCTCCTCTTATTCTTCAAAGAGTTTGATCACCTTTTTTCCCTTTTATTTCTACATAACACCTGCGAGACTTCAGCCAAAGATTTTCATGTTGAGAATCACTTGTTGCCATTGGTTGATTGGCCTGTTGGCAACATCAGGCTGAGTTATACAGATCACATTGACCTCTATTGTATTTGTTATGTTTTAAGTATTGTATTAGCCCTTTATGATCTATGTTCTGCTCTTTTTTCCAGTTTGATTCAGATACCAAAGTAACTAATTGATGTGAACGTTTCTCCAGGATGTTGATATAGAGGCCCAATACAAGAGTTATAGCACATCAACGAGACAATCACTGGAAGCATGGAATCCATCCCAATTTGATTATGGACTGGTAAGCAAATAATTATTTTATGCCATAATGCTCTATTTTTCCCTAGTTTTTTTTTGAGAATTTCATTTGTGATGTTTGAAACATGTTGAATTAAAAAAATCCTCACTTTGGAAACTGCTGAAAACAGTTTATGAATGATGTTCTTGTGGGCTAATTATGCTATATATTGGTTAAACTTGCTAGGATGTAACCGACATTTGATTGACAGCAATAAAATCGCTATTCTAAAAAAAAAAATTTGTTGCTCGGATCTTTTGATGTTAATCTTTTCACTTTTTGGTTATGTTTTAGTCTGCTTTTCTTTTTATAGGTATATATATAATTTGTATGCGTATGACTTAATAAAAGGGGTTTAGGCTTGCACTGTCCCTCCTCTACGCTTCTCTCTTCTCCTCTCTTATTCCTCCTCTCTTCTCCTAATTCTCCTTTTCTCTTCTCCTTCTGTCCCTCCTCTGTCACCTTCTCTATTCTCCTTGTCTTCTCTTTCTGTCCCTCCTGTCTCCTCTCTTCTCCTTGTCTTGTCCTTGTCTTGTCCTTGTCTTGTCCTTCTGTCCCTCCTCTTGTCTCCTCTCTTCCCCTTGTCTTCTCTTTCTGCCCCATGTCTTCTCTTTCTGCCCCATGTCCTCCTCTCTCCTTCTCTCTTCTCCTTCTTTCCCTCCTCTACCACCTTCTCTCTTCTCCTTCTTTCCCTCCTCTACCTCCTTCTCTCTTCTCCTACTTTCCTCCTCTGTCTTTATTCTCTCTTAATAATCCTCTTTCTCCCTCTTTGTCCTCTAAATATCCTTTATCTCTTCTATATATTATTTCTTAATAAATATGTTTTCTCATTTTTATATTTTTATATTTATATATATTTTTAATATATTTTTCATTTTTATATTTTTAATAAATTTTATATATTTTAATGTATTTTAATATGTTTTATATATTATATATTTTGTCATTTTATATTTTTAATAAATTTATATATTTTAATAATAGGCATATGTTTTATATAAATTTTTATATGTTTATGTTTTTTATATATGTTTTTCATTTTATATTTTTAATAATTTATATATTTTATTTTTATGTATTTTTATATTTTATGTTTTTATGTTTTATGTTTTATTTTTTAATAAATTTTATATATTTTGTATTTTATTTAATTTTATATTTATTTTATATATTTTTTATGTTATATTTTTTTGTTTTAATATGTTTTAATATTTTATATATTTTTTATGTTTTAATATATTTTATCATTTATATGTTTTAATGTATTTTTTATGTTTATATTTTTAATATGTTTTTAATATATTTTTAATATATTTTATATTTTTTTAATTTTTATATGTTTTAATTTTTTAATATGTTTTAATTATATATTTTATATTTTAATAATATTTAATATAATATTTTTATATATGTTTTTAATAAATAAATAATATTTGGGCAATATGTTTTTAATAATTTTTATATGTTTTAATAAATAAATATGTTGGATTTTATATATTTAATTTTTTATATGTTTAATCATTTTTATATGTTTTAATAGGTTTATGTTTTAATATTTTATGTTTTAATTTTTATTTGTTTTAATATGTTTTAATAATATATTTTTCTATTTTATATGTTTAATAAATAAACATGTTTAATATTTTTTTTTGTTTTCTAAAAATGTTTAATCTCTTATCCCTTATAAATATGTTTTATATCTTATCTCTTTTCTTGTATGTTCCTAAATTTAATGGGTTCTCCTTCTATCTTTTCTTGTATCTTCTCCCCGGCTCTCTTATGCATCTCCCTTCTCCTTCTCCTCTCCTTCTCCTTTATCCTTTTCAATCTCTTTCTCTTCCCCTTCTCTCCTCCTCCTCTCTTACCTCTCTTCTCCATCTCTCTTCTCCTTCTTGCTTCTCCTCCCCTCTTCTCCTTCTTGCTTCTCCTCCCCTCTTCTCCTTCTTGCTTCTCCTCCCCTCTTCTCCTTCTTGCTTCTCCTCCCCTCTTCTCCTTCTTGCTTCTCCTCCCCTCTTCTCCTTCTATTTCTCCTTTCTTCTCCTCACTTTCCTTTCCTCTCATCCAAACACTAGATTTTACACGGCATAAAAGTAGGAAATCAGAATATGAAGGTTCAAACAATGGTTCTTGGTAATAAAAGTAGATGGGATTCACTGTGGCTGCTAGCCGGTGACTTTAATGTAATAAGATATAGAAATGAAAAACAGCCACCTTCTCACAGAATTACATATTCTATGAGAGGTTTCAATGACTTCATAGATGCATATGAAATGGAGGAAATCCCTACCTCTGGTAAGTCCTTCACATGGAGCAATGACCAAATCCAACCAGTACTCTCACGGCTGGATAGGTTTCTGGTCATTGGAAGTTGGCTAAGACTATACCCGGAAGCCACTGGAATGGTGGGGGCAAAAAGTAGTATCGGATCATTGGCATATCTTTCTAGATACCCACTCGGGGGTATGGGGACATAAGCCATTCCGGTTTGAGAATTGGTGGCTCAAGGAGGAAGGAGTCATAGAGATGATGGAAAAATGGTGGGGTGAGTTCATTGTCAATGGCCCCACAGGAGGTCAGGTTGCTATGAAGCTAAAGTTGTTTAAGAAGAAATTAGTAGGCTGGGTGAAGACATGGAAGGCCACCACCATTGCTCAAAGAAATCTCTTGCCCTTGCAGGTGGATGCTCTTGATTCATTGGAGGAAGGTAGACTCTTAACCTTTGAGGAATTTGCTGAGAGAGGAGAGGCAGCTAGAGAACTTCGGTCTCTAGTGTCTCATGTGAGGATAAAATGGAAGTTGAGGGCCAGGTATAAATGGATGAAGGAGGGAGATGCAAATTCTCACTTTCATTCCATTGCTTTGGCCCATAGGCGCTCTAACAGAGTGAATTCCTTGAATATCAGCGGGGAAGTCACTTCTTGTGGATTTTTATGTAGATTTGTACATGGAGGAGCCCGGGATGAGACATTCCATGCTTGGGATACCATTGCTGGCCATTAATGGACAGCAAGCTGCATCACTAGAAACCCCCTTCGGATTGGAGGAAATAGAAGCTGCAGTGAAAACATGCCCTTAGACAAGGCGCCAGGACCTGATGGGTTTAACGGAGAGTTTTATAGATCAGGGTGGAGTTTTATGAATAATGACATTTTAACTATGATGAATGACTTTCACAGTAGGGGGGTGTCTTATAGAAGAATGGGGGCCTCTTTCATTGCTTTATTGCCAAAGGAGTCTTTCATTGCTTTATTGCCAAAGGAGGGGGTGGAGCACATCAGAGATATTAGACCAGTAAGTCTCATTTCTAACACTTACAAAATTGTTGCAAGGGTGCTGGCAAACAGGTTGAAGGAGGTGATGCCACACATTATAAGCAAGGAATAATATGGATTTATACAGTCGAGGCAATTACTTGATGCCACCATGTTGACACACGAACTAGCAGAAAGATTTGCTAGGTGTGGGAAACCTAGAGTAATTTTAAAGTTAGACATGGAGAAGGCATTTGATAAGAGTAGATTGGATGTTTCTCACTATAATGATGTGGAGATTAGGGTTTGGCCCGTTCGGGGACAAGTGGATCAAGTGGATTCAGTCATGTGTAGCAAGTGCTTCCTTTTCATTTCTCATAAATGGTCACTATTATTGTGAAAAGAGGCCAAATAATCGTAAATTCCCTATGCAAATTCTGTGGAGAAGTTGAAGAAACAACAAACCACATATTTCTACATTGCCCCTTTGCTATAGCAGTTTAGGGGGCTATTCTACAGAAGTTCAGCATAGGCACCTACATGCCAGCCTCCTTCAGACAGATGATTACTCGATGGCACTCATGCCCACTACCAGCATGTGGAAAAGCCTTGTGGCAAGCTGCCATACTGTGGAATTTATGGAAAGAAAGGAACAACAGGATATTCGGGGGTAGCAAAGCTAGTGAAGCCATAGTCATTACAGCTACCATCAGGGACATTTTCCAATGGGCTTCTACCTATAGAAAGATGCCCCCTCTCCCAATAGTAGCACTGAGGCAGTACTAGCAAAAGATAATACTTTTCACTAATCATAGACCACCAGTAATGCAGGCATGGGAACCACCATAGAGGGGCCAGCTGAAACTCAACTTTGATGGTTCCTCGTTAGGTAATCTGGGCTTAGCCGGCCTTGGAGGGATCATCCGAGATCACAAGGGCTCATCACTAATATCTTATTCCGGACCAGCAGGCAATTGCACCTCTAATGAGGCCGAAGCAACGACACTTCTTACTAGATTAAGGATTTGTAACGGCATATTTGATCTGCCAATAGTTGCAGAAGGGGGCTCTGATCACACTATTAGATGGGCTACCAAAGCAATGCCTCCACCTTGGCACTTAAAGAGGATCTTTGATGAGATATTCGATATTATTGAAGGATGGGAAATACTTTGGAGCAAGATACCAAGAACTGCCAATGGCGTAGCTGACAAACTAGCAAAGAGTGAATATGTAAGATTATTGTAAGATTATTGTGAACGTTTACAAAGTACCGGGGGAGAATGAATATGTAAGATACAAGACTCACTTAGTAATTGAAAGCACAAGTACCAGGGGAGAATGAATATGTAAGATTATTGTGAACATTTACAAAGCAGTTTGTATTCTATAAAAGGATATACTTCGTAAAATACCAGCTTCATGGTATACATTGTAATTCATCATTAGCAAATCAATAAAGCTATCACTATTCTAAAAAAATAAATAAATGGTCACTATTATGATGTGGAGATTAGGGTTTGGGGATAAGTGGATCAAGTGGATTCAGTCATGTGTAGCAAGTGCTTCCTTTTCATTGCTCATAGATGGGGGGTCTTTGGGCATTTAGAAGTTCAAGAGGCTTAAGGTAAGCTAACCCACTCTCACCCTTACTGTTTAACATTGTAGGGGAGGGATTGATGGTTATAGTTAAGAAAGCCATATCATTTGGTTGGTTGACAAATACCCTACCCAAGGAAATCCTACCTATGGCACAATTTGCAGACGACACCATTATCTTTGGAGAAGGCACACGAGAGCAAATGAGGCACTGGTAAGCTACAATATAATTTTTGTTTTTTTAGGAAAGTGCTATTTTTATTGATAGATGAAATCAAGATACAAAAGGAGTGAATCTCACCGAGATGTCAGTGAGATGCACACCCTCTTTAGCTAAAGAGTTGCCACAAAATTGGCAGATCTAGGAATAAACATCCACTCGTGTACATACGATGTGGATAATGAAATAATCTCTCTAAAATAGTACATGAACCTCCATGGTGGAGCCGAAGTCTGCCTGCACCACCCTATTACATTCTGTGAATCTCCCTCCACTACCAACTCCCCCACCAAATGATTCTGAAATATCCTAAGTCCATGGAGAACTCCATGGACTTCAGCTGAAGTGGAATTAACAATACCAAGTGGGCCCGTATAGGCTAGGAGGATCTGACCTTCTGCATTTCTAAAGACTCCTCCATATCCAGCAGGTCCCGGATTACCCAATGAGGAGCCGTCAAAGTTCATCTTGATTTTACCGAGGGGTGGGAGCCAAGGCATAGGCACTTTGGGCAGTGCAGTAGAGGGGGTGGAGACGAAAACACACCAAGCTGCCCGCAAGCGATCTCTATCGATGCTGCTCAATATGCCTTGAGCAGCCAACCACTGTATGATTCTGTTCTGAATGAGTGTTTTTAGATCCGTCCATTGTGCTTCCTTCCCTTGGAAGATCCTCTTGTTCCTTTCTTCCCATAATGACCAAGGTAAAAAAGTCACAAGTGCCTTCCAAATTACCCACCCTGATTTAGATAAATGACCAAATTTGGTTGCTGCCACTTCTGCAAAGGATCTCGGTATACACTATTCAAAGTCGAATATTGAAGCAAAGTACGCCCATAAATACCAGGAGTATTTGCAATGAAGTAATAGATGGCTGACTGTCTCTTCATGCGTATTACATAAAGTACAAAGTGGGGAGGGGATGGGGACCCCCCTTTTGACTAGAGCATCCTTGGTAAGAATTTTTCCATGTAGGGTGCTCTAGATGAAAAATATGACTTTTGGGGGGGCTGGAAGGAGCCAAGCTACCCGACTTTCATGGATATCAGTTACGGGTAGTAAGATTTTGTAAGTCGAAGCTATTGAGAATGATCCATCAACTTCTGTTGTCTATATTAGTATGTCTGGCTTGGTGACATCTCTATAGAATCTTCCTAAGGAAGAATCCAGATTGCTTAGTCTGATTGCTTCATCGTCTCTTAGTTCTGTCCTGAAAACTGAGCTCCAATCAATATTTGAGGGAGAACCGGAAGCCATTATATGCGCAACTGTAGCTGATGGCGCTCTTGCAAGTTTGTACAACGCATTATATGATTGCTTCAAGGGGTTCTCATCCATCCATGGGTCTTCCCAAAATAGGGTGTGATGCCCATTCCCGACTGCCCATCTAATATGAGATCTGAATTCCTCAAAGAACTTGTGTATGTATCTCCAAATGGTAGATAACCTTCTAGGTGAATTCCAGCCCATGATCTATGACTCCTCTACTCCAAGATTGTCTATCACAAATTTACGCCAAGGAGCATGCCTTTCCATGTTAATCCTCCAACACCATTTCAGCAAAAACACTTTGTTTACCAACAGAATTCTCCTAATGCCCAAACCACCATTGGCTGCTGGAAGACAAACCTTTTTCCAATTCACTAGATGGTACTTAAAATTCTCCACTGTACCCCTCCATAGAAATGTTCTAATCAGCTTCTCAATATTTTTGGCTACGCTTGTCGGGCATTGCATGAAGGATAGGTAGTGAGCTGGTATTCCACTCAAACAGGACTTGATCAGAATAAGCCGACCTGCTTTGGATAACATCCTACCCTTCCATGAGGATAAACACTTTTGGATGCTTTCTATTACCGGGTCCCATAAGGGCTTGGTCACCTGGCCATGGAATAGAGGCAGGCCAAGATAAAGGCTCGGGAAATTTCCCACTGAACAACCTAGAATTGCAGCAATGCTATTAATTGAATTAGCATCCACATTAAACCCGAAAACCTCTGTTTTAGCCCAATTGACTTTCTGCCCCGAAGCCATTTCATATAATCCAATGACTGCCTTCCATCTCTGTACTTGCTCAGGTGATCCATCACCACAGATAACTGTGTCATCTGCAAACTGGGCTAGTGGGAGGAGACCCTCGGGCAATACATTGTTGACCCAACCAATGGAAAGTGCTATCTTAAGAATTCCTACTAGTCCTTCACCTGCAATATTGAAGAGAAGGGGGGACAACGGATCCCCTTGCCTGAGACCTCTGCTGCCTCTAAAGTGCCCAAATATTCCTCCATTTATGAGGAGTGTATAAGAGGCATTAGCAACACAAGACCGGATCCACATCAACCATTTTGCACCAAAACCCATCCTTTCCATGATCGCCTCCAAGTAATCCCAATCCACCCTATCAAATGCCTTTTCCATGTCAAGCTTGAGAATTATCTTTGGCTCACTAGACTTGCTAAACAATTCAGTGACCTCATGAGCAAACATAGTGGCATCGAGTAGCTGTCTAGAGAATGAAACGACATTGGACCCTATCAATGAGATTAGGCAGCACGCGCTTCAATCTTGCAGATAGAAGCCTTGATATTATCTTGTATGGGCCTGAGATTAAGCTGATTGGTCTAAAGTCTCTTGCATTCTCCACCCCCTCTTTTTTTGGTAGTAGGGCGATGAAGGATGCCCCTATGTTCCTATAGACTACTCTGGTGTAGAAGTCATTGACCATGTCTACTGTCCTGTTTCATAAGCCCCCATGCTTTTCTGTAAAATTCCCCATTAAACCCATCTGGGCTGGGGGCTTTGTCCAGTGGGAATTTTGTCACTGCTGCTTCTATTTCCTCAAGAGAAAATGGGCCTTCCAACTGATCAGCTTGACTTCCAGAAATGCAAGGCAAAGGAACCCCTTCCATAGAATATCTTTTTCCTGCAATGATTGTATACAAAGCTGCATAATAATCCACAAGAGCATTAGTAATGGACGTCCTATCAGAGATGAGCTCCCCATGGATCCGAAGGGAATTCACTCTGTTAGCACGTCTTCTAGCCGAAGCTATGGCATGAAAGTATCGGGAATTGGCTTCCCCTTCTTTTAGCCATTTGTACCTAGCTCTCTATTTTCAGATAATTCTCTCATGAGCGACTAGAGAATGGAGTTCTCTAGCAGCACTAGTACGGTCTATAAATTCATCAGAAGTAAGGGTTCTACGTTCCTCTAGCATATCCAGTGCATCAACCTGCAGTCGTAAGAGTGTCCTTTGAGCAATAGTAGTGGCCTTCCATGACTTAACCTAGCTTATAAGCTTCCCCTTAAGCATTTTTAGTTTCATTGAGACTTTACCCCCAATTGGTCCGCTGATGTTCATGTCGTTCCACCGACTTTCGAGCAAGGGAGGTAAATCTTCCACTTGTAACCACCAATTTTCAAACCTGAATGGTTTATGGCCCCAATTCCCAGAATGAGTGTCCAGGAATATAGGCCAATGATCCGATATTACTTTGCCACCCACCACATCCGTGATTTCAGGATAGAGTCTTAACCAGCTGCCTGTGGCAAGAAACCTGTCTAGCTTGGATAGCACTGACATGTGCTCTAATTATTGCTCCAGGTGTAGACTTTGCCCAAAGTGGGGATCTCTTCTAATTCATGAGCATCAATGAAGTCATTGAAATTTTTCATAGCTGAGGTAATCCTCCTAGCAGGGGGGGGGGTTTTTCAGTCCTAAAACGGATGGCATTGAAGTCACCAATAAGCACCCAAGGGACATTCCATCTGCAAGTTAAATCTCCTAGTTCCATCCAAAAGGCTGCTCTTTCTTGCTGAGCGTGACCCATAAACTCCTCCTAGAGCCCATTCTTGTTCTTCTTGTAAATCCTTCAACTTGACTCCCACACAATTGCTTCCGATTTCCTCCTCCTCGACTAGAAATGTGGCCTGATCCCATATGATGAGAATGCCACCCGAGGCTCCACGTGCATCAAGAGCTACCCATTTGGGTTGCGTGAAGGGTACAAGGTCCACCACCCAACTGTCGTCCATATTCTCCAGTTTTGTTTCTTGTAGCACTACTTTGTTTTTTTCTCCTCTAATATACTCCTCATATTAGCCCTTTTGAGAGGGCTCTTTATTCCTCTAACATTCCAAGAAGCGATGATCATGAATCACTACTTGGTCCTACTCCCTTTCCCCGCTTCACTGCATTGGCAAGTTCCTTTAATTTCTTCATGTCTTCCTCACTGTAGTCCTCATTGCAGGCCTCTATCATAGCCACAAAAGAATCTGTGGTATTCCTTCTACTTCTTGTTGTCTCCTTATTAAAGGAAGGAGGCGATTCTCTGTTCTCCATTCTTGCTACTTGTGAGTTTGAAGGAGATAGTGTAGGTAAAGGTGATCGTGAGTTTGAGTGTGAGGCTTGTTTTCTCCTATTGTAAGTGATGGATTGCTGAGGGGGGATGACTGGTTTGGTGGGTGTGGAAGGGACTATGATGTCCATGGTTTGGGTTGGTTTAGGGACAGTTTTTGGTGTGATGTTATCTCCAACGCAAGGGGAAAATTGGTGTTGAGGGTGGGCCTGTATATTGCTGTCCGAGGGGCTATGCTTCTCGGCCAGCTGGTTGTGGGGTGGAAGGCTTGTGGGTGATGAGTGTATATTGCTGTTCGGGGGGCTATGCTTCTCGGTCAGCTGGTTGTGGGGTGGAAGGCTTGTGGATGATGAGTGGTTGGCTGATGAGGTTTGATAGGTGGTGGAATTGATGGGTGAAGTTTGGTAATTGGGGGAGGAGAAGTGTGAGATGGGTGGGGAGGATTGACGGTTGGAATGGCTGTTAGGGGAGAAAGAGATGGATTGGTTAGGGGAGGATATTTGGGCATCTACTGTGACTCCTTCTTTGCACACTTTGGAGTGGATCTTCGGTACTTCTGAGATGAAACCTCCAAATTGAATGTTAGAACCATCTCCCCATCTGTTGAGAGATACTTCTACATCTGAATCCGTTGTTTTATTACTTGCTTTTTCTACCATATCCACTCCTATCTCCTCAATCCATATGATAACCTCAAAACTCTGTTCCCCTACGTTGACCATTAGATTTTGTTCCTTCTTGAGAACTCTCCCTGTTCCAATCATAATCCTGGCATAATCGATCCTGTTCAAGCACAAGGTGTGCGCATCAATTGCTATCAACCTCCCAAAGGTATGGCTGATTGCTTCAAAACTTTCTTCTAGCCATAATTTCACTGGTAATCCATAAATGTTCAGCCAAAAAGTCTTTTATCCACATCGACCTGCTTCTTTCCATTGTTCATACGTCCAATATGCTCCAATGCTGCCTCGAGTGACATGTTTCATGTCCTCCTTACTTCTAAACCACACCATCCATAATTTGGTGCCCATATAAGACACCTTAGGAGCATATTCAAGCTCCCATCTGACTTGCAAAGTGTTCCCAAGCTTCTCAAAAGTTCTGGTTTGGTATTTTCCTCAATAATAATGACATTTTCCAAGTTGCGAAGGCCTGAGTCCCACCACGACCTTGAAAAAGCAACAAATCCGCACTTAAAATCACATTTTGACTTTTTCGGGGAGGTCGCCAGAGCTCTGGTCACCTTCTCTAGCGCCGGCGACCTCTGCAAATCTTCCAAAATGGCTCCTTTTTCACTTCCGACGTCGAATCCTATCACCTTCATCGCCGCACTGAGCTCTGCACGCAAGGACCAAGGGATATGCACTCGCGCATGCACTTTTCCTGAGCAAATCTTCGTTATCTTGAGGAAAGGTCGTCATCCAGCCACCAACGTTAAGAGGAACTGTAGATCTCTCTCCCGGACCTCTCTATTGATGGTCGTACGACCATTACTTCCTAAAATCAGCCCCATTTGAGTTGAAAAGAGCTCTGCAATGGTGGCCGGAACCCTAATGAAGGACTTCCGGTCACCAGTGCTCGCCGTGACCTTGAATCCCCTTTTCCAGTACGTTTTTACCCTGTCCCTTGTCTCATTGAGGAGAAACGTCGCTTCCCCCTGCCTGAGGACCTTCGATTTGAGGTTAGACCTCACTTCCTTCCCCCTGCAATGCCGTACTTTCGTCCATTTTGCCTCATGCTGATCGTCGCCGTCGTTCCCGCCACCACTGCTGCTCGCCGGAAGCTCTTCTGTCGCCGGCGTCGTCACTGGAGAGCCGGAGGATGCCAAGGATGCTCCTTCCTCGGTGCAACGCTCCGGAGCTCGGACTTCGGGTCGAGCCATTGTCCTGATCGAGACCAGCTTCTTTCACTTTCCTTTCAGCATACTTCAGTTGCGCTACAATATAATTTTTTGAGATGGCATCAGGCCAAAAAGTGAATTGGCAGAAGACTGAAGTGTATGGTTTCAATTTAAATCAAGAAGCGATTGGAGAGATGGCTAACAGTCTAGGTTGTGCAGTAGGCAATTTGCTAGGCATCTATTTGGGGCTTCCTCTTTTCCAGGGCAGAATTCGGAAAAGCTTATGGGATCCAGTGTTGGAGAAAGTGCAGAGGAGATTGTTGCAATGGAAGGGCAGATTACTATCCAAAGCTGGCCGATTAGTGCTAATCAAGGCTTGCCTCAGTGGTATACCAGCCCACTATCTAACATTCATGTACTACCCGGAGGTGTGATGCAAAACATAAAGTTGTTTAGGAATTTCTTGTGGAGAGGTTCCTCTGAGAGCTTCAAATACCACCTGGTAGGATGGAAGGAGGTATGTCTACCTAAGAAGATGGGAGGACTAGGGATAAGAGAGGTTAAGAAAATGAACACAACCTTTCTATGGAAGTGGTGCTGGAAGATGAACTCGAACCATAACTCTCCATGGAGCCAACTAGTAAGGCATAATTATGATGTTGGCTCGGAAGAATGGTTGCTGGGTTGGCATTCCCCGAGACATCTGTCGGCGATATGGAGATATATACACAAGCTTTTGCCCGGTTTTAGGACTTGGATCCGATGGGCAATAGGTAGAGGGAGTCCCACTCAGTTTTGCGCAGACCTGTGGTTATGAGAGAAGACATTGAGGGAGTCTTATCCAAGGCTGTTTCAGTTGGTCAGATCACTTGATGCCACTGTTCAGGACATATTAGATGACAGAATAGTATATATAATTGATTGGAGTGTAGTGTTCAGGAGGGAGCTTAGAGATTCGAAGGCAGAAGAGCTCAGCTCTCTGGATGCAGCCGTGCAACATTTTTATAGAGATGCAACAGTTCCGGATAGGCTGATTTGGGCACTCTCCATGGAAAGCAATTTTTTGGTATCCTCCGCATATATCACGCAACTACCAGACGCGCATTTGCATATTAGCCAGAAGACATGGTCCTTACCAGCACCTCCGAAGGTGCAATTCTTCATCTGGAGTGTCTTGCATGGGAAGATACTCACAAGGGAGGTCTTTGGGCGAAGGGGGGTCTTGCTGCCATCCCAATTATGCCCTATGTGAGCTCCATATAGAGAGTTGATCACCTACTATTGCACTGTTGTTATGTGTGGAGAATTTGGTCCTGGTGCATGAGCCCATTCAAGGTTCCATGGGGTTTCCCAACCTCTCTCAGTGAGGTGGTGCAGATAATGCCTTTGCACTTGGGCACTATAGGGAGAGACATGTGGAGGGCTATGGTGGCATTCATCCCATGGGCTATATGGGATGAGTGGAATAGGAGAGTGTCTCAATCCAAGTCCATGGCTTGGGGGGAAGTGGCTCACCTTATCCAAACCAGAGTTATTCAATGGCTTGGAGCAAAGGGAAAGCTTGTTGGAGTGGATGTATTTATGGTTGGAGTGGATGTATTTATGGTTGGAGTGGATGTATCTATCATTAGAGCTTCATGGTTTGAGGTAGCAGCAGCTATTAGGCCCCAGTCCCTTCCCAACATGAACATTTGGCTTCCCCCACCCAGGGGGAAGTTAAAGGTCAATGTGGATGGATCTTCATTGGGCAATCTGAGACCGGCCAGTTTTGGAGGAGTTGTTAGGGATTCAGAAGGCAGGATCTTATTGACATTCTCGGGGCCCTTGGGTCATGATTGACTCCTCCTCTGCGGAAGTTCATGCCATCCTGCACGCTATACGCCTGTTCCACACTTCAGAGGAGAGGTCATAGTGGAAGGAGACTCCAAGAATGTCATTGGCTGGTGTAGTCAAACTTCATCCCCTCAAAGATTTTTGTATTTATTTAGAGAGATTTTTGATTTAACCATGTCCTCATCTTCATTTGTTTGTGAGCGGATATGTATTTTTAGGTTTGCCAACTCTATGGCAGACACTTTGGCTAGGCAGAGAGTTGTTCTCACCTCCATTGAGGTGAAGGCGACCCCACTTTTTGTATGATATTTTCCTCATATATTGAATAAAACAAACAACTTTCCTTAAAAAAAACAATGGTTCTTGGTGTTTTTGAACTCTGGAATGTCCTTTGGAATGTCTAGTCTGACTTTGGATGCTGGTCGAATTGAACAAATTCCTTCATCTCTTCAATGCTTTTGCCATTGGATGGCTTCTATTGGTGTCTAAGAACATATGTGATGTACCAAACAGAATTTGAAGGGTCCATACTGTCTCTCTCCATACGTAGGCACGTTGGGCACACTGGGTTTCTGATTTCGCACAGTTTGTTGATGTCTGTGCAATTGAAAATTAATCTACTTAATCTCTACTCCTTCTAAGGTGTGAAGTCTTTCCTAACAGTCTACATTAGTTGTTGGAACATGATGACTTGGTGTAAGAATAGTGGGATGATATGCATGATGGCCCGGTTTGGCAGAAGGTGGCTGTGAAATTGAAGTTACTTAAGGAGAAGCTACTTAGCTGGTTGAAATCAGCCCAAAGGACTCACCTTCAGTTGTAGGTTGATCCTTTGGATGTTATGGAGGATGTAGACCGTTAAATCTCTGAGGAATTCTCAGATCTTAGGGCTGCATGTTGCATTGTGCAGGACATTATTGCTTATGATAGAATTCTTTGGAAACGGTGAGCATGATAGAGATTACTAAAGGAACGAATGCCAATTCCTGCTTCTTCCACTTGGTAGCGTCGGCTCGAAGGCAATCTAATTGTGAGCTCCCTCTCCATCAGTGGGAAAGCCACCTCTATTAGGTCTCTTGTTAGCAGCACTTTGTTGGGATTTTATGGAGATTTCTACATAGTGGAGCCTCAACTGAAGCACTCCATGATAGGGATAGTCCCCTCTTTGTCAAAGGTGAAGGTGTGAGAAATTATGATGGAGAAAGTGTTTGAGAAAAGAGAGGAGAGAAGGGAGAGAAAGAGTACGTGAAGGTACAAACAGAGGTTTAGAGTCTATCCAGCCCTCTAGTCTCCATTCTCTTTATAAAGTGCTAAATTACATGAATTACATCTATGCCCCTCACTGATAGTAAGTGGGCCAAATTACATAAATTATTATTTCACGTGCTTAGGAACCTGTTAGCCTCTGTGTCGGAGATTGCCTCTTGGAGCTCCCTTTCTTTGTTTAGGTAGAGCATGATTTTCAAAATGGAGCTCAGGGATAAAAAGGTAGATGAGTTCAGCAGGTTTAACATTGTGCTCCAATCTTTCTTCCATGATCTCTCGATATCCAATGAGCTTGTTTGGTCCCTCAACTGCAAGGGGAGTTTCTCTATTGCCTTTTGTTAGAGCGGCCTGATTCACAATTCTTTGGGCAAGCCCATTGCTAGCTCAGCATGATCACGCCAAGCACCGCTAAAAGTAAAATCCTTCATTTGGAGTGTTGTACAGGAAGATCCTTAATAGAGACAATTTGCTTTCTCTTGGCTCTACCTCTTTATGATGTACCCAATGTTCAAGGAGATGGAGTCAATGGATCACATTATGCTCACTTCTTAAAATGCTCGGCCATTATGTATTGGCCTTTTACTCTCTTTGGGTTAGGTTTTTTGTCCCGGTTCTTGACAGCCTTCTCCTGAGTCCGCCCTATAGCTTAGAACTTCCGGGGTTGTTACATGTGGCCATCCTCTGCATTCATCACATGGGCATTGTGGGACGAGAGGTATAGATATGTCTTTCAGCATGATGCTGAGACCTTGCTGTGGGGGGCCAGAACAAGCTTATCAGCTGGCTTAGCTCTTCGCCTGACTTTGAGGAGGTCAACTGGATGATGTTGCACTGTTGGGCTTTTGTTGCTGAGGCATGTAACTTGATTTTTAAGCTTTCCCAAATAAAAAAATATGTTTTCTAAAAAAAAAAGGAAAAAATCTGAGGGCTAATTTTTTTATATGGTTCTACATTTCATAAGAAAGTTTTATCCGAGATGGTTCGTGCATGGTGCAACTCATCTCTTCCAAGTTTATCTAGTGTATTCTGTTGGGATGCGGATGAAAATATTGACACTCTTGATCCAATGCTACTTGGTGCAGTTGGTCTTATTTTTTGGAGCTCTTTTAATTCTCTCTGCATGCCTCACGATTTTAATGCATCACATTATCTTCTTATGGAGATTCATTTCCTGTTTTATTAGCATTTCATTTCTGATGTGGTACCCCCATAGAGGTGCACAAAATACTGTAATGAGATTACGTGTTTAAGTTGATCTATCATTTATAAATGGAGTAGTGTGAAAAGTGTACCTAAGATTTTGGCAAGCATATTGGTCAAAGAGCGTAACTCTTCAACATCATTTTGTAAGAGGGTTTACTCTTTATCATTATGAGTCGATCTTTTCCTGTCTTCTCTAGCTTAAAGCAACAAAAAATTAGTGACAAGACAACATTACTTTAACCGAAAATAATGAAAAATTACGTGTACCAATGCACCTGTCTATCTCTCAACAACATATAAATATGAGATCAGGGTCACATGCAAGCTGCTGAGGGAGTGGTGATCTTCATGCATGCTTCACATGATATTAGAGTATATGCTCATCAATGGGCTTTTACCAATCCATAGTTCGGTCTCGGTTACTGAGTTGAAAGAGATCAGGTTTGTTGGTCTTTTGACCCATTACACCATATGTGTGGGACTTGACCTTCTTGAACAAACTTTTGGTCATGTGGAAAGTCTGGCCACCAACCATATTTTTTTCATGTACTAGGTATATCACCAAGTCAATGACTAATTTAGAAAGGGGGAATAATTGAACTGCAGAAGCGATTTCTTGCAAACCTTGCTTAACTTCTCCAATATCTTGTTCTTTTCCAAATCTTAGGTTTCAGTCTACATGTATGAGAACTTGAAGCTTACTTATTTAGCAAACCATGTGATGTTAAAATTTTCTTTAGCATGTGCAGAATCTAGCCAGCATCCATATTTTGGAAATGTACTGAGGTGAATAATTGCTAGGTCCTACTTTTCATCCTATATTGCACCGTATATGTGAAATCTATTCAAGATGGAGTTGACTGGTCTTGTTCTTGGTGACTTGAAATAGGACATGTATGCAACACAATAAACATGTTACATTTTGTAAAATTCGTCTTTGATTAACTGTTTGACTTATGTCCCTTTTCAATTTCATGGTGTACGTGTCTTTCCTCTTCCATGCATGGAATACTAATGTTTCTTAATCCAGATAGAAACAACGATTGAGTATATTTGTCGGAATGGAGGGGAAGGAGCTATTCTTGTATTCCTTACTGGCTGGGATGAAATATCTAAACTTCTTGAAAAGATGAAAGGGAATAAACTTCTTGGTGACACTAACAAGTGCTTAATTCTTCCTCTCCATGGGTCAATGCCCACAGTTAATCAGCGTGAAATATTTGATCGACCACCGAGTAATTTGAGGTAATTCTCTTTGTCTAAGAGCTCTAAGATATCTGTATTGTTTGCTTGACCTTTATTGTTATTTTTCTTTTAAATACTTGTAATAATGACATATAGTTAGTAAGACATGCTGCATGTGGACATAATAACCGGAGGTTAAGGGCCATCCTTGACTCCCTACACAGTGTGTGACTTCTGCAGACTTCTCTCTCTCACTATTTCTTTCTGGAACCTCCTTTATGTTATTTTACAGAAACAAACAAGCAATTAGCTCTATGTAAATAGGGTGCAAAGTCCAATTATTGAGAAATGGTTCACATTGCTTGTGAACAAATGGGTAAAGGCTCTACACAAATCTGGGTTGTCCATTACTACCTCGTCTAAAATGTTGTGCTACAATCACGAGACATTCAGAGTTTTTTTTTTTATTATTTTTTTTATTTTTTTTTTGAGGAAATTCAGTGGTATGTTAATTCAGAGGTACCAAACTACTTCAGAATCCCACCTTGGAGCAGAGGGCATTGTCTTCGGCCCGGAGGTCTGGAGGAAGGGGGAAAGGGATCTAGACTACGCGATGGTTTTTCTCGCCACCTTGGAGGCAGCAAATGAAGTGAGTGATCTATTTCGTCTCCGCAACCCTCTCCCGTACTGGCCGACCATCTCGTCCTATGGGGAGGGGAGATGGATCCTTTGGACAAGGAGTCTCGATGAGCAAGCAACACTGACTAAGGCCTGGTCCGAGATGGGCATCCTAAGAAAGCTCAAGTTGGTTGCGTGGAAAGATCTAGATGTCGACAACTCCAGGGCAGGATGGTTGGAGGTTCCGGGAATACCAGTCGAACTATGGACTGAGGAATGCCTCGCGTCCATATTCAGTAGCTACGGGAAAGTCTTGCAAATCGATAAAAGAACAGCCAACAAATCGGACGTGACGGTGGCCCGAGGTAAGCTGAAGCTCTCATTAGCCAAACCGGTGGGTGGCTGCCGCAGTATTCGGGTGGGGGAAAACTCTTTCCCGACTACAGGTGTGCTGATGAACCACCAGCCGGAGTCGGAGAAGACAGTAGCGGGGAGTCCTGAGTCGAAGTCGAGCTGAAGTCCGGGGTCAACTCGACAGGACTCACCATCACTCGCTGAGTGGAACGACGCGGAACCTCGAAATTCAAATTTGAATTCAAATTTGGACGGGTCCTTAATGCAAGTACGTGACAAGGAAAAGATTGACAAGCCAGGACGTCAGAACGGAGCAGTCGTACTCCAGGCTGTAAATCACAACGGCAAGCAGGCCTCGCCACCCGTCACCAGCCACCCCCACTCGTCTAGGCAAATTCCTCCATCTGGCTGCCATTCCCCGAGTACCCCGCCCACCCCCCTTTTGCCCATTAGTCCTTCGGGAGCAGCCATGCAAACCCCCCTCCCTGTCCTTCGTTTTAACCCAACCTTCTCCCCTGAATCGGGTGACCTTGAGCCCCCCCCCTCCCTCCCTCAAGAAGTTCTTACTTCCTACAAACCAGTTTCACCTCCGGGCGATCCACCCCCTCACCCCCCTCAGATAACTCTGCCCTCCCCGTAACTTCTACCACTGTCACCTTACCCCTAGTCGACCAACACCACCCCCGGCCCCTTGCACCATCACAAATGGCCCCACACCCACAGAGATGTTACCGCTCTCCTCGAGTCCAGCTCTCGGAGGACTCGGGAGAAACGGTAGTGAATTCGCAGCCACCTACACCCCCTCAGTCCCCCCAGTCGGAAACTGAGTTCTTCGACCCTCTATCAGAGCCCCCCCTTGAACTTAACTACCTTCGCACCCGAAACAGAGTCACCACCCTTCACCCTCCAGCAAGGTCACCACCGAACTCACGCAGGCTGAGTGCGAGCATCCTCATCCAAGATAGCGACTCATGGACGGACACTGCTAATGGTGCACTCATCCCAGTCACAGCGGAAACCAGTGTCCTGGTAATGGAGCTGGCCAGAGCCATGGAGGAAGGACGAGAGCCACGAATAGCAGGACGACGAGGTCCAATGAGGCACAGGGGGTGTGTCATCATGAGGGGAGTTCACAACCCGCCAGCCCCCCCCACATGAAGATACTCTCTTGGCGGGACCCAGAAACAAGCCAGCATTAGAAGCACTGTAATGCAAAGCGGTGCTGACTTAATAATTCTTCAGGAAACGGAGCAGATGGAGTTGAGTGATGCTAAGGTAAGTGCGGTAGTACACTTTAATAATCCCGGCTGGAAGGCAGTGGATGCAGTAGGGTCGACAGGAGGCATCCTAATGGCGTGGAACCGGTCGAAGGTAGACGTGTTGGAGGAGGAATTCGGAATTTATTGTCTGGGGGTGAGGCTATGCGACAGGGAATTAGCAAAAGAATGGAGTTTGGGAGGAGTCTATGGCCCTTGCTCAACGCAAGCCCGAAGACACTTCTGGGACGAGATCGAGGATCTGCTCAGCAGGTGGTCTGGGCCCTGGCTGATTGGGGGCGACTTCAACGCCATCCGCTTCCGAGACGAAAAAGCCCCGCCCGCCTCGCGTGTTACAACCAGTATGAGAGCTTTCAATGACCTTATCGATGCCTTTGAATTAGAAGAGCTCCAGACGGCGGGGAAAAAATTTACATGGAGCAACAATCAACAGAGGACGGTACTCTCCAAGCTGGATCGTTTCATAGCCTCCCCAGACTGGCTCTCCCTGTATCCAGACTGTACCGGAAAAGTAGTCAATAAAATTGTTTCTGACCACTGGCCGGTTCTGATGGATAGCAAGGCTGGGAAGTGGGGACACAAACCATTTCGGTTTGAGAACCATTGGTTGTTGAATGAGCAATTCGGGGATCATCTCAAGCAATGGTGGAGGGAATGTGAAGTGAAGGGTGGCCGCGGTAGCTGGGCAGCTGAAAGGCTGAAAGGGGTGAAGACCAAGATTGTAAAGTGGGTGAAGCTTGAAAGGGCCAAGGATTCCATCCAGTAGAAGCTATCAGCAATACAAGTGGAATCCCTGGACATCCTCGAAGAAGCAAGGCCCCTCTCCATGGAGGAACGTGCAGAACGACAACTCGTGACCGGCTCGCTCCGAAACATGGTTTACAGCAGCAGTCTCTATTGGAAGCAGCGTTCCCGTTACCGGTGGCTGAAAGAAGGAGACGCCAATACCAAGTTCTTTCACGCCATAGCATCCTCTCGCCGCCGAGCAAATAGGATCAACTGCCTCATGCTAGAAGGAGAGCTGGTAACAGACATGACTCAAATTATAGATGCTCTAACTCAGTTCTATGAGGAACTATACAAGGAGGACGGAACGACCAGACCATGCATCAAAGGGCTGGACTTCTTCACATTAGACCATGCTGACAGAGAGCTCCTGGATGCTCCCTTCTCGGACGCAGAAATTGAAGCAGCAGCACGCAAGATGCCCCTAGACAAAGCGGTGGGCCCCGATGGCTTCAACGGCGAATTCTTCCGAGCTTCGTGGGAAACCATTAAGAAGGACGTGCAGTATCTCTTTCAAGACTTTCATGAGAAAGGTATCTCACATAAGAGTCTTGGGGCATCGCTTATTACCCTCGTCCCCAAAAAAAGAGCCGAAGAGATCAAAGATTTCCGCCCCATCAGCCTCATATCCAGCCTGTACAAAGTAATTTCAAGAGCCCTGGCCACCCGGCTGAAAGCCGTGTCCCCGAAGATCATCAGCCTCCAACAGAATGCCTTTGTTCGGGATAGGCAAATACTTGACTCAGCCATGCTGATCCATGAAGCCATTGATCTGTTCCGAAGTGGTTCTGCACCGAAGCTCATTCTACAGCTGGATATGGAGAAAGCTTTCGACAGGGTTAATTGGCAATACCTGGATCTCATTCTGGACGCCATGAATTTCGGTAGCAAATGGAGATTATGGATTCACTCGGCCCTATCATCAGCTCGGTTCTCTATCTCAATCAATGGAGGTCTCTTTGGATATTTCCCAAGCTCGAGGGGGATCCGCCAAGGTGACCCCATCTCTCCGTTCCTCTTTAACATAGCAGCGGAAGGCACTGCAGCATTTTTTGAGAGGATTATTCAGCTAGGATGGTTAGTCAATCCCATGCCAGACGGATTGCCCCTGGTGCAATTTGCCGACGACACCATGGTGTTCTGAGAAGGTTCAATGCAACAAGTAGCACGGCTCAAGGCGGCACTACACCTCTTGGAGGCATCCTCTGGTCAGAAAATAAACTGGGAAAAATCAAAAGTATACGGAGTCAACACTACAGACGCGCTGCTCGGCCAGGCGGCAGAACATTTGGGATGCAACATTGGCCGAACACCCTCAAAGCACCTCGGCCTCCCTCTCTTTGAAGGAAAAGGAGGCGTAGCGCTATGGGACCCCGTCATGGAGCGGCTCAGAACCAGACTCTCAGCATGGAAAGGTAGAAATCTCTCCAAAGCAGGAAGGTTAGTCCTCATCAAAGCTTGTCTGTTCGGCATCCCCACCTTCCTCCTCTCCTTCATCCATTGCCCGGCTTCGGTAGCAAGTGCAATGGAGGCTCTTATGAAAAGATTTCTATGGAGAGGAGCGAGTGATGAGTTCAAGTTTCACTTAGTAAGCTGGGAAGAATTATGCAAACCAAAGAGGGCAGGAGGCCTTGGAATGCGTCGCGTGAAGCAGTTCAACCAGGCACTCCTCATGAAGTGGTGCTGGTGACTCAACCAGGACCCCAATGTCCCGTGGGTCAAGCTGGTGAGACACAAGATGAATATTCAGCAGGAGAAATGGGTCCTCAACCCTCAGCCCAGTCGTCGACTGTCGCCTATTTGGAGGTCAGTGAATAAACTCCTTCACCTATTCAGTGTAAACACCATGCTCTTGCCGGGAAGGGGCTCCTGCACCAATTTCTGGAGCTCGCACTGGATCGGGGATGGTCCGCTGAAGGATGAATTCAATGCGCTATTCCGCGTTGCCCTCAATCCGAATGCATCGGTGGAGCAAGTGATTGAAGGAGGCTCAGGAAGGACAATTAACTGGAGTCAGGTCTTCCGCCGTGAGCTTCGCGGGGAGGAGCCAACTCAACTGGAAGCCCTGGACAATCGCATCTCGAGCTCCTTCCTATGCAATCGGTATGAAGATGAGTTAGTTTGGCGCCCCGCTCCGGATGGCTCATTCTCAGTTAAATCTGCATACCAAAAGCTGATGAATTTGGAGCTGTCTCACGTGCACCCAGCGGCAGCAGCATGGGGAATGCCGGGTCCCCCAACAGCCCACTTCATCCTTTGGACTGCCTTGAGAGCTAAAATCCTAACCAGAGATGCACTGGTAAGAAGAGGGATGACTGTCCCCTCAACTCTATGCGCGCTATGCCTCACAGAAGAGGAAGAGATGAACCACCTCCTCATCTATTGCCCGTTCTCATGGAATGTCTGGATGGCAGTTGCTAGGCTCTTTGGAAGCAGCTTATGCCTCCCAGCGACACTGACAGATCTATTAATGCAGTGGAAAGCTGTAGCTAGGGGAAGGAAAGGAAAAATCATGTGCTCCACAACTGCTTTGGCGGTAGTTTGGAACATATGGACTGAAAGGAACTCCCGAATTTTCAGACGGAAGGAGAGAGGATGGGAAACAGTGATGCAATGCGTGTTCAACAAATCTATTGAGTGGTTTTTAGCTACAAAAGAATTCCAAGGCGTGAGTGGAGAAAGCTTAAGGGCAAAATGGATTGAGACAGCGGACCTAAATGGGGAGGGCAGAAGTGTAATTCAAGCCTCCTGGAAGCCGCCCCCTCCTTCCATAATTAAGCTCAACACAGATGGAGCTTCATGGGGCAACCCGGGTCCCTCCGGTTATGGGGGCTTATTCAGGGACGCTGAGGGCAACATCTTGTTGTCCTATAAAGGTCCCCTAGGCCATGCTGACTCCACAGAAGCTGAAGTCGAAGGGGTGCTCCAAGGATTGCGAATAGCTAAATGACGCTTCCGGGGTCCACTATGGGTGGAAGGGGACTCTAGCAACACTATCAAATGGTGCATGAAGGCAGCCTCGGTAGCCTTGAGACTAGCCCCAAAATTAAGAGAAATATGGAACCTCTCAGAAACTGTAATTGGTTGGAGTCACACGCCCAGATCGGCTAACGCAGCTGCAGATGCCCTAGCTCGGGCTGGAGTCTTATTGCAAGTCATGGAGATCCTATACCCTCCATAGCAAGGACGATTATGTTAATTATGTAACTGCATTAAGCACTAAGCCTCTTTGTATTGTACTCCACATTTTCTGAATTAATATAATCATCGCTTTCCTAAAAAAAAAACTACTTTTGAATCCCAGAAAGTCCAAAGAGTGGTTGCTCTGTACAGTGGAAAACTACCCTTGCTTTTATGTCTAAAGATAAGAAAAAATTGCAGGAAATGCCATTTGTCCTAATCTCTTGATGAGTTCTTCTAAATTATAAGAGCACACCTGGTAGAAGACATCCCTGTCTAGTGCTTCTGGAGTTACAGAATCATGTTTCTCCATCAAATAAACAAGTAAACGGAAAGGAAATAAAATTGATGATAAACAATTTTAACTTCAGAAGTTACACTTAGTTTGAAACTCTATCTTTTGAGATGTCCATATGTGTGAACCTGTATCACATGTAGTACTTATTTTATATAAATGTACTGGATAACGAATGCAGGAAAATTGTGGTGGCAACAAATATTGCAGAGAGTAGCATCACCATTGATGATGTAGTGCATGTTGTGGACTGTGGGAAGGCAAAGGAGACGAGTTATGATGCTTTGAACAAGTTGGCTTGTTTGTTACCTTCTTGGATATCGAAGGCTTCGGCTCATCAGGTGCTTATAGAAAACATTGCCAGATTTTGGTATTGCACCTCAGATCTTGTTTTCTCGAAGTTGCCTGAATTGCTATCTTTGTGGTTTTAGAGGAGAGGGCGTGCAGGTCGTGTACAGGCTGGTGTTTGCTACAGGCTTTACCCAAAGCTGATCTATGATGCAATGCCTCAATACCAGCTGCCAGAAATTCTCCGGACCCCTTTGCAAGAGCTTTGCCTTCATATAAAAAGCTTACAACTTGGAAAGATTGCTCCATTCCTAGCAAAGGCTCTTCAACCTCCTGATTCACAATCTGTTCAGAACGCTATAGAACTTCTGAAAACAATTGGAGCCCTTGATGATGTTGAGGAGCTGACTCCTCTTGGTGTGTGAAGAAGTATCTTAATTGCATTATCTGTCCTATTTATCTCCCTATTTCTCCTTGTGGACTACAAACTGTTCTTATGTTCAGCTAATTTGAACAGGTCGTCACCTCTGCACTCTTCCCCTAGATCCAAATATTGGCAAGATGCTTCTCATGGGATGTATTTTCCAGTGCCTTGATCCTGCATTGACAATTGCTGCTGCTCTAGCACATAGGGATCCATTTGTTCTGCCAATGAGCAGGAAAGAGGAAGCTGATGCTGCAAAGAGATTCTTTGCTGGGGATTCTTACAGGTCAGAAGAGAAATTATTGTATGATACTTATTTACTGCATGCATTTGATAAACTGTTACATAGAAGAATCTGTAGGAATAACTAATCTCCCGAGCATGGCTGCATACCTTTGTAACTCATGCAGTTTTTTTTTTTTAAATGATAATAACGTGTGTGCAGTTGTGAAATAAAAAGTTGCTGTTGGAGACAGAAGAATTGCAGGATCTAAATGTTATGGAATGGCAGGGTACTAAATTTGTACTTGTGAGGAATAAAAAATCTTGTTCTTTATTTTTATTAAGTTTGTGAAGATTGACTTGTTTCGTCCTGAAATGATAAGCTTCTTAGGGGGCCTACCTTATAATTTACTTTTTCTTGTCACATTTCTGTACAAGACATTTTCCCATTCAACACTCCCCCCACGTCCGGGTTTGAATACAATATGCTTGAGAGGTAGGTCAAGCTTTCTATAAAACACAACACAACCTAGCCTTAACCTAATGAAACCTACAACACACAGATAACCTTAAAAACATACAACCTGGTCTTATACCACATTGAGACTGACCCTGTTCCATCCCAAAATGTAGGAGGCATGTTGCCTAGCCTTTAGTTTCTTAACTTATTTCGACACTTTGCAATGTGGAACTTTTTCTCACTTAAAAACAGCCTCACATCGTTTATATATGGGTGTGAGACGTGGGCACAAACTCTTAAAAGGAGTAGATGACTTAGAAATGACTAGCTCTCACCTTAAGAAGCCTCCATGTAGAAATAACTGAGGGAGCACAAACTACGCCTCAGCTTACATACAACCTGCTCTATCACCATGTTAAGATTGAAACCTAATTAGAGTTAGTTGAGGGTGTGTTAGTGATTGGTTTTTACTCCAAGATCTGCCTCCGGTGGTGGACTCACCGGCTAAAGAAGGGGTCTCCCTCCAATCCCTTGTTGTAAGGGACTTTCCTCCTTTAGTATTTTGATTGGCTTTGGCTTTTTTTCTTTTTTTTTTTTTTTTTTTGTGAAATCAGTGAAATAGAGTTACATATACATGCATAAAGTACATATAATAAAAGGGCACTTTGGACTTAGCTGCAAACATGAGGGAGTAACTCTTTCAGCGACATTAGTGGAGAACTATGGATTGACCTGAGGCAATAATACTTCTGGTAACATCTTTAGATTGGTTTTGGCTTTTACCTAATAAAATCAAATGCTTTCCTAGAAAAGAAATGAAAACATATTCTATCCTACAATTACTAGCCAGTTAAGGGACCTATTGTTAAACTTTATAAGCTGTTAACTTTCCTTGACTCTGTCAATGTTGGATTCTTTCTATTCCACAAATTTCTTATGCTCAGATTATTCTCAGTGAAGATTTACTTATAATAAGTGTTTTGATTGGTCTTATATTTTGAAGGTGAAAGTGTTTTAGCTTTAGATCCTATATATTTACTTTTGTTTGTTGCTGTTATTGGACTCCATTTTGGACTCAAAATATTAATGATTTTTATTTTACTTAATGTGGTGTATGGGAAATCTAGAAACTAGTTAGACAGCTCCCGTGTTCTTCCTTTCTCTGATTTTCTCTGTTTTCCTTTTTTGCTAGTCATATAGTTCCTCTATGGCTTCGTTAATAACATACTGAATTTAATGCAGTGATCATATAGCACTCCTGAAAGCATTTGATGGGTGGAAGGAGGCTAAGCGCAGTGGGAAGGAACGCTCTTTCTGTTGGCAATACTTCTTATCACCTCTTACGTTGCAGATGATGGACAACATGAGGAACCAGTTCAGAGAGCTTTTGTCTGACAGTGGTTTCTATGAGAAAGCAAGAGGGCCACAGGCAAGTAATACATTTTCACTGGATAATGTAGGAGTCCCAACAGTGCTATCTTTGAGTGAGGTTTCTGTTTCCTTAAGAAACATACCAAAATAAAGGTAGAAGTAAGTCAAGCTTGTGTACAAACATCATGGTTCTACTTTTTATGTAAAGGAACACATGAAATAAAAGAAGTATTTAAATAAATATATTGTTGAGGGACTTATCATGCCACAATCCTGATCATAAAGTTCTCCTTGTTAATTTGTGTCTGGTGGAGAATAGTGAGAATCCTATGTGCTATTTTGCAGGTTTACAACCACTACAGTAATGATCTGGAAATGGTATGTGCTGTCCTGTGTGCGGGGCTTTATCCAAATGTGGTCCAATGTAAGAAAAGAGGGAAGAGGACACATTTGTACAGTAAAGATGTTGGAAAAGTTGATATCCATCCATCTTCAGTTAATGCTGGGGTTCACAACTTTCCGTTACCTTACATTATTTACAGTGAAAAGGTTAAGACCACCAATATATACATTACACACTCAACCAATATATCTGACTATGCATTGCTTCTTTTTGGTGGCAACTTTGCACCTAGCAAGTCTGGGGAGGGGATCGAGATGTTGGGTGGATATCTTCATTTCACAGCATCAAAGAGTGTGCTGCAACTTATTCAGGTATAAGTTTATGGTCAACGATACTTATTAGTCTTGCTTCGATCAGCTAAACCAGTTAGAATTCTTCTCGAACAGTTTTTAATCTTTACTTAATGAATTTGTGAGGGAGTATAATATCATTGCTGCTTATGGTTGTTGCTTCTTGATGATGCACTTATTGAAACATGACGAGTTATTTGGAATGACAGTGACATATTCTTTGTTACTGGTAGGGGTGGAACTGACTGAACCCATTCGTGAACGGTTCGGGTTCGGCTCCAAAAAAGCTCGGTTTGGCTCAATAGAAAACGAGCTCGAACCCGAGTTCGAATTGTATTTCAGGCTCGTTAGAGTAAACGAAACGAACCCAATATTTTAGTTCGGTTCGAATTCATAGTTATCGAGCCGGCTCGAGCTCGGTTTTTTCCAGGCGAGCTCGAGCCATTAATGTTGATCGAGCCGGCCCGAGCTCGGTTTTTTCCAGGCGAGGTCGAGCCATTAATGTCGCCATTGGGTCGAGCTCGAACTTAGACATATTCGGGTTCGGCTCGGCTTGATTCCACCCCTTGTTACTGGAATCACCTTCCACCACCAGTGCTCTAGAGAACCTTCTGTTGAGGGATGCAACCCATGCAATAATTGTGCTACTCGGCACTTCCAACCAGAGCATTATCATCTACATAAAGCACCATATCAGGCCTTATTGCTTTTAAGACTGCTATCAGCATTCTATTTCAAAGTATACAACAGGCCATTACCAAATGCCACAACTTCCAAAGTTAGATCAACTAGAGACCATGTACCTATCGCCTTCAGAACACCTCTTTCCTTGTTCATTGCTGATTTCCACTTTAGAGAACATAAAGGATCTTACGTCCAAGAAGGTAATAGAAATATGGACACAGAGAAAGCTGGAAACATAGCTAAGGATGAGAAGTGCACAAGCTGGTACTTTTTCAAAAGTATCCCACTGGCACCTTAAATTCCATGGTCTCATGCACCTCTATTTTGAGCCTCTTCACCAGGTGTGTAGACATAAAATTGTAGCTTGTGCCACTATCAATTATGTGTAAAATGTGGATGCCGTAGTAACCACCTTGTTGAAGCAAAAATCTGAGTTGGCAGTTTTCGACAAAAAGCTCGTTTATGAAGGATGATTCAAAGATGGAAACTCAAGAGGATTTCGAATTTCGTTCCAATCTGAAGCTGAAGTGTCTCAACTAAAAGACTTCTTTAAGAGTCCAAAAACTGAAACAAGTCAAATCGACAATGGAAAGAGAACTCCCTCAAAAGCAGAAAGATATTCATGCAAGGTCACTGAGACAAATCAGGAAGATATGATAAGAAAGGAAACTGGCAGCCGCAGAAACAAGGAAAGGCACAGTCCTATTATAATACAACTTCACTTGGCAAGTCCAATTCTAGTCAGAGGACTTCCAATTCAAGGGGGACTGCTGCCTATGTAAAGGTCCCCATACGTTTTGATGAAAGACACAACCATAGAAGAGAAGAGTCATTATGCGTGAAGTGAGGGGGAACTTGTTGTGGAGTTGTGTTTAGGTTTTCAGCATGTATGAGCAAGCTCGTGTTGTGCTGACCAGAAGTCTTCAGGCTTGAATCAAGAAGCCATCAACTGCTCCATCAACATTTTCAATCTGACAATATTGTTTTCGGAGGATCCTGTTGTTGACCAAGGGGGAGTCTTGGTGTGAGGGTGTTGATCTGCAACAGTAGTGTCAAAGAGTCGTGTACAAGTTCGAATCCGTCCTGGAGGAGAACATCTGTCTGAATTGTAATTTGGTGTAAGTTACTCTTTGATTAGTGAATTCTTCACCCTGGGCCAAGTGCCCTGCAGAGTAGGAACGATTGGTTCCGAACTGCGATAACACTTTTGTTGTCCTGGTGATTTTTTTGTCTGGTGTAACGCATCGTGAATGTAGCGGTGTGATTACATCAACTCTTTGGTGTAATTACACAAGAAAGTACATTTACGAAGGACACCGTAATTTCACAATTCAAAGATTCTTTGCTCGGGGCTTGGAGACACCTTGTGCCAACTACAAGGATTGCTACACGATGCTGTAGCTGTCAGTGGTGATTGGCTCTGAGGGTGGGCTTTCCTCTTTTGTCAGGTCTTACACCAAAATCATTGTTGTTGTTCATGGATTCCTCTTTTCTTAAGATTGTGATCCTTAGGTATTTGTGTCATCTCGAGTAGAGGGGATGAAACAGCCAGTTGCACCTCATGCACAAGCCTTTCTTCGTTGCTAAGGCTCTTGACAGGAGAGGTTGCAGCTGCCTTTCGTTTCTATCATTGTTGTCAAACCAATGGTGTTTTGTGAAGTTATGGGGGTTGGAGTGGAACTTGCACTCGAGGAAGACAACGGTCCCATGACACTAGCATCCACGGACCCGCCCAGGCTAACTAAAATTGTACTGTGACCTCAGGGTCTTGCCGAGTCTAACAGGCTAACTTTATCCTGTTATTGAAGTGTGATGATGCTGTTACAGCAGGGATTTGTGAAACTAAACAGGTCTGTGCTCAGGTCCTCTTCGATGTTGTCATGTACATTGCTTGTGAGAGATTGTGAGTATCATCTATTCCCACTTTGGTATGTGCTGTCCTTCACACCATTGAGAATGTATCCCATGTTCTGTTCCAATGGTAGACCGTAGTTTGAACTGTTCTACATAAGCATCAAAACTATCTTAGCCACCTTCAGTCCACTATATTGCTGGATCATCTCAGTTATAAGCATCTCCCAGGGTAAGATTTGGTAACAATACTCTGAAACCACTGAATGTTGCTGGCCTCCATACTCATGAATGCCTTCTGCATCTTAACCTCTTGCTTTGTCCATTGCACCTTGAAGTATTGGCTTTCCTGGGAGATCCATCTGGCTGGACCAGTCCCCAAGAAATTTGGCAATTCCACTTTCTTCACTGCCATCCGAAATTTGTCAAGAGACATCTTGCCTGCCTTGTTCGTCTGGGATCCCCACCTTCAGCAGGCTGATATGGCTGCTAGCTGGGCTCTAAGCCGGTTCTGTTGCAGTTACTGGTTGAGCTGGAAGTCCACTTACTATCTAGAGCTTTCTACTGGTGGTAATTCCTTCTCCCGCAGCATCATCCACTGAGTGTAGCTGTTTGTGCATCTTCACAACACTGGTGACCATGGCTACGTTCTTCTAATCCCTCTATTTGAGCTTCTCTGAAATTATTCTTCATCATGTGTCCCCTAGAATATGTGGCAGGTTGGACCATTTTATAGGAACCTGGTGGAAGACAATCCAGTTGCAATAGAACAAAGTCGAATCTGAGGCAAAATGTCACAAACAGAAGGCTACAATGTTTCAAGTAATGTTTTGTTTTTAAATGGATATTCAGCAAGGTATTCTTTCAAAGGATTCTGCTCCTAGAGCGACCTGCCCCTCCCCTAAGAGCTCTCCTCTCACAGATTGAAAAATATAAAATAAAAAACTCTAAAAGTTCCGTCTCTGTCAGACCTCCTACACCTAAATATTTGTATTCTATGATGGTCATGTGGCCTTTCATCTCTGTCAGATCTCCTACACCTAAATATTTGTATTCTATGATGGTCATGTGGCCTTTCATTATGCAGTTGGTAGCTCCCCCTCTCCCGGCACCTTCCTCTGTTATTCACCTGACCTTCCATACTGAATGGATGTTTTTGCCCCTGCAGCTGTAGACCCACAGCATGTGCCACTGTTTTGGGCCAGACTAATCCTTGTTTTTAACATATTTCATGATCAACCAAAAGCACTTTTTGAGTATAGAGGTAGGATCCATGCATATTCTTGGCTTTACTAATATTCATGTAGTCTGTGGGAGGACAATATTTATCCCATTTCTGCAGGTTCTCTCTGCAAAAGGGGGTCAATCTCTCCCTCTGACGTTTGATTTCTTGACTTCCCTGTCCAGTCTGATATTTTCTGCCTTAGAGGTCACATTCCTAAGAATCTAAGAATGGAAATCTCATATCGAATCATGTGTAGTGGAATTTAGATTATTCCAAGAACAACTAAAAAATATTTCGTTTGTAATGAAATATTATAAGGTGGCTGGTAAGTTGATGTAATTTGGCTATTTAATCAGTTATGATTTGATCCTTCTGTAGTTTCTTCTATGCATTTAAATTATGCCTGCCTGATTGTTTGCACATAGCCCTTATCTTCTCCATTTTTTGGTTAATAAGTCCGTTATATATCCTGAGTAACACCTACTGGTTTTTCCCATGATGAGAACTTCACATTCATTTTACTAAATGAAAAGTTTTCTCTCGTCTACTTGTATGGCCAATAGCCCCGAAGTTTCATATCAGATCGACAATTGAACATTTTTGAATTTTTGATGGCCCTTGTTATTGACTAAGATGTTTGAATGTCATCTAATGTGCCACAAGAGAAGTAACAAAGGTTTATTCCTTAATTTTTCAGACCTTGAGAGTGTCACTTGACAAGCTTTTGAGGAGGAAGATTGAGGTGCCAGAGCTTGACATTTCTGTAGAAGGCAAAGGGGTTGTTGCTGCTGCTATTGAATTGTTACACAGCCAGAACGTACAGTTGTAATTTAAGCAAATTAATTTCTCGTCATGTTAAGGTGGCGAGCCTTGATCGTCCCCCACAATATAAGAAAGTGAGCAATTTAGGGATAAAGGTTACCTCTTGGTAGCGAGGTAACCGAATTTTTGGAAACAGGGACTGCAAAGCCGGGATTAGATGGCATGTTGTAAGAATTTTGCTCATACAATTAGCAAATTTGTTGTTATTTAAATAAAAAATAATATTTTTTATTATTTTTATTATTAATATTATTGTTATTATTATATGTTGGGATTAATATTATTAGCATATTTACATGTACAATTTTTATCAGAGTTGCCAATAGAAAAGTGAAAACCCTTGAAGTATGTGAATGGCTTGGTATATTCAAGTTATATTAATCATGGTTGTGTAATTAAGCTAAGGCCACTCGGATTTTTAATTTTGCAGGTGCACTTGGGGTAGATTTGTCCTTCTTTAGAGACTTTTTTAAACATAAGTTTAGTGGTTAAAAGTGGTCTCATATGCTAGGGCGGCGGGAGTATTTCATGTTTATAAATTATCTTGTAAAATCTCTCTTATAACTAATCAATCAAATTCAATTCATTTTAATAACCGTTTCATTGAAAATTCGTCGGTTTGTGAAGAGGTGCGACTGAGAGAACAAATTGATTTGTGACAGAAAATTTGTGTTATAATTTTGTTTGAGAGTTAAGAAAATGCGAGTACAATCTCTTAGTCTTTCTCTGATTCGATTTTTATATAAATTGATGAAGTTTCGATTTCTGGCAAGTTGATGTCGAAATTTGAGTTTCGGGGCGAGTGTGTACAAACGATGATGGCTTTGTCGGTCGGACGAAAGTATTTGTGTTCCACGTGTATTGACTTGTTGACGTTGCCGGTAAATGTGTAGAGCTGCTCCAATTTTAACTGGTGAACTTTGACGAACTGAGAGTCGCTTGAACTAGAGCTTCTGTGCGTGAGATTACTTCTCGACAAAAGATCTTCGAATCGCCTCGACATAATGTTTCTGGTTATTTGTAGTCGGTTCCGTCTGGTTGTTGGAGCTCTTTCCTTGGAATGGGGATCACAATCCCCTTTTTTCTGCTTCTGTTGAGATAGGAGGACTTGGGCGCTCCTCTGTTGGATCAATTGAATGAGGATTGTGGGTGTCTTTCTCGGCTTCTACGGTTGGCGACCAGGCTTGGTCATTTAACTGCTGAAGTGGTTGCATCGTGGCTGGTTGCTGACTGGTGTTGATACGGCAGTTTATTGCTGACTGGGGCGACAACTGTACTGATGACGTGGCAAGATGAAGGGGTTCGGTGGTGGGCTGCGACAGATGACTTCGAAAATTGATGGAGCCTACCCATGACAATCGATTGCTGGATTGATGGGCATTTGGGCTCATCGTATTTGGGCTGGTCACATTTTGGTGTAAACAGATTGCCCACTTCGAGAATTGATCGTTCGAAGAGAACGGACAATTTTTGAATGTGAAACATACACACGCACACATGCGACACAATTTTTTTTTGTTGACCCTCTTGCTCTTTTTGGGTCGTTTATCTTTTCGTGTAAGTATCTTTTTCTATCTTCTTACTCTTTTAGGACAGTGTATATTTATGTACAGTTGTATCTTCTATGTATTTTTTTTTTCTTTTCATCATTTTTTTTGGCTCTCTTGCCGTTTTAGAGCTGTTTGCTTTTTTGCTTTTCTCATTTTTTTTTTTGTATACGCATACATATGTAGTATATGTACGATATGTAGAGTGGCAATGAGCACCTGATCAGAGGTCTTGTTCAGCTTGAGTAACAGCGTCGAGTTGAAGTCGACTGAACGAGGCCGCTACCTGTTTGAGTGCTGTAGTTGAATGTTGCTTCGGTACCTCAAAGAAGACCAGTCAATTGGCTGATTCTCCTAGCAATCACGATGAATTTTGATGACTTCAGCAAGTTTCGGTGACTTTGACCGTTGCGCCAGAGAAATATGTTGCGAACCGAAGTGAAGCATAACTGCTCCGCTTTGGTTTGATTGCATTTCGCGACCAGGCGACTCGCTTCTCGTTCGACTTTAGATTGAAAGAAAGAGGTAGATGAAGTAGGGGAACAGAGCCGATCACACCGGAGAGAAGTGCAGTTTCGGTGACCTGGTTGTCGCGTCGGGGAATAAGAGCGCATCTGTTTTGATGAATTTTAGTCAACTTTATTTTGGCGACACCCCTTCACGCTGCGTCGGCGCGGGTTGAGTGAAGTGTTATAATTTGTTTTGGCCACGTCCGACTTGGTCGTCGGGAGCCGGAATTTTTTTGTGCTGCACTCCGCTCGGTCGCTGGGTGCCGAGATTTGTTTTGGCCGCGTCCGGCTTGGTCGCTAGGAGCTGAAATTTTTTTTGTGTTGCGCTCGGTTTGATCGACGAGCACTGTAATTTTGTTGTGTCGCGTCCGGCTTGGTCGCCAGGCGCGGAGCTTTCGAACTGCGCTCGGCTCGGTCGCCGAACGCTGAATTTTTTGTGTTGGTCGCGTCCGGCTCGGTCGCCAGGCGCGGAGCTTTTGTTTTGCGTTCGGCTCGGTCGTCGGGCGCTGAAGTTCTGTTGTGTAGCGTCCAGCTCGGTCGCCGTCCGCTGAAGTTCTGTTGTGTCTCGTCCGGCTCGATTGTTGGGCGATAAACTTTTGTGCTGCGCTAGGCTTGGTCGCCAAGTGCTGTAATTTTGTTTTGGTCGCGTCTGGCTCGATCGCCGGGCGCTAATTTCTATGGTGTTGCGTCTGGCTGGGTCGCCGAGGCGCGGGGCTTAGTTTTGTCCGGCTCGGTCGCCAGGGGGCTGAACTTATGTACTGCGCTGAGCTCGGTTGCTGGGTGAGGAGCTTTTGAACTGCGTTCGACTCGGTCGCCGAGCGCAGAAGTTTTGATTGCAACTCTGATACACGTTCTGCAATTTGCCGAGGGCGATGGTGCAGGACGTGGGTGGTCGAACTGACAAGAGGGTCAATGTACTTTCGACCCCTTTCTTTTTTTCTTGCGACTGCTCTTTTTTGTCGCCTGCAAATTTTTTGCACTGCTCTCTTTTGTTGCCTGCAATCTTTTTTTTGCGACACCTTCTTTTTGTTGGTCGCGAATTTTCTGCGATTGCTCTTTTTATCGCGTTTTCATTTTTTTTTTTTTGGAGAGGAGTTACATACCTGACTCTGATTGGTTGCGTCCAGCTTGGTCACCGGGCTCAGAAGTTTCATTTTGGTCACGTCCAGCTCTGTTGTCGGGCGTAATGTCTTTGTTTTGGTTGCGTCCGACTTGGTCGCCGAGAGCAAAGCTTTCAGGCGCGAAGCTTTGATTTTGATCGCGTTTGGCTTGGTCACCGGGTGCGAAGCTTTTGTCTTCGTTCGGCTCAGTCGCCAGGAGCAATGCTCTGGTGCAGAGCTCGACTCAGTCGCCGTATTGTAATTTTTCTTTGGTCGCGTTCGGCTCGGTCGCCAGGCGTTGGAATATGTGGTGCAGCATCCGGCTCGGTCATCGGGCGCTGGAATTTGTTTTGATCGCGTCCGGCTTGGTTGCCAGGCACGAAGCGATGATTTTGATCGCGTCAGGCTTGGTCGTCGGGCGCAAAGCTTTTGTCTGCGCTAGGCTCGGTCACCGAGCGCTGTGGTTTTTCTTTGGTCGCGTCCGGCTCGGTTGCTGGGCGCGAAGTTTTGATTTTGATCGTGTCTGGCTTGGTTGTCGAGCGCGAAGCTTTTGTCAGCGCTCGGATTGGTCACCGAGCGCAATGCTTTGGTGCGACGCTCGGCTTGATCGCCGATAGCTGTAATTTTTTCTTTGGTAGCGTTTGGCTCAGATGCCGGGCGCTAGAATTTGTTTTGGTCGTGTCCGGCTTGGTCGCTGGGCGCGAAGCTTTTGAACTGTGCTTGGCTCAATCGCCAGGCACAGTGTCTTTGTTATGCAGCATCCGGCTCAGTCGTCGGGTGCTGAGTTCTTTGATTTGGTTGTGTCCGGCTCGGTCGCCGGACGACTCGGTCGCCGAACGCGATATTTTTTTTTTGTTGCGATTGGTTTAGTAGCCGGTGCAGGCTTCGAAGACGACCTCCTTTGTCAAGTTGCCGGTCATCTAGCGGAGAGCCTTGTTCTGTAACCAATTCGATTTGCTGGCCGATCTATCAGAGAAAGCCGATGTACTTTTTGATGATTGCCCTCTTTTTTTTTTTATTTCTCCATTCTTTTTTGTTTTAATCGACGACTGATCTTTTTTATTCACTTGCCCCCCCTCCCTCTTTTTTTGACGTGTGCTTTTATCCTTTTTTTTTTGTTGCGAGCTTGATTTCTCTATCTCTGGTCGCCGAAGACGCATTATATATATATATATATTTTTTGAATTGATGAGGAAGTCAGTTGCGTACCTGATTTTGGTTCGGCTGATAGTTTTGACACTTTGCTGCAGATGTCTACTACACCGAATTCCCTCTCCTTCCTCGGTCTGAATATTTTGACCATCTGGACTGCTGTGAACGGCGCCCTTCGTCATTGCCTGCGAATTCGGGATTCTAAAGAGGAACAGAAGCCATTGTTATTGGTTCTCGGATGTCTGTCGACCTATGGTGGTTGTGATGTATCTCCGCCCATAGTCAAAGTTGTTCATGACCTATGGAGTCGCCCTATTTTCGACGAAGATGATCGGATTTGCCATCTTCCGGGAGTCGATGAAGCCTTGAGCTCTCCGCACCAAGCTGTGGGCGACGTTTTACTTAGCCCGCTGCACAACCAGTTAGTTGCTTATAAGGCGCCGAAGCTCTCCATCGACAGTGACCGGTTTGGCTCTAGGGATCGTCAACCAGAGATAGGCTTTGGCCCCTTTCCTGTGCCTTTCTATTTCGAATGGGCAGATATCGTTCTCCACACTTGTTATGAGTAGTTGGCTGCAACAGACCTCACTTTCGCGGTCCGCGCCTCTTTGTTCTCCAATCGGTGTCGCAGCAACGTTGTCCGTTCTTTCCTGGAGGTATGGTGTTCGTCGATCAACACTATTTTCACTCGCGAAGGGGAGCTGTCGATTTCTCTGTGGGATATGCACCGGCTCTTTGGGTTAACTATCTCGGGCAGTATTTACGACGAGGCAATTCTGACTGTTGAGGACTTCACCCTCAGCTGTTCTGTGCCACTACCAGAGAGTCTTCGATACATTCTCCTTGCATATTATCGACTTTTCTATCGTGAGAGTGGTCCGACTTCGGGGGCTCTTGGGGTTCTTATGTCAAATTGGGCTTCCTTCTGGTTTCGAACCGAAGGGGGGCGCGACCTTCAGAGGACCCATGGGCTGATCACGAGAAGCTGACAGGCTCCCGAAGACGTGATCGGTCGGTTGTGCAGAATCAGACCCTATCCGAGCTTGGTGTACCGGATGCTCTCGCGGATGATGTATACTTAGCAGCATTCTTATCATTGTGGCTCTGTCGCTGTGTATTGCCCTTGCCGAGCAACATGCTGAGGCCAAGCGTCCTCAACATGGCCTGTTTCATGGCTGGCGGCTCTCGTTGCAGCCTGGCCGGCGCAACTTTGGTGAACATCCATCGAGGTCTCAATGCTTTCTCGCCGAGGAGGATTTCTTGGCCATTCATCTATGTGTGGCTTGCCCAGCGATTTGGTGTTCACGAGGCTGATTCTAGCGACGACGACAGACCTCTCATGATGCTCTACCACAATCTGGTTCTCGTTTGTACTTATAGTCAGAAAGAGACATGTTCTTTGTTTTGGCGTGGCGGAGTACAGTGTTGGTTCCCTTCAGAGGCTCTTCCTCCTGGTCCGATTCTTGAAAAGGCTGGTCACTTCGCCTCTCGGATTGAAGTGGAGTACTTCCGTTGTCTGCGAGCTACCACTCTGGTTTTGAGGCTGTGTGAGCTTCTCATGGTGGAACCTTACAGTCCTCAATGCTTTGCTTGTTAGTTCGGCTTTTGTCAAGATTTTCCGGGTGAGCTGTCCTCTGACCAATGCACTGCGGCTTCAGTTTATGCTCTCGTGGCGTTGTGGCGTTATGGCGATCAGGGACTGTCTGTCCCCTCGCCAGAGTGGAGGTGCCAGCCTTCGTGAGTCCCGATTTCGACCCTAGTGTTACATCCCTCTTTCGGGAGTCTTGGCTTGCGACAGTGGCTCCCATTTTCGAGTTAATAACTCTCATTTCTCATTTATGTTTATTTCTGTTTTCCACCCTTTCGCATATTTTGATTTCCTTTTCTCCTCTTTGTTTTTTGCGTGCGTGGAGGCAGTTTACCGGTGTATTTGTGTTGGAAATAGCATTGCTGCCTGCTCGGGGAGATGGCGACGCGGGGGGTCACAACTGAAAGAGTTTGTGAAGAAGTTATAAGCCGCCTGTTTCCCCTAAGGCCAAACAGAGCAATGGTGAGAAGAAACGAGTGCCACGGCTAAAAGTTACGAAGGACAAGTTGTCGGCTTCGACACAAGCAGCGCCGAAAAAAGGCATCGTGATCAGAGAGCCTTCTTCGGCAGAGGAGAATTCTCGGCCAGTTGTGCTCTCTCTGTCAGCAGCCGGTGCTTCTGAGGACAAGGGGAAGGGGCCAGCTCTGTCGCCGACTCTGCCGAAGAAAGCTGCTGCAAAGCGGATGACGGCGCCTCCGAAGTCAGACTATTTCATTTTCGTTCCTCCTCCATTCAAGAAGCGACTACGAACCGGTCAAGGTAAGCCGCTGACTAATTTGGTTCCTCTTGCCGTTGTCCAGCCTTCAGAAAATCCTTTGTCGGGGTTGTCCGGGGGAAAGGCTAACAAGCCGGCGCCTCTCGACCGGTTTGTTGCTCTGCCGACTAGGGAGACCACTACAGAGCCGGTGGTGGCACCTACGCAAGCAAACCAGGTTGAAACGGAGGCAATTCAGGAATTGGTGACCTACCTTCTGATAGGCTCGCAGTCGTCGTAGCTTTGTTTGTGGACCAGCCCGTCTTTCAGCAAGAGGATTTATTCGACCTTGCCGAGTTAGAGGTTACTAGACAGTAGGAGTGAGTTGGGGAAGAAGCACCACCTACTGCTGTTACCGGCGAGTTTGCAATTTGCGGAGCCGAGTGCCCGACGACAATTGTTGGTGATGGTGGGGCGCCCCTTCAGCCTTCGGATGAACAAGTCGTGGTTGAGGGACTCATAGTGGACGCCAGAGTTACTGTCGCGGGTGAGTTTCAGCACCTTGTTTCTGATCCGTCCCCTCTTGTTGCTGCGACTTCGAGGGAGGTCCTTGTGACCTTTCCTCCTAGTAGCGGAGAGGCGTCTCTTGCTGCCAAGGAAGGCGCTTCGGGCTCAGCTTGTCGACCCATCAGCGAGGATTCCTCTACTTCACAGCCGCCATCGGTAAGTGTAAATCCTTTTTTCTTCGTTTCTCTCTCTCTCTTTTTTTTTTAATCTCCCTTTTTTTCTAGGCATCGGCCTTTCGTCCCTCGGCGAGACGAGCAAATTATTGCAGCAAGCCGCTTTGGGGTTGTGGTTGAGATTCGTCGAGTCGGATTTACTGCCGGCCGACGACCCGTGTTCGCTGGAGCTTGTGGCAGACACTCGCGTCATCCTCGATCATCTGAGAGGGGTTGGCGTTGACACCTTATTTCTGGAGCAGTGGGTTGAGGATTTTGCCTCGAAGGTGGATCGTTTCCTTCAGTTGCGCAAGTCATTGGCAGGGAAGCTCAGTCTGGCTGAACGGTTTGCTGCCAAAACTGAACTCGACCGCTCTGTTCAGTGCGTGAGCCATCGACGTGATGACTTAAAGGCAGACTTGGAGAAGCATTGAGCCGAGCACGAAGTTGCCGAGGCCAAAAAGAAGGCTCTTTATGAACGTCTGGCGCTTGTATCGGCTAAGCTCGACTTCATAGATGTCGAGCTTGCGACCATTTAGAAGGGCATTGACGCTAGTGAGGAGGAAGCCGTGACCCTTCAGGACCGGTTGCTTCCAGTACGCTAGCGCCCAATCCTCAACGAAGCGGAGACAAGGGAACTGTTTGAGACTCGTCCTGAGGTAGTTCGGTTGTAGCGACAGGTGGCAGACTTTGAACTCCCACAGCTTTGATGTAGTTCTCTTTTTTTGTTTTTTTTTTACTTGTAAGCTCTCTTCTTTTTGTAGCGAGGGTTGCATTATTCCCATTTTATTGAAATGAGAAACATTAGCTCCTTTTTTTGACTCTTTTTTTTTTTTTTTTTCCGCTGCCCCCTCTTGCTTAAAAGCGTTTGAGGAATTTTCCATTCGTTATCGGCAGCTCCGAGCCATTTTACGTTACGAGCTTGTACGCACCGTTGGTGTAGGCTTCCTGCACCACATGCGGTCCTTCCCATTTCGGTGCAAATTTGCCCCGAGTTTTGCTCGTAAAGAGCATTGGCTGTCTGACTGCTAGCACCAAATCGATTTTTTGGAATGACCTAAGCCGTACTTTCTTGTTGAAGGCCCGGGTCATTCGAGATTGGTAGCATTCGAGTCGTGTCCCTTCGAGTTGTTGCTCGTCGAGTGACTCTAGCTCTGCGAGTCGTACTTGAGCGCACTCCTCCGTCGTGAGTCTTTCTCTAATAACAATGAGAAGAGAGGGGAGTTGTATCTCGAGTGGGAGCAATGCTTCAGTGCCATAGACCAGCAAATATGGAGTCGGCTGGGTCGGCGTTCGAAACGATGTTCTGTACGCCCATAAGGCTTCGCCGAGCTTTTCGACCCAACTCCTTTTGTGACTGCCGATTGTTTTCGTTAGGATCTTGTAGAGCATTTTGTTGAATGCTTCTGTGAGTCCATTGGCTGCCTGGTTGTAGGCTGACGATGTCCGCTGCTGTATGAGAAATTTTTTGCAGAAGCGATCCTTGACTTTATTTCTGAACGACGTACCATTATCCGTCACTATGTATCGAGGGACTCCATATCGGTAGATAATCTAAGTTCGATGAAGTCGGCGACGGTGGTAGCTTTGACTTCTCGGAAGGCAGCAACTTTAGCCAATTTAGAGAAGTAGTCGGTGGCAGCCAGAATGTATTGTCGGTCGGAGTCGGATTTAGGAGTGATTGGACCAATGATGTCCATCCCCCATGCTTCGAACGGCCATGACGCGACTCTCGGGTGAAGCGGCTCCGGTGGCTGATGAATGTAATCGGCATGGAGTTGGCACGATCTGCAAGTTTGAGCCATTTCGGTGGCGTCTCTGAGCATCGACGGCCAGTAGTAGCCCAATCGTTTGACTTGTAGGTGGAACATCGGGCCGGCCTGGTGTGCTCTGATAAGTGTCCAAAAGACACTTATTTATGCATGAATTATTGATCATAAATTCCTAAATTGAGATGATTATGAGCATGAAAGTGACAAATATAACTCAAATACATGTTTTGTGCCTCAGGTACCCGGTAAAAGAAGAAAATCTGGATTATGAGGGAAAATGAAGGAAAAAGAAGCAAAATAGAGCCAATAAGGGAATGTGCAAAAATTCATATAAATGACAGAAAATCCCAACGGCTAGTAAGGCGTAAAAGAGGACAAATCAGGAATGTGAAACCGCGCTACCGCGCCAGGAAGATGGCGCTACCTGTTGCGCTGGCGCGCTGGACAGTTGCCTTACAAGGAGTTCAAAGTTCTTTTTTGGGAAGTCGGCAAAGATTCAAAGGAGTGGCGCGACCGCGCCACGTTTACAGCAAAATAAGGCACGACCGCGCCAAAGAAGTCTCCTTATTCCGTTCGGGTTCGAAGGCCGTTTCCAGACTGAGAAAGATCTCTGATCCAGTGGCGCGACCGACAAAATAAGAAGAAAATGTTGCGCGACAGCGCCGCTGACTCAGCAACGTGATGTGCGGAAATCTCGGGATTTCGACTACCAATCAAGCCCAAACTTGGGAGAAGAAGTCCTAACTGTCTAAGGCAGGTATCCACAAAGATTTTATGGAATATTGCTCGAGTCTAGGTGTATTGAATCATAAAAAAAGGAGAAGTTTCACACAAAGAAGGAAACTGCTGCCAGAAGGAGAAGTTGAATCCGAAATTTGTGAATAAAATATTTGGAGTTCCCGTATTCCAATTGAAGCCAAATTTGGACTGAATATTCCTGAGGACATTAAGGATCATATCACGAAAATTCAGGCAAGTCCAAGTCGGGGTTCTCAAGTTTCAGATCTTCCAAGTGGTGGACCCAGTGCTGGAATAGGCAGCAGAATTGATGCGATCCCAGCTAATCACTAGCAGGAGGACTAATCAATGTAATATAGACTTAGGTTAAGTCCGAATATCGTCCCACAAGGACCAAGCTAATAGATAATTGCTTTTCTAGTTTAAAAACCAAAGTGTTAGAAATCAGTTGGGAAAGAGTTATAAAAAAAAAAAGTAAACCAATCTACCTAATCCTATAGATATCAAGAGAGGGCTTTTGATAAAACACTTACGGAAAAAGGCATTGGGAATCCAATTCCCTCCCCAGCCAATTCTGAGATTGAATAGAAGTTGAGCTTTGGAAATCAATTTTTGACGAGCTTATAAAACCATGGCTACAATCCGCATCGGCATCACCTATTTTTATCTCCTAGAGTAAACCTAGCTAGCATGATTGACTCTACTTGATAGCATAAACATGAAGCTCATTGTGTCATAGGCAGATCAACTAATCCAACAGGGTATTACTTTAAGGTCGAGGATTAACCCAAGGATTAGTGATCTACCTAGTGCAAAAACTCATAAAGATTGCAAAATCCTACCACCATGTCTTACCTTAAGCCTAGTGTCACCTTATAACCAGTACATAGCCAGACAGCAAGTATGAATCAAGAATTAACAACATGGAAAACTCATTCATGCACCAAATTGAAAACCAAATAGATTATTAAGTATCAATCTCATTACATGCCTAGGGAGTCATGGACTCCCAATATAAAAGACTACTCCATGCTGAAAGTTAAAGAACAAAAAAAGGTCTTGAATACAACCATGAAGAAGAAAAGAAAAGATAAACTAAGTACAAACATCCCTTGAGAAGGATCTACTTGTTGAACATGACTTCCAATGGCTGACCCTCCTTGCCTCAAAAGCTTCAGTAGGACGTCTCCTCTGCCTCTCAAGACACTCTCTAAACTAATATATAAAACAGAAACTAAACTGAAAACTGAATGCTAGAACTGGATGTAAAAACTAGATCTAAAACTGGATCTAAAACTTGATGTTTTGAGCTCTGCCTCGGACCCCTATTTATACTTGAAACTCTGTCCAGACCTTGTAATTTTAGCTTCTGTCCATGGGTGTGAATTGTGTCTTCCTGACCTCAGAAATGGATGAAATTACATCAGGGCCTTCCTTGTATAGTCCTTCCCTTGCTCACGAAATTGGAATCCAATCTGAGTTGGGAAACTAGAGATATGATGAGAGGAAGTTGCCTGGTTTCTGCTGCTAATTTCAGCACGGGGTCCACCACTTTGGAGATGTGAAACTCGAGAATCCTGGCTTGGATTGGGCTGAATTTTTGTGACAAGATCCTCTGTAGCACCCGGAAGCATCTTTCCAAGTTTGGCTTCAATTGGAGTTCGGGAACTCCATGTATGCTCTCCCCAAATTTCGAATTTATCTCCTTCCTTTAGCAACGGATTCTTGTTTTGAATTAACTTCTTCTCTTTGACCATTCAATGTGCCTGGACTCTAGTATATTACTTTAAATTTTTTGAGAAAACCTTCCTTAGACGTTTGAGACACCTTCTCCCAAGTTTGGATTCGATTTGATTGCAGGTTCTAGAGATTTTTGCAACTTAGTGTGGCAGAGTAATCAGCGCGGTTGCGCCAACATAAGCTTCAAAATGGCGTGGTCGTGCCACTGGAGTAGAGTATTTGAATGGAAAGATTTATGGTCATGTTTGGAAGCTTACTGAGTCCATTTTGGCGCGGGAGCGCCAGATTTTGCCTTCAAACTGGTGCGGTCGCGCCGGTCTCTGCAACATTGTACCTTTATACACTTAAATCCTCATATCTTCTTCATTTTAGCTCCGATTTCGATGATTCTTGTTGCGTTGGACTCCTGAGAGAGAAAAGATTAATCTGAGACATATTTAATGATTTTATGATAAATATTGACTCCAACATATAATTTTTAATCCCAATTGAGGCAAAAAAATAGTGTCTTTTAGACACTTATCACAACCCTAAACTTAAACCTTTGCTCATCCTCGAGCAAAACTAAAAGAAAAAATAAAAAGAACCAGATTTATGACAAATTCTCAAAGTTTAAGAAAAATCTGTGGGGTTACCCTTTCAAAGCTTCAATCAAAGATTTTCTTATTCAAACCTCTCCTATTCTTAGTTATACTGCTTAGTCAAGGCATGATCAAGCTATCTTCCACCATACATACCACTTTACATGCATGTGAGCAATTTAAATTTAACAACATAAGCCAACCATCAGTCTAATCTCCACTAACATGAAGGAATTTTAAAATTATGATCAAAAGGTCATCTATAGGTTATAATGGGGCGTGGGTAATGGGTAAGGAAAATATTTAAGGATAAAATTTTTGGGTCAGTCCTCCTCATATCCATGTCCCATCTTCCTGAGCATGAACCATCTCTGATTGTAAGACACCACCCCAAACTTAAAAATTTTCTTTGTCCTCAAAGCAATTAAATAAAACTAAGAGTATGACACTTTCACTTTCTCCTTAATCCCACTCACAATCTCATCTTTCTAGGAAAAGCTCTTTTTATTATTTTTCTCTTTATTGTTTTTTTTTTCTTTCTTTGGCTTTGTTTGGAGTCTAGCTTACCTTGCCGGTTGACTCAGAGTCCCTAAGCTTGCTGAGGCCCCGGTGCACACACAAGGTGGCCTTTCTCCTAACTTAGCAATTTTTTTTTTTTTCTTTTCCTCTCATGTCCTGCAACTTTTTCATTCATCTTGCTTCTTCTTTCTTCTCTTTTTCAAAGGAAATTCTGTACTAATCCTTCAGCCCTCCTTATTTCTCCATAACTTCAGATTTTTGTCCATGCTCATTCAAACAGAACACTTCAATAATTTGGAAAAATATAGGTCAATAAGAAACAAGTTTATTCATCACGAAGGCTGGTTCTTGTAATGTGGGAATTGAAAACAAAGCATGGATCTTGTCGGCTAAAAATGTTTGACAAAAGGTGATGCATCTTGTGCATTATAGTGGGTGGCTCAAAAAGGCTCAAACGATTCAAAACAAGTGCCTAGATCATTTTATAATTTTGAAAAACCTATATTTGTTTTACCTCGATCTTCCTTCAGGTTGGTTCTATTGTACAAAATAAACATGCTCAATGCATTCAACCAATCAAACCACTTTCCAAGACAGCTTTTCACATGCCATAGCCAAACATTCAAACAAATATATTTCTCAAGAGAATGAATGAGACCTATCTTCTCAATCCATTAATCAGAGTTCCCACAAAACTTTTCAAAACTTTTTCAGATTTACAAACATTCTTCTGGTATTGACTCAAAATAAAAACAAAGACTAACAAATCAAAACTAACTAAACCATGAAGACCAACTAGATTTTAAAATCTGAGTTTCCCACCCCAAACTTAAAAATTTTCATCATGCTCAATTTAATCAAATGAGATAGAGGGTAAGAAACTTCCCTGAGAACGTTGGTTGTTTGACCTTCCAGATTTCTTGAGGCACCATGAAGAATTTGAACTTGAGCTGCCTTCATGCTTCCCCTGGTGTGTTCCACTTCCAAATTTTTCAGAATTCGGCTCCAAAATTGGCTGCTTGAATAGAGTTGCTACTGCACTGCTTCTTACCTAAGTGTTCTGATGGCTTTTCTTTTGAAAGAAGCTGCTGTGAATGGTTGGTAATGATAGTCCCAAGTTCCTTCTTCTGATCTCTGCATTTAGACTTTGAAAAACACATCTAGAAGTACATCAAGTAGAGCTATAAAAATGGCTTCATGCAACTCCAAATTCCAAATTTTCCAAGGACAGGAGCCAAAGACAATTTTTTTTTTTTTTTTTTTTTTTTTTTTTTTTCTGGTATTTATTCAAACCAAACAAATTTAAAATACTAACCTAGCATGAGTAAAACAAAACTAGACCTAAGATCTAAGATTCACACAAAATGATTATTCAAAGAAAAAGAACAATTGAAAAAAAAACTAAACTAACTTACCTACCATGGGTTGCCTCCCATGAAGCACTAAGTTTATGGTCCTCAGCCAGACCAGTACCTTCATTTCACCAGGATCAAAATAAAAGTTCGATTAAAATCCATTCATCATGACTTTTCTTGCCTTGTAATGCTTTATGGTAGAATGACCAAATTCTGGTGTTGAGCTAAAATCCCTTTCTTTTGACTTTGTGGCTTCCAAGAAGTAGATCTGCACACATATCAGCCACTCATTCATCCTCTTGTCCAGCCCCAATAAAATTTTCAGTTGTATTTTTGGGCTAGGTGTATAAGGTGGGATGATAAAAAAGTGTAAGTCAAAGGAGAGCCCTATCTCTTCTTTCTTCTCTACCCAATTCTCTAATGGCTTTTCATGGGAAGGTTCTATGATATGACCTATGGTTTCTTCTTCCTCCCCTTCATCTAATTCTTCAGCCATGGTTTCTTTTTCAGCCTCTAATGATTTTTCTTCTTGCTGGGTTTTCTCTTCTACCTCTTCTACATTCACAGCTATCTCAGCCATGGGTTTTTCTTCATGGACCTCATCTACTTCTGCCATGCTTTCTTCTTCAGCCACTAATAGTTGTAGTTCTCTCTCAATTAGTTGGAAGATCAGTAATGGGAGGAATATTTCCTCCACCTCAGCTACTATTTTTTCAATTGGTTCTCCCTCATCCTCTAAGGTGGGTGACTCTATTAATTGCTTAAAATTGGGCATTATCTCCAACTTATAGGGACACACACTCTCTTTACTCTCCAAAGTTTCTTTTGGTTGAGGGTTTTCTAGAATTTTCTCACTCCTAAAGGGAATGGACTGCTCTTGCTCTTCAATTGGTTCTTCCTCATCCTCTAATTCTTGTTGATCTTGCTCTTCTGGATTCTCTTCAAAATAATATAACCACTTTACTAGGTCCTCCCATTCTTGAGTGGTATAAACTGTGACCGGTTGCTTTATTGATTGGACTTCGGGTTGCAGTCTCTCCTTTGACTGAAGTTTTGCATATATTGCTCGCAGCAACTTCCTGACTTCCTCCCATTCATCTGTGGTGGTCATTGGATCCTCCTTTTCTTGGTTGTATGAAATGCCATATGGGTCTAACCTGCTGGAATTAGACTCATAATTAGAAAAATAAGGTCTTGAATTTAAATGACATACATTAGTAGCATGGTTACCTCCACACACATCACAAAAATAATTCACAAAATTTCTTTGTAGTTGCATGATATCAGCTTGCCTTTGAAGTAAATCAAATTGACTTTGCATGCTAAGCATATCATCATGATGGGTAGGAGAATTATAAGAGTGGTCAAAAGAACTATATGGCTGTTCATAAGAATCACATGGCATATGAAAATTTCTAGAATGTTGAAAAGAATTCCATGCTTGATTTGGGTAAGAAAAAACAATATACTCCTCAAGGTGTCTCCTTCCATAGGTGGACTTATGCAAACCAAAATCCATGCACACAATACATCAGACCACCACAAAAATAAAAAAGAATAAAAAGAAAATAGAATATACACTCAAAGCTCTAGTTTTAAACACAAGCAATTACTATTAAAACATTGGTCCCCGGCAACGGCGCTAAAAACTTGATGCGAACCCAGCTAATCACTAGCAAGAGGACTAATCAATGTAATATAGACTTAGGTTAAGTCCAAATATCGTCCCACAAGGACCAAACTAATAGATAATTGCTTTTCTAGTTTAAAAACCAAAGTTTGAGAAATCAGTTGTAAAGGAGTTATAAAAACAGAAAGTAAACTAATCTACCTAATCCTATAGAGATCAAGAGAGGGCTTTTGATAAATTACTTATGGAAAAAGGCATTGGGAATCCAATTCCCTCCCTAGGCAATTCTGAGATTGAATAGAAGTTGAGCTTTGGAAATCAATTTCTGACGAGCTTATAAAACCATGGCTACAATCCGCATCGGCATCACCTGTTTCTATCTCCTAGAGTAAACCTAGCTAGCATGATTGACTCTACTTGATAGCATAAACATGAAGCTTATTGTGTCATAGGCAGATCAACTAATCCAACAGGGTATTACTTTAAGGTTGAGGATTAACCCAAGGATTAGTGATCTACCTAGTGCAAAAACTCATAAAGATTGCAAAGTCCTACCACCATGTCTTACCTTAAGCCTAGAGTCACCTTATAACCAGTACATAGCCAGACAGCAAATATGAATCAAGAATTAACAACATGGAAAACTCATTCATGCACCAAATTGAAAACCAAATAGATTATAAAGTATCAATCTTATTACATGCCTAGGGAGTCATGGACTCCCAATATAAAAGACTACTCCATGCTGAAAGTTAAAGAACCAAACAAGGTCTTCAATACAACCATGAAGAAGAAAAGAAAAGATAAACTATGTGCAAACTTCCCTTGAGAAGGATCTACTTGTTGAACATGACTTCCAATGGCTGGTCCTCCTTGCCTCAAAAGCTTCAATAGGACGTCTCCACTGCCTCTCAAGACACTCTCTAAACTAATATATAAAACAGAAACTAAACTGAAAACTGAATGCTTGAACTGGATGTGAAAACTAGATCTAAAGCTGGATCTAAAACTTGTTGTTTTGAGCTCTGCCTCGGACCCCTATTTATACTAGAAACTCTGCCCAAACCTTGTAATTTTCGCTTCTGTCCAGGGGTGTGAATTGTGTCTTCTAGAGCTCATAATTGGATGAAATTACATCAGGGCCTTCCTTCTATAGTCCTTCCCTTTCTCACGAAATGTGAATCCATTCTGAGTTGGAAAACTCGACATATGATGAGAGGAAGTTGCCTAGTTTCTGCTGCTAATTTCTGCACGGGGTCCACCACTTTGGAGATGTGAAACTCGAGAAGCCTGGCTTGGATTGGCCTGAATTTTTGTGACAATATCCTCTGTAGCACCAGGAAGCTTCGTTCCAAGTTTGGATTCAATTGGAGTTCGGGAACTCCATGTATGCTCTCCAAAATTTCGGATTTATCTCCTTCCTTTAGCTGCAGATTCCTGTTTTGAATTAACTTCTTCTCTTTGACCATTCAATGCAACTGGACTCAAGTACATTACTTTAAACTCTTCGTGGAAACCTTCCTTAGATGTTTGAGACACCTTCTCTCAAGTTTGGATTCAATTTGATTGCAGGCTCCAGAGATTTTTGCAACTTAGTGTGGCAGAGTAATCGGCGCGATCGCGCCAACATAAGCTTAAAAATGGCGCGGTCGCGCCACTAGAGCAGAGTACTTGAATGGAAAGAGTTTTGGTTGTGTTTAGCAGCTTACTGGGTCCATTTTGGCGCGGGAGCGCCAGATTTTGCCTTCAAACTGGTGCGGTCGCGCCTGTCTCTGCAACATTGTACCTTTATACACTAAAATCCTCATATCTTCTTCATTTTAGCTCCGATTTCGATGATTCTTGTTGCGTTGGTCTCCTGAGAGAGAAAATATTAATCTGAGACCTATTTTATGATTTTATAATAAATATTGACTCCAACATGTAATTTTTAATCCCAATTGAGGCCAAAAAATAGTGTCTTTAAGACACTTATCAAGAATCAAGCAACTTCTTCACATCGTATCTCGATATTCCCTACCCAGATTGAACTCAAATTTCGTGAGCAAGGCAAGGACCACAGAAGGAAGGTTAGTATGTAATTTTAGCCAATTCTAAGGTTGGGAAAGCATAATTCATACCCCTGGACAGAGACCAATTTACAAGGTCTGGGCAGCAGAGCAAATATAAATAGAGGTCCGTGGAGGAGAACTAATCAGCCAGTATAGGATCCAGTTTTCTGAGTTGTAAATACAGTTTTTTGTTTAATTTCATTGTTTTTTAGTTAGTTTAGAGGGAAGATAAATTCCAGAGAGAGTCTTACACGACCTCTTGGCACTTTAGAGAGAGAAGGTGGAGATTTCTGTCAAAGTGCAAGAGAAGCCAAAGGCAGTCCTTCAAGGGGGTTTCTGTACTTAGTTTATTTTATGTCTATGGCTGTAATTGAATCCTTTTTACTGCATATTTATTCTATTATTATGGAGTAGTCTCTCTATGTTGGGGAAGTCATGAACTCCTAGTTGTTCTATGTGTAAATTCTGAAGTTTATAGCAATATAGTACATTGCTTTTGTTTTAGAAACTGAGTTCATTACTTACTTCTGATCTGAATTCAATTCTAGAATTTATTGAGGGTCGAATAGAGAAGTTAAATTTCTGTAGAGAGTTGGGTTAGTAATTTGATTCCTGTTTTCTAAAACAAATTATTTTTCTAACTAGAATGTTCCGGTTATGAAGGAGATTAGTTGAAAAGTGATGTGACTTCTATAACTCTTGTTCTGAAAAAGAGAGAGTAAATCTTCAAGCTTTTATATTTATGTACTTAGGATTTGAATGTTCCGATTGAGAAGGAGTTCAAGGAATAAGTGAAAGTTATTTCTTGTATATGGGTAACCAAGTTTTCAAAAGCTTAGTCAAAGTAAAGGTGCTTGAGGTATAAAATCAAAATTTTACATGTTAACAGCTAGGAGGGATTGACATTCTTCCCCAACATCTCATCTCTATAAGTTTTTCTAGAAGTTAAATTCTGTTTTCTTTTCAGTTTTCAAAACCAAAATAATTTCTTCACCTCAATCAATAGAAAAATCTTTACTTATACTGAATTCTCATCAAGGTCTCTGTGGTATCGATATCTGGACTCTCGAGTCTATATTACTTGCTGACCTAGTGCACTTGCTAGACACTCAACAAGTTTTTGGCGCCGTTGCCGGGGACCATTGAATTGAGAGTAGGTTTAAGTGAATTTTGATTTGTTGATTGAGATTAAAATTTTTATTCTATCTTTTCAGGTTGAACCAGATTCATGGATGAAAACCTGAATTAGTGGTAAGCCACTAGATGAACCCGATCTGGAACTGGAAAGAGCACTCAGATGAGAGGTGGAATTATGTGCAGAATGAGATAAATCCATATCCTAACTCACATTCGAAATTTCCCCAACCATATGCATCTTGTAACTATGATCCATGGAGGAATGATTCTGATATATTATGTTCTTTTGATTATGAACTTAATGATTCTTATAGAAGAGAGCATGATGTTTATTTCTCTAGGCAATATGAAAATCAGTATTTTGAGAATGATTGGTAGGACAATTGGCCACATGGGCAATCGTCCATGTTCATGTATGAGAATCCTCCTATGGGTCAGGATTATTTTTTTCATCATTCATCTCCCCTTCAGCCTCAAGAAGACTTGTCCAGGTTGGAGAAAAGTGCAAGTGGGAGAGTTGCTGGCATACATAATGTTGATCATGTATTAGCATTGCAGGCACAAGTCGAGTCACTAACCAAATAATTGTCAAAATTACACACCCCCTCTTTGGTTGCTCAAATTTGTGACATATGTGGAGAAGGACATCCCAACCATGAATGCCAAGCAAGTAATGTGCAATCTGTAAATTCTTTAGACTAGGCAAATTATGTTTCAAATTTTCGCAGGTCTAATGATTCATACAGCAATACTTTCAATCCTGGTTGGAGGACTCACCCAAATTTTTCATGGTCAAACAACAACCAGCAACCCAACATTTAACAACCCAATGCCCAAACAAGATCACCACCTAGTTTTCAAAGAGCAGCACAAGAACCAGAACAAAAAGCTAGCCTTGAGGACCTCCTTTCAAAGATTCTAGCAAATCAGGAGAAAAGAGATGCTCGGACTGAAGCCAGGCTTCAAACTCAAGAGGCCTCAATCCGAAATCTGGAAGTACAAGTGGGACAGCTGGCCAATGTTATATCAGGTAGGAACCAAGGTACATTACCTAGCAATTCTAAATGGATGTATACAACTAGCTCTTCTTGTTTTAATCTAGAAAATCAGCCAAAGCATGAATTACAGCAGGATGAATACTGAACCATGTTTTCATGAGCTATCTGATGATGATGAACCTGAATGGATGAATACACCTAGTACTTCTTGTTTTAATTTATGTGTTACTGCAGAACACATAGAGGAAGATACAACGGAGAGAGCTGAGAGTTGTTGTGAGTTTCAGCAACTTAAAGAGGAAGAAGATGAGAAGATCATGGAGGAAAAAGAAGAAGATGAAAAAGAGAAAGAAGGGGATGGGGTAGAACAAGAAGAGAAACCCCATGAACAGCATAAAGAAGTTCGGATAGAGGACACCAAGGATAATGAACATTCTTTCCTCTCATTAGATATAGATTTCTTCATTATCCAGCCTTATAAACCACCTACAAAAGTTGAACTTAAAGTTTTATTAGGTCTGGGTAGTGTGAAGAAAAGTTGGCTACAAATAATTGAGCAAGAAGAGTTTAAAGCCAACCAGAAAAGAGAGAAAGTGACCTGCTCTTTGGTCAAGAGTCATAATCACCATGCAACACATTCAAAAGAAAAAAATATTTTTAGGCATGGATGGTCTCATTTTCAATTCGATCTTGGTGGATCAGATCACATGGACCAGTAATTAGTGTAGGAATAGGAATAGGACTTTGTGTGTGAAATGATTTGAATAATGTTTTTTTTTCAAAATTTTTAGGGTTTGTTTGAATTCATAGGAAAGTTGATTTATTTGAATAGACATAGGATAGGAAGTGTGATACATTAAAAATTTACAGCTTTACAAAAATAGAAAACCACAAAAATAAAAAATTTGAAAACTGGAAAATGGCGTGACCGCGCCAGATCGCGAAACCCAGAACTTAAGTTCTGAACCAGCGCGGCCAGTAGGGTCGACGCACCGGTTCGACTCATGCGGGGCGAGTGTTAAAAAGGTTCACAACTCCATTTTGAGGGTTTTTCAAACCCAAAAAGCGAGAGAACCCTAGAATACCTTCTTCAAACTCTCCAAATCAAGTCCCATCTAAGAGATTTCTCGCCGGAAACCTCGTCGGAAACACCTCGGAATTCAGCGCTGAACACAGTGCAGGCTAAAAAGCTGTGCGAAGAAGGCTCCTTTCGAGTCATTTTTGGAAATAATTGGAATCAACCTTCGAAAACCAAAGGTAAGACAGGATAGAGGCTACTTCCTAGTTTATTTTGGTCTAAGATTGGGGTATTTTCATCGAGGAACAAGGGAGAACAAAGTTCTCAGAGTTTGGGGTTTATTTTCGAGTTCAGCAAAAAATTCTGGTCAGAAAAATAGTGTTTTTCTTGCTTCCTCTCGGGGCTAAAACTAGAAATACCTAGGCTTAATTTTGGAAAAGGGAGATTAGTCTCTCAAAATACACACTTAGAGCTTCCCAACGCCCCACTTTGCAGCTCCAGCCGATCTCTGAGCTAGGAGAACCAAGCCCCTAAAAAAAAGCCAGAAAGCACTTTTGCACAGAAAGTCACTTGTAATGGCAACTCAGAAAACCTACCAGTGGTCAAGAGCCAAAATGCCAAAGATGTGGGATAAAGAGAGGTTTGCAACAACTGAGGGACATAAGAGGTTCAATGACTTAATTTCCAAGTGCAACCTCCACATGGAAAGAGGGTTCATAGTGGATGAGCTGATAAAATAAAAATACGGGGCCATGATTGAAGTGAGAGGATGGACCAATTGGGTTCAAACCTCCATAGCAGCAAGCATTCAACTGGTCCAAGAATTTTATGCCAACTTGCTAGATCAAATAACTTGTCATTTCTTTGTAAGGGGAAAGTGGATCCAGTTATACCCTCATGACATCAACAACTACTTGCACACTCCTGATGTCCCCACCGAACAGCTGAGTACTTTAAGAGAGGAGGTCAGTGCTACAGAGGTTGGAGAAAAGGTATGCCCAAAGGGAGCAAAGTGGGAGACCAGGAATGGTAAATTGCTGTATTTTCAGAGACAGGATATGCATGTAGATGCTAAGGTATGGTCTATGTTCCTGTTTACAAAATTGACGCCAACTTCCCACTTCACTGAAATGACACCGGAGAGAGCTTACTTCTTACAAGCTCTATTTGAGGATATTCCCTTCAATGTGGGGAACATTATCCATAGCCAAATCATGGATATGGCACACCACAAAAGAGGAAGACTCCCCTTTCCCTCTCTCATCACTACCATTTGCTTGGCTAATGGGTGGGATAGCACTGAGCCCAATAGAACCATTGGAGAAAGTCTCCAGAGGCATCTCAGCCAGCTCAGTGAAGCAAATCATGAGAGAACACCCACCAACCAGATCAGTAGCAAGTTCTAGCAAATCCAAGGAGATGGACATGGCTGCCCTCCAAGAGAGGATGAGTGGGTTAGAGAAGAAGATGGGAAAGATGGCCACTTACAACAAAAAGATGTGGACATTGTGGGCCCAGCATGAGGGCCTACCAGAGGAGCAGCTGCCAACTAGAGACACCTCTGAAGAAGAAGGAGAGGGTTCGGAGGAAGAAGAAGAAGATGAAGAAGAAGAAGAATAGAAACTTTTAGCTTTTGCTAAGATCCTTTAGATTTTTTTTCTTTCTGAAATTTGTGTGTGAGCTTGTCTTTTTGTGTGCTTATGTCTGAGAGTGCTCTTTACTGAAATTTCATTAATATGTACTCAATCTCCATTCATATTAATGAAATTATGATTTTTACTCTCAATGATTTGTCTCAAAGCATGAGTCTCACAATTCTTCCAATGAAAAAGTGTAAAAAAATGACTCTACATCTGCTTCTCACTGTTACTAAATTGTCCAAATTGGAAAGATTTAAAATTGCATTCAGGTTTGACAGATTTGATGAAATTACTTGGCGCGGCCGCGCCACTGCCTTGACGATGTATGACAGTTTCTAAGGTGAGGAACACTGAATCCACAACAGGTATTCTTCTGAAGAAAAACTTTATGCCTAAAGAGACACTGCAAGTCAATTTTCATGTTTCATTGCTTAAAATTATGCAAGTGTTTGGTACTAACCCATGAAAGCAGAATTCAAGAACAACAAGCGAGTACCATCCAACCTCAACAACCCAGCATGTCAGGGAAGTATCTCTCATCACTCCTGTGTTTATTTCTGCTTTGAGGACAAAGCATGTTTTTAAGTTTGGGGTGGGATACTCTTTGTGATTTCTTCATGCATGCTGAATGGATTCAAAAACTCTATTTTTTTTTCAAAAATTCACCAGAAAATTCCATTAGAGATTTTGAAAAATACCAGTGAAAATCCCTGATCATATGAATAAAATGATTCATTCTCTGGAAAATATTTTATTTCAGATGCTTAGTCTTGAATGGATGAGAATTTTCTTTAAAAAAAATAGTTTTTGAAAACAAAGTACAAGTGAGCAAGTTGATTTCAATCACTAGAACCCACCTGAGGAAAACTTGAGGCGAAACAGAGAAAGGTTTTCAAAATTCTGAGGTGATTTAGGCACCTGTTTAAAAATCGTTTGAGCCTTTTTCAAAGCCACCCATTTCAATGCACAAGTTGCATCACCTTTTGTCAAACCTTTTGGGCCGAAAAGATCCCTGTTTTGTTTCAATGTCCCTTGCTACATGAACCAGCCTTAGTGATAAATAAACTTGTTTCTTACTGACCCATGATTCTCCAAATTATTGAAGTGTTCTGTTTGAATGAGCATGGATCAAAATTTTGAAGTTATAAGGAGGGATGGATGAAGGGTATAGAAAATTTTTCTGAGAAAAAGAAGAAGGGAAGGAGCAAGAGAGAGAAAAAGAAAATGTCTGGCTGAGTAGGAGAAAGGCCACCTCGTGTGTGCACCGGGACTCGGGCCTCAGCAAGATTAGAGTCTCTGAGTCAACTGGCAAGGTAGCTGAACTCCAAACAAAGCCACAGAAAAAGAAAGAAAAGGTTGTGGGTTAGTTAAGGGAAAGGCCACCTCGTGTGTGCACCAGGTCTCGGGCCTCAGCAAGCTAAGGGACTCTGAGTCAACCGATGAGGTAAGCTAGACTATGGACAAAACCCAAAGAAAAAGATACATGGGAAAGAAAAAAAAAAGAAAAGGAAAAAATGAGGGATCAATGCAAAAGAATAAGTTTGGGATGGAAGAGCTTGGAGGAAAAGTCACAAATCCAATTCATGCTCAGGAAAATGGAAAATGGATATGAGGAGGAGAATAAAACCCAAAAAAAATAACCAAAAATCTTCATCATACCCATTACCCCTGCCTCATTACAACCTATAAAGACCTATTGATCAGAATTGAGAATTCCTTCAGGTTAGTGGAGAGTGGACTGAGGGTTGGCCTATGGAGTTGAATTGAGACTTCTCACTTGTATGCGAATGTACATCTTTGAAAAATTTTGTAGAAAATTCAAAGTCTGTTTTGACTATGAAAGAAGAACCATCATTAGGAAAGAAGTGAATCATCTATCTTGAAAACTTTAAAAGGGGGGATCACTGAATTTTTCTTTGTCTTTACAGATCTTTCTGATATTTATTTCAGAGTTTTGCTCGAGGATGAGCAAAGGTTTAAGTTTGGGGTTGTGATAATTGTCTAAAAGACACTTATTTATGCTTGAATTATTGATCATAAATTCCTAAATTGAGTTGATTATGAGCATGGAAGTGACAAATATAACTCAAATACATGTTTTGTGTCTCAGGTACCTGGTAAAAGAAGAAAATCTGGATTCTGAGGGAAAATGAAGGAAAAAGGAGCAAAATAGAGCCAATAAGGGAATGGCGCGACCGCGCTGGGAAAATGTGCAAAAATTCATATAAATGGCAGAAATTCCCAACGGCTTGTAAGGCGTAAAAGAGGACAAATCGGAAATGTGAAACCCCGCGGCAGCGCCCCCAAAAGGCGCAACCGCACCTGGAAGATGGCGCTACCAGTGGCGTTAGCGCGCAGGACAGTTGCCTTACAAAGAGTTCAAAGTTCTATTTCGGGAAGTCGGCAAAGATTCTAAGGAGTGGCGCCACCGCACCACGTTTACAACAAAATATGGCACGACCGCGCCAAAGAAGTCTCCTTATTCCGCTCGAGCTCGAAGGCCGTTTCCAGACTGATAAAGATCTCTGGTCTAGTGACGCGACCCCGCCAAAATAAGAAGAAAATGTGGCGCGACCGCGCCGCTAACTCAGCAACGTGATTTGCGGAAATCTTGGGATTCTGACTACCAATCAAGCCTAAACTTGGGAGAAGAAGTCCTAATTGTCTAAGGAAGGTATCCACGGAGATTTTATGGAATATTGCTCGAGTCTAGGTGCATTGAATGATAAAAAAAAGAGAAGTTCCACACAAAGAAGGAAACTGCTGCCTGAAGGAGAAGTTGAATCCAAAATTTGTGAATAAAATATCTGGAGTTCCCGTGTTCCAATTGAAGCCAAATTTGGACTAAAGATTCCTGAGGATATTAAGGATCATATCACAAAAATTCAGGGAAGTCCAAGTCGGGGCTCTCAAGTTTCAGATCTTCCAAGTGGTGGACCCAGTGCTGGAATTGGCAGCAGAATCAAGCAACTTCTTCACGTCATATCTCAAGATTTCTAACTCAGATTGAACTCAAATTTCTTGAGCAACGCGAGGACCACAGAAGGAATGTTCGTATGTAATTTCAGAAATTCTAAGGTCGGAAAATTATAATTCATACCCCTGGACAGAGACCAATTTACAAGGCCTGGGCAGCAGAGCAACTATAAATAGAGGTCCGAGGAGGAGAGCTAATCAGCCAGTTTAGGATCCAGTTTTCTGAGTTGTAAATACAGTTTTTAGTTTAGTTTTATTGTTTTGTAGTTAGTTTAGAGAGAAGAGAAAGTCAAGAAGGAGTCATACACGACCTCTTGGCACTTTAGAGAGAGTAGGAGGAGATTTCAGTCAAAGTGCAAGAGAAGCCAAAGGGAGTCCTTCAAGGGGGTTTCTGTACTTAGTTTATTTTATGTCTAAGGCTGTAATTAAATCCTTTTTACTGTGTGTTTATTCTATTATTATGGAGTAGTCTCTCTTTGTTGGGGAAGTCATGAACTCCTTGTTGTTCTATGTGTAAATTCTAAAGTTTATAGCAATATAGTACCTTTCTTTTGTTTTAGAAACTGAGTTCATTGCTTATTTTTTATCTGAATTCAATTCTAGAATTTAATGAGGGTCGAATAGAGAAGTTAAATTTCAGTAGAGAGATGGGTTAGTAATTTGATTCCTGTTTTCTAAAACAACTTGTTTTTCTAACTAGATTGTTCCGGTTATGAAGGAGACTAGTTGAAAAGTGATGTGACTTCTATAACTCTTGTTCTAAATAAGAGAGAGTAAATCTTCAAGATTTTATATTTATGCACTTAGGATTTGAATGTTCCGGTTGAGAAGGAGTTCAAGGAATATGTGGAAGTTATTTCTTGTATATGGGTAACCAGGTTTTCAAAAGCTAAGTAAAAGTAAATGTGCATGAGCTATAAAATCAGAATTTTACATGTTAACAGCTAGGAGGGATTGACATTCTTCCCCAACATCTCATCTCTATAAGTTTTTCCAGAAGTTAAATTCTGTTTTCTTTTCAGTTTTCAAAACCAAAATAATTTCTTCACCTCAATCAATAGAAAAATCTTTACTTATACTGAATTCTCATCAAGGTCTCTGTGGGATCGATATCTGGACTCTCAAGTCTATATTACTTGCTGAGCTAGTGCACTTGCTAGACACTCAACATGCGCCGCAGATACCCCAATGTGTTTCCTTTAGGACTTGTAGTCCTTCTTTGGATAGACAATGGAGCAGCAGACCTTCGTACGACCTCTGATAAAGTACGTCATTGACGAAAACTTACCTTGGACCTGTTCGGCAAATATGAACTCGCTCTCGCAGGTCGGCTGGGAGTGTGCCGTATTGAAGAATGTTCGAGATAGGATCTCGCCAATCTTCAACTTCGTTTTCGCTGGCTGATGATAAGTGTCTAAATGACACTATTTTTAGGCCTTAATTGGAATTGGAAATTATATTTTGGAGTCAATAATTATCATAATATCATGAAATATATCTCAGATTCATGTTTTCACTCTCAGGAGTCCAAAACAACAAGAATTATTGAAATCAGAGCTAAAATGAGGAAAATATGAAGATTTTAGTGCATAAAGGTACAAGGTTGCAGGGACCGACGTGACCGCACTAGTTGGAGGACAAAATCAAGCACTACCGCGCCACCAGAATGGCGTGACTGTGCCAAGATGGCGCCACAAGGCCTATGGAGTTTCCAAACAAGACCAGGACTCTTTCCATTCGAGTACTTAGAAGAAGTTCAGCCCGAGTGGCGCGACCACGCCAATTTAAGACAACGTAATGGCCCGACCGCGCCAGTTACTCAACAATGCAAAATCGTTAAAATCTCGGGATTCTAAAAAGTAATCAAGATGAAACGTGGGAGGAAGAGTCCTAAGTGTATAAGGAAGGTGTCCACGAAGTCTCTAGAGGAAATTGATGGAAATCCTAAGAGGTTTGAATCCTCAAAGAGATGAAATTCTATTCCTGATTAGGAGACTGCCATAAGAGGAAATTATAGTCCGAGATTGAAGAGGTAATATCAGGAGATTCCAACTTCCAATTGAATCCAAATTTGGACCACAGACTCCTGAGAGGATTGAGAATCATTTCACAAAAAATCGTGTCCATCCATGTCGTTATTCTAGAGTTTTATATTTTCAAATTGGTGGACCCAGTGCAGAAATTGGCAGCAGAATCAACCCAACTTCTGAGCATCATATCTCAATTTGCCTTACTCATATTGAACAAAATTTAGTACACAAGGAAAGGACCATTGAAGGAAGCTTCGTGCGTAATTACTTCCAATTATGAGGTCAGGAAGTCAAATTTTACACCCCTGGACAGAGACCAAATTACAGGGTCAGGACAGAACTTCAACTATAAATAGGGGTCCAAGGAAGAGTGTAAGGCATCCAGTTTTTAGTTTAGCATTCAGTTTTCAGTTCAATTTCCTGCTTTGTAGTTTAGTTTAGAGAGAGGAGAAGGTCCAGAGGGAGTCTTACACGACCTCTGGGTACTTTGAGGAAGAAAGGTAGAGAATTCAGCCAAGGAGCAAGGGTGACCAAGAGCAGCTTTTCAAAGGGAGTTTCTGTACTTAGTTATTTTTCTTCTTTCATGGATGTTATCAAAACCTTGATGTGTGTTTTTATTTCCAGTATGGAGTAGTCGTCTTTAGTTGGGAGTCGATGACTCCCTAGGCATGTAATGAGATTGATACATTATATTTTATTTGGTTTCAATTTGGTGCATGAATGAGTTTTCCAAAGTTGTTTAATTCTTGATTCGTACTTGTTGTCCTGCGATGTACTGGTTATGATAAGAGTCTAAAACATACTATCTTTAGTCTTTAAAATATAGTGAAAAATCTAATTTCGAGTCAATTCTGAATATAAAAGCAAAATATATGACTCAATTTCATGTTCTGTGCCTCAGGTAGCTAGAGGAAGAAGAAAAACTGGATTTGGTGCAAAAATGAAGGATAAATGAGGAAAAGAAGCCAAAAAGAAGGATGGCGCGTCCACGCCAGAATAGGCGCCATCGCGCTAGAATCGGCGCCATCGCGCCGGGAAAATATTCAAAAAATCATAATAAAGGAGAAAAATGCCCAACGACTCAACGAACATGAAAGCCAACGGTTGGGAAATGTGAAGTGGCGCGACCGCGCCAAGGAGCTGGCGCTACCTCACTCAGAAACAGCATGGACGCACCAAAGAGCTGCTGAAGACGGAAAGACAAGTTGCCGTTCTGGGGACCAAAGAAAAGTCTAAGAAGTGGCGCTGCCACGCCATTACTACAGCAAAATATGGCGCTACCGCGCCCAGAAGTCCCCTAACTCGGCACGGGTTCGATGGCCGTTTCCTGACTTAGAAAGAACTCTTCTCCCTGTGGCACGACCGCGCTAGAATCGGGCACAATATCGGCGCGCCCGCGCTGATGACATATCTACGCTCAACTGCAAAAATCTCGGGATCCTAACAACCAATCAATCCCAAACTAGGGAAGAGAAGTCCTAAGTGTCTAAGGAAGGTATCCACGAAGATTCTAAGAAAATTTACTCGAGCTCTAAGTGTCTTGAATGATCAAGAAGTGAAGTTCAATACAAGTCAGTCCAAGTTGGGTTTTTAGAATTTTATACTTCCAAAGTGGTGGACCCAGTGCAGAAATTGGTAGCAGAAGCAATCCAACTTATCCACATCATATCTCGAGTTTCCCAACTGAGACTTGACTCAAATTTCATGAACAAGGCAAGGATCATAGAAGGACGGTTCGTATGTAATTTCAACCAATTATGAGGTCAGGAAGGCACACTTCATATTCCTGGACAGAAATCCAATTATAAGGTCTGGGCAGCAGAACAAGTATAAATAGGGGTCCGAGGCAGAGTGCAAATCATTCAGTTTTTAGTTTAGATTCTATTTTCAGTTCAATTTCCTGCTTTGTAGTTTAGTTTAGAGAGAGGAGCCTTCCAAAGGGAGTTTCTGTACTTAGTTATTTTTTTTCTTTCGTAGCTGTTATCAAAACCTTGATGTGTGTTTTTATTTCCAGTATGGAGTAGTCGTCTGTAGTTGGGAGTCCGTGACTCCCTAGGCATGTAATGAGATTGATACATTATATTTTATTTGGTTTCAATTTGGTGCATGAATGAGTTTTCCAAAGTTGTTTAATTCTTGATTCATACGTGTTGTCCTGCGATGTACTGGTCATAAGGAGAAGCTAGACTTAAGGTAAGATATGTTGATAGGGTTTTACAAGTCTTTCTGAGTTCATACACTAGGCAGATTAACTAATCCTTGGGTTAATCCTAGACCTTAAAGTAATAACCTATTGGATTAGAAAAAGGTGATGCCGATGCGGAGTGTAGCCATAGTTTTATAAGCTCGTCAGAAATTGATTTCTAATACATAATTTCTATTCAATCTCAGAAGTGTCTAGGGAGGGAATTGGATTCCCAACGTCTTCTCTCCTCATTGAAATTCTTCAAAAGCTTTTTCCTCAACAGTTTTCAAGTAATTGTTTAGTTTAAATTTTTGTTTTTTATAAAGTGTTTTAACCAGGATAATCAAACTTTGAATTATAACTCAGCTGCAATGAACTACTGGCTTGGTCCTTGTGGGACAATATTCGGACGTACATAAGTCTATATTACATTGATTAGTCCTTGTTGGGTGTCTAGCAAGTGCACTAGGTCAGCAAGTAATATAGACTTCAAGAGTCCATATATCGATCCCACAGGGACCTTGATGAGAGCCTAATCTAAGCAAAAACTATCCTATTGATTGAGGTGAAGAAAATTTAAATTTTTGTTTGAAAACTGAAAAAAGAAAATAGAATTTAAACTTCTAGAAAAACTTATGAAGATGAGATGTTGGGGAAGAATGCCAATCCCTCCTAGTTGTAAACATGTAGAATTCTGATTTTATAGCTCAAATATCCTTGCCTTGACTTAGCTTTTGAAAACCTTGTTACCCATATACTGGACATAACTTTCACTTATTCCTTGAACTCCTTCTCAACTGGAACATTCTAATCCTAAGTGCATAAATATAAAAGCTTGAAGACACTTTCTTATTCAGAACAAGAGTTATAGAAGTCACATCACTTTTCAACTAGTCTCCTTCATAACCGGAACAATCTAGTTTGAAAAACAAGTTGTTTTAGAAAACAAAGAATCATATAACCAACCCAAATTTCTACTGAAATATAGCTTCTCTATTCGAACCTCATTAAACTTCAAATATCAATTCAGATCAGAAATAAGAAATGAACTTAGTTTCTAAAACAAAAGCAGGATATTTTATTGCTATAAACTTCAGAATTCAAACATAAAACAACTATGAGTTCATGACTTCCCCAAAAAAGAGAGACTACTCCATGCTAATAGAATAAACACACAAAGAGGAATTAATTACAGCCATGAAACCAAGAAGAAAACAAAGTATAGAAAACCCCCTTTTGAGGACTGCCCTTAGCTTAAACTCCTCCTTGATTGAAATCTCTTCCTTCTTTCTCTCTCTCTCTCAACTCCACACTAACTAAAATAATACGAAATTAAACTAAAAACAATATTTAGAACTCTGGAAAACTGGATGCCTGTGCTTTGCCTCGGACCTCCTTTTATAGCTGAAGCTCTGCCCAGAACTTATAATTTTTGCCTCTGTCCAGGGGTATGAATTTTGACTTCCCGACCTCAGAATTTTCTGAAATTACTTCAGAATTTTCCTTACATAGTCCTTGACTTTCGTACGAAATTTGAAGTCATTCTGAGTTGGGAAACTTGAGATATATCCTTGAGAAGTTGGACTACTTCAGCTGCCAATTCCAGCACTGGGTCCACCACTTTGAAAATATAAAACTCCACAAACCCGACTTGGATTGGCCTGATTTTCCGTGTAATGATTCTAAATCCTCTCAGGAAGCTGTGGTCCAAATTTGGATCCAATTGGAAGTCGGGATCTCTAGATATGGCCTCTTGAATCTTGGACTTGTACTTTCCTTATATGGCAGCAATTTCTTTCTTTGTCTTGGACTTCTCTTCTTGACCATTCAATGCACCTAGACTCTGGAAATATATCATAAAATCTTCGTGGATACCTTCCTTAGCCAATTAGGACTTCTTCTTCCATGTCTGGGCTTGATTGGTAGTCAGAATCCCGAGATTTTGGCAAATCACGAAGCTGAGTCAGTGGCGCGATCGCGCCGAATTGTTCTTTATTACGGCACGGTCGCACCACTGGAGTAGAAGTTTTGTCTAAGTCTGGAGCACGGCTTTCGGGTCCTATACGAGGAAGGATTCTTCATGGCGCGGTCGCGCCACACCTTAGACTCCTTGCCGACTTCCCGAATTAGAACTCTGCATCTATGTAAGGAAACAGTGAGGCGCGGCATCGCCATTGGTAGCGCCATCTTCTTGGCGCGGTAGCGCCCTCGTGGGGCGCGGTCGCACCATTTCACATTCACGAACTGTCCTCCTTTCAGCCTCACTAGCCGTTGGGAATTTTTTGGATTTCTTTGAATTTTTGAACATTTTGCCAGAATTGGCGCGGTCGCGCCATTCCCTCTTTTGCTTGATTTTGCTCCTTTTTCCTTCATTTTTCCTCAGAATTTAAATTTTTTTCTTTTACAGGGTACCTGAGACACAAAATATGTATTTGAGTTATATTTGTCACTTTCATGCTCATAATCAACTCAAATTAAGAATTTAGGATCAATAATTCATGCATAAATAAGTGTCTTTTGGACACTTATCACAACCCCAAACTAAAGCCTTTGCTCAGCCTCGAGCAAAACTCAGAAATAAATATCAGATAGATCTATAAAGACTAAGAAAAGTTCAGTGATCCTCCCTACTAAAGTTTTAAAATAGATGATTCACTCCTTTCCTAATGATGGTTCTTCTTGCTTAGTCAAAATAGATTTCGAATTTTCTTTAAAATTTTCAAAGATGAACATGCCCATGCAAGTGAGAAGTCTCAATTCAACTCCATATGCTAACCATTAGTCCACTCTCCACTATCCTGAAGGAATTCTCAATTCTGATCAATAGGTCTTTATGGGTTGTAATGAGGCAGGGGTAATGGGTATGATGAAGATTTTTGGTTTTCTTTTGGGTGTTATTCTCCTCCTCATATCCATTTTCCATTTTCCTGAGCATGAATTGGATTTGTGCCTTTTCCTCCACGCTCTTCCACCCCAAACTTATCCTTTTGCATTGATCCCTTATTTTTTCTTTTTCCCTCTTTTTTTTTTCTTCTTCTTCCGATGTATCTTTTTCTTTGGGTTTTGTTCATAGTCTAGCTTACCTCGTCGGTTGACTCAGCGTCCCTAAGCTTGCTGAGGCCCGAGACCCAGTGCACACACGAGGTGGCCTTTCCCTTAACTAACGCACAACCTTTTCTTTCTTTTTCCTTGGCTTTGTTTGGAGTTCAGCTTACCTTGCCGGTTGACTCAGAGACCCTAAGCGTGCTGAGGCCCGAGTCCCAGTGCACACACAAGGTGGCCTTTCTCCTACTCAGCCAAGAATTTTTTTCTTTATTTTCCTCTCTTGCTCCTTCTCCCCCTTTTCAATGAAATATTTCTATACCCTTCATCCATCCCTCCTTATAACTTCAAAATCTTTATCCACGCTCCTTCAAACAGAACACTTCAATAATTTGGAGAATCAAAGGTCAGTAAGAAACAAGTTTAATTATCACTAAGGCTGGTTCATGTAGCATGGGACATTGAAACAAAATGGGGATCGTTTCGGCCCAAGAGGTTTGACAAAAGGTGATGCTACTTGTGCATTTCAATGGGTCGCTTTGAAAAAGGCTCAAACGATTTTTAAACAGGTGCCTAAATCACCTCAGAATTTTGAAAACCTTTCTCTGTTTTGCCTCAAGTTTTCCTCAGGTTGGTTCTAGTGATTGAAATCGACTTGCTCACTTGTACATTGTTTTCGAAAATTGTTTTTGAAGAAAAATTCTCATTCATTCAAGACTAAGCATCTGAACTAATATAATTTTTCCAGAAGGTGAATCATGCTATTCATATGATCAGGGGTTTTCACTGGTATTTTTCAAAGTCTTTATTAGATTTTTTGGTGAAAAAAATAGTGCTTTCCGATCCATGCATGAAAAGTATCCCACACCAAACTTAAAATTTTTCAAATCCCCTTTAAATTGCATGAAGAGTATCCCACCCCAAACTTAAAAACATGCTTTATCCTCAAAGCAGCAATAAACATAGGAGTGATAGAGAGACTGCCCTGACTTTCTGGGTGGATTAAGGTTGGATGGATCTCCCTTTGTGCCTCTTGCATTCTGCTCTCATGGGTTAGTGATAAACATTTGCATGATTTTCAGCAATTGAAAATGAAAATTGTCTAGAAGTGTCTCTTAGTCTTAAAATGTATCTTAAGAAGAATACCTGCAGTGGAGGTTCTTTTGCTGCACCTCTGTAGTGGCCAATTCCATATTACCAAGTGGCGCGGCCGCGCCAGAATTTGGCGCGTTCACGCCGATTAATTCCAGAAAATCTTCAGATTATGAATGCAATTTTCAATATTTCCACTTTGGACAGGTTTGTATCAGTGATAAGCAGATCCAGAGTCATTGTTCACATATTTTCATTGGAAGAATTATAAAAAGCACAACCTAAAAATTAAAAACAGTATTCAAATTACTCACACACAAAAATCCTACTCCTATTCCTATCTAACAAATCACTTATGGGATCAAGTTATCAGATGTACAACAGAAGTTTTAGATAGAAACCTCTCTTGATAGATTTTTAGCCTATTCCCATTCACCTTGAATTTTTCTCCATTCCTTAGGTGTTGAATCTCAAATGCTCCAAAGTTTGATACCCCAACAACTTCATAGGGTGCTTGCCATCTAGATTTCAATTTCCTAGGAAAGAGTTTTAATCTTGAATTGTACAGAAGTACTTTCTGGCATACCTCAAAGTTTTTTATCCTAATGTTGTTGTCATGCCACTTCTTTGTTTTCAGCTTGTAGAGCTTAGCATTTTCATAAGCCCAGTACCTCAGTTCTTCTAGCTCATTCAGATCCAACAATCTCTTCTCTCCTGCCTTTTGTACATCAAAATTTAAAAATTTAGTAGCCCAATATGCTCTATGTTCCAATTCCACAGGTAGGTGACATGCTTTCCCATATAACAATCTAAATGGTGTGGTGCCAATGGGGGTTTTATAAGCTGTCCTATATGCCCAAAGAGCATCATCTAACTTAATAGCCCAATCCTTTCGTGATAGACTAACAGTTTTCTCAAGGATTCTTTTTAGCTCTTGGTTTGACACTTTAACCTGCCCACTTGTTTGAGCATGGTAAGGTGTAGCTACTTTATGCCTCACCCCAAACTTTTTAAGTAAAGCAGCGAATTGGGTGTTGCAAAAGTGTTTCCCCCCATCACTGATTATAGCTCTAGGTGCACCGAATCTAGTGAAAATATTTTTTCTTTAGAATTCTAACACCACCCTTGCATCATTGGTCCTAGTAGCTATGACTTCAACCCATTTAGAAACATATTCAACAGCCACCAATATGTATTCAAAACCATATGAAGATAGAAAAGGACCCATAAAATCAATACCCCACACATCAAATAATTCACTTACCAATATATTAGTGAGAGGCATTTTATCTTTTCGAGAGACATTACCTGTCCTTTGACATCTATCACAAGTAGATACATACCTCTTGGAATCTTGATAAAGTGTGGGCCAATAGTAACCTGATTGCATCACCTTTGCTGCTGTTCGATTTGAGCTGAAATGGCCTCCTGCTTCTCCATCATGGCAGTGCTTCAGAATTGATTCGAACTCTATTTTTGGGACACACCTTCTTATCACTTGATCAGGACAGATTTTGTAGAGGTAAGGATCTTCCCAAAAATAGTGTTTCACATCAGAAAATAACTTCTTCCTTTGCTGCCAGCTTAGCTCCTTTGGAATCCACCCACCTGCAAGAAAATTTGCAAAATCAGCAAACTAGGGTGCTTGGAAAGATAATTTATCTGACAGATAATTTCATCAGGAAAGAGTTCAGAAATCCCCCTTTTCTCTACTTCCTCAATCTCAAGTCTAGACAAGTGATCAGCCACCACATTCTCAGCTCCCTTCTTATCCTTGATCTCGATGTCAAATTCTTGGAGGAGAAGGATCCACCTGATCAGTCTAGGCTGGGAGTCCTTTTTTGTAAAGAGATGTCTAAGAGCTGCATGGTCAGTATACACAACAACTTTCGATCCAATTAAGTAAGATCTAAATTTTTCGAAAGCATACACTACAGCCAATAGCTCTTTTTCTGTGGTGGTGTAATTCAGTTGTGGCCCGGTGAGTGTGTGGCTAGCATAACATATGGAGTGAAAAATTCTTTCTTTTCTTTGCCCAAGCACAACCCCTATATCATAATCACTAGCATCACACATTAATTCAAAAGGTATGGTCCAATCAGGAGCAACAACAATGGGTGCTGAAATCAGTTTTTCTTTTAGGAGTTTAAAGGCATGCAAACAGTCATCATCAAAATTGAATTTCACATCTTTCATTAGAAGATTTGATAATGGTTTTGCAATTTTAAAAAAATCTTTGATAAACCTCCTATAAAAACCTGCATGTCCTAGGAAACTCCTTATGCCCTTAATGTTTGTGGGTGGAGGCAATTTTTCAATCACCTCTACCTTTGCTCTATCAACCTCAATACCTTTTTCTACAATTTTGTGGCCCAACACAATGCCTTCATTCACCATAAAGTGGCACTTCTCCCAATTCAGAACCAGATTGCTTTCTTCACATCTTGCTACGACTAACTCTAAATTTTTCAAACAAGTTTCCAACGTCAGTCCATAAAGAGTAAAGTCATCCACGAAGATTTCCATAAATTTTTCAATAAAATCATGAATGATAGCAATCATGCATCTCTAAAAAGTAGCTGGTGCATCACATAATCCAAAAGGCATTCTGCTATATGCAAAGGTTCCATTCCATATGGGCAAGTAAAAGTGGTTTTCTCTTGGTCTTCCGGGGCAATAGAAATTTGAAAATACCCAGAATATCCATCAAGAAAGCAATAAAATTTGTTACCTGCCAATCTCTCAAGCATTTGGTCAATGAAAGGTAAAGGAAAATGGTCCTTTCTAGTTGCTGAATTTAATTTTCAGTAGTCAATACAGACTCTCCATCCAGTCACAGTCCTAGTGGGTATTAACTCATTGTCTGAATTTTTTATCACTGTTATTCCACCCTTTTTAGGCACTACTTGGACTGGACTAACCCATTTGCTATCAGAAATTGGATAGATGATACCTGCATCCAACAATTTTACCACTTCCTTTTTGGCCACTTCCTGCAAGGTTGGATTTAGCCATCTCTGAGGTTGAATTGTTGGCTTGAAAGAGTCCTCCATCAGAATTTTATGCATGCATGTGGTGGGGCTGATTCCCTTGATATCTGCAATTGTCCACCCAATAGCTTTCTTATGCTTGCTCAGCACCTTGATCAAAAGCTCTTCCTCCCTGACATTCAAACAAGAAGAGATAATTACTGGTTTTGCATTATTTTCAAGATAGACATATTTCAAAGAACTAGGTAAGGGTTTTAGTTCAAGTTGAGATGAGTCTTTGATTTTAGTCCCCTTGTCCTCTTCTTTGTTGCCTTCAGCCTCTAATTGCTCTACTTCTTGCTGCATGAGGGGATCATCATCTTCCTTGGTGCATGATTGAACCAAGCACCTTTCCAAGCTGTCCTTCATCATGACCTCCTGCTGAAATGTTCTGCACATACATCAATCACATCAATAAAATAACATGTATCATCACAAGAATTGGAAGGGTGTTTAATAGCTTGTTTAATGTCAAACACAATTTCTTCATCATTTAATCTGAGAGTTAATTTTCCCTGTTTGACATCAATGAGTGCAGCTGCAGTGGCTAAGAATGGTCTCCCAAGAATCAGTGGTAGTTCCCAATCCACCTCCATATCCAGCACCACAAAATCGCATGGGTATATGAATTTTCCAATTCTGACCAACACGTTCTCAATCAGTCCATTAGGCTTTTTGGTTGATCTGTCAGCAAATTGGAGCATGATATGGTCTCCTTAAGCTCTCCAAGATTCAATTTCCTGCAAATGGATAAAGGCATCAGATTTATGCTTGCTCCAAGATCACATAAAAGTTTGTTAAACTTAAAATTTTCAAATTCACAAGGTATAATGAAACTCCCGGGATCCTTAAGCTTGGTAGGCAATTGCTTTTTCAATATTACACTACAATTCTCTGTAAGCATCACTGTCCCTTGCTCCTTAATCTTTCTCTTTCCTGAAAGCACCTCCTTGAGAAATTTTGCATATTGAGGCATCTGCATTAGAGCTTCTACAAAAGGAATGTTAATTTCCATCTTCTTAAAGATATCAATGAACTTTGAAAATTTATCCTCTAACTAATCCTTTTTAGCTCTTGCTGGATACTGCAGTGTATCCACATTTATGTCATCATTAGAGAGAGATTTAGAAGCCTTACCTTTTTGCTTTTGTTGCTTACTTACCTCTCTCTCTTGACTATGTTCTTCTCTTTCTTTTTCCTGTTGCTGGTTTGTTTTATCCTCCTCCACTTGTGGTTGCTGCTGCTCTTCTAAAATCTTCCCACTTCTCAAGGTGATGGCTTTGATCTCTTCTTTTGGGTTAATTTCAGAATTACTAGGTAAAGTTCCTTGATTCGTACCTGATATGGCATTGGCCAGCTGTCCCATTTGTATTTCCAGATTTCGCATTGATGCCTCTTGAGTTCTAAGGGATGCTTCTTGAGCTTGAAACTTGGAATCTCCTTTCTCTTGGTTTGCTAGAATCTTTGAAATCATGTCCTCAAGATTGGCTTTTTGTTCTGGTTCTCGTGATGCTTTTAGGAATCCAGGTGGTGGTCTTGTTTGAGCAATGGGCTGGTGAGTGTTGGGTTGCTGGTTGTTGTTTGACCATGAGAAATTTGGGTGATTCCTCCAACCAGGATTGTAAGTGCTGCTGTATGGATCATTGGACCAGCGAAAATTTGAAACATAATTAGCCTGGTTTAAAGAACTTACAGCTTGAAAGTTACCTGCTTGACATTCATGGTTGGGATGTCCTCCTACACACATGTCACAAATTTGAGCAACCAAAGAGGGTGTATGCAATTTTGACAACTGGTTGGTTAGTGACTCGACTTGAGCCTGCAATGCTAATATAGGATCAATATTATTTATGCCAGCAACTCTTCCTCTTGCACTTCTCTCCGCTGGATACTGGTACATGTTATATGACATCTCTTCAATCAGTTCATAAGCTTCATTAGGGGTCTTTTTGTTCACGGTACCACCAGCTGTAGCATCAATTAAGTTTCGTGTTGAAACAGTAATTCCATTGTAAAATGTCTCTATATGCATCCATAGTGGTATTCCATGATTTGGGCACTTTCTGAGCAGCACTTTAAATCTTTCCCACACTTCATAAAGTTGTTCATTGATAAGTGTCCAAAAGACACTTATTTAGGCATGAATTATTGATCATAAATCCCTAATTTGAGTTGATTATGAGCATGCAAGTGACAAATATAACTAAAATACATGTTTTGTGTCTCAGGTACTTAGTAAAAGAAGAAAATCTGGATTTGGTGCAAAAAAGGAAGAAAAATAAGCAAAACAGGCCAAAAAGAAGAACGGCACGACCCCGCCAAACAAATCCTCGAAAATTCAAATTAATGTGCAAAAATGTCCAACGACCTAACGGTCATGAAAAACAAGGATTGGGGAATGATAATTGGCGCGACCGTGCCACAGGAAGCGCCACCGCGCCACAGGAGGGCGCTACCGCGCCAGAGGAAGCTAACAGCAGAAAGAAAAGTTGCCATTCGGGGACCAAGCAAAATGCCCAAGGACTGGCGCCGACCGCCGCCAACTTCATAGAGAACATTACTGGCGCCGACCGACCCAGCATGTGATCACCGGACTTAGACGGATTTCGAGTTCTGTGGCGCGTCCGCGCCAAAATTCGGCGCGACCGCGCCGATGACTCAGCTGCTCAGAATACGAAAATCTCGGGATCCTGCAGTCAAATCCAATCCGAACTTGGGAGAAGGAGTCACAGACGTCTAAGGAAGGTGCCCACGAAGAGTTTAAGGTAAATTACTTAAGCCCAGGTGCATTGAATGATCCAAAAAGAAGAAGTTGTTTCAAAATAGGAATCTGCTGCCTATAGAGAGAGATAAAATCCGAATTTTGTGAAGGATAGAGAAGGAGTTTCACAATTCCAATTGAATCCAAATTTGGAACGAAGCTTCCTGGTACTATAGAGGATCTTGTCACGAAAATTTAGGTCAATCCAAGCCGGGATTCTGGAGTTACATATCTCCAAAGTGGTGGGCCCGTATAGAAGTTGGCAGCAGAAAATCAGGCAACTTCCTTCCCTCATATCTCGAGTTTCCCAACTCAGAATTGATTCAAACATCGTGAGCATAGAAAGGACTTCAAAAGGAAGGTCCTGGTGTAATTTTAGCCAATTCTGAGGTCGGGAAAGGGCACTTCATACCCCTGGACAGAGAGCAATTTACATGGCTTGGGCAGCAGAACATGTATATAAGGAGGTCCGAGGCAAAGAGCAAGGATGGAGTTTTTGTAGTGTAAATCCAGTTTTTGAGTTCCAATTCCAGTTCTTAGTTTGTCTTTGTTGTTTTGCAGTTAGGTTAGAGAGAAGAGAAAAGTTCAGAGGGAGTCTTACACGACCTCTTGGCACTTTAGAGAGAGAAGGTGAAGATTCCAGTCAAGATGTAAGAGAAGCCAAAGGCAGTCCTTCAAGGGGGTTTCTGTACTTAGTTTATTTTATGTCTATGGCTGTAATTGAATCCTTATTACTGTGTGTTTATTCTATTATCGTGGAGTAGTCTCTCTATGTTGGGGAAGTAATGAACTCCTAGTTGTTACATGTTTAAGTCGGATTTCTATAGCAATAAAGTACTCTGCTTTTGTTTTAGAATCTGTATTCACTGCTTATTGCTAATCTAGATTGATATCTGAAGTTTAATGAGGTACGAATGAGAAGTTAAATTTCAGTAAAGATTTGGGTTAGTTGTATGATTCTTTGTTTTCTGAAACAACTCGCTTTTAAACTAGATTGTTCCAGTTTCGAAGGAGACTAGTGAGAGGCGATGTGACTTCTTAAACTCTTGTTCTGAATAAGAGAGAGTAAATCTTTAAGCTTTTATATTTATGCACTTAGGATTTGAATATTCCGGTTGAGAAGGAGTTCAAAGACTAAGTGAAAGTTATTTCCTGTATATGGGTAACCGGGTTTTCAAAAGCTTAGTCAAGGTAATGGTGCTTGAGCTATAAAATCAGAATTTTACATGTTAAACAGCTAGGAGTGATTGAAATTCTTTCCCAACATCTCATCTCTATTAGTTTTTCCAGTAGTTAAATTTTATTTTATTTTCAGTTTTCAAAACCAAAATCCAAATTTTCTTCACCTCAATCAATAGAAAGATCTTTGCTTAAACTGAGTTCTCATCAAGGTCTCTGTGGGATCGATATCTGGACTCTCAAAGTCTATATTACTTGCTGACCTAGTGCACTTGCTAGACACCCAACAAGTTTTTGGCGCCGTTGACGGGGACCATTGAATTGAGAGTAAGTTTAAGTGAATTTTATTTTGTTGGTTGAGATTAAAATTTTTTTATTTTATCTTTTCAGGTTAAACCAGATTCATGCATGAAAGTCAGAAGTAGTGGTGAGCCACTAGATGAACCCAATCTGGAGCTGGAAAGAGCACTCATATGAGAGGTTGAAAGATGTGCAGAATGAGATAAGTCCATATCCTAACTCATATTCAGAATTTCCCCAACCATATGCATCTTCTAATCATGATTCATGGAGGTATGATTCTAATATATCATGTTCTTTTGTGGATAATGAACCTAATACTTTCAATGAAGCAGAGCATGATAATTATTTCTCTAAGAAAAATGTAAATCCATATTTTGAGAATGATTGGCAGGACAATTTGCCACATGGGCAATTGTCCAGGTTCAGGTATGATCAGCCTCCTATGTTTAGTGACTCTTCATATCATCATACATATTCCCCTCAACCTCAAGAAGACTGGTCTAGGCTGACCACTGTAGTGGATAACTATTCTGCTAAAAAAGATACTATGTTAAATCCACCTGATGAACAACCTAGTTTAGAAACCATTGATAATTCACAAAGAGCCAGATTTGAGGATATGTTTTTAAAGTTTCTACAAAATCAAGAAAACAAGATGCTCAAACTGAAGCTAGGCTTGACACTCAAGAAGCTGCCATCAGAAATCTGGAACTACGAATAGGACAGATGGCCACTATCATATCAGGTATGAACCAAGTTAATTCTGAATGGATGTATACAACTAGTACTTCTTGTCTTAATTTATGTGTTACTGCAGGACACATAGAAGAAGATACAACGGAGAGAGCTGAGAGTTGTTGTGAGTTTCAGGAATCTCAGGAGGGAGAAGATGAGAAGATCATGGAGGAAAAAGAAGAAGATGAAAAAGAGAAAGAAGGGGATGGGGTAGAACAAGAAGAGAAACCCCTTGAAGAGCATACAGAAGTTAGGATAGAGGACACCAAGGATAATGAACATTCTTTCCTCTCCTTAGACATTGATTTCTTCATTATCCAGCCCTATAAACCACCCACAAAAGTTGAAATTAAAATTTTATTTGGTCTGGGTAGTGCGAAGAAAAGTTGGCTAAAAGTAAACGAGCAAAACAAGTTAAAAGCCAACCAGCAAAGAGAAAGAGTGATCAGCTCTTTACTCAAAAGATTGAATCATCATGCAACACATTCAAAAGTCTAAAACACCCTCAAGCATGGATGGTTCCAGTTCCCATTTGATCCTGGTGGATCAGATCACAGGGATCAGTAGGTAGAGTAAATAATAGGAGTAGGAGTTTTTGAATTTGCTGGAATTTTTTTTTTCTTAGAGTAGGTTAGGACAGTTTTTTTTTAAAAAATTTTGGACTTGTTTAAATTTGAATGAGATTTTGATTTCTTTACATAGACCTAGGATAGAAATAGGGTTAGATTAAAAATTTACAACTTTCAAAAAACCAGAAAAACACAAAAAAATTAAGAACTCAAAACTCGAAAATGAAGAAGAAGAAGAATAGGAACTTTTTGCTTTTGCTAGTTCTTTTATATATTTTTTTTTTTCTTTCTGAAAAATTTTGTATGAGCTTGCTTTGTGTGTGATTTTATCTGAGAGTGTGATTCAATGCAATTTTATTAATATGTACTCAATCTCCATTCATATTAATGAAATTATGCTTTTTCTCTCAAATTTGTCTCAAAGCATGCTTTTCATAACTCCTCCAATGAAAATGTGAAAACAATGACTCTGCATCTGCTTATCATTAATACAAACCTGTCCAAAGTGGAAATCTTGAAAATTGCATTCAGAATCTAAAGATTTCCTGGGATTCAACGGCGCGACAGCGCCACATTCTGGCGCGGCCGCGCTACTTGGTATAATGAGCTTTGGCCACTACAGAGGTGCTGCAACATAACCTCCACTGCAGGTATTCTTCTTAACATACATTTTATGCCTGAGATACACGTTTAGTCAATTTTCATTTTCAATTGGTCATAATCATGCAATTTTTTATCACTAACCCATTAGAGAAGAATGCAAGAGCCACAAAGAGAGATCCATCCAACCTCAATCCACCCAGAAAGTCAGGGAAGTATCTCTATCACTCCTATGTTTATTGCTGCTTTGAGGACAAAGCATGTTTTTAAGTTTGGGGTGGGATACTCTTCATGCAACTTTATGGGGATTTGAAAAATTTTAAGTTTGGGGTGGGATACTCTTCATGCAAATTTGTGGGGATTTGAAAAATTTTAAGTTTGGGGTGGGATACTTTTCATACATGGATCTGAAAGCACTGATTTTTCACCAGAAAATCCAATAAAGACTTTAAAAAATACCAGTGAAAACCCCTGATCATATGAATAGCATGATTCACTTTCTGGAGAAATATATTAGTTCAGATGCTTTGTCTTGAATGGATGAGAATTTTTCTTTAAAAACAGTTTTTGAAAACAAAGTACATGTGAGCAACTTGATTTCAAATACTAGAACCAACCTGAGGAAAACTTGAGGCGAAACAGAAAAAGGTTTTCAAAATTCTGAGGTGATTTAGGCACCTGTTTATAAATCGTTTGAGCCTGTTTCAAAGCCACTCATTTTAATGCACAAGTTGCATCACCTTTTGTCAAACCTCTTGAGCCAAAAAGATCCCTATTTTGTTTCAATGTCCCATGCTACATGAACCAGCCTTAGTGATAATTAAACTTATTTCTTACTGACCCTTGATTCTCCAAATTATTGAAGTGTTCTGTTTGAATGAGCATGGATAAAGATTTTGAAGTTATAAGGAGGGTTGGATGAAGGGTATAGAAATATTTTATTATAAAGGGGAAGAAGGAGCAAGAGAGGGAAAGAAAGAAAAAAAATTATGGGCTGAGTAGGAGAAAGGCCACCTTGTGTGTGCACCGGGACTCGGGCCTCAGCAAGCTTAGAGTCTCTGAGTCAACCGGCAAGGTAAGCTGGACTCCAAACAAAGCCAAAGAAAAAGAAAGAAAAGGTTGAAGGTGAGTTAAGGGAAAGGCCACCTCATGTGTGCACTGGGTCTCGAGCCTCAGCAAGCTTAAGGACTCTGAGTCAACCGACAAGGTAAGCTAGACCCTGAACAAAACCCAAAGAAAAAGATACATGGGAAGAAGAAGAAAAGAAAATGAGCGAAAAAGAAAAAAATGAGGGATCAATCCAAAAGAATAAGTTTGGGGTGGAAGAGCTTGGAGGAAGAGTCACAAATCCGAGTCATGCTCAGATGAATGGGATATGGATATAAGGAGGAGAGTAGAACCCAAAAGAAGTACTCAAAATTTTTTTCTTCATACCCATTACCCCTGCCTCATCACAACCTATAAAGACCTTCTGATCAGAATTGAGAAATCCTTCAGCTTAGTGGAGAGTGGACTGAGGGTTGGCATATGGAATTGAACTTAAACTTCTCACTTGTATAAGAATAAGCATCTTTGAAAAATATGAAGAAAATTCAAATTCTATTTTGGCTAAGCAAGATGATACATCATTAGGAAGGGAGTGAAGCATCTATATTGTAAAACTTCAAAGGGGATGGTCACTGGATTTTTCTTAGTCTTTACATATCTATCTAGTGTTGAGTTCAGAGTTTGCTTGAGGACAAGCAAAGGTTTAAGTTTGGGGTTGTGATAAGTGTCAAAAAGACACTTATTTAGGCATGAATTATTGATCATAAATCCCTAATTTGAGTTGATTATGAGCATGCAAGTGACAAATATAACTAAAATACATGTTTTGTGTCTCAGGTACTTAGAAAAAGAAGAAAATCTGGATTTGGTGCAAAAATGGAAGAAAAAAGAGCAAAATAGGCCAAAAAGAAGAACGGCGTGACCGCGCCGATTATGGCGCGACCGCGCCAAACAAATCCTCCAAAACTCAAATTAATGTGCAAAAATGTCCAACGACCTAACGGTCATGAAAGACAAGGATTGGGGAATGAGAATTGGCGCGACCGCGCCACAGGAAGCGCCACGGCGCCCCAGGAGGGCGCTACCGCGCCAGAGGAAGCTAACAGCAGAAAGAAAAGTTGCCATTCGGGGACCAAGCAAAATGCCCAAGGACTGGCGCGACCGCGCCAACTTGCAGAACATTACGGCGCGACCGCGCCAAGCGGTCACCGGACTTAGATGGATTTCGAGTTCTGTGGCGCGTCCGCGCCAAAATTCGGCGCGACCGCGCCGATGACTCAGCTTCTCAGAATACGAAAATCTCAGGATCCTGCAGTCAAATCCAATCCAAACTTGGGAGAAGGAGTCACAGACGTCTAAGGAAGGTGCCCACGAAGATTTTAAGGTAAATTACTTATGTCCAGGTGCATTGAATGATCCAAAAAGAAGAAGTTGTTTCAAAATAGGAATCTGCTGCCTACGGAGAGAGATAACATCCGAATTTTGTGAAGGATAGAGAAGGAGTTTCACAATTCCAATTGAATCCAAATTTGGATCAAAGCTTCCTGGTACTATAGAGGATATTTTCACGAAAATTTAGGTCAATCCAAGCCGGGATTCTGGAGTTACATATCTCCAAAGTGGTGGACCTGTATAGAAGTTGGCAGCAGAAAATCAGGCAACTTCCTTCCCTCATATCTCGAGTTTCCCAACTCAGAATTGATTCAAACATCGTGAGCATGGAAAGGACTTCAAAAGGAAGCTCCTGGTATAATTTTAACCAATTATGAGGTCGGGAAAAGGTACTTCATACCCCTGGACAGAGAGTAATTTACATAGCATGGGCAGCAGAACAAGTATATAAGGAGATCCGAGGCAAAGAGCAAGGATGGAGTTTTTGTAGTGTAAATCCAGTTTTTGAGTTCCAATTCCAGTTCTTAGTTTGTCTTTATTGTTTTGTAGTTAGGTTAGAGAGAAGAGAAAAGTTCAGAGGGAGTCTTACACGACCTCTTGGCACTTTAGAGAGAGAAGGTGAAGATTCCAGTCAAGGTGTAAGAGAAGCCAAAGGCAGTCCTTCAAGGGGGTTTCTGTACTTAGTTTATTTTATGTCTATGGCTGTAATTGAATCCTTATTACTGTGTGTTTATTCTATTATCATGGAGTAGTCTCTCTATGTTGGGGAAGTCATGAACTCCTAGTTGTTACATGTTTAAGTCTGATTTCTATAGCAATAAAGTACTCTGCTTTTGTTTTAGAATCTGTATTCATTGCTTATTGCTAATCTAGATTGATATCTGAAGCTTAATGAGGTACGAATGAGAAGTTAAATTTCAGTAAAGATTTGGGTTAGTTGTATGATTCTTGGTTTTCTAAAACAACTTGCTTTTAAACTAGATTGTTCCGGTTTCGAAGGAGACTAGTGAGAGGGGATGTGACTTCTTAAACTCTTGTTCTGAATAAGAGAGAGTAAATCTTTAAGCTTTTATATTTATGCACTTAGGATTTGAATGTTCCGGTTGAGAAGGAGTTCAAAGACTAAGCGAAAGTTATTTCCTGTATATCGGTAACCGAGTTTTCAAAAGCTAAGTCAAGGTAAAGGTGCTTGAGCTATAAAATCAGAATTTTACATGTTAAACAGCTAGGAGTGATTGAAATTCTTCCCCAACATCTCATCTCTATTAGTTTTTCCAGTGGTTAAATTTTATTTTATTTTCAGTTTTCAAAACCAAAATCCAAATTTTCTTCACCTCAATCAATAGAAAGATCTTTGCTTAAACTGAGTTCTCATCAAGGTCTCTGTGGGATCGATATCTGGACTCTCAAAGTCTATATTACTTGCTGACCTAGTGCACTTGCTAGACACCCAACATTCATCATATTCCTGCATGAAGTTGGAGATAGCATTACGCAACTTAATTTTGTTGGCAGGTGGAAAATACTTACCAAGGAACTTCCTTTGTAGCTCATCCCATGTTCGAATCGATTCTGATGGCAATGTGTGATACCAAGTTTTTGCTCTATTCCTTAGTGTGAAAGGAAAAATTCTCAACCAAACAGCTTCATTAGTGACATCCTTAAATCAGAAAGTATCACAGATTTCAAGAAATTTGATAATTGTTCTGAATCATTGACAGAATTTGAGGCTTGATCTCAAAGTTTCTTGGAACTTCAGGTCTCACAATGGCTGATCTTTGAGCATTGGGGTTGGATTGCACATAATGTTCCATTGTCTTCTCAGCCCCTTCTTCCTGGTTTTGATCTTCCATTGCTGAATGTCCTCTTGTCCTTCGGTCAAGGAGTGATCTTTCAGGTTCAGGATCTGGTTCAGCTAGTGGTTCTCCAACAGACCTTGTTTTCATGCACAAATCCGGTTCATCCTGAAAAACTGAATATAAAAATTAGTCTCAATCAACAAAATAAAATTCACTTAAACTTACTCTCAATTCAATGGTCCCCGGCAACGGCGCCAAAAACTTGTTGGGTGTCTAGCAAGTGCACTAGGTCAGCAAGTAATATAGACTTCAAGAGTCCAGATATCGATCCCACAGGGACCTTGATGAGAGCCTAATCTAAGCAAAAACTTTCCTATTGATTGAGGTGAAGAAAATTTGGATATTTATTTGAAAACTGAAAAAATAAAATAGAATTTAAACTTCTAGAAAAACTTATGAATATGAGATGTTGGGGAAGAATGCCAATCCCTCCTAGTTGTAAACATGTAGAATTCTGATTTTATAGCTCAAATATCCTTGCCTTGACTTAGCTTTTGAAAACCTTGTTACCCATATACTGGACATAACTTTCACTTATTCCTTGAACTCCTTCTCAACTGGAACATTCAAATCCTAAGTGCATAAATATAAAAGCTTGAATATTTACTCTTTCTTAGTCAGAACAAGAGTTATAGAAGTCACATCACTTTTCAACTAGTCTCCTTCATAACCGGAACAATCTAGTTTGAAAAACAGGTTGTTTTAGAAACCAAAGAATCATATAACCAACCCAACTTTCTACTGAAATTTAACTTCTCTATTCGAACCTCATTAAACTTCAAATATCAATTCAGATCAGAAATAAGCAATGAACTCAGTTTCTAAAACAAAAGCAGGGTATTTTATTGCTATAAACTTCAGAATTCAAACATAAAACAACTAGGAGTTCATGACTTCCCCAACAAAGAGAGACTACTCCAAGCTAATAGAATAAACACACAAAGAGGAATTAATTACAGCCATGAAACCAAGAAGAAAATTAAGTACAGAAAGCCCCCTTTTGAGGACTGCCCTTTGCTTCAACTCCTCCTTGACTGAAATCTCTTCCTTCTTTCTCTCTCTCTCTCAACTCCACACTAACTAAAAGAATACGAAATTAAACTAAAAACAATAATTAGAACTCTGGAAAAATGGATGCCTGTGCTTTGCCTCAGACTTCGTTTTATAGCTGAAGCTCTGCCCAGAACTTGTAATTTTTGCCTCTATCCAGGGGTATGAATTTTGACTTCCCGACCTCAGAATTTTCTTAAATTACATACGAACCTTCCTTACATAGTCCTTGACTTGTGTACGAAATTTGAAGTCATTCTGAGTTGGGAAACTTGATATATCTCCTTGAGAAGTTGAACTACTTCTGCTGCCAATTCCAGCACTGGGTCCACCACTTTGAAAATATAAAAATCCACAAACCCGACTTGGATTTGCCTTATTTTCCGTGTCATGATTCTCAATCCTCTCAGGAAGCTGTGGTCCAAATTTGGATGCAATTAGAAGTCGGGATCTCCAGATATGACCTCTTCAATCTCAGACTTGTACTTTACTTATATGGCAGTAATTTCCTTCTTTGTCTTGGACTTCTCTTCTTCACCATTCAATGCACCTAGACTCTGAAAATATATCATAAAATCTTCGTGGATACCTTCCTTAGCCAATTAGGACTTCTTCTTCCATGTCTGAGCTTTATTGGTAGTCAGAATCCCGAGATTTCCGCAAGTCACGAAGCTGAGTCGGTGGCGCGGTCACGCCGAATTGTTCTTTGTTATGGGGCGGTCGCGCCACTGGAGCAAAAATTTTGCCTAAGTCTGGAGCACGACTTTCGGGTCCTATACGAGGAAGGATTCTTCATGGCGCGGTCGCACCACTTTATGCTGTAAAACTGGCGCTGTCGTGCCACTCCTTAGACTCCTTGCCGACTTCCCGAATTAGAACTTCGCATCTACGTAAGGAAACAGTGAGGCGCAGCAGCGCCACTGGTAGCGCCATCTTCATGGAGCGGTAGTGCCCTCGTGGGGCGCGGTCGCGCCATTTTACATTCATGAACTGTCCTCCTTTCAGCCTCACTAGCCGTTGGGAATTTTCTGGATTTCTTTGAATTTTTGAACATTTTCCCAGCGCGGTCGCGACTTTCCCTTTTTTGCTTGATTTTGCTCCTTTTTCCTTCATTTTTCCTCAGAATTTAGATTTTCTTTTATAGGGTACCTGAGACACAAAACATGTATTTGAGTTATATTTGTCACTTTCATGCTCATAATCAACTCAAATTAGGAATTTAGGATGAATAATTCATGCATAAATAAGTGTCTTTTGGACACTTATCAGTCCTCTTGCTAGTGATTAGCTAGGATTGCATCAAGTTTTTGGCGCTGTTGCCGGGGACCAATGTTTCTAGTAGTAATTGCTTAGAGTTTAAAATTTACAGATTTGAGTTTTTGTTTTTTTTATTTTACTGGAGGTTCATGACCAGATCTTGAGTGGAACCATCCCAAGAGATTGATCCTGAACCAGAAAGGACTTTAAGGCAAAAGCTGAAGGAAACTCCAGACCACAACTCTCCCAAGGATCTAGAAGACATGGAGAACACAGAAGACACTCATGATGAACAAGCACAAAGCCCAAGGAGAACCATGGAGGATTATGTCACACAAAGCCCAAATACACACATGACAAGTATTACCACTCCCACTATTCAAGCTAAATTTTGATATTAAACCTCAGATTATTGCTATGCTTCAAAATCATTATCAGTTTAGTGGGTGAGCTAATGAAGATTCTAATGACCATCTTGAAAGATTTTTGGACTTGTGTGCTACTTTTAAGTACAATGGTGTGTCTGATGTTGCAATCAGATTGAGGCTTTTTAAGTTCACCTTGGCTGGATGAGCTAAGACATGGCTAAACACTCTACTAGCCGGTTCTATTGCTACTTGGGAAGATTTGCAGAAAACATTTCTAGGTAAGTATTTTCCACCAGCAAAGACCATCAAATCATGGTATGAAATCTCTCAATTCTTGCAGGAACCAGAAGAACATCTTTTAGAAGCATGGGAGAGGTTCGATGGACTACTAAAAAGCTGCCCAAATCACAAGATAGAGCTCTGGAGCTAGATTGAGATTTTCTACAATGGGCTGAACATAAACACAAGAAGCATGATAGATGCTGCATCTGGTGGATCGATCAGTAAAAAGACTCTTGAAGAAGTGTATGAACTAATAGAGGAGATGACAGCCAACATGTATCAATATCCGCTGGAAGCGATCAAGCAAGAAGGCTGCTGGAATTTACAAACTGGACTCCTCAACCACCGTGCAAGCACAATTAGAAGCACTTCAGCAACAATTTATAAATTTTCAGCAACAATCAAACCCTGTGGTAGCTTCGATCTGCGGAATATGTGGAGGAGGACATGCTGATTATGAATGCCAAGGTAATGTATATGCTCTGAATGCCACACCTGAACAAGCTAATTTTGTTGGAAATTCTCGTGGGATGAACCCATACAACAATACAAACAACCCTGGCTAGAGGAATCATCCAAATTTTTCATGGAACAACACAAATCAAACAAGGCAGCACCCTCCTGGATTGAAACCATTACAAGCCAATGCACAACAAACGGAGGAGCCACAATGGGAGGAAGAAATGAAAATGATACGAGCAATGTATGCAAAATTTCAGTCAATGAAGACAATGCATGCAGATGTTCAGTCAATAAAGCAATCAGTCACACTTCTGACCACTCAAGTGATTCAACTTAATAGAGATGTATATGAAAGACCGAACCGATAGGAGCTCTACCTAGCAACTCGGAAGTGAATCCAAAAGAGCAAGTCAAGGCCATAAAACTTAGAAGTGGAAAGACTCTCGAGGAGATCCAACCAAAAGAACAACCAGCCATAGAAAAACAGCAAAGTCAGAAAGGAGAAGAAGAGCAAGAACGGGAAAAAGTAAGTTCACGAGCTTCTCCAAGAAAAAAAAAAGGTAAGGATGCACTTCCTATTACTGATATTGATGTAAGAAATCTACCTTACCCAATTAGAGCTATAAAGGACATTCTAGAAAATAGGTTTGCTAGGTTTCTAGAAATCTTTAAGAAATTATAGATTAACATTCCACTGATTGAAGCATTGAATCAAATGCCTCTATATGGCAAGTTTCTTAAAGAGGTCATATCCGAAAGAAGGAAGATGGAGGAGCAAGGTACGGTCGTACTTAATGAAAATTGCAGAGCAATCTTTAGCAATGAGCTGCCAACAAAATTAAAAGATCCAGGGTGTTTTACAATACCTTGTAAAATTGGTTCATATAAATTTGCGAATGCATTATGCGATTTAGGGCAAGTGTTAACTTAATGCCATTATCCCTTTGCAGGTATTTAAAACTTGGAGAACCTCAAGAGACCGAAACACTCTTCAATTTGCGGATAGATCAACCAAGATACCAGAAGGAATAATGAAGGATGTGTTGGTGAAAATTCAAGATTTTATATATCCTTGCGATTTAGTGGTTTTAGACATGGAAGTAGACAAGAACCTGCCTATAATTCTTGGCAGACCATTCTTGGCTACCGCTGGTGCTATAATTGATTGCAAGCAAGGGAATCTTACCTTAAGGCTTAATAATGATACAATAAGTTTTAATATAAAAGAAGCCATGAAACATCCAGCCATCGCACATGATGATTTCTTTTTGAGCATTGATGTCATTGATTGTTGAATAGCAGAAATTGAAGAAGAAGATAGGATTGAAGAAGCAAAAGAAGGAGGCCTAATCCATTCAGAGGAGAAGGAAGATGAAGATCCCATCAGGACAAGGGAAGGTGAAGAATTGGAGGCTGAAAGAAAGGAGGAGTTGGAGGAAGAAGTAAAGGAACAAGGGGCTCAAGAAGCTCCCAAACCTGAACTCAAACCTCTCCCAAATATTTTTATATATGTTTTCCTTGAAGAAAATGACAAACCAGTGATTATTTCTTCATGTTTGACAGGTTTGGAGGAGAAGATGCTCATTGAGGTGTTGTCCAAACACAAGAAGGGAATAGGCTAGTCATTATCAGACATTGAAGGAATCAACCCCCCAATTTGTACACATTGAATCTTGATGGAAGAATTACAAGCCCAACATTCAACCACAAAGAAGACTGATTCCTACATTGTAAGAGGTAGTGAAAAAGGAGGTGATCAAACTCTTGGACGCAGGTATTATCTATCCTATTTCTGATAGTGCATGGGTAAGTCCAGTTCAAGTTGTTCCTAAAAAGGGGGGTACCATTGTCATTCATAATGAAAATAATGAACTGATCCCCACTAGGACGGTCACGGGTTGGAGAGTATGCATAGACTATAGGAAATTGAATACAACCACTAGGAAAGATCATTTTCCTTCACCATTCATTGATCAAAAGCTTGAAAGGCTGGCTGGAAATAAGTTCTATTGTTTCCTAGATGGTTATTCAGGATATTTTTAGATCCCTATAGCACCCGAGGACTAGAAAAAAACCACCTTCACCTGCCCATATGGAACCTATGCATATAGGAGAATGCCCTTTGGCTTGAGCAATGCACCAGCCACTTTTCAAAGATGCATGATGGCTTTATTCCATTATATGATAGAAAAGATAATGGAGATTTTTATGGATGATTCTACACTATATGGACTAACTTTTCAAACTTGTTTGCACCACTTAGAGCTTGTGCTCAAAAGATGTGAAGAGAAGAAATTAGTCCTCAATTGGGTAGGGGATAGAGGTTGACAAGGCAGAAAATAGAAGTCATTGAAAAGCTACCTCCACCCACTTCAGTTAAGGCTATTAGGAGTTTTAAAGGCCATGCAGGTTTTTATAGAAGGTTTATAAAGGATTTTTGAAAAATTGCAAAACCTTTGTCAAACTTGCTTTCAAAAGATGTAAAATTTTATTTCAATAATGAATTCTTGCATGCCTTTAATATCTTGAAACAAAAATTAATCTCTGCCCCCATCATTGTGTCACCTGATTGGAACCTACCTTTCGAACTCATGTGTGATGCTAGTGATTTTGCATTAGGGGCAGCCCTTGGTCAAAGAAAATAAAGAGTTTTCCACACCATTTCTTATGCTAGTCACACACTCACTGGTCCTAAATTGAATTAAACCACCACTGCGAAAGAACTTATGGCTGTGGTTTTTGCATTCAAAAAATTCAGATCATAACTCATTGGTTCAAAGGTTATTGTTTGGACTGACCATGCAGCCCTTAGATATTTGTTTGCAAAGAAGGATTCCAAACCAAGACTGATCAGATGGATCCTTCTTCTCCAAGAATTTGATATTGAAATCAAGGACAAGAAAGGAGTTGAAAATGTGGTAGCAGATCACCTCTCAAGGCTGGAGGCAGAAAATAAAGAAGGGGAAGTTTCAAAACTCTTTCCAGATGAACAGATTTGCCAGGTAAATATGTCAAAAGTACCATGGTTTGCTGATATTGCTAATTTTCTTTGCAGCAAATGGGTACCAAAGCACTTCACATAGCAGCAAAGGAAGAAACTGATGGCAGATTCAAAGCACTACTATTGGTAGGATCCATTCATCTACAAAATATGTCCATATCAAGTCATTAGAAGGTGTGTGAAAGAGGAAGAAGCTCCACTCATTCTTAGCCATTGTCATGAGAAGGAAGTTGGTGGCCATCACAGTGCAAACCAGACAGTAGCAAAGGTATTACAATCTGGATTTTTCTGGGCAACACTTCTTTGAGAAGCAAAGAGGTATGTCCAATCATGTGATAGGTGTCAAAGGACAGGTGATATCTCTAGAAGGAATGAAATGCCTTTAAATAATATTCTTGAATGTGAATGTTTTGATGTTTGGGGCATTGACTTTATGGGACCTTTCCCACCTTCTTTTGGGTATGAATATATTTTGGTGGCAGTAGATTATGTAACAAGATGGGTAGAGGCCATAGCAACCAGAACTAATGATGCCAAGGTTGTCATTCAATTTTTAAAAAAGAATATTTTATGTCATTTTGGCACTCCTAGAGCTATCATCAGTGATGGGGGAAAACATTTTTGCAACACACCTTTTAAAAATTTGTTGAAAAAATATGGAGTCACCCACAAAGTAGCTACCCCATACCATGGCCAAACAAGTGGCCATGTAGAAGTGTCCAATAGGGAGCTCAAAAGAATTATGGAAAAAACTGTTAACACTTTAAGAAGAGATTGGAAAACCAAGTTAGATGATGAATTGTGGGCATATAGGACAGCTTTCAAAACCCCAATAGGCATGACTCCCTATAGGTTGGTTTATCGAAAGGCATGCCATCTCCCTTTGGAATTAGAATATAAAGCATATTGGGCAACCTAGTTTTTGAATTTTGATATCAAGACTGCTGGAGAAAATAGATTGCTGCAACTAAATGAACTAGATGAGTTTAGGTACTGGTCCTATGAGAATGCCAAGATGTATAAAGAAAAACCAAAAAATGGCATGATGAGCACATCTTACATAAGGAATTCAAACCTGGGCAACTTGTCCTCTTGTTTAACAGCAGACTTAGGTTGTTCCCTGGTAAGCTTAGATCAAAATGGACTGGTCCTTTTTCAGTGGAAAGTGTGTTAAAATTAGGGGCAGTGGAAATAAAAAATCCAAAAGATCAATCCACCTTTATTGTGAATGGACAAAGGTTGAAAAGATACATCTCTCCTAATTTCCATCAGGAAAGAAGCATCACAATCTTATCTGACTAGAAAAGAGTCACAAAGTCGAGCTGAGACTATAAACTAGAATTCATTTGCTTATTTTAAAATAGGACTGCATTGTAATTTCATGGATTTTGCATTTTTTGTGAACTATTAGGACTTGCATGATTAGTTGATTGATTTTGCATGATTAGTTGATTGATTTTGCATGATTAGGATAACATTAGGCTAGAAAGAGTTTTTACTTCTGAACCATAAAACAAAAAAAATTAAAAAAAAATAACAAAAAACAAATACAAAACCAAAAAACTGGAACTGGTGCGACCGCACCAGAAATGGCGCTCCCGTGCCAGTTCGCAAAAAAATATTCTGAGCCTAATGTCTGAATCAGTCTCTCCTCTGGGAGAATATGCTTTGGTGTCTATGTATTAGATGTCTTAGAGTGATGTTTTGTCTGCAATGTTCATTAATATGTACTCAATCTCCATTCATATTAATGACATGATATTTTGCACTCTCACAATGTGTCCCAAAGCATGATTTCTCCAATGAAAATGTGTGATAACCGAATCAGCATCTGCATCTAACAGAAAAAATCTTGTTCAAAGTGGAAATTTGCAAAAACCCATTCAGGATGCTGAAATTTGATTGAATTACTCGGCGCTTCCGCGCCAAATTCTAGCACCACCGCGCCACTATCTCTGTACAGAACAACCAATCCTGAGCTCAAAAAAGGAAAATTCCACTGCAGGTATGCATCTTAGACTCAGTATCATGCTTGAGAACAAACTCATTTCAATACCATTTCAATTTGTTATACTCCATGCACAAATATTGGGACCTTACCCGTGAAGGCAGATTTCAATTCAAAGAGCAAACAAGGAGAAGTTCCATCCCACTTCAGGCACACCCAGTTCATCAGGGAAGTATTAATCCTACTTCTTATTTTTGTTTATGCTTTGAGGGCAAAGCATGTTTTTATGTTTGGGGTGGGATATCCTTTCTTCGTGTTTTTAAAATCTCTGTTTTCAAAAAACCTTTACAGCAAAAATAGATCTAAAGACATTTAGAAAAACACCAATCAAATAACCCTGAGTAAATAGAAATCATGATTCACTTTCTAGAAAAATAACTTAGTTCAAATTGCTTAGTCCTAACTGGAGGAGAATTTTATTTAAAATAGTTTTTGGAAAACAAAGTATAAAGTGAGCAAGTTGATGTAAACCTCTAGAACCAACCTAAGGAAAGCTTGAGGCAAAACAGAGAAAGGTTTTCAAATATTCTGAAGTGATTTAGGCACCTCTTTTCAATCGTTTGAGCCTTTTTCAAGCCACCCACTTGAATGCACAAGATGCATCACTTTTTGTCCAACACCTTGAGCCAACAAGATCCTTATTTTGTTTCAAAACCCACATTACAGAACTAGCCATTGTGACAAACCAACTTGTTTCTTATTGACCTATGTCTCTCCAAATTATTGAAGTATTCTATTTGAATGAGCATGGACAAAAATCTGAAAGCAGGGATGGATGAAGGGTATAGAGTTTGTCTTTGAAATAAAAAAAAGGAAGAAGGAGCAAGATAGAGGCTAAGTAAGGGGAAAGGCCACCTTGTGTGTGAACCGGGTCTTGGGCCTCAGCAAACTTAGAGACTCTGAGTCAATCGGCAAGGTAAGCTAGACTCTAGACAAAGCCAAAGAAAAAGAAAGAAAAGGTTGTGGGTTAGTTAAGGGAAAGGCCACCTCGTGTGTGCCCCGGGTCTCGGGCCTCAGCAAGCTTAGGGGCTCTGAGTCAACCGATGAGGTAAGCTAGACTCTTGACAAAACCCAAGAAAAGAATACATGTGAAGGAAAGGAAGAAGAAAAGAAAATGGGATCAACTCAAGAAAATAAGTTTGGGGTGGAAAAACTTGGAGAAGGGTCGTAGGGTCAGAACTAATTCATGCTGAGAAAAATGGAACATAGATATGTAGAGAAGGATAAAACCCAAAAAGTGATGCTTATAATTTTCATCATACCCATTACCCATGCCCCATTACAACCTAGAAAAGACCTATTGATCAGGATTATGGATTCCTTCAGGTTAGTGGAGAGTGGACTGAGGGTTGGCTTATGGAATTAACTGAGAGTTCTCACTTGTATGGGGATAAGGATCTTTGAAAAATTAAAGAAAAATTTGAATTCTATTTTGACTAAGCAAGGAGAACCATCATTAGGAAAGGAGTGAATCAAGCATTTTGAAATTTGCAAGGGGAGTGCCATTGATCTTTTCTTAATCTCTACAGATTTATCTGGTTGTTTCTTTCAGATTTTGCTTGAGGACGAGCAAAGGCTTAAGTTTGGGGTTGTGATAAGTGTCGAAAATACACTATCTTTAGGCATGAAAATATTGTGAAAAATCTAATTCTGATTCAATTCTGAATATAAAAGGAAAAAAAATGACTCAATTTCATGTTTTGTGCCTCAAGTACCTAGTGGAAGAAGAAAAACTGGATTTGGAGCAAAAACGAAGGAAAAATGAGTAAAAGAAGCCAAAAATAAGGATGGCGCGTCCACGCCAGAATCGGCGCCACCGCATCGGGAAAATATTCAAAAAATAAAAATAATGGAAAAAAATGCCCAACGACTCAACAAACATGAAAGCCAACGGTTGGGGAATCTGAAGTAGCATGACCGCACCTTCGGAGGGCTCTACCACGCCAAGGATCTGGCGCTACCTCACTCAGAGACAGCATGGACGCGCCAAAGAGTTGCTGAAGAAGGAAAGAGAAGTTGCCGTTCTGGGTACCAATGAAAAGTCTAAGGAGTGGTGTTGCCGCGTCACTACTACAATAAAATATGGCGCTACCGCACCAAGAAGTCTCCTAACTCGGCACGGGTTTGATGGCCATTTCATGACTTAGAAAGAACTTTTCACCAGTGGCACGACCGCGCTAGAATCAGGCACAATATCGGCGCAACCATGCCGATGACTCAGCTACGCTCAACCCAAAAAATCTCGGGATCCTGACAACCAATCAAGCCCAAACTTGGGAAAAGAAGTCCTAAGTGTCTAAGGAAGGTATCCATGAAGATCCTGACAACCAATCAACCCCAAACTTTGGAAAAGAAGTCCTAAGTGTCTAAGGAAGGTATCCATGAAGATTCTAAGCAAATTTACTCGTGTTCTAAGTGTCTTGAATGATAAAGAAGTGAAGTTCAATACAAAGAAGGAAACTGCAACCAAGAAGAGAAGATAAATCCGAGTTTGAAGGAGAGCATATCTTGAGTTCCCGAATCCCAATTGAATCCAAATTTAGACTGAAGATTCCTATTAAGGATCATATTACAAAAATTCAGGTCAGTCCAAGTCAAGTTTTTAGAAATTTATACTTCCAAAGTGGTGGAGCCAGTGCAGAAATTGGCAGCAGAAGCAATCCAACTTCTCCACATCATATCTCGAGTTTCCCAACTCAGATTGGACTCATATTTCGCGGACAAGGCAAGGACCATGGAAGCAAGGTTATTATGTAATTTCAGCCAAATATGAGCTCCGGAAGGCATACATCATACCCCTGGACAGAGATCAAATTATAAGGCTAGGCAGCAGAACAAGTATAAATAGGGGTCCTAGGCAGAGTGCAAATCTTTCAGTTTTCAGTTTACATTCAGTTTTCAGTTCAATTTCCTGCTTTGTAGTTTGGTTTAGAGAGAGGAGAAGGTGGAGAGGGAGTCTTACACGACCTTTGGGTACTTTGAGGAAGAAAGGTGGAGAATTATGCCAAGGAGCAAGGGTGACCAAGAGCAGCCTTCCAAAGGGAGTTTCTGTACTTAGTTATTTTTCTTCTTTCATGGCTGTTATCAAAACCTTGATGTGTGTTTTTATTTCCAGTATGGAGTAGTCGTCTGTAGTTGGGAGTCCATGACTCCCTAGGCATGTAATGAGATTGATACATTATATTTTATTTGGTTTCAATTTGGTGCATGAATGAGTTTTCCCAAGTTATTTAATTCTTGAGTCATACTTGTTGTCCTGCGATGTACAGGTTATAAGGTGAAGCTAGACTTAAGGTAAGATATGTTGATAGGGTTTTACAAGTCTTTCTGAGTTCATACACAAGGCAGATTAACTAATCCTTGGGTTAATCCTCTACCTTAAAGTAATACCCTGTTGGATTAGACTGATTTGTCTATGACATAAGAGCTTCATGTTTATGCTATCAAGTAGAGTCGATTATGCCGGCTAGTTTACTCAAGGAGATAGAAAGTGGTGATGCCGATGCGAATTGTAGCCATGGTTTTATAAGCTCGTCGAAAATTGATTTCCAAAACATAATTTCTATTCAATATCAGAAGTGTCTTGGGAAGGAATTGGATTCTTAACGTCTTCTCTCCTTATTGAAATTCCTCAAAAACTTTTTCCTCAATAGTTTTCAAGTAATTGTTTAGTTTAAATTTCTGTTTTTGATAAAGTGTTTTATCCAGGATACTCAAACTTTGAATTATAACTCAGCAGTAATTAACTACTGGCTTGGTCCTTGTGGGACGATATTCGGACTTACATAAGTCAATATTACATTAATTAGTCCTCTTGCTAGTGATTAGCTAGGATCAAATTATGTTATAAGGTGAAGCTAGACTTAAGGTAAGATACGTTGATAGGGTTTTAAAAGTCTTTCTGAGTTCATACACTAGGCAGATTAACTGATCTTTGGGTTAATCCTCGACCTTAAAGTAATACCCTGTTGGATTAGATTGATTTGTTTATGACATAAGAGCTTCATGTTTATGCTATCAAGTAGAGTCGGTTATGCCAGCTAGTTTACTCTAGGAGATAGAAAAAGGTGATGCCGATGCGGATTGTTGCCATGGTTTTATAAGCTCGCCAAAAATTGATTTCCAAAACTTAAATTCTATTTAATCTCAGAAGTGTCTAGGGAGGGAATTGGATTCCCAACGTCTTCTCTCCTCATTGAAATCCTTCAAAAAGCTCTCTCTCGACTGTTTCAAGTAGTGTTTGGTTTAATTTTGTGTTTTATTCAAGTATTTGAATCAGGATTCTCAAACTTTAAATTTTTATTCAGGAAGCAATTAATTACTGGCTTGGTCCTTGTGGGATGATATTCGGACTTACCTAAGTCTATATTACATTGATTAGTCCTCTTGCTAGTGATTAGCTAGGATCACATCAAGTTTTTGGCGCCACTGCCGAGGACCAATGTTTTAATAGTAATTGCTTGTGTTTAAAACTAGAGCTTTGAGTATACATTCTGTTTTGTTTTTGTTTCTTTTCTTTTTATTTTATTTTTATTTAATTTTTTTTAATTTTTGTGGATTGATGTGTTGTGTGCATGGATTTTGGTATGCATGAGTCCACATATGGAAGGAGAGACCTTGAGGAGTATAATAAATTTTCTTACCCAAATCAAGGATGGAATTCTTTTTTGCACTCTAGAAATTTTTATATACCATATGCTTCTTATGAACAACCATGTAGTTCTTTTGACCACTCATATAATTCTCCCACCCACCATGATGATATGCTTAGCATTCAATTTCAACTTGATTTACTGAAATTGCAACTTGATATCTTGCAACTACAAAGGAATTCTGTGAATTATTTTTGTGACGTCTGTGGAGGTAACCATGCTACTAATGTATGCAATGTAAATTCAAGACCTGATTATTATAATTATGAGTCTAATTCCTATAGGTTAGACCCATATGGCATCCCATACAACCAAGAAAAGGAGGACCCAACAATCACTAGAGCTGAATTGGAGGAAGACAGGAAATTGATGCGAGCATTATATGCAGAATTGCAGTCAATGAAGGAACCGATCACACTTCCGACCACTCAAGTGAATCAACTTAATAAATATGCATATAAAAAATTTGAGAAAACCATGCCTAACAATTTTTAGGAAACCATGCCTAACAATTTTGAGGAGAATCCAAAAGAGCAAGAACTGCCCATACCCTTTATGAGTAGAGAGATCCTTAAAAGGCCTCAACCAAAAGAAACCTTAAAAGAGAGTGTGTGCCCCTATGATTTGGAGGTAATGCCAAATTTTAATCAAATAATAGAGTCATACACCTTAGAGGATGAGGAAGAACCAATTGAGGAGGTAGTAGATGAGGTGAAGGAGAAAATAGTCATCCCATTTTTTTGGTTTCGAGTAATTGAAAATAAATCCCAACAAGAATTACAAGGATTAGAGGATGAAGAAGAAACCATGACAGAAGTGGATGAGGTCAAGGAATAAAAACCCATGGCTGAGATAGCTACGAAAGTAGAAGAGGTAGAAGAGAAAACCCAACAAGAAGAAAAATCAGTAGAGGCTGAAAAAGAACCCATAGCTAAAGAATTAGATGAGGGGGAGGAAGAAGAAACCATAGATCCTGTCATAAAACATTCCCATGAAAAACCATTAGAGAATTGGGTAGAGAAAGAAGAAGAGATAGGGCTCTCCTATGACTAAGACATTTTTGTCATCCCACCTTATACACCTAGCCCAAAAATACAACTAAAAATTTTATTGGGGCTGGATAAGAGGATGAATAAGTGGTTGATATGTGTAAAGATATACTTCCTAGAATCAACAAAGTTGAAAGCCAAAGAAAAAGAAAAAAAAAAAAGTAGAAAAGAGAAAATAAAAAAAAAAATCTGTTAAGGGAGCTTTTCCATGAGAGATGAGGTAGTGATTGGGATTAAGAAGAAGGTACAAATATGTTTGTTTTATTTGATTGCTTTGAGGACAAACCAAATTTTTAGGTTTGGGGTGGTGTGCTACAATCAGAGTTGGTTCATGCTCAGGAAGATGGGACATGGATATGAGGAGGAGGACTGACCTATAAAAACTTTATCCTTAATTTTCTCCTTAGCCATTACCCATGCCCACTTACAACCTATAGAAGACCTTTTGATCATAATTTTGAAATTCCTACATGTGAGTGGAGATTAGACTGATGGTTGGCTTATGTTGTTCAATTTCAACTCCTCACATGAATGGGAAAGTGGTATGTATGTTAGAATATAGCTTGATCATGCTTTAACTAAACAAGGTAACCAAGAATAGGATAGGTTAGAATGAGTAACTCTTTGAATGATGCTTTGAAAGGGTAACCCCAATGATTTTTTTTAAACTTTGAGGATTGGTCATAACTCTGGTTCCTTTTTTAGTTTTTCTTAAGGACGAGCAAAGGTTTAAGTTTGGGGTTGTGATAAGCGTCTAAATGACACTATTTTTAGGCCTTAATCGGAATTAGAAATTACATTTTGGAGTCAATAATCATTATGACATCATGAAATATGTTAAAAATTCATGTTTTCTCTCTCAGGAGTCCAACGCAACAAGAATTATTTAAATTGGAGATAAAATGAGGAAAATATAAAGATTTTAGTGCATAAAGGTACAAGGTTGCAGTGACTGGCATGACCGCACCAGTTGGAGGACAAAATCTGGCGCTACCGCGCCACCAGAATGGCTCGATCGCGCCTAGATGGCGCCACAAGGCCTATGTAGTTTATAAACATGACCAGGACTCTTTCCTTTCAAGTACTTAGAAGAAGTTCAGCCCGAGTGGCGCGACAACGCCAATTTAAGACTCTGTAATGGTGGGACCGCGCCATTTACTCTACAATGCAAAATTGCTAAAATCTTGGGATTCTGACAAGTAATCAAGATGAAACATGGGAGAAAGAGTCTTAAGTGTACAAGGAAGGTGTCCACGAAGTCTCTAGAGGAAATTGATGGAAATCCTAAGAGTTTGAATCCTCAAAGAAATGAAATTCTATTCCTGATTAGGAGACTGCTATAAAAGGAAATTATAGTCCGAGATTGAAGAGGTAATGTCCGGAAATTCCGACTTCCCATTGAATCGAAATTTGAACCACAGACTCCTGAGAGGATTGAGAATCATGTCACAAAAAATCAGGTCAATCCAAGTCGTGATTCTAGATTTTTATATTTTCAAAGTGGTGGACCCAGAGCTGAAATTGGCAGCAGCATCAACCCAACTTCTGAGTATCATATCTCAATTTTCCTAACTCATATTGAACTAAAATTTTGTAAAAAAGGCAAATACCATGAAAAGAAGGTTCTTGTATAATTTCATCCAATTCTAAGGTCGGGAAGTCACGTTTTACACCCCTAGACAGAGACCAAATTTCAGGGCCTAAATAGAACTTCAACTAAAAATAGGGGTCCGAGGAAGAGTGTAAGGCATTTAGTTTTTAGTTTAACATTCAGTTTTCAGTTCAATTTCCTGTTTTGTAGTTTATTTTAGAGAGAGGAGAAGGTCCATAGGGAGTCTTACACGACTTCTGGGTACTTTGAGAAAGATAAGGTGGAGAATTCAGCCAAGGAGCAAGGGTGACCAAAAGCAGCCTTCCAAAGGGAGTTTTTGTACTTAGTTAGTTTACTTCTTTCATGGCTCTTATCAAAAATTTGATGTGTGTTTTTATTTCCAGTATGGAGTAGTCGTCTGTAGTTGGGAGTCCATGACTCCCTAGGCATGTAATGAGATTGATACATTATATTTTATTTGGTTTCAATTTAGTGCATGAATGAGTTTTCCAAAGTTGTTTAATTCTTGATTCATACACCTTGTCTTGCGATGTACTGGTTATAAGGTGAAGCTTGACTTAAGGTTAGATATGATGATAGGGTTTTACAAATCTTCCTGAGTTCATACTCTAGGCAGATTAACTGATATTTGGGTTAATCCTCGACCTTAAAGTAATACCTTGTTGGATTAGATTGATTTGTCTATGACAAAAGAGCTTCATGTTTATGCTATAAAGTAGAGTCGATTATGCTGTCTAGTTTAATCTAGGAGATAGAAAAAGATGATGCCAATGCGGATTGTTGCCATGGTTTTATAAGCTCGTCAGAATTGATTTCCAAAACTTAAATTCTATTCAATCTCAGAAGTGTCTAGGGAGGGAATTGGATTCCCAACGTCTTCTCTCCTCATTGAAATCCCTCTAAAAGCTCTCTCTCGACTGTTTCGTGTAGTTGTTTGGTTTAATTTTCTGTTTTATTCAAGTCTTTCAATCAGGATACTCAAACTTTAGATTTTTATTCAGGAAGCAATTAACTAATGTCTTGGTCCTTGTGTGACGATATTCGGACTTACATAAGTGTACATTACATTGATTACTCCTCTTGCTAGTGATTAGCTAGGATCACATCAGCTAAGATAGGGAAGACTCTTCCATCTCGTGTGTGTGCTCTTCTTCTTCTTCCTCTTCGGTTGGTGGAGGGACTACCCATTTTTCGCAAATGAGGACTTGGTTCGGTCGCTCATCAAATTTTGCCAGATTGGAAAAAATTCCAGCCAATGCATCAGCTGGCCCATTTTCAGATCGAGGGACGTAGTGGAGCGACGCTTCTAGAATTTGGGCCAGAAGGTCTGATAAGTGTCTAAATGACACTATTTTTAGGCCATAATTGGAATTGAAAATTATATTTTGGAGTCAATATTCATCATAATATCATTAGATATATCTCAGATTCATGTTTTGTCTCTCAGGAGTCCAACGCATCAAGAATCATTGAAATCGGAGCTAAAATGAGGAAAATATGAAGATTTTAGTGGATAAAGGTACAAGTTTGCAGGGACTGGTGCGACCACACCAGTTGGAGGACAAAATCTGGCGCTACCGCGCCACCTGAATGGCGCGACCACACCAAGATGGCACCACAAGACCTATGGAGTTTCCAAACATGACTTGGACTCTTTCCATTCGAGTACTATGAAGAAGTTCTGCCCGAGTGGCGCGACCGCGCCAAAATAAGACACATTTATGGCACGATCGCCAGTGACTCAGCAATGCAAAATCGCAAAAATCTCAGGATTCTGACAAGTAATCAAGATCAAACGTAGGAGGCAGAGTCCTAAGTGTATAAGGCAGGTGTACACGAAGTCTCTAGAGGAAATTGATGGAAATCTTAAGAGGTTTGAAACCTCAAAAAGGTGAAGTTCTATTCCTGACTAGGAGACTGCTATAAAACGAAATTACAGTCGGAGATTTAAGAGGCCATATTCAGAGATTCCAACTTTCAATTGAATCCAAATTTAGACCACAGAATCCTGAGATTATTGAGAATCATATCACACAAAATCAAGTCAATCCAAGTCGTTATTCTAGAGTTTTATATTTTCAAAGTGGTGGACCCTGTGCTGAAATTAGCAGCAGAACCAAACTAACTTCTGAGCATTATATCTCAAGTTTCCTAACTCATATTGAACTACAATTTTGTACACAAGGCAAGGAATATCGAACGAATGTTCTTGTGTAATTTATTCGAATTCTGAGGTCGGGAAGTCACACTTTATACCGCTGGAGAGAGACCAAATTACTGGGCCTGGGCAGCAGAACAACTATAAATAGGGTTCCGAGAAAGAGTGTAGGGCATCCAGTTTTTAGTTCAATTTTCAGCTTTGTTCTTTAGTTTATAGAGAGGAGAAGGTCCAGAGGAAGTCTTACACGACCTCTGGGTGCTTTGAGAAAGAAAAGTGGACATTTCAACCAAGGATCATGGGTGACCAGGAGCAGTCCTCTTCAGGGAGTTTATGTGCTTAGTTATTTTTATTCGTTTATGGTTGTTATTAAAACCTTGATTTGTGTTTAGATTCCCAGTATGGAATAGTCATCTGTAGTTGGGAGTCCATGACTCCCTATGCATATAATGAGATTGATACATTATGTTTTAATTGGTTTTCAATTTGGTGTATGAATGAGCATTCTTAAGCTGTTAATTTCTTGATTCATACTTGCTGTCCTGCGATGTACGGGTTATAAGGTGAAGCTAGACTTAAGGTAAGATATGTTGATGGGATGTACATGATATTTTGGAGTTCATACACTAGGCAGATCAAGTAATCTTAGGGTTAATCCTCGACCTTAAAGTAATACCCTGTTTGATTGGATTGATTTGCCTATGACACAAGACCTGATTCCCAATCATAGGTAGGGTCAATGAGCTTCATGTTTATGCTATCAAGAAGAGTCGATTAAGCCGGCTAGTTTACTCTTGCAGATAGAAAGGTAATGCCGATGCGGAATGTAACCATGGTTTTATAAGCATGTCAGAAATTGATTTTCAAAACTCAACTTCTATTCAATCTCAGAATTGCCTAGGGAGGGAATCTGATTCCCAATGTCTTTTTCCATACTGATTTTATCAAAAGCCCTCTCTTGATCTCTGTAGGATTAGGTAGATTAGTTTAATTTCTGTTTTTGTGACTCCTTTCAAATTTATTTCTCAAACTTTGGTTTTTAAACTAGAAAAATAATTATCAATTAGCTTGGTCCTTGTGGGACAATATTCGGACTTAACCTAAGTCTATTTTACAAAGATTAGTCCTCTTGCTAGTGATTAGTTGGGATCGCATGAATTTTTTGGCGTCGTTGCCAGGGACCAATGTTTTAATAGTAATTGCTTGTGTTTAACTAGTGCTTCGAGTGAACATATTTTTTTTTTTTTTTTTAATTTTTTTATTTTGTTTTTGGTGGACTGATGTGTTGTGTTCGTGGATTTTGGTATGCATAAGTCCACATATGGAAGGAGACACCTTGAGGAGTATAATGATTTTTCTTTCCCAAATCAAGCATGAAATTCTTTTCAGCCCTCTAAAAATTTTTATATGCCATGTGATTCTTATGAATAACCATGTAGTTCTTTTGACCACTGATATAATTCTCCCACCCATCATGACGATATTCTTAGCATGCAAACTCAACTTGATTTACTTTAAAGGCAAGCGGATATCTTGCAACTACAAAGGAATTCTATGAATTATTTTTATGGTGTGTGGAGGTAACAATGCTCCTAATGTATACAATGTAAATTCAAGACCTTATTTTGAGTCTAATTCCTGCAGGTTAGACCCATATGGCATTTCAGACAACCAAGAAAAGGAGAAGCCAATAATCAGCAGGGCTAAATGGGAGGAAGACAGGAAATTTATGCGAGCAATGTATGCAGAATTGCAGTCAATGAAGCAATCGATCACACTTCTGACCACCCAAGTGAATCAACTTAATAGAGATGTATAGGAAACACGTACAAGAGCTCTACCTAGCAACTCGGAAGAGAATCCAAAGGAGCAAGAACACTCCATACCCTTTATGAGTGGAGAGATCCTAGAAAAGCCTCAACCAAAAGAAACCTTGGAGGAGAGTGTGTGTCCCTATGATTTGGAGATAATGCCCAATTTTAAGCAAATAATAGAGTCATACACCTTAGAGGATGAGGAGGAACCAATAGAAGAGGTAGTAGATGAGGTGAAGGAGGAAATAGTCATACCATTTTTTTTGTTCCGAGTAATTGAAGATAAATCCCAGCAAGAACTACAAGCATTAGAGGCTGAAGAAGATACCATGGTGGAAGTGGATGAGGTCAAGGAAGAAAATCCCATGGCTGAGATAGCTGCAAAAGTAGAAGAGGTAGAAGAGAAAACCCAGCAAGAAGAAAAATCACTAAAGGCTGAAGAAGAAACCATGGCTGAAGTACTAGATGAAGGGGAGGAAGAAGAAACCATAAGTCAAATCATAGAACCTTCCCATGAAAAGCCATTAGAGAATTGGGTAGAGAAAAAAGAAGAGGTATGACTCTCCTTTGACTTAGACTTTTTCATCATTGTTGGGTGTCTAGCAAGTGCACTAGGTCAGCAAGTAATATAGACTCGAGAGTCCAGATATCGATCCCATAGAGACCTTTATGAGAACTCAGTTTAAGTAAAGATTTTTTTATTGATTGAGGAAAAGAAATTTTGGTTTTTGAGAACTGGAAAAGAAAATAGAATTAGATGACTAAACCTTATGAGATGAGATGTTGGGGAAAAGTGTCAATCCTTCCTAGTTGTTAACATGCAAAGTTCTAATTTTTATAGCTCAAGTACCTTTGCCTTGACTTAGCTTTTGAAAACCTGGTTACCCATATACAGGAAATAACTTTCACCTATTCCTTGAACTCCATCAATATTTGGAAATATTCAAATCCTAGGTGCATTAATATAAAAGCTTAAAGATTAACTCTCTCTTATTTAGAACAAGAGTTATAAATAATCACATTGCTTTCCACTAGTCTCCATCACAATCTGGAATGATCTAGTTAGAAAAATGAGTTCTTTTAGAAAACAAAGAATCAAATAATTAATCCAAATCTCTACTGAAATTCAACTTCTCTATTGAAACCTCATTAAATTTCAGAATTCAATTCAGATCAGAAATAAGCAATGAACTCAGTTTCTAAAACAAAAGTAAAATACTTTATTGCTATAATTTTAGAACTTAAACCAATCACAACTAGGAGTTCATGACTTTCCCAACAAAGAGAGACTACTCCATGCTAATAGTATAAACACATATAAAGGATTTAATTACAGCCATGATAATAAGAAGAAATTAAGTACAAAAAACCCCCTTGAAGGACTGCTCTTAGCTTCAACTCGTGCCTTGGCTGAAATCTCTTCCTTCTCTCTGCAAAGTGCCAAGAGGTCGTGTAAGACTCCCTTTGGACTTTCTCTCCTCTCCAAAATAACTACAAAAACTGGAAATTAAACTAAAAACTGAACTTATAACTTAAAACTGGATTTAGAACTATATTTACAACCTAAAACTGGATGCTTTGCACTATGCCTCGGACCCCTCTTTATAGCTATTTTGCTGTCCTGACCTTGTAATTTGTTCTCTATCCAGGGGTGTGAAATATGAATTTCCGACCTCAGATTTGGGTGAAATTACATGTGAACCTTTATTTAATGGTCCTTACCTTGTGTACAAAATTTGAGTCCATTCTGAGTTGGCAAACTCGAGATATGATGTTGAGAAGTTGGATTGCTTTTGCTGCCAATTTCAGCACTGGGTCCACTAATTTGAATATATAAAACTCTAAAACCCCGACTTTGATTGATCTAAATTTTCGTAATATGATCCTTTATCTCCTCAGTAATCTTCAGTCCAAATTTGGGTTCAATTGGGAATATGGAACTCCAGATATGGTCTTCTTAAAACTCGGTTTTTTCTTCTCTTCTTGTAGCAGTTTCCTTCTTTGTATGGAACTTCACTTCTTGATCATTCAGTGCACCTAGAGTGGAGCCAATTTCCTTATAATCTTTGTGGATACCTTCCTTAGGCATTTAAGACTTCTTCTCCCAAATTTGGGCTTGATTGGTAGTTAGAATCACAAGATTTCTACAATTTACGTTGCTGAGTCATCGGTGCAGTCGCGCCACATTTTCTTCTGATTTTGGCGCGGTCACGCTACAAGAGCAGAGTTCTTTCTAAGTCAAGAAACAACCTTCGAAATCATGCCGAGTAAGGAGACTTGATGGCACGGCTGCGGCTTATTTTGCTGTTGAAGTGGCGCGACAGCGCCACTCCTTAGTCTTTTTCTCTGATCCCAGAACGACAACTCCTCTTTTTGTATTTGGCATCTTTTTGACGCGTCCATGCTATCTGTGTGTGAGGTAGCGCCAGTTTCTTGGTGCAGTAGAGCCCAATGAAGGCGCGGTCACGCCATTCCACTTTCCTGAGAATCTTTCCAAGCCGTTGGGTATTTTCCTCCATGTATTTGAATTTTTAACTATTTTCCCGGCGCGGTGGCGCCAGAATCGGCGCGGTGGCGCCAACCCTTTTTGTCTCATTTTGCTCGTTTTTGCTTCAATTTCTCTCTGAATCCAAATTTTCTTCTTCCACCAGGTACCTGAGACACAAAACATGAATTTGAGTTATATTTGTCATTTTCATGTTGATAATTAACTCAAAGTTTGGATTTCTAATCATTTATTCATGCCTAAAACAGTGTCTTTTAGACACTTATCAATCATCCCACCTTATATATCTAGCCCAAAAATACAAATGAATATTTTATTGGGGCTGGACAAGAGGATGAATGAGTGGCTTATATATGTGAAGATCTACTTCTTAGAAGCCACAAGGTCAAAACAAAGGATTTTTAGCTCAACACCAAATTTTGATTGCTCTATCATAAAGCATTGCAAAGGAAGAAAGGTCAAGATAAATGGATTGGAAAAGAATTTTCCTTTTGATCCAGGTGGAATGAAGCTACTGGTCTTGCTGAGGACAATAAACTTAGCGCTTCATGGGAAGCAACCCATGGTAGGTAAGTTCACTTAGTTTTTCAATTCAATTGCACTTTTGTTTGAATAAATCACTTTGTGTGAATCTTAAATTGAAGGTCTAGTTTTGTTTTACTCATGTTAAGTTAGTCTTTTCAATTTGTTTGGTTTGAATAACCACCAGTAAAAAAAGTCCGAGAAAAATCTGGAATTTGAAAGCTTAGTGGAGTTGCATGAAGCTATTTTTACAGCTATACTTGATGTATTTCTAGATGTGTTTTTCAAAGTCTAAATTCAGAGATCAGAAGAAGGAAGTTGGGACTACCATTCCCAACCATTTACAACATCTTCCTTCAAAAGAAAAGGCATCAGAACACTCAGGTAAACTCTGTGCAGAGAAGTAGTGCAGAAGCAACTCTAATTGAGAAGCCTATTTTGGAGCCGAATTGTAAAAAATCAGAAAGTGGGAAAGCAAAAAGGAAAGGTAAGTAGTTATAGATGACAATTAGTAGATAAAATAGGGCCTGGTTTGAAGAATTTTCATTGAGAAGAAAGAAAGTTATGATTGCTGCAACATGGGTAGTTAAAACTATTTTCTGGCAAAATTTTGGGTTGGAAACATTACTATCCTTCTACCTTTGAGCTGATTTCTAAAATTTTTGGTAACGATTTTTGGAAAATGGTTTTGAAGCAATTAAAGTTCATACTTATTACTTTCTAAGAAACGCTTTTTAAGTTGTTCTGCTGCCCAGGCCTTGTAATTTGGTCTCTGTCCAGGGGTATAAAGCATGCATTCCCAACCTCAGAATTGGATGAAAGTACACACGAACCTTCCTTCCATGATCCTTTCCTTGTGTACGAAATTTGAGTTCAATCTGAGTTAGGCAACTCGAGATATGATGATGAGAACTTGGATTGCTTCTGCTGCCATTTTTGGCACTAGGTCCACCACTTAGAAAGTATAACACTCTAAAAACACGACTTGGATTGACCTGAATTTTCGTGATATGATCCTAAATCTCCTCAGGAATCTTCAGCCCAAATTTGGGTTCAATTGGGAATCAGGACTCCAGATATACTCTTCTTCAAACTCGGATTTATCTTCTCTTCTGGCAGCAGTTTCTTTATTTGTCTTGAACTTCACTTCTTGGTCATTCAAAACACCTAGGACTCGAGAAACTTTCCTTAGAATCTTCGTGGATACCTTCCTTATGCACTTAGGACTTCTTTTCCCAAGTTTGGGCTTGATTGGTTGACCAAATCCCGTGATTTTTGTGACTTTGCGTTGCTGAGTCATCGACACTGTTGCGTCTATAATGTGCCTGATAATGGCGTGGCACGCCACTGAAGCAGAGTTATTTCTAAGTCTGGAAATTGCCATCGAATTTGTGCCGAGTTAGGAGACTTCTTGGCATGGCAGCGCCACTCCTTAGACTTTTCATTGCTCCTCAGAACGGCAACACCTCTTTGTGTATTCAGCAGCTCTTTGGCGCATCCATGCTGTGTCTGTGAGAGGTAGGGCCAGTTCCTTTGCGTGGTAGCGCCCTCCGAAGGTGCGGTCGCACCACTTCACATTCCCCAACCGTTGGCTTTCATGTCCATTAAGTCGTTGGGCATTTTTCTCCTTTATTTTGAATTTTTGCCTATTTTCTAGGCGCGGATGTGCCATCCTTCTTTTTTGCTTCTTTTGTTCATTTTTCCTCTGTTTTTGCTCCAAATCCAGTTTTTCTTCTTCCAATGGGTACCTGGGGCACAAAACATGAAATTGAGTCATATTTGTTGCTTTTATATTCAGAATTAACTCAGAATTAGATTTTTCAATCAATTTTCATGCTTACAGATAGTGTCTTTCAGAAACTTATCACGACCCCAAACTTAAATCTTTGGTCGTCCTCGAGCAAAATTTGAAAGAAATAACCAGATAAATCTGTAGAGATTAAGAAAAGATCAGTGGTGCTCCCCTTACAAGTTTCAAAATGGATGATTCACTCATTTCCTAGTGATGGTTCTTCTTGCTTTGTCAAAAATGAAATTCAATTTTTTTTTTTAATTTTTCAAAGATCCTTATCCCCATACAAGTGAGAAGTCTCAGTTAACTCCATAGGCCAACCCTCAGTCCACTCTCGACTAACCTGAAGGAATCCATAATCCTGATCAATATCTCTTTTCTAGGTTGTATTGGGGCATGGGTAATGGGTATGATTAAAATTGTAAGCATTTATTTTGGGTTTTATTCTCCTCCTCATATCCATGTTCCATTTTTTTGAGCATGAATTATTTCTGACCCTATGACACTTCTCCAAGTTTTTCTACCCCAAACTTATTCTCTTGAGTTGATCCCATATTCTTTTCTTCTTCCGTTCCTTCACATGTACTCTTTTCTTTGCTTTTGTCCAGAGTCTTGCTTACCTCGTCGGTTGACTCAGAGTCCCTAAGCTTGCTGAAGCTCGAGACCAGGTGCACACACTAGGTGGCCTTTCTCCTAACTAACCCACAACCTTTTCTTTCTTTTTCTTTGGCTTTTTCTGGAGTCCAGCTTACCTTGCCGGTTGACTCAGAGTCCCTAAGCTTGTTGAGGCCCGAGGCCCGGTGCACACACAAGGTGGCCTTTCTCCTGACTAAGCCAAATTTTTTTTTTCTCCATCTTGCTCCTTCTTCTCTTTTTCAAAGAAAAACTCTATACCCTTCATTCATCCCTCCTTTCAGATTTTTGTCCATGCTCATTCAAATAAAACACTTCAATAATTTGGGGAGATATAGGTCAGTAAGAAACAAGTTGGTTTATCACAAAGGCTGGTTCATGTAATGTGAGATTTGAAACAAAACAGGGATCTTGTTGGCTCAAGGTGTTTGACAAAAAGTGATGCATCTTGTGCATTCAAGTGGTGGCTTGAAAAAGGCTCAAACGATTGATAACAGGTGCCTAAATCACTTTAGGATTTTTTAAAATCTTTCTCTGTTTCGCCTCAAGCTTTCCTTAGGTTGTTTCTAGTGGTTTACATCAACTTGCTCACTTATGCTTTATTTTCAAAAATTGTTTTTTTTAAAAGAAAATTCTCATCTAGTTAGGACTAAACAATTCGAAGTAAGTTATTTCTCCAGAGAGTGAATCATGCTTTCTATTTACTTAGGGTTTTCCACTGGTGTTTTTCTAAATCTCTTTTGGATCTATTTTTGGTGTAAAAGTTTGGAAAGCAGAGATTTTTAAAACATGAAGAAAGAATATCCCACCCCAAACTTAAAAACATGCTTGGTCCTCAAAGCATAAATAGAAATAAGTAGGAGTGATACTTCCCTGATGAACTTGGTGTGCTGAAGTAGGATGAAACTTCTCCTTGTTTGCTCTTTGAATTGAATTTTTCCTTCATGGGTATTTGTGCATGGAGTATAACAAATTGAATTTGAAATGAACTGAATTTGTTCTCATTCATAATAATGAGTCTAAGATGCATACCTTCAATGAAATTTTCCTTTTTTGAGCTCTGGATTGGTTGTTCCACAATGAGACAGTGGTGTGGTAGAGCCAGAATATGGCACGGATGTGCCGAGTAATACCATAAAATTTTAGCATTCTGAATGTGTTTTTATAAATTTCTACTTTGAACAACATTTTACCAGTTAGATGCATATGCAGATTTGGTTTTTCACACATTTTCATTGGAGAAATTTGTTATCATCATGCTTTGAGATAAATTGAGAGTGCAAAATATCATTTCATTAATATGAATGGAGATTGAGTACATATTAAAAATTTTTCAAACAAAACATCACTCTCAGACATATGATACAGGCATACCAAAACATATTCTCATAGAAAAGAAACTGGTTCAGAAATTAGGTTCAGTGTTTTTTGTTAATTGGCACGGTTGCGCTAGTTCTGGCACGGTCGCACCAGTTCCAATTTTATGGATTTTTATTTTTTTGTTGTTTTCTGCTTATGGTTAACAATTAAAACTCTTTCTAGCCTAATTCTATCCTAATCATGCAAAATCACTCAACTATTCATGCAAGTCCTAATAGTTCACAAAAAAAATCATCCAAAATTCCATGTAATTACAATGCAGTCCTATTCTAAAACAAGCAATTAGTTCTAGTTTATAGTCCCAGCTCTACTTTGTGACTCTTTCTAGTTAGATAAGATTGTGAAGATTCTGTTATGATGGAAATCAGGACAGATGTATCTTTTTAGTCTCTGTCCATTCACTACAAAGGTTGATTGATCTTTTGGATTTCCTATTTCCACTGCCCCTGATTTTAATACTCTTTCCACTGAAAAAGGACTAGTCCATTTTGATCGAAGCTTACCAAGAAACAACCTAAGTCTGCTGTTAAACAAAAGGACAAGTTGACCAGGTTTGAATTCCTTGGGTAAAATGGGCTCATCATGCCATTTTTTGATTTTTTCTTAATACATCTTGGCATTCTCATAGGACCAATACCTAAACTCATCTAGTTCATTGAGTTGCAGCAATCTATTCTTTCCAGCAGCTTTTATATCAAAATTCAAGAATTTGGTTGCCCAATATCCCTTATATTCTAATTCCAAAGGAAGATGGCATGCTTTCCCATAAACCAACCTATAGGGAGTCGTACCTATTGGGGTTTTGAAAGCTGTCCTATATGCCCACAATGCATCATCTAACTTGGTTTTTCAATCTCTTCTTGAGGTGTTAACAATTTTTTCCAAAATTCTTTTGAGCTCTGTATTGGACACTTCTACTTGGCCACTTGTTTGGGCATGGTATGAGGTAGCTACTTTGTGGGTGACTCCATATTTTTTCAACAAATTTTAAAAAGGAGTGTTGCAAAAATGTTTTCCCCCTTCGCTAATGATAGCTCTAGGTGTGCCAAGTAGAGATAAAATATTCTTTTTGAAAAATTCAATGACAACCATAGCATCATTAGATCTAGTTGCTATGGCTTCTACCCATCTTGTCACATAATCTATTGCCACCAAAATGTATTCCTACCAAAAGAAGGTGGGAAGGGTCCCATGAAATCAATGCCCCAAACATCAAGACTTTCACATTCAAGAATATTATTTAAAGGCATTTTATTCCTTCTTGAGACGTTACATGACCTTTGGCACCTATCACATGATTGGACATACCTTTTTGCATCTCTAAAAAGTGTTGGCCAGAAGAATCCAGATTGCAATACCTTTGCTGCCACCATGAAGACCACCAGCCTCCTTGTCTTGATAATGGCTGAGAATGAGTGGGGTTTCTTCCTCTTTCACACACTTTCTAATGACTTGATCCGGACATATTTTGTAGAGGAATGAATCCTCCCAATAGTAGTGCTTTAAATCATCCACCAATTTCTTCCTTTGCTAGTATAAGTGCTTTGGTGCCCATTTGCTGCAAATAAAATTAGCTATATTAGCAAACCATGGTACTTTTGAGGTACTTACCTGGCAGATTTAGTAATATGGAAAGAGTTCTGAAACTTCCCTTTCACGATTCTCTATCTCCAGCCTTGAGAGATGATCTGCTACAACATTCTCAGCTCCCTTCTTGTCCTCGTGTTGGGTGTCTAGCAAGTTAACTAGGTCAGCAAGTAATATAGACTCGAGAGTCTAGATATTGATCCCACAGAGACCTTGATGAGAACTCAGTTTAAGAAAAGATTTTTCTACTGATTGAGAAAAAAAAATTTTGGTTTTTGAGAACTGGAAAAGAAAAACATAACTAAACTACTGGAGAAGATGACTAAACCTTATGCAGATAAGATGTTGGGGAAAGTGTCGATCCCTCCTAGTTAATAACATGGAAAGTTCAGATTTTATAGCTCAAGTACCCTTACCTTGATTTGCTTTTGAAAACCTGGTTACCCATATACAGGAAATAACTTTCACCTATTCTTTGAACTCCATCACAATCCAAAAACATTCAAATCCTAGGTGCATAAATATAAAAGCTTAAAGATTATCTCTCTTATTCAGAACAAGAGTATAAACAGTCACATCGCTTTCCAACAGTCTCCATCACAATTCGGAACGATCTAGTTTAGAAAAACGAGTTGTTTTAGAAAATAAAGAAACATATAACTAGGAGTTCATGACTTCCCCAACAAAGAGAGATTACATTCTAACAGTATAAACACATGAAAAGAATTCAATTACAGCCATGGAAATCAAAATAAACTAAGTACAGAAACCCCCTTCAAGGGCTGCCTTTAGCTTCAATTGAGCCTTGACTGAAATCACCTCCTTCTCTCTCTAAAGTGCCAAGAGGTCGTGCAAGACTCCCACGGACTTTCTCTCCTCTCCAAAGTAACTACAAAAACTAGAAATTGAACAAAAAACTAGATTTAGAATGAAAAACTGGATCTACACTACAAAACTGGATCTACAACTTCAAAACTCGAACCTAACTCTAAAACTGGATGCCTTGCTCTCTTCCTCGGACCTCTATTTATACTTTTTATGCTGCCCTGGCCTTGTAATTTGTTCTCTGTCCAGGGATATGAAATATGCCTTCCCGACCTCAGAATTGAATGAAATTACATGAGAACCTTCCTTCCAGGGTCCTTGCCTTGGGTATGAAATTTGAGTCCAATCTGAGTTACGAAACACAACATATGATGTTGAGAAGTTGGCTTACTTCTGCTGCCAATTTTAGCACTCGGTCCACGACTTTAAAAATATAAAACTCTGAAAATTTTGAAAACTTGGATTGACCTGAATTTCTGTGATATGGTTCTCAATCTCCTCAAGAATCTTCAGTCCAAATTTGGGTTCAATTGGGGATTAGGAACTCCAGATTTGCTTCTCTTAAAACTCAGATTTCTCTTCTCTTCTGACAACAGTTTCCTTGTTTGTGTGGAACTTCTCTTCTTGGTCATTCAAAACACTTAAGACCCGAGCAGATTTCCTTAGAACCTTCGTGTATACCTTCCTTAGGCATTTAGGACTTCTTCTTCCAAGTTTGGGCGTGATTGGTTGTCAGGATTCCGAGAATTCCAAAATTTGCGTTGCAGAGTCATCGGCGCATTTGCACCACTAGAGCAGAGGTCTTTCTAAGTCAGGAAATGGCCATCGGGTCTGTTCAGGAGAAGGAGACTTCATGGCGTGGCAGCGCCATATTTAGCTGAAGAAGTGGCACGGTTGCGCCAGTCCTTAGAATCTTTACCATCTTCCCAAAGTAGCACTCTGAATTCTTTGTAAGGCAACTCTTCAACGCGCCAGCGCCAATGGTAGCGCCATCTTCTTGGCGCGGTAGCTCCTTTTATGGGCGCGGTCACGCTATTTCTCTATCCCAAATTGTCCTCTTTGAAGCTTTCCTAGCCGTTGGGAATTTCCACCATTTATTTGAATTTTTGGCTGTTATCCCAACGGGGTGGCGCCAGAATCGGCGCGGTTGCGCCAACCCTTTTTGGCTCATTTTGCTCGCTTTTGCTTCAATTTCCTTCAGAATTTGGATTGTCTTCTTCTACCAGGTACCTGAGACACAAAACATGAATTTGAGTTATATTTATCATTTTCATGCTAATAATCAACTCAAAATTGTGATTTCTAATCATAAATTCATGCCTAAAATAGTGTCTTTTAGACACTTATCACAACCCAAAACTTAAACCTTTGCTCGTCGTCGAGCAAATTCTGAAAGAAATAAACCAGGAAGATCTGTAAAGCGAATGAAAAATTAAGTGATCCTCCCTTTTAAAGTTTTCAAGATAGATGATTCACTTTCCTTCCTAATGATGGTTCTTCTTGCTTAGTCAAAACAGATTTCGAATTTTTTTCAAAATTTTCAAAGATGCCCATTCCCATATAAGTGAGAAGTCTCAGTTCAACTCCATAACCCAACCCTTAGTCCACTCTCCACTAACCTGAAGTAGTTCTCAATTCTGATCAATAGGTCTTTTATTGGTTGTCATGATGCAGGGGTAATGGGTATGATGAAGATTTTTTTTTGGTATTTCCTTTAGGTCTTATTCTCCTCCTCATATCCATATTCCATTTTCCTGAGTATGCATATGATCTTGTGGCTCTTCCTCCAAACTCCTTCACCCCAAACTTTTTTTCTTTTGAATTGATCCCTCATTCCTTTCTCTTTTACTTTTTCTTTCCCATGTATACTTTTTTTCTTTTGGCTTTGTCCAGAGTCTAGCTTACCTCGCCAATTGACTCAGAGACTAAGCTTATTGAGGCCTGAGTCCCAGTGCACACACGAGGTCGCCTTTCTCCTAACTTAGCCAATGATTTTCTTTTTCTCTTTTTCTTCTTATTTTTCTCTTCTGGCTTTGCTCAGAGTCCAGCTTACCTTGCCGGTTGACTAAGAGACTCTAAGCTTGCTGAGGTCCGAGTCCCGGTGCACACACAAGGTGGCCTTTCTCCTACTCTGCCCAAAATTTTCTTTTTTCTTTCTATTGCTTCTTCTTCCCTTTTACCAAAAAATATTTTTAAACCCTTCTTCCATCCCTCCTTATAACTTCAAAATCTTGATCCATGCTCATTCAAACAAAACACTTCAATAATTTGGAGAATCATGGGTAAGTAAGAAACAAGTTTATTGATCACTAAGGCTGGTTCATGTAGTATGGGACATTAAAACAGAACATGGATCTTTTTGGCTCAAAAAGTTTGACAGAAGGTGATGCAACTTGAGCATTAGAGTGGGTGGCTTTGAAAAAGGCTCAAATGATTTTTAAACAGGTCCCTAAATCAACTCAGAATTTAGAAAACCTTTCTCTGTTTTGCCTCAAGTTTTCCTCAGGTTGGTTCTAGTGATTGAAATCAACTTGCTCACTTGTACTTTGTTTTAAAAAACTGTTTTTGAAGAAAAATTCTCATCCAATTAAGACTAAGCATATGAACTGCAATATTTTCCAGAGAGTGAATCATGCTATTAATCTGAGCAGGGATTTTCACTGGTATTTTCTAAAATCTCTATTGGATTTTTCTGGTGAATTTTTGAAAAAAAAGAGTTTTGAAATCCATTGAAAATGCTTGAAGAGCATCCCACCCCAAACTTAAAAACTTGCTTTTTTCTTAAAGCAACAATAAACATAGGAATGAAAAGAAATACTCCTCTAACATTCTGGTTTGTTGAGGTTGGATGGAACTCCCTATCTTATTTCTTGAATTCTGATTTCACGGGTTAGTGCTAAAGACTTGCATGATTGTAAGCAATTGAAAATGAAAAAGGACTTAAAATGTCTCTCAGATCTAAAATTGATCTTTAGAAGAATACCTTTCGTCGAATTTGTGCCTCCTCACCTCTGTAATGGTCATACATCATCAAGACAGTGGCGAGGTCGTGCCAGTATATGGCCCGAACATGCCGTGTAATTCCTTGAATTCTCCAGATAAGGAATGAATTTTGCAATCTTTACACTTTGGACAGGTTAGTATCAGTGGCAACAGATGTAGATTCATTTGTCATTCTTTTTCATTGGAAGAAATATTAAAAGCATGCTTTGAGACAAATTATTGAGAGTAAAACCATAATTTCATTAATATGAATGGAGATTGAGTACATATTAATGAAATTGCATTAGAGAACACTCTCAGACAATAGCACACACAAAACAAGCTCATACACGAATTACCAAAAGAAAGAAGTACAAAAGATATAGCAAGAGCTACAAAATTTCTATTCTTCATCTTCCTCATCATCTTCTTATTCCTCATTTTCCAGTTTTGATTTTTTTTATTTTTTGTGGTTTTCTTTTTTTGGGAAGCTATAAAATTTAAATCTAACATTATTTCTATCCTATGTCTATTCTATAAATCAAAATCTCATTCAAATTTAAACAAGTCCTAACAATTTTGAAAAAAAAAAAAACTATTCCAACATACGCAAAAAAAAAAAAATTCAAGCAAATTCATCAACTCCTACTCCTATTCCTACACTACTGGTCCAGGTGATCTGATCCACCAGGATCGAATGGAAAGTGGGACCATCCATGCCTAAGGAAATTTTTGGCTTTGGAATGTGCCGCATGGTGATTATGACTCTTGACCAAAGAGCTGGTCACTCTTTCTCTTTTCTGGTTGGCTTTGATCTTGTTTTTCTCATTTATTTTTAGCCAGCTTTTCTTCACATTACCCAGACCTAACAAAATTTTAAGTTGTTCTTTTATGAGTGGTTTATAGGGCTGGATAATGAAGAAATCAATATCTATAGAGAGGAAGGAATGTTCATTAACCTTTGTGTTCTCTATCCTAACTTCTTCATGCTGTTCATGGGGTTTTTCTTCTTTTTCAACTCCATCCCCTTCTTTCTCGTTTTCATCTTCATCTTTTTTTGCCATGATCTTTTCATCTTCTCCCTCTTGAAGTTTCTGGAAATCACAACTGTCAGCTCTCTCCATTATATCTTCCTCTATGTGTTCTGCAGTAACACATAAATTATAATAAGTAGTGCTAGTTGTGTACATCCATTCAGGTTCATCATCATTAGATAGCTCAAGAAAATATATTTTATTATTTTTGTCATGAATTAATTCACACTTTAGCTGATTTATTAGATTATCTGACTCAACTCTAATGGATGGATGAAAAATATGCAACCATGGCTCAGAAACACCAATACCTTCAAAACTAGGTTGTTCCTCAGGTGGATTTAACATTGTATCTATTTGGCACAATAGTCATCCACTAGAGTGGCCAACCTAGACAAGTCTTTTTGAGGCTGAAGGGGAGATGTAAAAGAATCACTAAACATAGGAGAGTGCTCATACCTGAACATGGACAATTGCCCATGTGGCCATTTATCATGTGAATCATCAATGCCTTCTAAACTAGGTTGTTCGTCAGGTGGATCTAGCATAGTATCAATTTGGTCAGAATTGTTATCCACTAGAGCGGCCAACGTAGACAAGTGTTCTTGAGGCTGAGGGGGATATGCTTGATAATAAAAAAAATCACTAAACATAGGAGGGTGTTCATACCTGAACATGGAGAATTACCCATGTGGCCATTTAACATGCGAATCTTTCTCAAAACAAAAATTTTTATTTTTCCTAGAGAAATAATCATCATGCTCTCTTCTATAGAAATCATGAGGTTCATTATCAACAAAAGAGCATGATATATCAGAATCACTCCTCCATGGATCATAATTAGAAGATGCATATGGTTGGGGAAATTCCCAATATGTGTTAAGACATGGACTTGTCTCATTCTGATGTAATTCCACCTCTCATCTGAGTGCTCATTCCGGTTTCAGATCTGGTTCATCTAGTGGCTCACCACTAATTCTGGTTTTTTATGCATGAACCCGGTTCATCCTGAAAAGATAAAATAAAATAAAAATAATCTCAATCAACAATTCAAGGAAGGCCAGAGGACACTCGGTATGATCTATCTCAAATTACACATCAACGATGTTGGGTGTCTAGCAAGTGCACTAGGTCAGCAAGTAATATAGACTCGAGAGTCCAGATATCCATCACACAGAGACCTTGATGAGAATTTAATTTAAGCAAATATGTTTCTATTGATTGAAATAAGGAAATGAATTCTTGGTTTTTGAGAATTGGAAAAGAAAAAGCAGAATTAAACTACTAGAAAACCTTATAGAGATGAGATGTTGGGGAAAAGTATCAATCCCTCCTTGTTGCTAATATGCAAAGTTCTGATTTTATAGCTCAAATACCCTTACCTTGACTTTGCTTTTGAAAACCTGGTTACCCATATACAGGAAATAACTTTCCCCTATTCTTTGAAATCCATCTCAATCCGGTAACATTCAAATCCTTAGTGCATAAATATAAAAGCTTAAAGATTAACTCTCTCTTATTCAGAACAAGAGTTATAAACAGTCACATCGCTTTCCACTAGTCTCCATCAGAATTCAGAATGATCTAGTTTAGAAAAACGAGTTGTTTTAGAAAACAAAGAATCATATAACTAACGTAAATCTCTACTGAACTTTAACTTCTCTATTCGAACATCGTTAAACTTCAGATATCAATTTAAATTAGAAATAAGCAGTAAACACAGATTCTAAAACAAAGGCTAAGTATTTTTTTACTATAAGCTTCAAAACTTAAACATATAACAACTAGGAGTTCATGACTTTCCCAACAAAGAGAGCCTCCTCCATGCTAACAGTATAAATACATGAAAAGAATTCAATTACAGCCATGGAAATCAATATAAACTAAGTACAAAAACCCCCTTGAATGACTGTCTTTAGCTTCAATTGAGCCTTGACTGAAATCTCCTCCTCTCTCCAAAGTGCAAAGAGGTCGTGCAAGACTCCTTTCGGACTTTCTCTCCTCTCCAAACTAACTACAAAAATTGGAAATTAAACTAAAAACTGGATTTAGAACTAAAAACTTGATCTACACTACAAAACTGGATCTACAATTTCAAAATTCGATCCTAACTCTAAAATTGGATGCCTTGCACTCTTCCTCGGACCCCTATTTATACTTGTTCTACTGCCCAGGCCTTGTAATTTGATCTCTGTCCAGGAGTATGAAATATGCCTTCCCACCCTCAGAATTGAATGAAATTACATGAGAACCTTCCTTCCAGGGTCCTTTCCTTGTGTATGAAATTTGTGTCCAATCTGAGTTGGGAAACACGAGATATGATGTTGAGAAGTTGGCTTGCTTCTGCTGACAATTCCTGCACAGGGTTCACCACTTTAAAAATATAAAACTCTGAAAATCCGACTTGGATTAACCTGAATTTCCGTGGTATGGTTCTCAATCTCCTCAAGAATCTTCAGTCCAAATTTGGGTTCAATTGGGGATAAGGAACTCCAGCTTTGCTTCTCTTAAAACTCGGATTTTTATTCTCTTCTGACAACAGTTTCCTTCTTTGTGTGGAACTTCTCTTCTTGGTCATTCAAAACACTTAGGACCCGAGCAGATTTCCTTAGAACCTTCGTGTATACCTTTCGTAGGCATTTATGACTTCTTCTTCCAAGTTTGGGCGTGATTGGTTGTCAGGATCCCGATTATTCCGAAATTTACGTTGCAGAGTCATCGGGGCGGTCGCGCCAATTTTGTTCTTGATAGTTGCGCAGTCGCGCCACTGGAGCATAGTTCTTTCTAAGTCAGGAAATGGCCATCGGGTCCGTGCAGGGGAAGGAGACTTCATGGCGCAGCAGTGCCATATTTCGCTAAAGAAGTGGCGCGGTAGCGCCTTTCCTTAGAATCTTTACCGTGTTACCAAAGTAGCACTCTAAATTCTTTGTAAGGCAACTGTTCAGTCCGCCAGCGCCAATGGTAGCACCATCTTCTTGGCGCGGTCGCGCTGTTTCACTTTCCTGAATTGTCCTCTTTGAAGCCTTCCTAGCCGTTGGGAATTTCCACCATTTATTTGAATTTTTGACTGTTATCCCGGCGTGGTGGGGCCAAAATCGACGCGGTCGCGACAAATCTTTTTAGCTCATTTTGCTCATTTTTGCTTCAATTTCACTCAGAATTCGGATTTTCTTCTTCTTCGAGGTACTTAAGACACAAACCATGAATTTAAGTTATATTTGTCATTTTTATGCTAACAATCAACTCAAAATTGGGATTTCTAATCATAAATTCATGCCTAAAACTGTGTCTTTTAGACACTTATTACCTTGATTTCGATATCAAATTCTTGGAGAAGAAGGATCCATCTGACCAATCTTGGTTTGGAATCCTTCTTTGCAGACAAGTATCTAAGGGCTGCATGGTCAGTCCAAACAATAACTTTTGAACCAATGAAATATGATCTAAATTTTTCAAATGCAAAGACCACGATCATAAGTACTTTCTCAATAGTGGTATAGTTCAATTGAGGCCCAGTGAGTGTGTGACTAGCATAAGAAATTGTGTGGAAAATATTTTGTTTTTTTTTTACCAACGGCTGCCCGTAAAACAAAATCACTTGCATCACCACATGAGTTCAAAAGGAAGATTCCAATCAGGTGACACATTGATGGGGGAAGAGATTAATTTTTGTTTCAAGAGTTTAAAGGCATGTATTCATTCATCATTGAAATCAAATTTTGCATCTTTTGAAAGCAGATTTGACAAAGGTTTTGCTATTTTAGAAAAATCTTTTATAAACCTTCTATAAAAACCTGCATGGCCTAGAAAACTCCTAATGGCTTTGACTGAAGTGGGCGGAGGTAGCTTTTCGATGACTTCTATCTTTGCTTTGTCTACCTCTATCCCCTTTTCTGAGATTTTATGGCCAAGAACAATTCCTTCTCTTACCATAAAGTGGCATTTTTCCCAATTTAGGACTAGTTTCTTCTCTTCACATCTTATCACCACAAGCTCTAAGTGCTGCAAACAAGTTTCAAATGTTATTCCATATAGTGTAAAATCATCCATGAAGATCTCCATCATCTTTCCTATCATATCATGGAATAAAGTCATCATGCATCTTTGAAGAGTCGTTGGTGCATTGCACAAGCCAAAGGGCATTCTCCTATATGCGAAGGTACCTTATGGGCAGGTGAAGGTGGTTTTTTCGTAGTCCTCGAGTGCTATAGGGATCTAAAAATATCCTGAATAACCATCTAGGAAATAATAGAACTTATTTTCAGCCAGCCTTTCAAGCATTTGATCTATGAATGGTAAAGGAAAACGATCTTTCCTGGTGGCCATATTTAACTTTCTATAGTCTATACATACTCTCCAACTCGTGACCATCCTGGTGGGGATTAGTTCATTGTTTTCATTATGAATGACAGTGATACCCCCCTTTTTGGGAACAACCTGAACTGGACTTACCCATGTACTATCAGAAATAGGAAAGATAATACCCGCGTCCAAGAGTTTGATCACCTCATTTTTCCCTACCTCTTGCAATGTACTATTCAACCTTCTTTGTGGTTGAATGCTAGGCTTATAATTGTCTTCCATCAAGATTCGGTGTGTGAAAATTGTGGGGCTGATTCCCTCTAAGTCTGATATTGACCAATGTATTGCCTTCTTGTATTCGAACTGCACTTCAATGTGCATCTTCTCCTCCAAATCTTTTCAACATGAAGAAATAATCCTTGATTTATCATTTTCTTCAAGGAAAATATATTTCAAATTATTTGGGAGAGGTTTGAGTTCAGGTTTAGGAGCTCCTTGAGCCCCTTGTTCTTTTATTTCTTCCTCCAACTCCTTGTTTTCAGCATCCAATTCTTCAACTTCTCTTGTCATAATGGGATCTTCATCTTCCTTGTCCTCTAAACGGGTCATGCTTCCTTCTATTGCTTCTTCAGTCCGCTCTTCCTCTTCAATTTTTGCTATACAAGAATCAATCACATCAACACTAAAACAGAAATCCTCATATGGGGTGGCTGGTTGTTTCATGGCTTCTTTTATATTAAAGCTCAGTGTATCATTGTTAAGCCTTAAGGTTCATTTCCCTTGTTTCACATCAATTATAGCACCAGCGGTAGCCAAGAATGGTCTACCAAGAATTATAGGCAGGTTCTTGTTTACTTCGATGTCTATAACCACAAAATGGCAAGGATATATAAAATCTTGTATTTTCACCAACACATCCTCTATTATTCCTTTTGGTATCTTGGTTGATTTATCTGCAAATTGAAGAGTAATTCTGGTCTCTTGAGGTTCTCCAAGTTTTAAATACCTGCAAAAGGATAACGGCATTAAGTTAACACTTGCCCCTAAATCACATAATGCATTAGCAAATTTATATGAACCAATTTTATGAGGTATTGTAAAACTCCCTGGATCTTTTAATTTTGCTGGCAGCTCATTCCTCAAGATCGCACTGCAATTTTCATTCAGTAAAACCGTACCTTGCTCCTCCACCTTCCTTCTTCCGGATAGGACCTCTTTAAGAAATTTACCATATTGGGGCATTTTCTTCAATGCTTCAATTAGTTGAATATCTACTTTCTAGAATGTTCTTTTTAGCTCTACTTGGGTAAGGTAGATCTCTTACATCAATATCAGCAATTGAAAGTGCATCCTTACTTTTTTTCTTTCTTGGAGAAGGTGGCGAACTTACCTTATCCCGTTCTTGCCTTTGCTCTTCTTCTAATTTCTGATTTTGCTCTTCTTCTATGGCTGGTTGTTCTTTTGGTTGAGGCTCCTCGAGAGTCTTTCCACTTCTAAGTGTTATGGCCTTGACTTGCTCTTTTGGATTTACTTCTTAGTTGCTAGGTAGAGCTCCTTTAGGTCTTTCATATAGATCTCTATTAATTAGATTAACTTGAGAGGTCAGAAGTGTGAGCGATTGCGTCATTGACTGCAATTCTGCATACATTGCTTGAGCCAACTTCCTATCTTCCTCCAATTCAGCTCTGGTGATTATTGGCTCCTCCTTTTGTTGCACATTGGCTTGTAATGGTTGGAATCCAGGAGGGTGCTGCCTTGTTTGATTTGTGTTATTACATGAGAAATTTAGATGATTTCTCCAGCTAGGGTTGTATGTATTGTTGTATGGGTCCATCCTGCGAGAATTTCCAACAAAATTAGCTTATTCAGGTGTGAAACTCAGAGCATATACATTGCCTTGGCATTCATAGTCGGCATGTCCTCCTCCACATATTCCGCAGATCGTAGCTACCACAGGGTTTGATTGTTGCTACAAAATTGCCATTTGTTGTTGAAGTGCTTCTAATTGTGCTTGTATAGTAGTTGAGGTCTCCAATTTGTAATTGTAATTGTGCTTGTATAGTAGCTGAGGTCTCCAATTTGTAATTGTAATTGTGCTTGTATGTAGTTGAGATCTTGCTGGATCGTTCCATCGGATATTGATTCATATTAGTTGTCATCTTCTCTATTAGCTCATGAACCTCTTCAGGAATCTTTTTATTGATTGATCCACCAGATGCAGCATCTATCCTGCTTCTTGTGTTGTTGATGTTTGGTCTATTGTAAAAAATCTCAATCTGGCTCCAGAGTTTTATTTTGTGATTTGGGTATCTTTTGAGTAAACCATTGAATCTTTCCCATGCTTCTGAAAGATGTTCTTCTGGTTCCTGCATACATTGAGAAATTTCATTTCTTAATTTAATGGTCTTTGCTGGTGGAAAATTCTTACCGAGAAATTTTTTATGCAAATCTTCCCAAGTGATAATAGAACTGGCTGGTAGAGTGGTCAGCCATGTCTTAGCTCGTCCTACCAAGGTGAACTTGAAAAGCCTCAATCTGATTGCATCATCTGACACACCATTGAACTTAAAAGTAGCACACAAGTCTAAAAATCTTTCAAGGTGTTCATTAGGACCTTCATTAGCTAACCCACTAAACTTAAAATGATTTTGAAGCATAGCAATAATTTGAGGTTTAATATCAAAATTATTACCTTGAAAAGTGGGAATGATAATACTTGTCCTGTGTGTATTTGGGATTGGTGTGACATAATCTTCCATGGTTCTCCTTGGGATTGGTGCTTGTTCTTCATGAGTGCCTTCTGAGTTCTCCACGTCTTCTTGATCCTTGGGAGAGTTCTGGTTCTGATTTTCCTTCAGCTTTTTTCCTCGAAGTCCTTTATGTTTCAGGATCAATCTCTTGGGATGGTTCCATCCGAGATCTGGTCATGAACCTCCTGCAAATAAAAAAAAAAAATTCAAAGCTCTAAATTTTTAAAGTTTAAGCAATTACTTCTAGAAACTTTGGTCCCCGGTAACGGCGCCAAAAACTTGATGTGATCCCAGCTAATCACTAGCAAGAGGACTAATCAATGTTATATAGACATAAGTAAGTCCGAATATCATCCCACAAGGGTCAAGCCAGTAGCTAATCACTTTTTGAAAAACAATTTAAAGTTTTGAGTATCCTGATTTTAACACTTAACAAAAATAGAAGTTTAAACTAAACAACAGCTTGAACCAAGTTTAGAGAGAGAGCTTTTGAGGGATGTTAATAAGGAGAAGAGACGTTGGGAATCCAATTCCCTCCCATGGCAATTCTGAAATTTAATAGAAGTTAAGTTTTGGAAATCAATTTCTGACGAGCTTATAAAACCATGGCTACATTCCGTATCGACATCACCTTCTATCTCCTAGAGTAAACTAGCCGGCATAATCGACTCTACTTGATAGCATAAACATCAAGCTCATTGACCCTACCTATGGTCGGGAATCAGGTATTGTTGTCATAGGTAAATCAATCCAATCCAACAGGGTATTACTTTTAGGTCGAGGATTAACCCTAAGATTAGTTGATCTGCCTAGTGTATGAACTCAAAAAGATCATGTACATCCTATCAACATATCTTACCTTTAGTCTAGCTTCGCCTTATAGCCAGTACATCGCAGGACAGCAAGTAGAATCAAGAATAAACAACTTAGGAATACTCATTCATGCACCAAATTGAAACCAAATAAAACATAATGTATCAATATTATTACATGCCTAGGGAGTCATGGACTCCCAACTACAGATGACTACTCCATACTGGAAATATAAACACAAATCAAGGTTTTAATAAAATCTATAAAAGAATAAAAATAACTAAGCACATAAACTCCCTGTGGAGGACTGCTCCTGGTCACCCTTGCTCCTTGGCTGAAATCTCCTCCTTTCTTCCTCAATGCACCCAGAGGTCGTGTAAGACTTCATCTTGGCCTTCTCCTCCCTCTAAACTAAATAATAAATCTGGAAATTGAACTAAAACCTGGATGCCTTACACTCTTCCTCGGACCCCTCGTTATAGTTGTTCTAGAGCCCAGGCCTTGTAATTTGGTCTCTGTCCAGTGGTATAAAGTATACCTTCCAACCTCAGAATTGGATAAAATTACACACAAACCTTCCTTACATGGTCCTTTCCTTGTGTACGAAATTATAGTTCAATCTGAGTTAGGCAACTTGATATATGATGTTGAGAAGTTAGATTGCTTCTGCTGGCAATTTCTGCACTGGGTCCACCACTTTGAAAGTATAAAACTCTAAAATACGACTTGTATTGACTTGAATTTTTGTGATATGATCCTCAATCTCCTCAGGAATCTTCAGTTTAAATTTGGGTTCAATTGGGAATCAGGAGCTCCAGATATGCTCTTCTTCAAACTCGAATTTATATTCTCTTTTGGCAGCAGTTTCCTTATTTGTATCGAACTTCACTTCGTGGTCATTCAAAACACCTAGACTTGAGAAAATTTCCATAGAATCTTCGTGGATACCTTCCTTAGGCACTTAGGACTTCTTTTCCCAAGTTTTGGCTTGATTGGTTGTTAGGATCCCGAGGTTTTTACAACTTTGCATTGCTAAGTCATTGGCTAGGTCGCGCCGATAGTGTGCCTGACAATGGCGTGGACGCGCCACTGGACCAGAGTTATTTCTAAGTCTAGAAATGGCCATCGAATCCGTTCCGATTTAGGAGACTTCTTGGCGTGGCAGCGCCATACTTTGCTGTTGTAGTGGCCCGACAGCGCCATTCCTTAGACTTTTCATTGGTCCCAGAACGACAACTCCTCTTTCTGTATCAAGCCGCTCTTTGGCGCATCGATGCTGTCTCTGTGTGAGGTAGCGCCACTTCCTTGGCGCGGTAGCGACCTCCGAAGGCGCGGTCGTGCCACATCACATTCCCCAACTGTTGGCTTTCATGTCCGTTAAGTCGTTAGGCATTTTTCTCTTTAATTTTTAATTTTTACCTATTTTCCCTGTACGGTGGCGCCGATTATAGCACGGAAGCGCCATCCTTCTTTTTGGCTTCTTTTGCTCATTTTCCTCTGTTTTTGCTCCAAATCCAATTTTTCTTCTTCTAATGGGTAACTAAGGCACAAAACAAGAAATTGAGTCATATTTGTTGCTTTTAGATCAAAATTAACTCAGAATTAGATTTTTCAATCTATTTTCATGCCTAAAGAGAGTGTCTTTCAGACACTTATCACAACCCCAAACTTAAATCTTTGCTCGTCCTCGAGAAAAATTAGAAAGAAATAACCAGATAAATCTGTAGAGATTAGGAAAAGATCAGTGGTTCCCCCCTTACAAGTTTCAAAATGGATGATTCACTCCTTTCCTTGTGAGGTTCTTCTTGCTTAGTCAAGACAGAATTCAAATTTTTCTTTAATTTTTCAAAGATCCTTATCCCCATACAAGTGAGAAGTCTCAGTTAACTCCATAGGCCAACCCATAGTCCACTCTCCACTAACCTGCAAAAACCCATAATCCTAATCAATATGTCTTTTCTAGGTTGTAATGGGGCATGGGTAATGGGTATGATGAAAATTGTAAGCATTTCTTTTGGGTTTTATTCTTCTCATCATATCCATGTTCCATTTTTCTGAGCATGAATTAATGCTGACCCTTTGACAGTTCTCCAAGTTTTTCCAAGTTTGGCCGACTGAAACTTGGTGGACATCGGCCAATGTTTTTCTGGTGATTTCGATTGGCTTCTGAGCTCCATAGACTCGGATTGGCTTCTCCTTCTGGTAGACGAGGCGTAGGCGACCTTATGTAATTCGGCGGCCCTTCCTTCTTAGCCTTTCTTGTTCTGGAGTGAGGACCGGCAGAGCGACAGGTGCTCTTCTCGTGGAGCTGGTCTTTTGTAAAATTGCCCTTGGCTCTTGCCATCAGTCTGTATGCGTTCAGATCGTAGCCTATGTCTGAGCGGGTACAGGACAACTGCGCATGGCTCAGAAATTGTTTCAAAATACTCCTGTCCTCGAGTTTCGGCAGTGGGAGAGTGACTTTTTCTGCAAAGGGGGTCGACTGGATTTTATGGCAGACGACCAAGGGAGCTTTGCCCTTTTTTCTTTGTGACTGCGGGATGTACCGTAGGATAGGTACTTTGCATTGCATCGGTGTCGGCGTCGCTGTGGATAGTTTTTGGTTGAGTGCTGGTTGGTTGTTGTCCGCCAGCTGTTTAAGAGGCGCGACTTTCAGCATTGGGTAGTGTGTCCGAATCTGTTTTGGAGTAAGAGCATTCTTGGCATTTGACGCTTGGTTCGGCCATGAGGACAATTTGACTGTCGGTTTGGTCGTCAGATAGAATTTGGCATCAGCGAATGATGCTGCAGCCTCGTTGAACGGACTTTCGTCGGCGTACATTGCCTTTTGCTCCCCGTCCTTCGAGTACTTGAAGTACTGGTGTAGTGTCGATGGTACTGATGCGATCCTAGCTAATCACTAGCAAGAGGACTAATCAATGTAATATAGACTTTATGCAAGTCCGAATATCATCCCACAAGGACCAAGCCAGCAGTTAATTACTTTCTGAATAAAAATCTGAAGTTAGAGAATCCTGATTTGAAAAACAGAGAGTTAAACTAAATCAGTACTTGAAAACTATTGAGAAAAGCTTTTGAAGAATTTCAATGGTGAGAGAAGACTTTGGGAATCCAATTCCCTCCCTAGACACTTCTGAGATTGAATAGAAATAATGTTTTGGAATCAATTTCTGACAAGCTTATAAAACCATGGGTACAATCCGCATTGGCATCACCTTTTTCTATCTCCTAGAGTAAACTAGCCGACATAACCTACTCTACTTGACAGCTTAAACATGAAGCTCTTATGTCATAGACAAATCAACTCAACAGGGTATTACTTTAAGGTCGAGTATTAACCCAAGGATTAGTGATCTACCTAGTGCATAAACTCATAAAGATTTGTAAAATCCTATCATCATGTCTTACCTTAAGCCTAGCGTCACCTTATAACCAGTACATAGCCAGACAATAAGTATGAATCAAGAATTAACAACTTGAAAAACTTATTCATGCACCAAAATGAAAAATAAATAGATTATAAAGTATAAATTTCATTACATGCCTCAGGAGTCATGGACTCCCAACTAAAAATGACTACTCCATACTGGAAATAAAAACACACAACATAGTTTTGACAATAGCCACAAGAAATAAAGACAAATAAGCTCAAAAACTCCCTGAAGAGGACTGCTCCTAGTCACCCTTGCTCCTTAAGCTGAAATCTTCACCTTCTTCCTCAAAGTGGCCAGAGGTCGTGTAAGACTCCCTTTGGACCTTCTTCTCTCTCTAAACTAATGAATAAAACAGAAACTTAAACTCAAAATTGAATGTAAAAACTGGATCTTGAAAACAAAACTGGATGATCAGTGCTCTGCCTCGGACCCCTATTCATACTTGTCCTATTGCCCAGGCCTTGTAAATTGGTCTCTGTCCAAGGGTATGCATTTTGCCTTCCCGACCTCAGAATTAACTGAAATTATATACGAACCTTCCTTCTGTGGTCTTTGCCTTGGTCACAAAATTTGAGTTCCATCTAAGTTGGGAAACTCGAGATCTGATGTGAAGAAGTTGCTTTATTTTGCTGCCAATTCCAGCACTGGGACCACCACTTTGAAGTCATGAAACTTGAGAAACCCGACTTGGATTGGCCTGTGTTTTCGTGATATCCTCCTCAGTGTCTTCAGCAATCTTCGGTCCAAATTTGGGCTCCATTGGGATTTGGGAACTCCAGATATGCTCTCCTTCAAACTCGGACTTATCTTCTCTTCTTGGCAGCAGTTTCCTTCTTTGTCTTGAACTTTACTTCTTTGTCATTCAAAATACTTAGAGCTCGAGCGAATTACCTTTGAATCTTCGTGGATACCTTCCTTAGACACTTAGGACTTCTTTTCCCAAGTTTGGTCTTGATTGATTGTCAAGATCCCGAGATTTTTGCGGAAGAGTGTTGCTGAGTCAGCAGAGCGATTGCGCCGGTATTATGCCTGATTCTGGCGCAGTCGCGCCACTGGAGCGGAGTACGTTCTAAGTCTGGAGACGGCCTTTGAACCCGAGCCAAATTAGGAGACTTCTTGACGCTGTCGCGTCATATTTTGCTGTAGAAGTGGCACGGTTGCGCCACTAAGACTTTCCTTTGCTCCCCAGAACGGCAACTTGTCTTTCCTTCTTTAGCAGCTCTTTGGTGCGGTAGCGCCCTCAGATGGCACAGTCGTGCCATTTCACATTCCCCAACCGTTGGCTTTCATGTCCATTGAGTCGTTGGGCATTTTTTTTCATTATTTTGAATTTTTGCATATTTATCTGGCGCGGTGGCGTCAATTCTGGCGCGGGCGCGCCATCCTTCTTTTTGGTTTCTTTTGCTCATTTTTCCTTCGATTTTGCTCCAAATCCAATTTTCCTTCTTCCACTGGGTACCTGAGGCACAAAACATGAAATTGAGTCAAATGTGTTGCTTTTATACTCAGAATTGATTTGGATTTAGACTTTTCACTCAATTTTCATGCTTAAAGATAGTGTCTTTTAGACACTTATCACAACCCCAAAGAGCAGTGTCTTTTAGACACTCGTCCTCGAGCAAAATCTGAAAGAAACAACCTGGTAATTCTGTGGAGATTAAGAAAAGAGCAGTGGCAATCCCCTTGCAAGTTTCAAAATGTATGATTCACTCCTTTTCTAATGATGGTTGTCCTTGCTTAGTCAAAACAGAATTCAAATTTTTCTTTAAATTATCAAAGATTTTGATCCCCTAACAAGTGAGAAGTCTCAGTTAACTCCATAAGCCAACCCTCAATCTACTCTCCACTACCCTGAAGAAATCCATACCTGATCAATAGGTCTTTTCTAGGTTGTAATGGGGCATGGGTAACGGGTATGGTCAAATTGTAAGCTTATCTTTTGGGTTATACCCTCCTCCTCATTTCCATGTTCCATCTTCCTGAGAATGAGTAAATTCCTATGATCTCTCTCCAAGTTTTTCCACCCCAAACTTATTTTCTTCCATTGATCCTATATTCTTTTCTTTTTAGTCTGTCTAGAGTCTAGCTTACCTCGCCGGTTGACTCAGAGTCCCAAAGCTTGTTGGGGCCCAAGACCCGGTGCACACACGACGAGGCCTTTCTCCTAACTAACCCACAACCCTTTCTTTCTTTTTTTCCTTGGCTTTGTCTGAAGTCTAGCTTACCTTGTCGGGTAACTCAGAGTCCCTAAGCTTACTGAGGCCCGAGACCCGGTGCACATACAAGGTGGCCTTTCTCCTGACTTAGCCTCCATCTTGTTCCTTTTTCCTTCTTTTTTTTTCAAAACCAAACTCTATACTCTTCTTTCATCCCTCCTTATAACATCAGATTTTTGTCCATGCTCATTCATACAGAACGCTTCAATAATTTGGAGAGATGTATAGGTCAGTAGGAAACAAGTTGGTTTATCACAAAGGCTGGTTCATGTAATGTGGGATTTGAACAAATCAGGGATCTTATTGGCTCAAGGTGTTTGACAAAAAGTGATGCATCTTGTGCATTCCAGTGGGTGGCTTGAAAAAGGCTCAAACCTTTCACTGTTTCGCCTCAAGATTTCCTCAGGTTGGTTCTAGAGTTTTACACCAACTTTCTCACTATTTACTTTGTTTTCCAAAACACTATTTTAAAGAAAATTCTCCTCCAGTAAAGACTAAGCAATTTGAACTAAGTTATTTCTCCAGAAAGTGAATCATGCTCTATATGTACTCAGGGTTCTTCCACTGGTGTTTTCCTAAATCTCTTTGGATCTGTTTCTGGTGTAAAAGTTTTTGAAAACAGAGATTTTGAAAACTCCAAGAAAGAATATCCCACCCAAAACTCTAAAAACATGCTTTGTCCCCAAAGCATAAATAAAAATAAGAAGTAGGATGAAAACTTCCCTGATCAATCTGGCTGTGCCTGAAGTGGAATGCGACTTCCCCTTGTTTGCTCTTTGAATTGAAATATGTCTTCATGGGTTAGTGCTCACTATTTGTGCAAGGTGTACAACAAATCGAAATGAAAATGAACTTAGTTTATTCTCATGCACAATACTGAGTCTAAGATGCATACCTGCAGTGGAATTCCCCTTTTCTGAGCTCTGGATTGGTTGTAACTTAATGAGACAGTGGCACGGTAGCGCCAGAATATGGCGCAGACGCGCCCAGTAATTTACTCACATATGAGCGTCCTGAATGTGTTTTTGAAAACTTCCACTTTGAACAGTCTTATCAGTTCGATACAGATGCTGATTTGGTTATCACACATTTTTATTGGGGAAATCATGCTTTGGGACATATAGTGAGAGTGCAAAATATCATGTCATCAATATGAATGGAGATTGAGTACATATTAATGAACAAAGCAGACTAAAATTACTCTAAAACATCTGATACATAGACACCAAAGCATATTCGCCCAGAGGAGAGACTGATTTAGACATTCGGCTCAAAATTGTTTGTCGAACTGGCGCGGTGGCGCCAAGTTTGGCTCGGTAGCGCCAGTTTCAAACATTTTTTGGGTTTTTTATCTTTTTATTTTTTTATTTTTTTGTTGTTTTTTTTTATGGTGAAGAATTAAAACTCTTTCTAGCCTAATTCTATCCTACTCATGCAAAATCAATCAACTAATCATGCAAGTCCTAAAAAATTGCAAAATCCATGAAATTTCATTATAGTCCTATTATAAAACAAGTAAAGGAGTTCTGGTTTATAGTCCCAGCTCGACTTTGTGACTCTTTTTAGTCAGATAGGACTGTGAAGGTTCTTTCCCGATGGAAATCAGGAGAGATGTATCTTTTCAGACTTTGTCTATTCACAATAAAAGTGGAGCGATCTTTCGGGTTTCTGATTTCCACTGTCCCTGATTTTAACACTCTTTCCATTGAGTGTTGCAAAAATGCTTTCCCCCATCATTTATGATAGCTCTAGGAGAGCCAAAATGACACAATATATTCTTTTTCTAAAATTCAAAGACAACCTTGGCATCATTAGTTCTGGTTGCTATGGCCTCTACCCATCTTGTTACATAATCAACTGCCACCAAAATGTACTCATACCCAAAAGAAGGTGGAAAGGGTCCCATGAAGTCAATGCCCCAAACATCAAAACATTCACATTCAAGAATATTATTTAAAGGCATTTCATTCCTTCTAGAGATATTACCTGTCCTTTGACAACTATCACATGCTTGGACATACCTCTTTGCATCTCGAAAAAGTGTTGGCCAAAAGAATCCAGATTGCAATACCTTTGCTACTGTTTGGTTTGCACTGTGATGGCCACCAACCTCCTTGTCATGGCAATGGCTGAGAATGAGTGGAGTTTCTTCCCCTTTCACACACCTTCTAATGACTTAATCTGGACATATTTTGAAGAGGAATGGATCCTCCCAATAGTAGTGCTTTGAATCTGCCATCAGTTTCTTCCTTTCCAAGTATGTGAAGTGCATTGGTACACATTTGCAGCAAACAACATTAGCAATATCAGCAAACCATGGTACTTTTGAAATATTAACCTCGCAAATCAGTTCAACTGGAAAGAGTTCTGAAATTTCCCCTTCTTTATTTTCTGCCTCCAGCCTTGAGAGGTGATCTGCTACCACATTTTTAGCTCCTTTCTTGTCCTAGATTTTAATATCAAATTCTTGGAGAAGAAGGATCCAACTGATCAGTCTTGGTTTGGAATCCTTCTTTGCAAACAAATATCTAAGGGCTACATGGTCAGTCCAAAAAATAACATTTGAACCAATGAGATATGATCTAAATTTTTCAAATGCAAAAACGACAGCATAAGTTCTTTCTCTGTGGTGGTATAATTCAATTGAGGACCAGTGAGAGTGTGACTAGCAGATGAATCGGTGTGGAAAATATTTTCTTTTCTTTGACCAAGGGCTGCCCCTAAAGTAAAATCACTTGCATCACACATGTGTTCAAAAGATAGGTTCCAATCAGGTGAGACAATGATGGGGGCAAAGATTTATTTTTGTTTCAGAAGATTAAAGGCATACAAACAATCATTATTGAAATAAAATTTGACAACTTTCGAAAGCAAGTTTGAAAAAGGTTTTGCAACTTTCAAAAAATCTTTTATAAACCTTCTATAAAAACCTGCATGGCCTAGAAAACTCCTAATGGCCTTGACTGAAGTGGGTGGAGGTAGCTTTTCAATTACTTCTATTTTGCCTTGTCTACCTTTATCCCCTTTTCTGAGATTTTGTGGCCAAGAACAATCCCCTCTCTTAGATGAAGTGACACTTTTCCCAATTGAGGACTAACTTCTTTTCTTCACACCTTTCGAGCACAAGCTCCAAGTGCTGCAAACAAGTTTTAAATGTTAGTCCATAAATTATAAAATCATCCATAAAGATCTCCATCATCTTGCCTATCATATCATGAAATAAAGCCCTCATGCATCTTTGAAAAGTGGCTGGTGCATTGCACAAGCCAAAGGGCATTCTCCTATATGGAAAGGTTCCATATGGGCAAGTGAAGGTGGTATTTTTCTGGTCCTCGGGTGCTATGGGGATCTGAAAGTATCCGGAATAACCATCTATGAAATAATAAAATTTATTTCCAGCCAGCCTTTCAAGGATTTGATCAATAAATGGTAAAGGGAAATGATCCTTCCTAGTGGCTGTATTCAATTTTCTATTGTCTATGCATACTCTCAAACCCGTGACCGTCCTAGTGGGGATCATTTCATTATTTTTATTGTAAATAACAGTGGTACCCCCCTTTTTTGGAACAACTTGAACTGGACTTACCCATGCACTATCAGAAATAGGATAGATAATACCAGCGTCCAAGAGTTTTTTGAGCCCCTCCTTTTTCACTACCTCTTCCAATATAGGGTTCAACCTTCTTTGTGGTTGAATGCTGGTCTTGTAATTGTCCTCCATCAAGATTTGATGTCTGCAAATTGTGGGGCTGATTCCTTCAATGTCTGATAATGACCAGCCTATTGCCTTCTTGTGTTTGGACAGCACCTCAATGAGCTTTTTCTCCTCCAATCCTGTCAAACATGAAGAAATAATAACTGGTTTATCATTCTTTTCAAGGAAAACATATTTCAAATTATTAGGAAGGGGTTTGAGTTCAGGTTTGGGAGCTTCTTGAGCCCCTTGTTCCTTTATTTCTTCCTCCTTGCATTCAGTCTCCTCTCTTGTCCTGATGGGATCTTCATCTTCCTTCTCCTTTGAATTGACTAGGCCTCCTTCTTTAGCTACTTTAATCCTTTCTTCTTCTTCAAATTCTGCTATACAAGAATCAATCACATCAATACTCAAATAGAAATCATCATGTGGGATGGCTGGTTGTTTCATGGCTTCTTTTATATTAAAACTTATTGTATCATTAAGCCTTAAGGTTAGATTCCCTTGTTTTCAATCAATTATAGCACCGGCAGTAGCCAAGAATGGTCTGCCAAGAATTATAGGCAGGTCCTTGTCCACTTTCAAGTCTAAAACTACAAAATTGCAAGGATATATAAAATCTTGAATTTTCACCAACACATCCACCATCACTCCTTCTAGTATTTTGGTTGATCTATCTGCAAATTGAAGAGTGATTCCAGTCTCTTGAGGTTCTCCAAGTTTTAAATACCTGCAAAGGGACAATGGCATTAAATTAACACTTGCCTCTAAATCACATAAAGCATTTACAAAAATTTATTTGAACCAATTTCACAAGGTATTGTAAAACTCCCTGGATCTTTCAATTTTGTTGGAAGCTCATTCTTCAAGATTGCACTACAATTTTCATTCAGCACAACCGTACCTTGCTCCTCCATCTTCCTTTTTTCGGATAGGATCTCTTTAATAAACTTGCCATAAAGGGGCATTTGCTTTACTGCCTCAAGAAGTGGGATGTTAATCTTCAAATTCTTAAAGGTTTCTAGAAACCTAGCAATGCTACTTTCTAGAATGTCTGTTTTAGCTCTACTTGGGTAAGGTAGCTGTCTTATATCAATATCAGTAATAGGAAGTGCATCCTTACCTTTTTCTTCCTTGGAGAAGCTGGTGGACTTACCTTTTCGCTATCTTGCTCTTCTCCTCCTTTCTGATTTTTCTCTTCTTCCATGGCTGGTTGTTCTTTTGGTTGGAGCTCCTCGAGAGTCTTTCCACTTCTAAGTGTTATGGCCTTGACTTTCTCTTTTGGGTTTACTTCTGAGTTGCTAGGTAGAGCTCCTCTAGGTCTTTCATATGAACCTTGATTAAGATGGCTTACCTGAGTGGTCAGAAGTGTGACTGATTGCCTTAGTGATTGCAACTCTTCGTACATTGCTCGATTTAACTTCTTTTCTTCCTCCAATTCAGCCTTGGTGGCTAGCAGCTCCTCCTTTTGTTGTGCATTGGTTGATAAAGGTTTGAATCCAGGAGGTTGCTGCCTTGTTTGATTTGCATTATTCCATGAGAAATTTGAGTGGTTTTTCCTGCTAGGGTTGTATGTATTGTTGTATGGGTCCACCCTGCGAGAATTTCCAACAAAATTAGTTTGTTCAGGCATGGAATTTAAAGCATATAGGTTACCTTGGCATTCATAATCAGTATGTCCTCCTCCACATATTCTGTAGATCGAAGCTACTATAGGATTTGATTTGTGCTGAAAATTTGTGAATTGATGCTGAAGTGCTTCTAATTGTGCTTGTGTGGTGATTGAGGAGTCCAATTTGTAAATTCCAGCAGCTTTCTTGCCTGATCGCTCTATTGGATATTGATACATGTTGGCTGTCATCTCCTCGATTAGCTCATGAACCTCTTCAGGAGTCTTTTTACTGATCGATCATCCAGATGCAGCATCTACCATGCTTCTTGTGTTAATGTTCAGCCCATTGTAAAAAATCTCGATCTGGTTCCAGAGTTCTATTTTATGATTTGGGCATCTTTTGAGTAGTCCATTGAACCACTCCCATGCTTCTGAAAGATGTTCTTCTTGTTCCTGTATGAATTGGAAAATTTCATTCCTTAATTTAATGGTCTTTGCAAGTGGAAAATACTTACCTAGGAATTTTTTTTATAGATCTTCCCAAGTGGCAATAGAACCGGCTGGTAGAGTGTTCAGCCATGTGTTAGGTCGTCCAGCCAAGGTGAACTTAAAAAGCCTCAATTTAGCTGCATCATCTGACATACCATTGTACTTAAAAGTAGCACACAAGTCCAAAAATCTTTCAAGATGGTCATTAGACTCTTCATTAGCCAACCCAGTAAACTAATAATGAGTCTGCAGCATAACAAGAAGCTGAGGTTTAAAATCAAAATTATTAGCTTGAACAGTGGGAATGATGATACTTGTCCTGTTTGTATTTGGGCTTTGTGAGAGATAATCATCCATCGTTCTCCTTGGTCTTTGTTCTTCATGAGTACCTTCTATGTTCTCCATGTCTTCTTGATCCTTGGGAGTGCTCTGGTTTTGATTTTCCTTCAGCCTTTGCCTTAAAGCTCTTTTTGGTTCAGGATCAATCTCTTAGGGTGATTCCACTCGAGATCTGGTCATGAATCTCCTGCAAAATAAAAATAAAACTCATATCTCTAAATCTTTAAACTCTAAGAAATTACTACTAGAAACTTTGGTCCTCGGCAATGGCGCCAAAAACTTGATGCGATCCTAGCCAATCACTAGCAAGAGGACTAATCAATGTAATATAGACTTTATCTAAGTCCAAATATCGTCCCACAAGGACCAAGCCAGCAGTTAATTGCTTTCTGAATAAAAATCTAAAGTTTGAGAATCCTGATTTGAAAAACAGAGAATTAAACTAAATCAGTACTTGAAAACTGTTGAGAAAAGCTTTTGAGAAATTTTAATGATTAGAGAAGATGTTGGGAATCCAATTCCCTCCCAAGACACTTCTGAGATTGAATAGAAATAATGTTTTGGAAATCATTTTCTGACAAGCTTATAAAACCATGGCTACAATCTGCATCGGCATCACCTGTTTCTATCTCCTATAGTAAACCTAGCTAGAATGATCGACCCTACTTGATAGCATAAACATGAAGCTCTTATGTCATAGGCAGATCAACTAATCCAACAGGGTATTACTTTAAGGTCGAGTATTAACCCAAGGATTAGTGATCTACCTAGTGCATAAACTCATAAAGATTGTAAAATCCTATCACCATGTTTTACCTGAAGCCTAGCGTCACCTTATAACCAGTACACAGCCAGACAGTAAGTATGAATCAAGAATTAACAACATGAAAAACTCATTCATGCACCAAATTGAAAACCAAATAGATTATAAAGTATCAATCTCATTACATGCCTAGGGAGTCATGGACTCCCAACTAAAAATGACTACTCCATACTGGTAATAAAAACACACAATATGGTTTTGACAACAGCCATAAGAAATAAAGACAAATAAGCTCAGAAACTCCCTGATGAGGACTACTCCTAGTCACCCTTGCTCCTTAAGCTGAAATCTTCACCTTCTTCCTCAAAGTGGCCAGAGGTCGTGTAAGATTCCCTTTGGACCTTCTTGATAAGTGTCTAAAAGACACTATTTTTAGGCCTGAATTGGAATTAGAAATTACATGTTGGAGTCAATATTCATCAAAATATCACGAAATATGTCTCAAATTCATCTTCTCTCTCTCAGGAGTCCAACGTTTTTTTTTTTTTTTTTTTTTTTCACTTTTTCTCTTAGATATTCCAGCACCTTTTTCATTCATCTTGCTCCTTGGTTCCTCTCATTTTCAAAGAATTTCTGTAACCTTCACTCATACCTCTTTATTTCTCCATAACTTTAGATTTTTGCCCATGCTCATTCAAAGAGAACACTTCAATAATTTGGAGAAATATAGGTCAGTAGAAACAAGTTTATTCATCACAAAGGCTGGTACATGTAATGTGGGAATTGAAAACAAAGCAGGGATCTTGTCGGCTCAAAATGTTTGACAAAAGGTGATGCATCTTTTGCATTAAAGTGGGTGGCTAAAAAAGGCTCAAATGGTTCAAAACAAGTGCCTAGTTCATTTCATAATTTTGAAAAACCTATCTTCGTTTCGCCTCGATCTTCCTTCAGGTTGGTTCTATTGTACAAAATAAACATGCTCAATGCATTCAACCAAACAAACCACTTTCCAAGACAGTTTTTCTCATGCCAAAACCAAACATTCAAACAAATAAATTTCTCAAGAGAATGAATGCGACCTATATTCTCAATCCACAAATCAGAGTTCCCACAAAATTTTTCAAAAACTTTATCAGATTTAGAAACATTCTTCTGGTATTGACTCAAAACAAAAACAAAGACTTACAAATCAAAACTAATTAAACAATGAAAACCAACTAGACTTTAAAATCTGAGTTTTCCACCCCAAACTTAAAATTTTGCATTATGATCAATTCAATAAAATGAGATAGAGGGTAAGAAACTTCCCTGAGAATGTTGGCTTCTTTAACTTCTAGATATTCTTGAGGCACCATGTGGAATTCGAACTTCAGCTGCCTTCATGCTTGACCAAAAGTGGTTAGAACCATTCAAAGCACAAAAATATTGCAAACGAATTCAAAATTTTATGAAATTTTACCAAGGCATATAACTCATAAAGACAAACATGTCAGAGTTAGAATGGAATGATTTTGAGTTACAGATCCTCAGAAATTAATCAAACATGTGGTGCGGGAGCGCCTGAATTTGGCGTGGAAGCGCCACTCTTTTCCTTCATAAATTGAAATTTTGAAAGCAAAATTTAAAAATCCCACTTGGAACATGTTTTTAAGGCTTAGAGGTGCACAATAAAATAGGTTTAATGCATTTTCATCAAGGGAAGTGAAAGATACACAGATAGGAAAACTTGGCAGCAAATCTGGAATTCTGGGCAGAAAGTGAGTTGGAGGTATTTTGCAAGCATTGTATCTCCCTAACCACTTATCATCTAGAGCTGAAAAAGGGTTTCATGGAAAGTACTAAGTATGGACTTTAATCACCTTAAAACAGTTTTCCAAGAATCATTACAGAAAATTTTAGAAATCAGCTCAAAGACAGAAAGATGGTAATGTTTCCAACCCAAACTTTTTCTAGAAAACAATTTTAACTACCCAAGTTGCAGCAGTCAGAACTTCCTTTCTACTCAATGAAAATTCCTCAAATCTAGCCCTGTTTTATCTACTAAGTACCCTCTTGAACTACTTACGTTCCCTTGGTGGGTTCCACTTCTAAATTTTTCCGAATTCGGATCCAAAATTGGCTGCTTGAATAGAGTTACTGCTGCACTGCTTCTCTGCACAGAGTTTACCTGAGTGTTCTGATGGCTTTTCTTTTGAAAGAAGCTGTTGTGAATGGTTGGTAATGATAGTCCCAACTTCCTTCTTCTGATCTTTGCATTTAGACTTTGAAAAACACATCTAGAAGTGCATCAAGTAGAGCGAAAAAATGGCTTCATGCAACTCCACTCAGCTTTCAAATTCCAGATTTTTCAACGACAGGTGCCTTAGACAAAATTTTTTTTTTTCTGGTGTTTTTTTCAAACCAAACAAATTGAAAAGTCTAACCTAACATGATTAAAACAAAACTAGGCCTATGATCTAAGATTCACACAAGGTGATTATTCAAACCAAAGGACAATTGAATTGAAAAACTAAACTAACTTACCTGCCATGGGTTGCCTCCCATGAAACGCTAAGTTTATGGTCCTCAGCCAGACCAGTAGCTTCATTCCACCAGGAGCAAAAGGAAAATTCAATTCGAATCCATTCATCATGACTTTTCCTCCTTTGCAATGTTTTATGGTAGACCAACCAAATTTTGATGTTGAGCTGAAAATCCTTTCTTTTGACTGTGTGGCTTCTAAGAAGTAGATTTGCACACATATCAGCCACTCATTCATCCTCTTGTCCAGCCCCAATAAAATTTTCAGTTGTATTTTTGGGCTAGGTGTATAAGGTGGGATGATGAAAAAGTCTAAATCAAAGGAGAGCCCTATCTTTTCTTCTTTCTCTACCCAATTCTCTAATGGCTTTTTATGGGATGGTTCTATGATATGACCTACGGTTTCTTCTTCCTCCCCTTCATCTAATTCTTCAGCTATGGTTTCTTTTTCAGCCTCTAATGATTTTTCTTCTTGCTGGGTTTTCTCTTCAACCTCTTCTACATTCACAGCTATCTCAGCCATGGGTTTTTTTTCATTGACCTCATCTACTTCTGCCATGCTTTCTTCTTCAGCCACTAATGCTTGTTGTTCTTGCTCAATTAGTTGGAAGATAAGAAATGGGATGAATATTTCCTCCACCTCAGCTACTATCTCTTCAATTGGTTTTTCCTCATCCTCTAAATCATAGGGGCACACACTCTCTTCCAAGGTTTCTTTTGGTTGAGGGTTTTCTAGAATTTTTCCTCTCCTAAAGGGTATGGACTGCTCTACCTCTTCATTTGGTTCTTCCTCATCCTCTAATTCTTGTAGATCTTGCACTTCTGGATTCTCTTCAAGATAATCTAACCACCTTACTAGGTCCTCCCATTCTTGAGTGGTATGAAGTGTGACCAATTGCTTTATTGACTGAACATCTGCATCCATTTTTTCCGTTGACTGTAATTTTGCATACATTTCTAGGATCAGTCTCCTATATTCCTCCCATTGTGGCTCCTATTGGTTGTATGAATTGCCATATGGGTCTAACCTATAGGAATTAGACTCATAATAAGGTCTTGAATTTAAATGGCATACATTAGTAGCATGGTTACCTCCAATCACATCACAAAAATAGTTCACAGAATTTCTTTGTAGTTGCATGATATCAGCTTGCCTTTGAAGTAAATCAAATTGACTTTGCATGCTAAGCATATCATCATGATGGGTGGGAGAATTATAAGTGTGATCAAAAGAACTATATGGCTGTTCATAAGAATCACATAGCATATGAAAATTTCTGGAATGTTGAAAAGAATTTCATGCTTGATTTGGGTAAGAAAATTCATTATACTCCTCAAGGTGTCTCCTTCCATAAGTGGACTTATGCAAACCAAAATCCATGCACACAACACATCAGTCCACCGAAAATAAAAAAATTAAAAAAAATTAAAAAAAGAAAACTAAATATACACTCAAAGCTCAAGTTTTAAACACTAACAATTACTATTAAAACATTGGCCCCCGGCAATGGCGCCAAAAACTTGATGCGATCCCAGCTAATCATTAGCAAGAGGACTAATCAATGTAATATAGACTTATGTTAGTCCAAATATCGTCCCAGAAGGACCAAGCTAATAGATAATAGCTTTTCTAGTTTAAAAACCAAAGTTTGAGACATCGATTGGAAAGGAATAATAAAAATAGAAAATAAATTAATCTACTTAATCCTATAGAGATCAAGAGAGGGCTTTTGATAAAATCAGTGTGGAAAAGGCATTGGGAATCCAATTCCCTCCCGAGGCAATTCTGAGATTGAATAGAAGTTGAGTTTTGGAAATCAATTTCTGACGAGCTTATAAAACCATGGCTACAATCCGCATCGGCGTCACCTGTTTCTATCTCCTACAGTAAACCTAGCTAGCACGATCGACTCTACTTGATAGCATAAACATGAAGCTCTTATGTCTTAGGCAGATCAACTAATCCAACAGGGTATTACTTTAAGGTCGAGGATTAACCCAAGGATTAGTGATCTACCTAGTGCATAAACTCATAAAGATTGTAAAATCCTGTCACCATGTCTTACCTTATGCCTAGCGTCACCTTATAACTAGTACATAGCCAGACTGTAAGTATGAATCAAGAATTAACAACATGGAAAACTCATTCATGCACCAAATTGAAAACCAAATAAATTATAAAGTATCAATCTCATTACATGCCTAGGGAGTCATGGACTCCCAATATAAAAGAATACTCCATAAAGGAAATAAAAACACACAGCAAGATTTGATAACAGCCATGAAAGAAAAATAACTACGTACAGAAACTCCCTTAGGAAGGCTGCTCTTGGTCACTCTTGCTCCTTAGGCTGAAATCTCCACCTTTCTCCCTCAAAGTGGCCAGAGGTCATGTAAGACTCCCTCTGGACCTTCTTCTCTCTCTAAAATAACTACAAAACTAGAAATTAAACTAAGAACTGAATGTTGAATACAAAATTGGATGTTTAACTCTCTGCCTCGGACCTGTATTTATAGTTGAAGTTCTGTCCAGGCCTTGTAAATTGGTCTCTGTTCAGGGGTATGAATTATGCATTTCCGACATCAGAATTTGCAGAAATTACATCCGAACCTTCCTTTTGTAGTCCTTTCATCGCTCACTAAATTTGAATCCATTTTAAGCTGAAAGATGGTTTCTGCTGCCAATTTTTGCACTGGGTCCACCACTTTGGAGATATAAAACATGAGAATCCCGGCTTTTATTGGCCTGAATTTTCGTGACATGATCCTCAGTATCATCAGGAATCTTCGTTCCAAGTTTGGCTTCAATTGGAATTCGGGAACTCCATGTATGCTCTTCATAAAATTCGGATTTATCTTCTTCTTTTGGCAGCAGTTTCCTATTTTGAATTGAACTTCTTCTCTTTGATCATTCAATGCATCTAGACTCAAGCACATTACCTTAAGATCTTCGTGGATACCTTCCTTAGACACTTAGGACTCTTTCTCCCAAGTTTGGACTCGATTGGATGTCAGGATCCCGAGATTTTCGCGAGTTATCATTGCTGAGTCATTGGTGCTGTCGCGCCAAAAATAAGCTTTAAAATGGCGCGGTCGCGCCACTGGAGCAGAGTACTTGTATGGAAAGAGTTGAGGTCGTGTTTGGCAGCCTTCACAGTCCAATTTGGTGCGGTCGCACCATTTTCTGGCGCGGGCGCGCCATATTTTGCCTTCAAACTGGTGCGGTCGCGCCAGTCACAGCTACATTGTACCTTTGTGCATTAAAATCCTCATATGTTCTTCATTTTAGCTCCGATTTCAATGATTCTTGTTGTGTTGGACTCCTTAGAGAGAGAAGATGAATATGAGACATATTTAGGGATATTTTGATGAATATTGACTCCAACATGTAATTTCTAACTCCAATTCAGTCCTAAAAATTGTGTCTTTTAGACACTTATCACTTCTTCTCTCTCTAAACTAAAGAATAAAACTGAAACTTAAACTCAAAACTGAATGTAAAAACTGGATCTTGAATACAAAACTGGAAGATCAGTGCTCTGCCTCGGACCCCTATTTATACTTGTCCTGCTGCCCAGGCCTTGTAAATTGGTCTCTATCAAAGGGTATGAATTATGCCTTCCCGACCTCAAAATTCGCTGAAATTACATACGAACCTTCCTTCTGTGGTCCTTTCCATGCTCATGAAATTTGAGTTCCATCTGAGTTGGGAAACTTGATAAGTGTCCAAAAGACACTTATTTATGCATGATTTGATGAGCATAAACTCCCATTTTGAGTTAATTATTAGCATGAAAATGACTTATATAACTCAATTCTACTTTTTGTGTCTCAGATACCTGAAGGAAGAAGAAAATCTGAATTATGAACGAAATTGAAGCAGAAAGGAGCAAAAAGAGCCAAAAAAGAGAACGGCCCAACCGTGCCGATTATTGCGCTACCGCGTTGGTAAAATGTGTGAAAATGCAAATAAATCCCAGAAATTCCCAACGGCTAGCAAATCCACATAGAAGACAACTCCAGAATGTGAAATGGTGCGACCGCGCCCCTCGATGGCGCTACAGTGCCATAAAGTTGGCGCTACCGCGCCATAAAGATGGCGCTACCACTGGCACTGCCGCGCCGCCCTGTTTCCTTATAGAGTTCAAAGTGCAATTTTGGGAAGTCAGCAAAGAGTCTAAGGAGTGGCGCAACCACGCCAGTTCTACTGCATAAAACGGCGCATCTACTACATAAAACGGCGCAGCCGCGCCATGAAGAGTCCTTCCTCATATGGGATCCGAAGGCCGTGTGCCAGACTTGGACAAAATTCCTGCTCCAGTGGCGCGACCGCGCCAAAACAAAGAACAATTCGGCGCGACCGCGCCGTTGACTCAGCATACGAAAACTTCAGAATTCTCGGGATCCTGACAACCAATCAAGCCCAAACTTGGGAGAAGGAGTCCTAAATTCCTAAGGAAGGTATCCACAATGATCTTAAGGAAGTTTGCTCGAGTCCAGGTGCATTGAATGAGCAGAAAGAGAAGTTCAAGGCAGAAAAGGAGAAAACGTCCGAGTTTTAAGAGGAGGATAACTGGAGTTACCTAATCCCAATTGAAGCCAAACTTGGAACGAAGATTCCTAGTACTACTGAGGATCATATCACGAAAATTCAGGCCAATCCAAGCCGGGCTTCTCAAGTTTCACATCTCCAAAGTGGTGGACCCAGTGCAGAAATTGGCCGCAGAAACCATGCAACTTCTTCTCTTCATATCTCGAGTTTCCCAACTCAGAATGGATTCAAATTTCGTGAGCAAGGAAAGGACTATAGAAGTAAGGTTTTGATGTAATTTCATCCAATTCTGAGGTAGGGAAGTCACAATTCATACCCCTGGACAGAGGCTAAAATTACAAGTTCTGGGCAGAACTTCTGCTTGAAAAAGAGGTCCGAGGCAGAGATCAATCATCCAGTTTAGAATCCAGTTTTAGGTTGTAAATATAGTGTAAATCCAGTTTTTAGTATACTTTCATGTTTTTCTAGTTAGTTTAGAGAGGAGAGAAAGTCTAGAGGGAGTCTTACACGACCTCTTGGTACTTGGAGAGATTATGAGGAGATTTCAGCCGAGGTGCAAGAGAAGCCAAAGGTAGTCCTTCAAGGGGGTTTTTGTACTTAGTTTATTTTATGTCTACGGCCGTAATTGAATCCTTTTTACTGAGTGTTTATTCTATTATAATGGAGTAGTCTCTCTTTTTTGGGGAAGTCATGAACTCCTAGTTTGTTATATGTGTAAATTTTGAAGTTTATAGCAATATAGTACCTTGCTTTTGTTTTAGAAACTGAGTTCATTGCTTATTTCTGATCTGAATTCAATTCTGGAATTTACTGAGGGTCGAATAGAGAAATTAAATTTCAGTAGAGAGTAGGGTTAGTAATTTGATTTCTGTTTTCTAAAATAACTTGTTTTTCTAACTAGATTGTTCCCGTTATGAAGGAGACTAGTTGAAAAGTAATGTGACTTCTACAACTCTTGTTCTGAATAAGAGAGAGTAAATCATTAAGCTTTTATATTTATGCACTTAGGATTTGAATGTTCCGGTTGAGAAGGAGTTCAAGGAATAAGTGAAAGTTATTTCCTGTATATGGGTAACCAGGTTTTCAAAAGCTAAGTCAAAGTAACGGTGCTTGAGCTATAAAATCAAAATTTTACATGTTAACCGCTAGGAGGGATTGACATTCTTCCCCAACATCTCATCTCTGTTAGTTTTTCCAGTAGTTTAATTCTGTTTTGTTTTTCTAGTTCTCAAAACCAAAATTTTTTTTCTCAATCAGTAGAAAAATCTTTGCTTAAATTGAGTTCTAATCAAGGTCTCTGTGGGATCGATATCTGGACTCTCAAGTCTATATTACTTGCTGACCTAGTGCACTTGGTAGACACCCAACAAAACTCAAGATAGGATGTGAAAACTTTATTTGATTCTGCTGCCAATTCCTGCACTGGGTCCACCACTTTGAAGTGATAAAACTTGCGAAACCCGTCTTGGATTGGCCTGAATTTTTGTGATATCATCCTCAGTATCCTCAGGAATCTTCAGCCCAAATTTGGGCTCCATTGGGATTCGGGAACTCCATATATGCTCTCCTTCAGACTCGGACTTATCTTCTCTTCTTGGCAGCAGTTTCCTTCTTTGTCTTGAACTTTACTTCTTTGTCATTCAAAATACTTAGAGCTCAAGTGAATTACCTTAGAATCTTAATGGATACCTTCCTTAGACACTTAGGACTTCTTTTCCCAAGTTTGGGCTTGATTGATTGTCAGGATCCCGAGATTTTTGCGGAAGAATGTTGCTGAGTCAGCAGCGCGGTCGCGCCGGTATTATGCCTGATTCTAGCGCGGTCATGCTACTGCAGCGGAGTACCTTCTAAGTCTGGAGACGACCTTTGAACCAGAGCCAAATTAGGAGACTTCTTGGCGCGGTCACGCTATTTTTTTCTGTGGAAGTGGCGCGGTCGCGCCACTACTTAGACTTTCCTTTGCTCCCCAGAACGACAACTTCTCTTTCCTTCTTTAGCAGCTCTTTGGTACAGTAGCGCCCTCAGATGGCACAGTTATGCCATTTCACATTCCCCAACCGTTGGCTTTCATGTCCTTTGAGTTGTTAGGCATTTTTCTTCATTATTTTGAATTTTTGCATATTTATCTGGCGCAGAGGCGCTGATTCTGGTGAGGGCGCGCAATCCTTCTTTTTGGCTTCTTTTGCTCATTTTTCCTTCGTTTTTGCTCCAAATCCTGTTTTTCTTCTTCCACTGGGTACCTGAGGCACATTTCATGAAATTAAGTCAAATGTGTTGCTTTTATACTCAGAATTGATTTGGATTTAGACTTTTCACTCAATTTTCATGCTTAAAGATAGTGTCTTTTAGACACTTATCAGGTACGGCCCCGTTGGCGTGAACCCACGGTCGACTCAAGTGCAGATTGTAAGATGTTCTTGAGTTGATGACATCGAAGGGAGTTTCAGCCACCATGTCGCCTGATAAGTGTCTGAAAGACACTGTTTATGCATGAATTAATGATTAGAAAACCAAATTTTGAGTTGATTATCAGCATGAAAATGATGAATATAACTCAAATTCATGGTTTGTGTCTCAGGTACCTGTTTGAAGAAGAAAATCTGAATTAAGAGAGAAACTGAAGGAAAAAAGAGGGAAAAGAGCCAAAAAAGGGTATGGCGCGACCGCGCCGGGAAAATAGTAAAACATTCAAATAAATGGAGGAAAATACCCAACGGCTAGGAAGACTTCAATGAAGACAATTTGGGAAAGTGAAACAGTGCGACCGCACCCCCTGCTGGTGCTACCACAACATGAAGATGGCGCTACCTATGGCACTGGCGTGCTGTACAGTTGGCTTACTCAGAAGTCAGAGTTGCCACTTTGGGACGTTGGTGAAGATTCTAAGGACTGGCGCTACCGCGCCACAAATCAGCATAAATTGGCGCTGCCACGCCTAGAAGTCTCCAGAAGCTACATGGATACGGTTGCCATTCCCGAACTTAGAAAGGATTGTGCTCAACTGGCGCGACTGTGCCACAATCAGAAGACATAGTGGCGCGACCACGCCACTGACTCAGCAACGCAAATCTACGAAAATCTCAGAATTTTGACAAAAAATTACGGTCAAAATTGAAAGAAAGAGTTATAAGTACATCAGGAATACATCCACGATGACTCTAGAAGAAATTTGTGGAAATCCTAAGAAGTTTTAATGCTCAAGGTGTTGAAAGTTCAAAACTGATTAGGAGATAGCTAAAGAAGGACACTACAGTCCGAGTTTGAAGAAGACATATATGGAGATTACGACTTCCAATTGAATCCAACTTTTGAACACAGACTACTGAGAGAATTGATAATCATATCACAAAAAATCATATCAATCCAACATGGTTTTCTGGAGTTTTAAATCTTCAAAGTGGTGGACCCAGTGCTTGAATTGGCAGCAGAACCAACTCGATTTCTCTACAACATATCTCAAGTGTCCCAGCTCTGAATGACTTCAAATTTCATACTCAAGTCAAGGACTATGTAAGGAAGGTTCGTGTGTAATTGCATGAAATTCTGAGGTCAGGAAGGGATGATTTCAACCCCTAGAGAGAGACCAAATTACAATGCCTGGACAGAAGTCCAGCTATAAATAGAGGTCCAAAGATAAGCAAAGCATCAAGTTGTAGATCCAGTTGTAAATCGAGTTCCAAATTCCGGTTCTTAGTATAGTTTGTAGTTTAGTTTCTGATTGTTTTTATTTAGTTTGGAGAGGAGAGAAAGTCCAGAGGGAGTCATTGACGGCCTCTTGGCACTTTGGAGAGAGGAGGTGGAGATTTCAGTCAAGGAGCAAGAGAAGCTAAAGGCAGTCCTTCCAAGGGGGTTTCTGTACTTAGTCTATTTTTGTTTTCCATGGCAGTAATTGAATCCTTTTTATGTGTTTATATTGTTAGTATGGAGTAATCTCTCTGTTGGGGAAGTCATGCACTCCTAGTTGTTATATGTTTAAGTTTTGATGTTTATAGCAAAATAGTATCTTGCTTTTGTTTAAGAATCTGACTTCATTGCTTATTTTTAATCTGAATTGATTTCTGAAGTTTAACAAGGTTCGAATAGAGAAGTTAAAATTCAGTAAAGATTTGGATTAGTAGTTTGATCCCTTGTTTTCTAAAACAAATCTTTTTTCTAACTGGATCGTTCCAGATTTTGATGGTGACTAGTGGAAAGCGATGTGACTTTTTATAACTCTTGTTCTAAATAAGAGAGAGTTAATCCTTTAGCTTTTATTTTTATGGACTTAGGATTTGAATGATTTCGGATTGTGATGGAGTTCAAAGAATAGGTAAAAGTTATTTCCTGTATATGGGTAACTAGGTTTTCAAAAGCTAAGTCAAGGTAAAGGTACTTGAGCTACAAAATCAGAACTTTGCATGCTAATAACTAGGAGGGATTGACACTATTCCCCAACATCTCATCTCCATAAGGTTTAGTCATCTAATCTAGTAGTTTAATTCTGTTATCTTTTCTGTTCTTAAAAACCCAAAATTGTTTACCTCAATCATCAGAAAAATCTTTGCTTAGACTAGGTTCTCATCAAGGTCTATCTGGGATCGATATCTGAACTCTCGAGTCTATATTACTTGCTGACCTAGTGCACTTGCTAGACACCCAACAAGTTTTTGGCGCCGTTGCTGGGGACCATTGAATTGAGAGTAAGTTTAAGTAAATTTTGATTGTTGATTGAGATTAATTTTTTTTTATTTTATCTTTTCAGGTTGAACCGGATTTGTGAATGAAAACCACAATTAGAGGTGAGCCACTAGATGAACCCGATCCAGAACTGGAAAGAGCACTCAGATGAGAGGTGGAATTACATGCAGAATGAGAAAAGTCCATGTCCTAACTCATATTGGGAATTTCCCCAACCATATACATCTTCTAATAATGATCCATGGAGGTGTGATTCTGATATATCATGTTCCTTTGTTGATAATTGAGAAAGCGTTCTGATGATATCGATTAGTGTAAGTTAACGAGTGTTAAGACTCCGGGTGGAACTCTGCGTTAAACACCTCGAGAAATAAAAACTAAAGCAAACACAAGCAAGTTGTTATCGCAGTTTGGAACAACGGTTCCTAATCTGCGGGGCATTCTTGCCCGGGATAGTAACAATCCACTAGTGATAACTGATTACAAGTCTTTCACACAGATAATACATTTTTGATTCACCTTCTCAACCGAATCGTGGATTACCTTCTACACCTGACCCACTCAGTGTAAGTGGTCACGTTACTATCCCACTGAGGCTCCCCCTCAGTTTGATCTTCCCAGCGTGGAAGACTCAGTCTATCTCCAGCACAAACTTCAGCAAGGGTGTTCCAACTGCGGGTGGAACTCCGTCTTGATCTCCTCGACCGCTTCTTAGAAAGGTAATTGATGAAGAACAAATATGCTCCAGAATACACAAACTTCTCTTGAATACTCGGAATAACTCTCTCAGAAGTTGTGTTGAATGTTCAGGCCTTCATACCCATTTGTACTCGTACATATCCATTTATGGCTTCTCTCCTAATCATGGCTTAATTGAAAGTCCATGATTCTCTCTGCCTTCCTCTCGTGATCCTCTTCACCATATATATTCAGTCTCCCTTAAATTAGTCGGACTCCCATAATCTTCTCAACCTTCCTTGTGTGACCCGCTTCTCAATCTTTTCACTCTGACCTCTGCAAATAGATTGCCCTGATCTTTTTTGAATCTTATCTAAATAGATGACAATCTCTTCACGTGTCAAACTCAATCAGTCTCTTTACATGCACATGTGTATGTTGTATACACCTCACGTCTTGGTCTCCAACCAATCTCCTCGTGTATATATATTGCATACACCTTACTCTTTGATCTCCACCATTCTCCACGTGTGTATATATTGTACACACCTTACGTCTTGTTCTCCTTATGCTTTATTTTGTCCAAAAGATAGTCAACTACAGTCAACTCATGGTGTCTTGGCATTAACAATCTCCCCTTTTTACTTTCTTTGACAAAATACACTTGAAGCATGGACTTTTGCATTTATGTTTGGAGTACTCTTTCTTGAGACATCACTTCAACAGAACCACAAATGCAACACTTAATCAAAGAGACCAAAAGATTAAAAGTTATCAAAACACTTAAAATACTTACTCCCCCTATTTTGACAAGGGAAGTAAAAAAGGAACCAACACAACCATCCTATTCAGCTGTATCATTTGAAGCATCATCATCAGACTCTGAAGAGGGCTCGGGATCATCAGCAACAAGAGCCTGAAGTTGACGTCGTTCATGCTGATGAATTGCAAGCAACTTCTGCAACATAGGAATTTCAGAATTAAGGACATGCAGCCGTTTGTGATAATACTGTGGTTGGCGCTTGGAATAGGCTTCAGAAAAGCTGGGAGGAGTAATATCCAGGGTGCTTGTTTGATCGTCACATTGGCCTGTCTGTATAGACGCCTTCCTTGTACTGATCTTTAGAGGAACTGACCGAAAGCACAGTGGACCAGGAGGCAGTTCAAACTCCTTTTGGGACACCAGTATAGAATATATGGTGCTTGGAAACATAATGCTGGCATAGTGCTTCGGGTTCTCAATAAAGTTCACAACTTGATCAAAAATTATTTGCCCAAGATTCACTGGAATAGCCTTACCCACTCGATACAGAAAACGTGCAAGGGATTTGTTCACAGTGGTGTAATGACCGGTAGGCATCCAGTGACAAATAGCCGCCTTGTGCAGTCCGTAGTATTTGGTGGTCAGAGCCGAGGTAGGAAAGGTGCGATGTGAAACCCACTGTTTCTTATTTCCTCTAGTAAGCTCAGAAATCATTTCATCAAGACTAACATCAATAGGAATCTCCTCTACTGAAGGGACACCAACAAACATAGCCAAAATCGCAGGTGAAAACTCATAGGAGTGACCCCGAAACCATACCTTGTGAAATCTGGGAGATGCAGGATCAGCTATATCCTTCTTCAGATTGGAATAAAATTCGTACATGATTGCTGGATGAAATGTTGCAGTGAACAAAGCAAACTGTCGGAGATGTGTCTAACCTAAAACTGGAAGAAGATATGCTTTCTCATACTCTGTCTCACAGATAGGAAGTTCTAGAATAAACTTCTGAGTGCTGAATGCTTTCCACGATTCTCTGGCTTGCATGTCCACTAGAAAAGGATTGACATCTGGAAGTAGTACTGGCATTGTAACTGTTCCAGTTGTATCACCGTTTCTCGTGGCTCGATTTACATTAGGCACTTCTTGAACTGGAGCTGAGGCCGAAGCAGAGACTGTCTTACGTGCTTTAGAACGTAGAACAGGTGTTTGTCAAGGAGTTGAAACTGCTTCTTTTGAAGTTCTGGGCCTCAGTCGTGAAGCGATTCCAATGGAGGGAGACTCGATTGGAACATTGGGCTCCGAAGAACGTTTCCACTTGCGTGAGGATGTGGGTTTGGAGGGCTTCTGAGGCTTGCGTCGAAGCTGAGAAAGTGGAATGTCATCAAGTTAAGAAGAGTTTAAAGTCCGTACCTCTTCAGAGCTAGTAGAAAATGAATCCGACTAGTTAGCACTAGAGCTAACTTGATGTTGTTGCGCAATTGGTTTCAACCCCTCCTCAGGCAATTTTTGCCAGCGTTGGAAAGACTTCTGGACGATGCATTGAAGAGCATCTCTCATGGCCAGTTAATCTCGCATAGACGATGACGATTTTACTGAGGATTGTTCAACAGTGGGAGAACTACTAGCGGCAGCCTATGGTTGAGCTTTGATAGAGATGTGTGGAACTCCTTCTATCTGAGATTCATCACGAAAAGAATGAAGAAACAGAGAAGGAGATCCGATAGCTGTGATTGCTGCTTGTGGTGGCTCTTCCGGTGCTGCCTCTACAGAATGTTCATCACGAACCATGGACGAAGCCAGCTATGAAGATGAGGGAGTGGAAGCTGCTACTTTTGACGGACCTTCGAGTTCTACCTCAATAGTTTTTGGTGTGGATGGTTTCGTCAGGAAGAAAGAGACGGCTCTGTCAACAATAGTTGCTGCTCCCTTCTTTTTGCCCGGAGAGGATGATGATGACTCCTTCAGATCAGCAATTTCTGGTTCAGTGTGTTTCTAGGGCACAAAGTTAAGTCATGACTCGTGAGACCAGAAAGGAAGGAAATCAAGAAGAGTTGTTGTGATTGAGAAGGAGTTTAAACTTCCTTTAAATAGTCACCAAAAGTTGTCCTTGCACGTCAGCGTGTCAGTTTGAAATCTCTTACCGTTGTTAAACGGTAAAAAAATTACCCCAACCACCGTAGGTTGTTCAGCCATAGAGGTCTCATCAAGGTGAACTTTCGCTTGTAGGAACTCCCTCTTGAACTCCTAAAAAATGAAACAAACTGTGACACATAAATTTCCCCCATATTTTTTTTTATTTTTTATTTTTATTTTTCGTTATCCCTTTGTGTTTGAGATTTACAACTGACACATCCCAAGAGCTCCTCGGAGGAACTGAAACCTTGTTTGGTCAAGATTCTTGGTGAAAATATCTGCCAATTGATTTGTTGTAGAGATGTACGCCAGACTGATTATTTTGTCTGTCACCAACTCTCTGATAAAGTGGTACCGAATATCAATATGCTTTGTACGCGAGTGTTGTACTGGGTTTTTAGAGATGTCTATTGCACTCGTGTTATCACAAAATACTGTCAGTGTATCTTGCTCAAAACTATAATCAGCCAACATTTGCTTCATCCATAGTAATTTAGTATAGCAACTCCCAGCCGCAAAGGACTCATCTTCAGCAGTAGAAAGAGATATTGAATTCTGCTTTTTACTGTACCATGCCACAAGATTTGTCCCTAAATAGAAACAACCCCTAGAGGTACTTTTTTGATTATCAGAATTCCCAGCCCAATCAGCATCACTATAGCCTGCAAGTACCATAGTTGAAGAATTTGAATAGAATATACCAAGTTCTGTAGTCCCATGGACATACCTCAATATTCTTTTTACTGCTTGGTGATGTGATTCTTTCGGATTTGCCTGATATCTGGCACACACCACAACACTGAAGCATAGATCAGGAAGACTTGTTGTAAGTTATAAGAGGCTGCCAATCATACTTCTGTATAGAAGCTGATCTGCTCCAACTCCTTCTGAATCTCTATGTAGTTTTTCATTGGTACCCATTGGAGTGGCTTTATGTTTTGTCTTATGCTGCTTGCCTTGTTTTATCTCAGGAAGTCCCTTCACTGCTGCATGTTTGATTAGCTTCTGAATGTGTCTGAAATGCACATGTCCCAATTTTCGATGCCAGATATCTGCACTATCTGAAGAAGCACTATAACACTGTAATTTTTCAATTAACTTGTAACAGTTATCACCTGTTCGAACTCCTTCCTTCACCAAATTACTTTCATGATCAACCACTAAACACTTTTCACTAGTAAAGTGAACCTGTAGATTTTCATCACACAATTGGCTAATATGATTTGCCTTCAGTCCCTGAACAAGTAATACATTCAGTAATCTGGGCAGGCCATCAACATTTAAAGTGCCTTTTCCAGTGATTGTACCTTTACCTCCATCACCGAATGTAACTTGGCCAGATTCAGTGTAATTTATGTTGCTCAGTAGATCTGATTTGCCAGTCATGTGTCTCGAGCATCCACTGTCAAAATACCACACAGAGTTAGTGACTATTTTCAAAGCGTGATTACAGGATACGTCTTTCAAACCCAAATGAACTTATGTTTCAGATGATTCCTTCGAAACCTTTTGTTGCTATACTTCAGATCTCTGAACAATTTGTAACATTGTGGCTGTATGTGTCCCAGATCCTGGCAATAATAGCATCCACTTCTTTTGACCTTTTTATGAGTTCTTTTCACTTGCGGTCCTTCTTTAACAAACACAGTTTTCTGTTTGGAGGTGCTTCCGGTATAGCCAAGTCCACTCTTGTCATTACTAATCTTGCCACTGCTTAAAATCTCATCCAACTTACCTTTTCCTTTCTCCAACTTCTTTAAGATTTGTTGAGTCGAGAATAGCTCCTTCTGCAATTCTTCAATCTATTTTTCTTGCACCTTTAGAGATTCTTCTCTTTTCATCACATCTATCTGAAGAAACTTTTGAGAAGCTTCTGACTCATTAAGTTTAACAATTAGCTCTCGATTTATATTGGAGAGATGATTCAGTTTGTCTATCATACCTTTCAGAAGAGGGAAGTCATCTTCGGGTATCTCATGTGATTGAACACCCTCTTCAACTCCTGCTAAGAACACAGTATAATTTTCTTCTGAATCTGACGAGTTGTTGTCTGAATCACTCCAGGTCACATTATGAGCCTTCTTTTTCTACTGTATTGTGGGGCACTCGGCTTGAATATGACCATAATCATCACACCCATGACACTGTATCCTCTTATGTTCTGCAGTGAACTTTTCAGCTTTCTTTTCACCATAATTGGAAGGATTTCCACGTTTAGAGAATTTCCTGTACAACTTATTGAACCGTCTACTAAGATTAGAAAGTCGTTCTTCCAATAATTCATTTGATGACTGACCTATTTTTCTGGTTTCACCAGTGAAAGCAATATTCTGGTCATCCACTGGAGATGTATTCTCCTTAGCTTTCATCTCTGTCTCAAAGGTACATAATGAACCAATCACTTCGTTCAAAGTCATTTTAACAATATTGTTAGCTTCAGCAATAACAATGGCTTTCACAGAGAATTTTTTATTTAAAGACCTCAAAACCTTCCTTACCAGTCTCTTTTCTAGAAAGGGATCTCCAAGTAATCTTACTTCATTTGCCAATCTTCTGATCTTTCCATCATACTCCAAAATGGTTTCATCTTCTTTCATTTTAATCAATTCGAACTTTGTCATAAGTTGTTGCAGTTTAGCGATTCTTACCGAAACAGTTCCTTCATAGTGGATCTCGAGTGATTCCCATGCCTCTTTTGCAGATGTAATAGCTGACATCCTGCTGAATTCCTCCAGGCTAACACCACAGTATATGGCATTAAGCGCTTTCAAATTCAGATTGCTGCTTTTCTTTTATTCGTTTGTCCAACTCTTTTGTGGCTTATCCAACGCCTTTCCATCAAGAACAACAGTGGGATGGGACCATCCTTCAAGTACAGAGAGACAAGCATCTTCGTCTATACTTTTGATATAAGCAGTCATTCAGGCTTTCCAGTATGGGTAATTTGTTCCTTCCAGAAGGGGTGGACGAGTTGAAGAACCTCCATCTTTGATTGTGTCTGCCATTCTGACCAGAACTTCTGAATCTCACCATGTAATCTGTCTGGTGCCTGCTCTAATACCAATTGAGAAAGCGTTCTGATGATATCGATTAGTGTAAGTTAATGAGTGTTAAGACTCCGCGTGGAACTCTGTGTTAAACACCTCAGGAAATAAAAACTAAAGCAAACACAAGCAAGTTGTTATCGTAGTTCGGAACAACTGTTCCTAATCTGCGGGGCATTCTTACCCGAGATAGTAACAATCCTCTAGTGATAACTGATTACAAGTCTTTCACACAGACAATACAGTTTTGATTCACCTACTCAACAGAATCGTGGATTACCTTCTAGACCTGACCCACTAATGTGTAAGTGGTCAGGTTACTATCCCACTGAGGCTCCCCCTCAGTTTGATCTTCCTAGCGTGGAAGACTCAGTCTGTCTCCAGCACTGACTTCAGCAAGGGTGTTCCAATTGCGGGTGGAACTCCATCTTTGTCTCCTCGACCGCTTCTCAGAAAGGTAATTGATGAAGAACAAATACGCTCCAGAATACACAAACTTCTCTTGAATACTCGGAATAACTCTCTCAGAAGTTGTGTTGAATGTTCAGGCCTTCATACCCATTTGTAGTCGTACGTATCCATTTATGGCTTCTCTCCTAATCATGGCTTAATAGACAGTCCATGACTCTCTTTGCCTTCCTCTCGTGATCCTCTTCACCATATATATTCAGTCTCCCTTAAATTAGTCAGACTCCCATAATCTTCTGAACCTTCCTTCTTTGTGTATCTTATCTAAACAGATTGCCTTGATCTTTTCACTCAATCTTTACACTCTGACCTTCTGCAAATAGATTGCCCTGATCTTTTCTGTATCTTATCTAAACAGACGGCAATCTCTTCATGTGTCAAACTCAATCAGTCTCTTTACATGCACATGTGTATGTTGTATACACCTCACGTCTTGGTCTCCAACCAATCTCCTCGTGTATATATATTGCATACACCTTACTCTTTGATCTCCACCATTCTCCACGTGTGTATATATTGTACACACCTTACGTCGTGATCTCCCTATGCTTTATTTTGTCCAAAAGATAGTCAACTATAGTCAACTTGTGATGTCTTGGCATTAACAATAATGAACCTAATGATTCCTATAGAAGAGAGCATGATGTTTATTTCTCTAGGAAAAATATAAATCCTTGTTTTGAGAATGATTTGCAGGTTAAATGGCCACATGGGAAATTGTCCATGTTCAGGTATGAGCACCTTCCTATGTTTAGTTATTCTTTTTTTCATCATGCATATCTCCCTCAGCCTGAAGAAGACTTGTCTAGGTTTGCCACTCTAATGGATGACTATTTTGTCCAAATAGATACAAAGTTATATCCACTTGAGGAACAACCTAGTTTAGAAGGTATCTATGTTTCTGAGCCATGGTTGCATATTTTTCATCCATCCATTAGAGCTGAGTCAGATAATCTAGTAAATGAGCTAAAGTATGAGTTAATTCATGGAAGAAACAATGAAACGTGTATTCTTCAGCTATCTGATGATGATGAACCTGAATGGATGCACACAACTAGCACTTCTTGTTTTTATTTATGTTTTACTGCAGAACACATAGACGAAGATACAACGGAGAGAGCAGAGAGTAGTTGTGATTTTCAGAATCTTCAAGAGGGAGTAGATGAAAAGATCAAGGAGAAAAAGGAAGAAGATGTAAAAGACAAAGAAGGGGATGAGGTTGAAAAATATGTAAAACCCCATGAACACCATGAAGAAGCTAGGATAGAGGACACAAAGGTTAATGAACATTCCTTCCTTTCCATTGATATTGATTTCTTCATTATCCAGCCCTATAAACCACCCATAAAGATACATTTAAATTTTGATAGGTCTGGGTACTGTGAAGAAAAGTTAGCTAAAAATAAATGAGCTAAACAAGTTCAAAGCCAACCAGAAAAGGGAAATAGTGACCACCTCTTTGCTCAAAAGTTATAATCACCATGCGGCACATTCCAAAGCCAAAAATATTCTTAGGCATGGATGGTTCCAGTTTCCATTCGATCCTGGTGGATCAGATCACCTGCACCAATAGTTTATGAATAGGAGTAGGACTGAGTGAGTAGGTTAGAATAATTTTTTTTTTGAAAAAAAAGAAAAATATAAAATAAAATTTAGGACGTGTTTAAATTTGAATAAAATTTTGATTTCTTTTCACCGATATAGTAGACCTAGGATAGAAATAGTGTTAGATTAAAAAATTACTGCTTCCCAAAAATAGAAAACCACAAAAAAATAAAAAACTCAGAACTGGAAAATGGTGTGACAGCGCTAGAATCGGCACGACCACGCCAATTCGTAAAACCAAGAACTAGAGTTCTGAACCGGTGCGGCAAGTGGGGTCGAAGCGTCGGTTCGATTCACGCGGGGCGAGGTTTCGAAGGCTTAAAACCTCATTTCGTGGGCTTTTCAACCCAAAACAGTGAGTGAACCCTGCAGTCCCAACTTCGAACTCTCCAAATCACTCTCCAACTGATAGAAATCTCGCCAGAAAACTCGCCGAAAACACCTCAGAATTCGGCGAATTACACTGTTCAGGCAGAAAAGCAATGCAGGCAAGGCATCTTTGGAGTCATTTTTAGACAAATTTGGAATCAACCTCCGAAAACCAAAGGTAAGAAGGAATAGGGGACACTTTCTAGATTATTTTAGTCCAAGTTTTGGGTATTTTCATAAAGGAACAAGGGAGAACAAAGTTCTCAAAGTTGGGGAGTTGTTTTCAGTTTATACAAAATTCTGAGCAAAAAAATAGTATTTTTCTTGGCACCTTTCGGGGTGTCAATGAAAATTTTTGTGCACATTTGTGGAAAAAGGATTTCCATTCCTTAAACTATATACTTAGAGCTTCCCAATGCCTTCTTTTGCAGTTCCAGACGATCTCTGAGTTAGGAGAACCAAGCTCCTGAAAAAGACCTGGACACACTATTTTGACATAATCTTCCCATACATGGCCACTCAGAAAACCTACCAAAGGTCAAAAGCCAAAATGCCTAGAATGTGGGACAAGGAGAGATTTGTTACAGCCGATGGACACAAGAGGTTCAATGAATTAATATCCAAGTGCTTCCTCCACATGGAAAGAGGGTTTATAATGGATGAGTTGATCAAAGAAAAATATGGAGCCAAAATTAAAGAGAGAGGATGGACCAAATGGGTAGAAACCCCCATAGCAGCAAGCATTCCACTGGTCCAAGAATTTTATACCAACTTGCAAGACCAAAGAAATTGGCATTTCTTTGTGCGGGGGAAGTGGATCCAGTTGTTTCCCCATGACATCAACAACTACTTGCACACTCCTGATGTCCCCACCGTACGATGAGTTGATCAAAGAAAAATATGGAGCCAAAATTAAAGAGAGAGGATGGACCAAATGGGTAGAAACCCCCATAGCAGCAAGCATTCCACTGGTCCAAGAATTTTATACCAACTTGCAAGACCAAAGAAATTGGCATTTCTTTGTGCGGGGGAAGTGGATCCAGTTGTTTCCCCATGACATCAACAACTACTTGCACACTCCTGATGTCCCCACCGTACAGTTGGATACTTAACGAGAAGAGGTCAGTGCCAAAGAGATAGAAGACCGATTGTGCCCGAAGGGAGCTAAGTGGGAATCAAGGAAGGGCACACTTCTTCACTTTCAGAGGCAGGACATGCATGTTAGGACTTCTTTTCCCCAGTTTGGGCTTGATAGGTTGTTAGGATCCCGAGATTTTTGCGACTATGCGTTGCTGAGTCATCAGCGCGGTTGCGCCGATAATATGCCTGACTCTGGCGCGGTCATGCCATTGGAGCAGAGTTCTTTTTAAGTCTGGAAATGGCCTTCAAATCCGTGCCGAGTTAGGAGACTTCTTGGCACGGAAGCGCCATATTGTGCTGTTGAAGTGGCGCGGCAGCGCCACTCCTTAGACTTTTCATTGGTCCCTAGAACGGAACCTCCTCTTTCTGTATTCAGCAGCTCTTTGGTGCTTCCATGCTGTCTCTGTGTGAGGTAGCGCCAGTTCCTTGGCGCGGTAGCGCCCTCCGAAGACGCGGTCGCGCCACTTCACATTCCCCAACTGTTGGCTTTCATGTTCGTTAAGTCGTTGGCCATTTTTCTCCTTTATTTTGAATTTTTGAATATTTTCTCGAAGCGGTGGCGCCGATTATGGCCCGGACGCGCCATCCTTATTTTTAGCGTCTTTTGCTCCTTTTCCCTCTGTTTTTGCTCCAAATCCAGTTTTTCTTCTTCCACTGGGTACCTGAGGCACAAAACATGAAAGTGAGTCATATTTGTTGCTTTCATACTCAGAATTAACTCGGAATTATATTTTTCACTCAATTTTCATGCCTAAGGATAGTGTCTTTTAGACACTTATCACATGGAAAGAAAAAGGCATGGGGTAAGGAATGAGGGATCAATTCAAAAGAAAAGGTTTGGGGTGAAGGAGCTTGGAGGAAGAGCCACAAGATCAGATTCAGGCTTAGAAAACTGGAATATGGATATGAGGAGGAGAATAAAACCCAATAGAAATACCTCTAGAATTTTCATCATACCCATTACCCATGCCTCATTACAACCTGTAAAAGACCTATTGATCAGAATTGAGAACTCCTTCAGGTTAGTGGAGAGTGGACTGAGGGATGGATTATGGAGTTGAACTGAGACTTGTACTTGTATGGGAATGTACATCTTCAAAAAATTTGAAGAAAATTCGAAATTTGTTTTGACTAAGCAAGAAGAACCATCATTAGGAAAGAAGTGAATCATCTATCTTGAAAACATTAAAGGGGAGGATCACTGATTTTTTCCTAGTCTTCACAGATCTATCTGGTTTATTTCTTTCAGAGTTTGCTCGAGGACAAGCAAAGGTTTAAGTTTGGGGTTGTGATAAGTGTTTGAAAGACAATGTATATGCAAGAATTAATGATTAGAAATCCAAATTTTGAGTTGATTATCAGCATGAAAATGATGAAAATAACTCAAATTCATGATTTGTGTCTCAGGTACCTATTTGAAGAAGAAAATCTGAATTCAGAGAGAAACTAAAGGAAAAAAAAGCATAGAGAGCCAAAAAGGGTATGGCGCTACCGTGCCGATTCTTGCGCCACCGCGCCGGGAAAATAGTTAAAAATTCAAATAAATGGAGGAAAATATCCAGCGGCTAGGAAGGCTTCAAAGAAGACAATTCGAGAAAGTGAAACAGCGCGTCTGCGCCCCCTGCTGGTGCTACCGCGCCAAGAAGATGGCGCTACCTATGGCACTGGCGTGCTATACAGTTCCCTTACTCAGAAGTCAAAGTTGTCACTTTGGAACGTCGGTGAAGATTCTGAGGACTGGCGCTTCAACGCCACATCTCAGCATAAATTGGTGTTGCCGCGCCAAGAGGTCTCCGAAAGCTGGATGGATACGGTTGCCATTCCCGAACTTAGAAAGGATTGTGCTCAACTGGCCCCTCCGCGCCACAATCAGAAGACAAAGTGGCGCGATCACGCTGCTGACTCTGCAACGCAAATCTATGGAAATCTTCGGATTCTAACAACAAATCATAGTCAAACTTGGAAGAAAGAGTCATAAGTACATCAGGAATACAATTGGGTGTCTAGCAAGTGCACTTGGTTGGCAAGTAATATAGACTCAAGAGTCCAGATATCGATCCCACAGAGTCCTTGATGAGAATTCGGTTTAAGTAAAGATTTTTCTGTTGATTGGGGTTTTATTTTTGGTTTTGAGAACTGGAAAAGAAAACAGAATTATACTACAGAAAAACCTTATAGAGAAGAGATGTTGGGGAAAAGTGTCAATCCCTCCTAGTTGCTAACATGCAAAGTTCTGATTTTATAGCTCAAATACCCTTACCTTGAGTTAGCTTTTCAAAACCTACTTACCCATATACAGGAAATAACTTTCACCTATTCCTTGAACTCCATCCCAATCCGAAAACATTCAAATCCTAGGTGCATAAATATAAAAGCTTAAAGATTAACTCTCTCTTATTCAGATCAAGAGTTATAGAACTGGAATCTCTTCCTTCTCTCCAAAGTACCAAGAGGTCATGTAAGACTTCCTCTGGACTTTCTCTCGTCTCCAAACTAACTACAAACAATGAAAAACTAAAGAACAACCTATTCTAAGAACTGGAACTCGGAACTGGATGAAAACTCGATGCCTTGCACTCTGCCTCGGACCTCTATTTATAGCTGGGCTTCTATCCAAAACTTTTAATTTTGTCACTATCCAGGGGTTGAAATCTTGCTTTCCTGACCACTGAATTTCTTGAAATTACTCACGAACCTTGGTTACATAGTCTTTGACTTGTGTACGAAATTTGAAGTCATTCTGGGTTGGGAAACTTGAGATATCACCTTGAGAAGTTGAACTGCTTCTACTGCCCATTCCAGCACAGGGTCCACCACTTTAAAAGTATAAAACTCTGAGAACCCGACTTGGATTGACCTGAATTTCCATGATATGATCCTCAATCTCCTCTGGAAGCTTCAGTCCAAATTTGGGTTTAATTGGGAGTAGGGAACTCTAGCTTTGCTTCTCTTAAAACTCGGATTTTCTCTTCTTTTCTAGCAGCAGTTTCCTTCTTTGTGTGGAACTTCTCTTCTTGGTCATTCAATGCACGTAGACTCTAGCCAATTTCCTTAAAATCATCGTGGATACCTTCCTTAGGCAATTAAGACTTCTTCTCCCAAGTTTGGGCTTGATTGGTAGTCAGAATCCCGAGATTTCCGTAATTCATGTTGTTGAGTCAGCGGCGCGGTCGCGTCATATTTCCTTCTGATATTGGTGCGGTCGCGCCAGTGGAGCAGAATTCTTTCAAAGTCTGGAAAATGGCCTTGGAGCCTGTGCTGAGGAAGGACACTTCATGGCGCGACAGCGCCATATTTGGCTGTTGAATTAGCGCGGTCGCGCCATTCCTTAGAATCTTTACCGACTTCCCGAAATAGCACTTTGAACTCTCTCTAAGGCAACTGTACAGCGCGCCCGCGCCTCTGGTAGCGCCATCTTCCTGGCGCGGTAGCGCCTTCTGGGGGGCGCGGTCGCGCGGTTTCACATTCCTGAATTGTGCTCTTTTAAGGCTTAATAGGCGTTGGGAATTTCCTCCATTTATTTGAATTTTAGTACATTTTTGCGGTGCGGTCGCGCCGTTCGCTTTTTGGCTCATTTTGCCCCTTTTTCTTTCATTTTCCCTCATAATTATGATTTTCTTCTTATATCAGGTACCTAATACACAAAATATGAATTTGAGTTATATATGTCATTTTCATGGTAATAATCAACTCAAATTAGAAATTTATGATCAACAATTCATGCATAAATAAGTGTCTTTTAGACACTTATCACAATACCAAACTTAAACCTTTGCTCGTCCACGAGCAAACTTTGAAATAAATACCAGATGGATCTGTAAAGACTAAGAAAAATTCAGTGATCCTCCCTTTTAAAGTTTCCATGATAGATGATTCACGCCTTTCCTAATGATGGTTCTTCTTGCTTAGTCAAAACAGATTTTGAATTTTCCTAAAATTTTTCAAAGATGCCTATTCCCATACAGGTGAGAAGTCTAAGTTCAACTCCATAAGCCAACCCTCAGTCCACTCTCCACTAACCTGATGGATTTTTCAATTCTGATCAATAGGTCTTTATGGGTTATAACGAGGCAGGGGTAATGGGTATGATGAAGATTTGTGGGTATTTCTTTTAGCTTTTCTTCTCCTCCTCATATCCATATTCTATTTTTCTGAGCATGAATCGGATTTGTGACTCTTCCTCCAAGCTCTTCCACCCCAAACTTATTCTTTTCCATTGATCCCTCATTTCTTTCATTTTCGCCCTTTTTTTTTCTTTCCCATGTATATTTTTCTTTGGGTTTTGTCTAGAGTCTAGCTTACCTCATCGGTTGACTCAGAGTCCCTAAGCTTGCTGAGGCCCGAGACCCGGTGCACACATGCGGTGGCCTTTCCCTTAACTAACCCACAACCTTTTCTCTCTTTTTCTTTGGCTTTGTCTACAGTCCAGCTTACCTTGCCAGTTGACTCAGAGACTCTAAGCTTGCTGAGGCTCGAGTCCTAGTGCACACACAAGGTGGCGTTTCAGCTACTCAGCCCAATTTTTTTTTTTTTTTTCTCTCTCATGCTCCTTCTTCCCCATTACAAATAAATATATGTATACCCTTCATCCATCCCTCCTTATGGCTTCAAAATCTTGTTCCATGCTCATTCAAACAGAACACTTCAATAATTGGAAGAATCATGGGTAAATAAGAAACTAGTTTATTGATCGCTAAGGCTGGCTCATGTAGCATGGGACATTAAAACAGAATAGGGATCGTTTTGGCTCAAAAAGTTTGATAAAAAATTTGGGTCACTCCTCCAACCAGGATTGTAAATATTGCAGTATGGATCATTAGACCTGCGAAAATTTGAAACATAATAGCCTAGTCTAAAGAACTTACATCTTGAACATTACCTGCTTGGCATTCATGGTTGGGATGTCCTCCTCCACATATGTCACAAATCTGAGCAACCAAATAGGGGGTGTGAAATTTTGACAATTGTTTGGTTAGTGACTAGACTTGTGCCTGCAATGCTAATAAATGATAAACATTATGTATGCTAGCGACTCTCCCTCTTGCACTTCTCTCCAACCTAGACAAGTCTTCTTGAGGCTGAAGGGGAGATGAATGATGATAATAATCACGACACAGGAGGATTCTCATACTTAAACATGGATGGTTGCCCATGTGGCCAATTGACTTGCAACTCATTCTCAAAACAAGGATTTACATTTTGCTTAGAGAGATAATTATCATGCTCTGCTTTAAAGAAACCATTAGGTTCATTATCAACAAAAGAACATGATATATCGGAATAATACCTCCATGGATGATAATTAGAAGATGTATATTCCTGGGGAAATTCCCAATATGAGTTAGGATATGGACTTATCTCATTCTGCACATAATTCCACCTCTCATCTGAGTGCCCTATCCAGTTCTAGATCGGGTTCATCTAGTGGCTCACCACTAATTCTGGTTTTCATGCATGAATCTGGATCTACCTAAAAAGATAGAATAAAAATTTTATTCTCAATCAAATCAAAATTTACTTAAACTTACTCTCAATTCAATGGTCCCCAGCAATGGCGCAAAAAACTTGTTGGGTGTCTAGCGAGTGCACTAGGTCAGCAAGTAATATAGACTCAGGAATCCAGATATTGATCCCACAAAGACCTTGATGAGAATTCGGTTTAAGTAAAGATTTGTCTATTGATTGAGGTGAAGAAATTTTTGGTTTTGAGAACTGGAAAAGAAAACAGAATTATACTACTGGAAAACATTATAGAGATGAGATGTTGGGGAAAAGTGTCAATCCCTCCTAGTTGCTAACATGCAAAGTTCTAATTTTATTGCTCAAATACCCTTACAAGACTTAGCTTTTGAAAACCTAGTTACCCATATACAGGAAATAACTTTCACCTATTCCTTGAACTCCATCCCAATTCAGAAACATTCAAATCCTAGGTGCATAAATATAAAAGCTTAAAGATTAACTCTCTCTTATTCAGAACAAGAGTTATAGAAGTCATATCACTTTTCAACTAGTCTCCATCACAATCCAGAATGATCTAGTTAGAAAAACAAGTTGTTTTAGAAAATAGGAATCAAATAACTAACCCGACTCTCTACTGAAATTTAACTTCTCTATTCGAACCTCATTAAATTCTAGAATTGAATTTAGATCAGAAATAAGCAATAAACTGAGTTTCTACAACAAAAGCCAGGTATTTTATTGCAATAATTTTAGAATTTAAACAAGTTACAACTAGGAGTTCATGACTTCCCCAACAAAGAGAGACTACTCCATAATAATAGAATAAAGACACAAAGAGGATTCAATTACATCCATGAAAATAAGAAGAAAATAGGTACAGAAAACCCCTTTGAGGAATTGCCCTTAGCTTCAACTCCTCCTTGACTGAAATCTCTTCCTTCTCTCCAAAGTACGAAGAGGTCGTGAAAGACTTCCTCTAGGCTTTCTCTGCTCTCCAAACTAAGTACAAACAATGAAAAACTAAACAACAACATATGCTAAGAACTGGAACTCGAAACTGGATGAAAACTCGATGCCTTGCACTCTGCCTCAGACCTCTATTTATAGGTGGGCTTCTGTCCAGAACTTGTAGTTTTGTCTCTGTCCAGGGGTTGAAATGCTGCTTTCCTGACCTTCGAATTTCTTTTAATTAATCACGAACCTTATTTACATAGTCATTGACTTGTGTATGAAATTTGAAGTCATTCTGAGTTGGGAAACTTTAGATATCACCTTGAGAAGTTGAACTGCTTCTGCCTCCCATTCCAGCACTGGGTCCACCACTTTAAAAGTATAAAACTCTGAGAACCCGACTTGGATTTACCTGAATTTTTGTGATATGATCCTCAATCTCCTCAGGAAGCTTCAGTCCAAATTTGGGTTTAATTGGGAGTAGGGAACTCTAGCTTTGCTTCTCTTAAAACTCAGATTTTCTCTTCTTTTCTGGCAGCAGTTTCCTTCTTTGTGTGGAACTTCTCTTCTTGGTCATTCAATGCACCTAGACTCGAGCCAATTTCCTTAAAATCTTTGTGGATACCTTCCTTAGGCAATTAGGACTTCTTTTCCCAAGTTTGGGCCTGATTGGTAGTCAAAATCCTAAGATTTCTGTAATTCACGTTGCTGATTCAGCAGCGGGGTCGAGCCATATTTCCTTTTGAAATTGGCGCGGTCGCGCTACTGGAGCAGAATTCTTTCTAAGTCTGGAAAATGGCCTTCGGGTCCATGCTGAGGAATGACACTTCATGGCGCGGCAGCGCCATATTTGGCTGTTGAATTGGCGCGGTCACGCTACTCCTTAGAATCTTTACTGACTTCCGGAAATAGCACTTTGAACTCTTTATAAGGCAACTGTACAACGCACCAGCGCCACTGGTAGCGCCATCTTCCTTACGCGGTAGCCCCTTTTGGGGGCGCAGTCGCGCGGTTTAACGTTAACGAATTGTCCTCTTTTAAGCCTTAATAGCCGTTGGGAATTTCCTCCATTTATTTGAATTTTTGCACATTTTCGTGGTGGGCGCGGTTTGGCCAAAATTGGCACAGTCGGGCCATTCCCTTTTTGGCTCATTTTGCTCCTTTTTCCTTCATTTTCCCAAATAATTTTGATTTTCTTCTTATACCGGATACCTGAGACACAATACATGAAATTGAGTTATATATGTCATTTTCATGCTAATAATCAACTCAAATTAGGAATTTATGATCAATAATTCATGCATAAATAAGTGTCTTTTAGACACTTATCAAATACATCCACGACGACTCTAGGGGAAATTTTTGGAAATCTTAAGAAGTTTTAATGCTCAAGGTGTTGAAAGTTCAAAACTGATTAGCAAATAGCAAAAGAAGGAAACTACAGTCCGCGTTTGAAGAAGACATATATGGAGATTCTGACTTCCAATTGAATCCAAATTTGGAACATAGTCTCCTGAGAGGAATGAAATTTATATCACAAAAATTCAAACCAATCCAAGATGGTTTTCTGGAGTTTTAATTTTTAAAGTGGTGGACCCAGTGCAAGAATTGGCTGTAGAAGCAACTTGATTTCTCTACAGCATATTTCAAGTCTCCCAACTCAGAATGACTTCAAATTTCGAACACAAGTTAAGGACTATGTAAGGAAGGCTCGTGTGTAATTTTATGAAATTATGTGGTCAGGAAGGGATGATTTCAACCCCTGGACAGAGACCAAATTACAATGCCAGGACAGAAGTCCAGCTATAAATAGAGGTCCAAAGATGAGCAAAGCATCAAGTTTTAGATCTAGTCGTAGATTCAGTTGAAAATACAGTTCCAAATTCCTATTTTTCGTATAGTTTGTAGTTTAGTTTATGATTGTTTTTAGTTAGTTTGGAGAGGAGAGAAAGTCCTGAGGGAGTCTTGCACGACCTCTTGGCACTTTGGAGAGAGGAGGTGGAGATTTCAGTCAAGGCGCAAGAGAAGCTAAAGGCAGTCCTCCCAAGGGGGTTTTTTTCCTTAGTCTATTTTTTTTTTTCATGACTGTAATTGAATCATTTTTTTGTGTTTATATTGTTATTATGGAGTAATCTCTCTGTTTGGGAAGTTATGAACACAATTGTTATATGTTTAAGTTTAGATGTTGATAGCAAAATAGTATCTTGATTTTGTTTTAGAATCTGAGTTCTTTGCTTTTTTCTAATATGAATTGATTTCTGAAGTTAACGAGGTTCGAATAGAGAAAAAATTCCATAGAAATTTGGATTAGTAGTTTGATCCCTTGTTTTCTAAAACATCTTGTTTTTCTAACTAGATCGTTCCGGATTGTAATGGAGACTAGTGGAAAGCGATGTGACTTTTTGTAACTCTTGTTCTAAATAAGAGAGAGTTAATCCTTCAGTTTTTATATTTATGCACTTAGGATTTTAATTTTTTCGTATTGTGAAGGAGTTCAAAGAATAGGTGAATGTTATTTCCTGTACATGGGTAACCAGGTTTTCAAAAGCTAAGTCAAGGTAAAGGTACGTGAGCTATAAAATCAGAACTTTGCGTGCTAATAACTAGGAGGGATTGACACTATTCCCCAACATCTCATCTCCATAAGGTTTAGTCATCTAATCTAGTAGTTTAATTCTATTATCTTTTTCAATTCTCAAAAACCCAAAATTGTTTACCTCTATCATCAAAAAAAATCTTTGCTTAAACTAGGTTCTCATCAATGTCTCTGTGGGATCGATATCTAGACTCTCGAGTCTATATTACTTGCTCACCTAGTGCACTTGCTAGACACCCAACATTGCCGATGTGTAATTTGAGATAGATCATACCGAGTGTCCTCTGGCCTTCCTGATTGAAGCCTTGGATGATGGGAGAGCTCAAAGAGAGGTCGCCGATTGCGAGGCCGACATTCTTCATTGTGCGAGTCGGCAAAATGTTTACTGCGGATCCACAATCAATGAGAATGCGGATGATTTTGTGGTCTTTGATGTAGGGAGAGACAAACAACGGTAAGTTATGATTCTTCGTCCCTAGCAGCGTGTCCTCTTCCAGGAAAGTGATGCACGATGGACATGAGACGGCGAGCACTTCCTCCAACTTTGGCAACTGCTGAGAGGAGGGCACATCTTCTTCCTCCTTTCGGTAGGGAGGCATTAGCCCGACTTTCAGCAAGTCGTGCTTCGTCATAAGCAGCATCTCAACTTCTGCCTGGAGCTCCTCTGGTTATTCGAGGACTCGAATAACGGCCTGTCTTGATCGAATGGCCAAGTCGAAGTCGTCGTCAATCTCGTTAAGCGGCGAGATATGTTTTAGTGACGTCTCTAGGTCCTCGCATTCGACGACTGGCTGTTTGCCTTTGTCTTTTGGTGCAGTCTGATCGGGAGGGGCTGTCGAGCACGTCGCCACCATTGCCGGCGGCGCGAAGAACTCTTTTGGGAAGAACAGCGCCAGTGTGACAAGTCTTCTTTTCTTTTTGTCTACTCCTTGGACATAGGTCCTAGGAGCTTTCTTTTGGCGCTTCACGGCTCTTTTGTTTGGCCACTTCGCCTTTGTTTCGGTGTTTGCCGGCGCCGGTTCTCGAACAGGCTTCTTTCGCCGGGTGACCTGAATCCACCCCTCTGCGTCGGTTGTAGCAGCTTCGTGGGGTGCATGTTTTGGTGCAACCTTAACCAGTGGTCGTCTGTTCTTGTGCGGTCGATTGGAGGGACCTGGTGTTTGTTTGGCCGAGCTCACCGGTTTGACTCGGCCTGAATGGAGATGACGTGTGAGGACGCCATGTTTTCGGATCCTTCTATCTCGATTCGGCCTTGAGCCGCCAACTCCATGATCCTGTCTTTCAAAACAAAGATTTCTCGATCGGATGTCCGACCAAGCGGTGGTATTTACAGAAATTTGAATCTTTGCTGCTTGACAAGTTGTCGGGTTTTTTGACTTTTGGCAACTTGAGAAAATGGTTGTTGAGCAGCTGCTAGAGCATGACAGGAACATCCGCATTGGCAAACGGATATGTTTTGGCCTGCCTTTCCTCCAGTGAGTGCCTCCAATACACACCTCCGGCTTGTTGCCGTGGAGCATAGATTGTTTTGACCTTGCTCCTGACCTTGATTGGTTCAAGTGCTTTTGTCGCAAAGGATGCCTTTGTTTTCTCCTTCGCGTCTTTAGGTGCCGTCGCAACGGCCTTCCCTTCCTTGAGAGGGTCAGCAGATGACGAAGCTTCCCCTCCTCGCTCCTCCATTTGGTTCTCCATATTGTGGTCCTCGGTTGTGAGTTCTTGAAAGTCTGTCGGCCTCCGACTTTAAATGTAGCGCAAGAGCTCCCACTGCATCCCTCGGCCACACATTTCGATTTCCGCTTTGAGGGATAAATTAGAGCTCTCTTCGTAATTTAGGCTGAGATTCCTCCACCGGTTAATATAATCGACAACTTTCTCGCCCTTCCTTTGCTTTAGATTGGCGATTTTTATCAGAGTAACGGTGTGCCGAGTGCTGTAGAATCGGCTGAGGAATTCTCACTCCAGTTGCTCCCAGCTGTCAATTGACTCCTGGGGCAGATCGATGTACCAGTCGAAGGCATTTCCCTTCAACGACCGGCTGACCTGCTTGACCAGCAAGTCGCCGTATGTGCCGACGTTGTGGCACGTTTCAATAAAATGGGTGACGTGCTGTTTGGGGTGCCCGTTGCCGTTGAACTGCTGGAATTTTGGAGGATGGTAACCGAGCTGCATCGGGATGTTCTTGATCCTCTGAGTATAGGGCCATCCTCTAAGCGACAGACTTACTGTCACCTAAACTACTTCGCAGAGCGCGATTAACATGTTCAGTGATCGTGTCCAATGTGAGGGCAGCTGGGTTTGTGTTGCGATCCCAGCTAATCACTAGCAAGAGGACTAATCAATGTAATATAAACTTATGTAAGTCCGAATATCGTCCCACAAGGACCAAGTTAATACATAATTGCTTTTCTAATTTAAAAACCAAAGTTTGAGAAATCAGTTGGAAAGGAGTTATAAAAACAAAAATTAAACTAATCTACCTAATCCTATAGAGATCAAGAGAGGGCTTTCGATAAAATCAGTATGGAAAAAGGCATTGGGAATCCAATTCCCTCCCTAGGCAATTATGAGTTTGAATAGAAGTTAAGTTAAGGAAATCAATTTCTGACGAGCTTATAAAACCATGGCTACAATCCGCATCGGCATCACCTGTTTCTATCTCCTAGAGTAAACCTAGCTAGCATGATTGACTCTACTTGATAGCATAAACATGAAGCTCTTATGTCATAGACAAATCAACTAATCCAACAGGGTATTACTTTAAGGTCGAGGATTAACCCAAGGATCAATTAATTTGCCTAGTGTATGAACTCAAAAAGACTTGCACAACCCTATCAGCATATCTTACCTTAAGTCTAGCGTCACTTTATAACCAATACATAGCAGACAGCAAGTATGAATCAAGAATTATAAACTTTGGAATACTCATTCATGCACCAAATTGAAACCAAATAGAATATAATGTATCAATCTCATTACATGCCTAGAGAGTCTTGGACTCCCAATATAAAATACTAGTCCATACTGGAAATAAAAACACAAAATAAGGGCTTGAATACAACCATGAAGAAGAAAAGAAAAGATAAACTAAGTACAAACTTCCCTTGAGAAGGATCTAGTTGTTGAAGATGGCTTCCAATGGCTGCTTCTCCTCTGCCTCTCAAGACTCTCTATAAACTAACTACAAAGCTGGAAATTGAACTTAGAACTGAAGGCTGGAACTAAAACTGAATGTTGAATACAAAATTGGATGTTTAACTCTCTGCCTCGGACCTCTATTTATAGTTGAAGTTCTGTCTAGGCCTTGTAAATTGGTCTCTGTTCAGGGGTATGAATTACACTTTCCCGACATCAGAATTGGCTGAAATTATATCCGAACCTTCCTTCTGTAGTCCTTTCCTTGCTCACAAAATTTTAATCCATTCTGAGTTGGGAAACTCGAGATATGATGTGGAGACGTTGGATGGTTTCTGCTGCCAATTTCTGCACTGGGTCACTTTGGAGATATAAAACATGAGAAGCCTGGCTTTGATTGGCCTTAATTTTCGTGATATGATCCTCAGTATCATCAGAAATCTTCGTTCCAAGTTTGGCTTCAATTGGAATTCTGGAACTCCATGTATGCTCTTCATAAAATTCGAATTTATCTTCTTCTTTTGGCAGCAGTTTCCTATTTTGAATTGAACTTCTCTTTGATCATTCAATGCATCTAGACTAGAGCACATTACCTTAATATCTTCCTGGATACCTTCCTTACGCACTTAGGACTCCTTCTCCCAAGTATGGACTCGATTGGATGGCAGGATCCCGAGATTTTTGCGACTTATCATTGCTGAGTCATTAGCGCGGTCGTGCCAAAAATAAGCTTAAAAATGGCGCGGTCGCGCCACTGGAGAAGAGTACTTGAATAGAAAGAGTTGTGGTCGTGTTTGGCAGCCTTCAGGGTCCATTTTGGCGCGGTCGTGCCATTTTCAGGAGCGGGCGCGCCATTTTCTGGTGCGGGCGCGCCATTTTCTGGTGCAGGCGCGCCATTTTCTGGAGCGGGCGCGTCATTTTCTTGAGCGGGCGTGCCATTTTCTGGCGCAGGCGCCATATTTTGCCTTCAAACTAGTGCGATCGCTCCGGTCAAAGTAACATTGTACTTTTATGCACTAAAATCCTCATATCTTCTTCATTTTAGCTCCGATTTTAATGATTCTTGTTGCGTTGGACTCCTAAGAGAGAGAATATGAATCTGAAACATAATTTGTGATATTTTGATGAATATTGACTCCAACATGTAATTTCTAATTCTAATTCAGGCCTAAAAATAGTGTCTTTTAGACACTTATCACAACCCCAAACTTAAACCTTTGCTCGTCCTCGAGCAAAACTAAAAGAAAAAATAAAATGAACCAGATTTATGACCAAAGATGAAAGTTTAAGAAAAATCAGTGGGGTTACCCTTTCAAAGCATCAATCAAAGATTACTCATTCAAACCTCTTCTATTCTTGGTTATCCTGCTTAGTCAAGGCATCATCAAGCTACCTTCCACCATACATACCACTTTTCCGTACATATGAGCAGTTTAAATTGAACAACATAAGCCAACCATCAGTCTAATCTCCACTAACATGAAGGAATTTAAAAATTATGATCAAAAGGTCTTCTATAGGTTATAATGGGGCATGGGTAAAGGGTAAGGAAAAAGAATTTAGGATAAAATTTTTAGGGTCAGTCCTCCTCCTCATATCCATGTTCCATCTTCCTGAGCATGAACCATCCCTGATTGTAGCACACCACCCCAAACTTAAAAATTTGCTTTGTCCCCAAAGCAATCAAATAAAACTAAGAGTATGACACTTTTCACCTTCTCCTTAATCCCACTCACTATCTCATCTCTCAAGGAAAAGCTCTCTTTATTTCTTTTTCTCTTTTTTTATTTTAATTTTTTTTTTCACTTTTTGCCTTTGGCTTTGTTTGGACTCTAGCTTACCTTGCCGGTTGACTCAGAGTCCCTAAGCTTGCTGAGGCCCTGGTGCACACACAAGGTGGCCTTTCTCCCAACACATCAATTTTTTTTTTCTTTTTTTTTTTTTTTTTTTTTTTTGCACCTTTCCTGTCAGATATTCCTGCAATTTTTTCATTCATCTTGCTTCTTCTTTCTTCTGTTTTTCAAAGGAAATTCTCTACTAATCCTTCAGCCCTCCTTATTTCTCCATAACTTCAGATTTTTGTCCATGCTCATTCAAACAGAACACTTCAAGAAATATAGGTCAGTAAGAAACAAGTTTATTCATCTCAAAGGTTGGTTCATGTAATGTGGGAATTGAAAACAAAGCATGGATCTTGTCGGCTCAAAATGTTTGACAAAAGGTGATGCATCTTGGGCATTAAAGTGGGTGGCTCAAAAAGGCTCAAACGGTTCAAAACAAGTGCCTAGATCATTTCAAAAATTTGAAAAACCTATCTTCGTTTCGCCTCGATCTTCCTTCAGGTTGGTTCTATTGTACAAAATAAACATGCTCAATGTATACAACCAATCAAACCACTTTCCAAGACAACTTTTCTCATGCCAAAACAAAACATTAAAATAAATATATTTCTCAAGAGAATGAAGGAGACCTATCGTCACAATCCACAAATCAGAGTTCCCACAAAATTTTTCAAAAACTTTTTCAGATTTAGAAACTTTCTTCTGGTATTGACTCAAAACCAAAAACAAAGACTAACAAATCAAAACAAACTAAACAATGAAAACCAACTAGACTATAAAATCTGAGTTTCCCACCCCAAACTTAAAATTTTGCAAGCTGATCAATTCAATAAAATGAGATAGAGGGTAAGAAACTTCCCTGAGAATGTTGGCTTCTTGAACTTCCAGATTTTCTTGAGGCACCATGTGGAATTCGAACTTGAGGTGCCTTCATGCTTGACCAAAAGTGGTTAGAACCATTCAAAGCACAAAATTATTGCAAACGAATTCAAAAATTTATGAAATGCTACCAAGGCCTATAACTCATAAAGATAAACATGTCAGAATTGGAAAGGAATGATTATGAGTTACAGATCTTTGAAATTTTATCACACATGTGGCGCGGGGGCGCCAGAATTTGGCTCGGAAGTGCCTCTCTTTTCTTTCATAAATTGAAATTCTGAATACCAAATTTTAAAATCCGACTTGGAACATGTTGTTACGGTTCAGAGGTGCACAATAAAATAGGTTTGATGCATTTTCATCAAGGGAAGTGCAAGATACACAAATATGGAAACTTGGCAGCAAATCTGAAATTCTGGGCAGAAAGTGAGTTGGAGGTATTTTGCAAGCATTGTATCTCCCTAACCACTTATCATCTAGAGATGAAAAAGGGTTTCATGGAAAGTACTAAGTATGGACTTTAATCACCTTAAAACAGTTTTCCAAGAATCATTACAGAAAATTTTAGAAATCAACTCAAAGACAGAAAGATGGTAATGTTTCCAACCCAAATTTTTTTCCAGAAAATAGTTTTAACTGCCCAAGTTGCTGCAGTCATAACTTCCTTTCTACTCAATAAAAATTCCTCAAATCCGGCCCTATTTTATCTACTAAGTGTCCTATTGAACTACTTACCTTCCCTTGGTGGGTTCCACTTCCAGATTTTTCAGAATTTGGCACCAAATTTGGCTGCTTGAATAGAGTTGCTGGTTGCACTGCTTCTTTGCACAGAGTTTACCTGAGTGTTCTGATGGCTTTTCTTTTGAAAGAAGCTATTGTGAATGGTTGGTAATGATAGTCCCAACTTCTTTCTTCTGATCTCCGTATTTAGACTTTAAAAAACACATCTAGAAGTACATCAAGTAGAGTTGTAAAAATGGCTTCATGCAACTCCAAATTCCAAATTTTTCATAGACAGGTGCCTAAGACAATTTTTTTTTTTTTTTTTTTTTTTTTTGGTATTTATTCTGACCAAACAAATTTAAAATACTAACCTAGCATGAGTAAAACAAAACTAGACCTAAGATCTAAGATTCACACAAAGTGATTATTCAAAGAAAAAGAACAATTGAAAAAAAACTAAACTAACTTACCTTCCATGGGTTGCCTCCCATGAAGCGCTAAGTTTATGGTCCTCAGCCAGACCAATAGCTTCATTCCACCAGGATCAAAAGGAAAGTTTATTTCAAATCCGTTCATCTTTACTTTTCTTCCTTTGCAATTCTTTATGGTAGAACGACCAAATTGTGGTGTTGAGCTAAAAATCCTTTCTTTTGACTTTGTGGCTTCTAAGAAATAGATCTACACACATATCAGCCACTCATTCATCCTCTTGTCCAGCCCCAATAAAATTTTCAGTTATATTTTTGGGCTAGGGGTATAAGGTGGGATGATGAAAAAGTCTAGATCAAAGGAGAACCCTATCTCTTCTTTTTTCTATACCCAATTCTTCAATGGCTTTTCATGGGAAGGTTCTAAGATATGACCTATGGTTTCTTCTTACTCTCCTTCATCTAATTCTTCAGCTATGGTTTTTATTTCAGCCTCTAATGATTTTTCTTCTTGCTAGGTTTTCTCTTCTACCTCTTCTACAGCTATCTCGGCCAAGGGTTTTTCTTCATTGACCTCATCTACTTCTTCCATGCTTTCTTCTTCAGCAACTAATTCATAGGGGCACACACTCTCTTCCAAGGTTTCTTTTGGTTGAGGCTTTTCTAGGATCTCTCCACTCATAAAGGGTATGGACTGTTCTTGCTCTTTTGGATTCTCCTCAAAATTGTTAAACATGGTTCCCTCAGGTCTCTCATATTCATCTTGATTAAGTTGATTCACTTGAGTGGTCAGAAGTGTGACTGATTGCCTTAGTGATTGCAACTCTGCATACATTGCTTGCCTCAATTTCCTCTCTTCCTCCAATTCTGCCCTGGTGACTGGTAGCTCCTCTTTTTCTTGGTTGTATGAAGTGTCATATGGGTCTAACCTGCAGGAATTAGACTCATAATTAGAAAAATAAGGTCTTGAATTTAAATGGCACACATTAGTAGCATGGTTACCTCCACACACATCACAAAAATAATTCACAGAATCCATTTGAAATTGCATGCTAAGCATATCATCATGATGGGTGGGAGAATTATAAGAGTGGTCAAAAGAACTATATGGTTGTTCATAAGAATCACATGGCATACGAAAATTTCTAGAATGCTGAAAAGAATTCCATGCTTGATTTGGGTAAGAAAAATCATTATACTCCTCAAGATGTCTCCTTCCATAGGTGGACTTATGCAAACCAAAATCCATGCACACAACACATTAGTCCACCACAAAAATAAAAAAGAATAAAAAGAAAACAGAATATACTCAGCTCTAGTTTTATACACTAGCAATTACTATTAAAACATTGGTCCTCGGCAACGGCGTCAAAAACTTGATGCGATCCCAGTTAATCACTAACAAGAGGACTGATCAATGTAATATAGACATATGTAAGTCCGAATATCGTTCCAGAAGAATCAAGTTAATAGATAATTGCTTTTCTAATTTAAAAACCAAAGTTTGAGAAATTAGTTGGAAAGGAGTTATAAAAACAGAAATTAAACTAATCTACCTAATCCTATAGAGATCAAGAAAATGCTTTCGATAAAATCAGTATGGAAAAAGGCATTGGGAATCCAATTCCCTCCCAAGGAAATTATGAGTTTGAATAGAAGTTAAGTTTAGGAAATCAATTTCTGATGAGCTTATAAAACCATGGCTACAATACGCATCGGCATCACCTATTTCTATCTCCTAGAGTAAACCTAGCTAGCATGATTGACTCCACTTGATAGCATAAACATGAAGCTCTTATGTCATAGACAAATCAACTAATCCAACAGAGTATTACTTTAAGGTCGAGGATTAACCCAAGGATCAATTAATTTGCCTAGTGTATGAACTCAAAAAGACTTGTACAACCCTATCAGCATATCTTACCTTAAGTCTAACGTCACCTTATAACCAGTACATAGAAGACAGTAAGTATGAATCAAGAATTATACACTTTGGAATACTCATTCATGCACCAAATTGAAACCAAATAGAATATAATGTATTAATCTCATTACATGCCTAGGGAGTCATGGACTCCCAATATAAAAGACTACTCCATACTGGAATTAAAAATACAAAACAAGGTCTTGAATACAACCATGAAGAAGAAAAAAAAAGATAAACTAAGTACAAACTTCCCTTGAGAAGGATCTACTTGTTGAAGATGGCTTCCAATGGCTGCTTCTCCTCCTTGCCTCAAAAGCTTCAATAGGACGTCTCCTCTGCCTCTCAAGACTCTCTATAAACTAACTACAAAGATGGAAATTAAACTAAGAACTGAAGGCTGGAACTAAAACTGAATGTTGAATACAAAACTGGATTTTTAACTCTCTGCCTCGGATCTCTATTTATATTTGAAGTTCTGTCCTGGCCTTTTAAATTGGTCTCTGTTCAGGGGTATGAATTACGCTTTCCCGACCTCAGAATTGGCTGAAATTATATCCGAACCTTCATTATGTAGTCCTTTCCTTTTTCACGAAATTATAATCCATTCTGAGTTGGGAAACTCGAGATATGATGTGGAGAAGTAGAATGGTTTCTGCTGCCAATTTCTGCACTGGGTCCACCAGTTTGGAGATATAAAACATGAGAACCCCGGCTTGGATTGGCCTGAATTTGGCTTGGATTGGCCTGAATTTTCGTGAACTATTCCTCAGTATCATCAGGAATCTTCGTTCCAAGTTTGGCTTCAATTGGAATTCGGGAACTCCATGTATGCTCTTCATAAAATTCGGATTTATCTTCTTCTTTTGGCAGCAGTTTCCTATTTTGAATTAAACTTCTTCTCTTTGATCATTCAATGCATCTAGACTAGAGAACATTACCTTAAGATCTTCCTGGATACCTTCCTTAGACACTTAGGACTCCTTCTCCCAAGTTTGGACTAGATTGGATGTCAGGATGTCGAGAATTTTGCGATTTATCATTCCTGAGTCATTGGCGCGGTCGCGCCAAAAATAATCTTAAAAATGGCGCGGTCGCGCAACTGGAGCAGAGTACTTGAAGGGAGAGAGTTCTGGTCGTGTTTTGCAGCCTTCAGGGTACAATTTAGCGTGGTCACGCTGTCTTCTGGCGCGGGCGCGCCATATTTTGCCTTCAAACTGGTGCGATCGCGCCGATCACAGCAACATTGTACCTTTATGCACTAAAATCCTCATATCTTCTTCATTTTAGCTCCGATTTCAATGATTCTTTTTGCGTTGGACTCCTGAGAGAAAGAATATGAATCTAAGATATATTTTGTGATATTTTGATGAATATTGACTCCAACATGTAATTTCTAATTCTAATTCAGGCCTAAAAATAGTGTCTTTTAGACACTTATCAGTCTGCTTCGGCTCGACCTCTGCGGATGGCTATCGGTGTGATGGGCGACATCTCATCTTCAGAGGCCACGAGCAATGTTAGTGGCTGCGCCCATCTCGAGCCGCTCCATGATCCTTGCGATCTGGAGATCACGGGATGCGAGTTGCGCGTCTTTGATGTGCAATAGTTTGCTCTGTGCTTTAAGCGAAACTTGCATTTTGGCAAGCTGCTCTTATATTGTTTTGATCGATGTCTTCATTGCGGCCATTTTGACGGTCGACGTCGATGGAGCTGTTCCTGACGCGGATCACGATGGTGAATTTTTTACCGGCGACCGCCTTGGGGAAACGGTCATCGGTGTTTCCAGGTTTGGAGAAGTTGTTGTGGGCGACCCGGTCAGGAGAGCTGGCTGCTGGTTGATCGCAGAAGGTGGTTTCGGCGGGTGACTGGCTTGCGGTGGCAGCCACCGATGAGATTCGGAGAGGCGAAATGGGTGATAGAGCAGCAGGGGATGTTGCCGATGTCTGTCGGCGAGGAGCATGGATGGGTAGTGAACCGGCTACTGCAGTGAGCGCGGCTAAGAGATCGTGGGAGATAGTTACGATCAGAGACTTATCTTCAGCCATTGCTCCCTGTACGAAGGAAGTCGATGAGGAATTCCTCCACGTCGCGCAGGGGGAAGTAGTATCCCCATGCTGTTCATAGGTCTGCACCATGGCAGGGACAAGGGAGCTCCTTCGGGGTGGTGGCGACTGAGCTGGACTGACTGTCAGGCTGCGGGGAGGAGGAGAGACAGTGACGACCAAGTATGTCGGCTTGGCCATTGCTGGAATTGGCCTGGCTGAGGTCGCGGCTGGCTTGGTAGAAGCCATGGTAGCTTGCTGTAAGAAGACGATACTTGGATGACGCGCGTCGCGCATGAAGGGAGCCTGTCCGGTGGACAAGCTTGATAAGTGTCTAAACGACACTATCTTTAGGCATGAAAATTGAGAGAAAAATCTAATTTCTAGTTAATTTTGAGTATAAAAGCAACAAATATGACTAAATTTCATGTGCCTCAGGTACCTAGTGGAAGAAGAAAAACTAGATTTGGAGCAAGAATAGAGAAAAAATGAGCAAAAGAAGCCAAAATGAAGGATGGCGCGTCAACGCCATAATCGGCGCCACCGCGCTGGGAAAATATTCAAAAATTCAAAATAAAGGAGAAAAAATCCCAACGACTTAACGAACATGAAAGCCAACAGTTGGGGAACGTAAAGTGGCGTGACCGCGCCTTCGTAGGGCGCTACCGCGCCAAGGAACTGGTGCTACCTCACACGGAGACAACATTTACATGCCAAAGAGCTACTGAATATGGAAAGGGGAGTTGCTGTTCTGGGGACCAAGAAAAGTCTAAGGAGTGGCACGGCAGCGCCACAACAACAGCAAAATATGGTGCTGCAGGGCCAATAAGTCTCCAAACTCGGCATGGATTCGATGGTTGTTGGTGAGTCTAGCAAGTGCACTAGGTCAGCAAGTAATATAGACTCCAGAGTCGAGATATCGATCCCACAAAGACCTTGATGAGAACCTTGTCTAAGCAAAGATTTCTTTGATGATTGAAGAAAATAATTTTTGGTTTTTGAAAACTGTAAAAGAAAACAAAATTAAAGTACTGGAGTAGATGACTAAACCTTATGGAGATGAGATGTTGGGGAAAGTGTCAATCCCTCCTAGTTACTAAATGCATAGTTCTGACTTTTATAGCTCAAGTACCCTTACCTTGACTTAGCTTTTGAAAAGCTGGTTACCCATATGCAAGAAATAACTTTCACCTATTTCTTGAACTCCATCACAATCCAAAAACATTCAAATCCTAGGTGCATAAATATAAAATCTTACATATTAACTCTCTTATTTAGAACAAGAGTTATAAACAATCTGGAATGATCTAATTTGAAAAACGAGTTATTTTAGAAAACAAAGAATCAAATCACTAACCCAAATCTTTACTGAATTTTAACTTCTCTATCCGAACCTCGTTAAGATTCAGAAATCTATTTAGATTAGAAATAAGCAATGAACTCAGATTCTAAAACAAAGGCTAAGTACTATATTGCTATAAACTTCAAAACTCAAACATATCACAACTAGGAGTTAATGACTTCCCCAACAGAGAGAGACTACTACATGCTAACAACATAAACACATAAAAAGTATTTAATTACAGCCATGGAAATCAAAATAAACTAAGTACATAACGCCCCTTGAAGGACTGCCTTTAGCTTCACTAGAGCCTTGACTGAAATCTCCTTCTTCTCTCTCCAAAGTGCCAAGAGGTCATGCAAGATTACCTCTGGACTTTCTCTCCTCTCCAAAATAACTACATTGATTAGTCTGTATTACATAAGTCTGTATTGCATTGATTAGTCCTCTTGCTAATGATTAGCTAGGACCGGATCAAGTTTTTGGCACCGTTGCCAGGGACCAACGTTTGTAGTTGTAATTGCTTGGAGTTTAAAATTTAGTGCTTTGAGTTTTTTTTTTTTTTTATTTACAGGAGGTTCATGACCAGATCTCAAGTGGAACCACCCCAAGAGATTGATCCTGAACCAGAAAGGACTTTAAGGCAAAAACTGAAAGAAAATCAAAACGAGAACTCTCCCAAGGATCAAGAAGATATGGAGAACTCAGAGGCACTCAAGAACAACAAGCACCAATTCCAAGAAGAACCATGGAGGATTATGTCACACAAAGCCCAAATACACACAGGACAAGTATTATCACTCCCACTATTCAAGCTAATAATTTTGATATTAAACGTCAGATTATTGCTATGCTTCAAAATCAGTATCAATTTCGTGGGTTAGCTAATGAAGATTCTAATGAACACCTTGAAAGATTTTTGGACTCATGTGCTACTTTTAAGTACAATGGTGTGTCGGATGATGCAGTCAAACTGAGGCTTTTCAAGTTCACCTTGGCTGGATGAGCTAAGACAAGGCTTAACACCCTACCAGCTGGTTCTATTGTCACTTGGGAAGATTTGCAAAAAAAATTTCTCAATAAGTATTTTCCACCAGCAAAGACCATTAAATTAAGGAATAAAATTTCTCAATCCATGCAAGAACTAGAAGAACATCTTTCAGAAGCATCGGAGGGGTTCAATGGATTACTCAAAAGATGCCCAAATCACAAAATAGAACTATGCAGTCAGATTGATATTATTTACAATGGGCTAAACATCAACACAAGAAGCATGATAGATGCTGCATTTGGTGGATCGATCAGTAAAAAGACTCCTTAAGAGGTTCATGAGCTAATAGAGGAGATGACAGCCAACATGTATCAATATCCGATGGAACGATCAACCAAGAAGGCTGCTGGAATTTACAAACTGAAATCCTCAACCACCGTGCAAGAACAATTAGAAGCACTTTAGCAAGAATTTGCGAATTGGCAGCAACAACCAAACCCTGTGGTAGCTTCGATATGCGGAATATGTGGAGGACATGCTGACTATGAATGCCAAGGTAATGTATATGCTCTGAATTCCACACCTGAACAAGCTAATTTTTTTGGAAATTCTCGCAGGATGGAGCAATACAACAATACATACAACCCTAGCTAGAGAAATCATCCAAATTTCTCATGAAATAACTCAAATCAAATAAGGCACCACCCTCCTGGATTCAAACCGTTACAAGCCAATGCACAACAAAAGGAGGATTCACTAATCACCAGGGCTGAATTGGAGGAACACAGGAATATGATGCGAGCAATATGTGCAGAATTTTAAACAATGAAGACAATACAGACAAATGTTCAGTCAATAAAACAATCAGTCACACTTCTGACCACTCAAGTGAATCAACTTAATAGAGATGTAAATGAGAGACCTAAAGGAGCTCTACCTAGCAACTCGAAAGTAAATCCAAAAGAGCAAGTCAAGGCCATAACACTTAGAAGTGAAAAGACTCTCGAGGAGTTCCAACCAAAAGAACAACCAGCCATAGAAGAAGAGCAACATCAGAAAAATGAAGAAGTGCAAGGGCAAGAACGAGATAAGGTAAGTTCACCAGCTTCTCCAAGAAAGAAAAAAGGTAAGGATGCACTTCCAATTACTGATATTGATGTAAGAGATCTACCTTACCCAAGTAGAGCTTAAAAAGACATTCTAGAAAGTCGCTTTGCTAGGTTTCTAGAAATTTTTAAGAAATTGCAGATTAATATTCCACTTATTGAAGCATTGAAGCAAATGCCCCTTTATGGCAAGTTTCTTAAAGAGGTCCTATCCGGTAGAAGGAAGGTGGAAGAACAATGTACGATCTTACTTAATGAAAATTGCAGTGGAATCTTGAGGAATGAGCAGCCAGCAAAATTAAATGATCCAGGGAGTTTTACAATACATTGTGAAATTGGTTCATATAAATTTGATAATGCATTATACGATTTAGGGGCAAGTGTTAACTTAATGTCATTATCTCTTTGCAGGTATTTAAAACTTGGAGAACCTCAAGAGACCAGAATTACTCTTCAATTTGTAGATAAATCAACCAAGATACCAGAAGGAATAATAGAGGATGTGTTGGTGCAAATACATGATTTTATTTTTCCTTGCGATTTTATGGTTTTAGACATGGAAATAGACAAGAACCTGCGTATAATTCTTGCCAGACCATTCTTGGCTATCGCTGGTGCTATAATTGATGTCAAGAAAGGGAAATTACCCTTAAGGTCTAACAATGAGAAACTGAGTTTTAATACAAAAGAAGCCATGAAACAACCAGCCACCCCATATGGTGATTTCTGTTTTAGTATTGATGTGATTGATTCTTGTATAGAAGAAATTAAAGAGGAAGAGAGGAATGAAGAAGCAATAGAAGGATGGCTCATCCATTCAGAGGAGAAGGAAGATGAAGATCCCATCAGGGCACGAGAAGTTGAAGAATTGGAGGCTGAAAACAAGGAGGAGTTGAAGGAAGAAATAAAGGAACAAGGGGCTCAAGGAGCTCCCAAACCTGAACTCAAACCTCTCCCAAATAATTTGAAATATGTTTTTGTTGAAGAAAATGATAAACCAGTAATTATTTCTCCATGTTTGACAGATTTGGAGGAGGAGATGCTCATTGAAGTGTTGTCCAAACACAAGAAAGCATTAGGCTGGTCAATTTCAGACATTGAAGGAATCGTCTCCACAATTTGCACACACCGAATCTTGATGGAGGACAATTATAAGCCCAGCATTCAACCACAAAGAAGGCTGAATCGTACATTGCAAGAGGTAGTGAAAAAGGAGGTGATCAAACTCTTGGACGCAGGTATTATCTATCCTATTTTTGATAGTGCATGGTTAAGTCCAGTTCAACTTGCTCCCAAAAAGGGGGGTACTACTGTCATTCATAATAAAAACAATGAACTGATCCCCACTACGACGGTCACAGGTTGGAGAGTATGTATAGATTATAGGAAATTGAATATGGCCACAAGGAAAAATCATTTTCCTTTACCATTTGATGCGATCCCAGCTAATCACTAGCAAGAGGACTAATCAATGTAATATAGACTTATGTAAGTTCGAATATCGTCCCACAAGGACCAAGCTAATAGATAATTGCTTTTCTAGTTTAAAAAACAAAGTTTGAGAAATTGATTGGAAAGGATTTATAAAAATAGAAAGTAAACTAATCTACCTAATCCTATAGAGATGAAAAGAGAGCTTTTGATAAAATCAGTATGGAAAAAGACATTGGGAATCCAATTCCCTCCCTAGGCAATTCTGAGATTGAATGGAAATTAAGTTTTGGAAATCAATTTCTGACGAGCTTATAAAACCATGGCTACAATCCGCATCGGCATCACCTGTTTCTATCTCCTAGAGTAAACCTAGCTAGCATGATCGACTCTACTTGATAGGATAAACATGAAGCTCATTGTGTCAAAGACAAATCAATCTAATCCAACAGGGTATTACTTTAAGGTCGAGGATTAACCCAAGGATTAGTTGATCTACCTAGTGTATGAACTCATAAAGACTTGTACAACCCTATCAGCATGTCTTACCTTAAGTCTAGCATCACCTTATAACCAGTACATAGCAGACAGAAAGTATGAATCAAGAATTATACACATTGGAAAACTCATTCATGCACCAAATTAAAAACCAAATAGATTATAAAGTATCAATCTCAATACATTCCTAGGGAGTCATGGACTCCCAACTGAAAATGACTACTCCATACTGGAATTATAAACACACAACGAGATTTTGATAACAGCCATTAAATAAAAATAACTAAGTACACAAACTCCCTTTGGAAGGCTGATCTTGGTCACTCTTGCTCCTTTGGCTAAAATCTCCACCTTTCTCCCTCTAAGTGGCCAGAGGTCGTGTAAGACTCCCTCTGGACCTTCTCCTCTCTCTAAACTAACTACAAAGCTGGAAATTAAACTAAGAACTGAATGATAAAAATTGAATGTTGAATACAAAACTGGATGCCCAACTCTCTGCCTCGGACCTCTATTTATTGTTGAAGTTCTGTCCAGGCCTTGTAAATTGGTCTCTGTTCAGGGGTATGAATTAGGCTTTCCTGACCACATAATTGTCTGAAATTACATCCTAACCTTCCTTCTGTTGTCCTTTCCGTGGTCACGAAATTTGAATCCATTCTGAGTTGGGAAACTCGAGATATGATGTGGAGAAGTTGGATGGTTTCTAATGCCAATTTTTGCACTGGGTCCACCACTTTGGAGATATAAAACTTGGGAAGCCCGGCTTGGATTGGCCTCAATTTTCGTGAAATGATCCTCAGTATCATCATGAATCTTCATTCCAAGTTTTGCTTCAATTGGAATTCGGGAACTCCATGTATGCTCTTCATAAAATTCGGATTTATCTTCTTCTTTGGCAGCAGTTTCCTATTTTGAATTGAACTTCTCTCTTTGATCATTCAATTCACCTAGACTTGAGCACATTACCTTAAAATCTTTGTGGAAACCTTCCTTAGACACTTAGGACTCCGTTTCCCAAGTTTGGCTTCGATTGGATGTTAGGATCGCGAGATTTTCGTGACTAATCATTATTGAGTCATCGGCGCGGTTGCGCCAAAAATAAGCTTAAAAATGGCACGGTCGCGCCACTGGAGCAGAGTTTCTTCTAAGTAATTGAATGGAAAGAGTTCTGGTCGTGTTTGGCAACTCAATAAACCTCCAGGCTCCATTTTTGGCGCGGTCACGCCATTTTCTGGGGCGGTCGCGCCAGATTTTGTCTTCTAACTGGTGCGGTCGCACCGGTCAGTGGAACATTGAACCTTTATGCACTAAAATCCTCATATCTTCCTCATTTTAGCTCCGATTTGAATGATTCTTGTTGAATTGGACTCCTGAGAGAGAGAATATTAATCTGATACCAATTTCGTTATATTTTTATGAATATTGACTCCAACATGTAATTCCTAATTCCAATTCTGGCCTAAAAATAGTGTCTTTTAGATACTTATCACAACCCCAAACTTAAACCTTTACTCGTCCTCAAGCAAACCTAAAAGAAATCAATAAAAAAGAACCAGATTTATGACCAATCATCAAATTTTAAGAAAAATTTGTGGGGTTACCCTTTTCAAAGCATCAATCAAAGATTACTCATTCAAACCTCTCCTATTGTTGGTTATCCTGCTTAGTCAAGGCATAATCAAGCTATCTTCTACCATACATACCACTTTCCCATGCATTTGAGAAGTTTAATTTGAATAACATAAGACAACCATCAGTCTAATCTCCACTAACATGAAGGAATTTTAAAATTATGATCAAAAGGTCTTCTATAGGTTGTAATGGGGCATTAAGTAATGGGTAAGGAAAAAAATAAGGATAAAATTTTAGGGTGAGTCCTCCTCCTCATATCCATGTCCCATCTTCCTGAGCTTGAACCATTTCTGATTGTAAGACACCACCCCAAACTTAAAAATTTGCTTTGTCCTCAAAGCAATCAAATAAAACTAAAAGTATGACACTTTTGCTTTCTCCATAATCCCACTCACTATCTCATCTCTCAAGGAAAAACTCTCTTTATTTCTTTTTCTCTTTCTTCACATTTTTTATTTTTTATTTTTATTTTTATTTTTTCATTTGCTCTGTGTGGAGTCTAGCTTATCTTGCCGGTTGACTTAGAGTCCCGAGACCCGGTTCACACACAAGGTGGCCTTTCTCCTGACTCAACAATTTTTTTTTCTTTTTTTTACTTTTTTTTCTCACTTTTCCTCTCAGATATTCCAGCACGTTTTTCATTCATCTTGCTTCTTTTTTCTTCTAATTTTCAAAGAATTTCTATAACCTTTACTCATCCCTCCTTATTTCTCCATAACTTCAGATTTTTTGTCCATGCTCATTCAAACAGAACACTTCAATAATTTGGAGAAATATAGGTCAGTAAGAAACAAGTTTATTAATCACAAAGCCTGGTTCATGTAATGTAGGAATTGTACACAAAGCAGGGATCTTGTCGGCTCAAAATGTTTGACAAAAGGTGATGCATCTTGTGCATTAAAGTGGGTCGCTCAAAAAGGCTAAAACGATTCAAAACAAGTGCCTAGATCATTTCCAAATTTTGAAAATCCTATCTTCGTTTCGCCTCGATCTTCCTTCACGTTGGTTCTATTGTACAAAATAAGTATGCTCAATGCATTCAACCAAATCAAACCACTTCCAAAACAGCTTTTCTCTTTCCAAAACCTAAACATTCAAACAAATATATTTCTCAAGAGAATGAATGAGGCCAGTCTTCTCAATCCACAAATCAGAGTTCCCACAAAATTTTTCAAAAACTTTTTTAGATTTAGAAACATTCTTCTGGTATTGACTCAAAATAAAAAAAAAGCCTAACAAATCAAAACTAACTAAGCAATGAAAACCAACTAGACTTTAAAATCTGAGTTTCCCACCCCAAACTTAAAAGTTTGCATTCTGAGAATGTTGCTCTAGTTAAAATAAGATAAAGGGTAAGAAACTTCCCTGAGAATGTTGGTTGCTTGAACATCCAAATTTCTTGAGGCACCATGAGGAATTTGAACTAGAGCAGTCTTCATGCTTGACCAAAAGTGGTTAGAACCATTCATAGCACAAAATTATTGCATATAAATTCAAAAATTTTTGAAATTTTACCAAGGCCTATAACTGATAAAGATAAACATGTAAGAATTGGAATGGAATGATTCTGAGTTACAGATCCTCTTTAAATTGATCAAACAAGTGGCGCGGATGGACCAGAATTTGGCGCAACAGCGCCATCATTTTCCTTCATAACTTGAATTTCTGAATGCCAAATTGAATGATTCCACTTGGAGCATTTTGTTAATGTTGAGAGGTGCACAATAAAATAGGTTTCATGCATTTTCATCAAGGGAGTTGAGAGATAGACAGATTTGAAAACTTGGCAGCAAATTTGATATTTTGGGCAGAAAGTGAGTTGGAGGCATTTTGCAAGCACAGTATCTCCCTAACCAGTTATCATCTAGAGCTGAAAAAAAACTTCCTGGAAAGTCGTAAGTATGAACTTTAATTTCTTCAAAATCGTTTAGCAAGAATCATTGCCAAAAATTTTTAAAAATCAGTTCAAAGAAGCAGGATAGTAATGTTTCCAACCAAGAAATTTTGCCAGAAAACAGTTTTAACTATCCAAGTTGCAGCAGTCATAACTTCCTTTATACTCAATGAAAATTCTTCAAACTAGGCCCTATTTTATCTACTAGGTTCTCTCTAGAACAACTTACCTTTCCTTGATGTTTTCCACTTTTATATTTTTCAGAATTCCGCTCCAAAATTGGCTACTCGAATAGAGTTGCTGCTGCACTGTTTTTTCTTTACAGAGTTTACATCAGTGTTCTGATGGCTTTTCTTTTGAAAGAAGCTGCTGTGAATGGTTGGTAATGATAGTCCCAACTTCGTTCTTCTGATATCTATATTTAGACTTTGAAAAACACATCTAGAAGTACATCAAGTAGAGCTGTAAAAATGGCTTCATGTACCTCCAAATTCTAGATTTTTCAAGGACAGATGCCCAAGATTTTATTTATTTATTTATCTATTTTTTTTTTGTATTTATTTTAACCAAACATATTGAAAAGACTAACCTCACATGAGTAAAACAAAACTAGACCTAAGATCTAAGATTCACACAAGGTGATTATTCAAACCAAAGTACAATTGAATTGAAAAACTAAACTAACTTACCTGCCATGGATTGCCTCCCATGAAGCGCTAAGTTTATGGTCCTCAGCCAGACCAGTAGCTTCATTCCACCTGGATCAAAAGAAAAATTCAATTCGAATCCATTCATCATGACTTTTCTTCCCTTGCAATGCTTTATGGTAGAGCGACCAAATTGTGGTGTTGAGCTAAAATTCCTTTCTTGTGACCTTGTGGCTTCTAAGAAGTAAATCATCACACATATCCACCACTTATTCATCCTCTTGTCCAGCCCTAATAACATTTTCAGTTGTAATTTTGGGCTAAGTGTATAAGGTGGGATGATAAAAAAGTCTAAATCAAAGGAGAGCCCTATCTTTTCCTCTTTCTCTACCCAATTCTCTAATGACTTTTCATGGGAAGGTTCTATGATAGGACCTATGGTTTCTTCTTCCTCCCCTTCATCTAATTCTTCAGCTATGGTTTCTTTTTCAGCCTCTACTGATTTTTCTCCTTGCTGGGATTTCTCTTCTACCTCTTCTACTTTTGCAGCTCTCTCAGCCATGGGTTTTTCTTCTTTGACCTCATCCATTTCTGCCATGCTTTCTTCTTCAGCCACTAATACCTGTAGTTCTTGCTCAATTAGTTGGAAGATCAGAAATGGGATGAATATTTCCTCCACCTCTGCTACCATCTCTTCAATTGGTTCTCCCTCATCCTCTAAGGTGTACGACTCTATTAATTGCATATAATTGGGCATCATTGCCAAGTCATAGGGACACACACTCTCCTTACTCTCCACGGTTTCTTATGGTTGAGGGTTTTCTAGAATTTCTTCACTCCTAAAGGGTATGGACTGTTCTTGCTCTTCTGGATTCTCTTCAATTGGTTCGTCCTCCTCTTCAACCGTGGTGGTTATTGGCTCCTCCTTTTCTTGGTTGTCATACCAATCTAACCACTTTATTAGGTACTCCCATTCTTGGTTGTATGAAATGTCATATTGGTCTAACCAACTTGCTAGGTCCTCCCTTCCTTGGTTGTATGAAATGCCATGCAGGAATTAGACTCATAATTAGAAAAATAAGGTCTTGAATTTAAATGACATACATTAGTAGCATGGTTACCTCCACTCACATCACAAAAATAATTCACAGAATTCCTTTGTAGTTGCATGATATCAGCTTGCCTTTGAAGTAAATCAAGTTGACTGTGCATGTTAAGCATATCATCATGATGGGTGGGAAAATTATAAGAGTGGTCAAAAGAACTATATGGCTGTTCATAAGAATCACATGCTATATGACAATTTCTAGAAGGCTGAAAAGAATTCCATGCTTGATTTCGGTAAGAAAAATCATTATACTCCTCAAGGTATCTCCTTCCATAAGTCGACTTATGCAAACCAAAATCCATGCACTCAACACATCAGTCCAACACATCAAAGCTCTAGTTTTAAACACAAGCAATTACTATTAAAACATTGGTCTCCGGCAATGGCGCCAAAAACTTGATGCGATATCAGCTAATCACTAGCAAGAGGACTAATCAATGTAATATAGACTTATGTAAGTCCGAATATCGTCCCACAAGGACCAAGCTAATAGATAATTGCTTTTCTAGGTTAATAACCAAAGCTTGAGAAATCGATTGGAAAAGAGTTATAAAAATAGAAAGTAAATTAATCTACCTAATCCTATAGAGATGAAAAGAGGGCTTTTGACAAAATCAGTATGGAAAAAGACATTGGGAATCCAATTCCCTCCCTAGGCATTTCTGAGATTGAATGGAAATAAAGTTTTGGAAATAAATTTTTGACGAGCTTATAAAACCATGGCTACAATCCGCATCGGCATCACCTGTTTCTATCTCCTTGAGTAAACCTAGCTAGCATGATTGACTCTACTTGATAGCATAAACATGAAGTTCATTGTGTCATAGACAAATCAATCTAATCCAACAGGGTAACCCAAGGATTAGTTGATCTATCTAGTGTATGAACTCATAAAGACTTGAACAACCCTATCACCATGTCTTACCTTAAGTCTAGCGTCACCTTATAATCAGTACATAGCAGACAGCAAGTATGAATCAAGAATTATACACATTGGAAAACTCATTCATGCACCAAATTGAAAACCAAATAGATTATAAATTATCAATCTCATTACATGCCTAGGGAGTAATGGACTCCCGACTGAAAATGACTATTTCATACTGGAATTAAAAATACACAACAAGATCATTATAACAGCCATGAAATAAAAACAACTAAGTACAGAAACTCCCTTTGGAAGGCTGCTCTTGGTCACTCTTGCTCCTTAGGCTGAAATCTCCACCTTTCTCTCTCAAAGTGGCAAGAGGTCGTGTAAGACTCCCTCTGGACCTTCTCCTCTCTCTAAACTAACTACAAAGCTGGAAATTAAACTAAGAACTGAATGATAAAAACTTAATGTTGAATACAAAACTGGATCTCGAATACAAAACTGAATGCCTAACTCTCTGCCTCAGACCTCTATTTATAGTTGAAGTTCAGTCCAGGACTAGTAAATTGGTCTCTGTTCAGGGGCATGAATTATCCTTTCCCGACTTCAGAATTAGTTGAAATTATATCCAAACCTTCATTCTGTAGTCCTTTACTTTCTCAAGAAATTTTAATCCATTCTGAGTTTGGAAACTCGAGATATGATGTGGAGAAGTTGGATAGTTTCAGCTGCCAATTTCTGCACTAGGTCCACCACTTTGGAGATATAAAACTTAAGAAGCCCGGCTTGGATTAGCCTGAATTTTCGTGACTTGATCCTCAGTATTATCATGAATCTTCGTTCCAAGTTTGGCTTCAATTGGAATTTGGTAACTCCATGTATGATCTTCATAAAATTCGAATTTATCTTCTTCTTTGGCAGCAGTTTCCTATTTTGAATTGAACTTCTCTCTTTGATCATTCAATGCACCTAGTCTTGAGCACATTACCTTAAAATCTTCGTGGAAACCTTCCTTAGACACTTAGGACTCCTTTTCCCAAGTTTGGCTTCGATTGGATGTCAGGATCCCGAGATTTTTGCGACTAATCATTGCTGAGTCATCGGCACGGTCGCGCCGAAAATAAGCTTAAAAATGGCACGGTCGCGCCACTGGAGTAGAGTTTCTTCTAAGTACTTGAATGGAAAGAGTTCTGGTCATTTTTGGCAACTCAATAAGCCTCCTGGCTCCATTTTGGTGCGGTCACGCCATTTTCTGGCGCTGTCACGCCAGATTTTCTCTTCTAACAGGTGCGGTTGCGCCGGTCATGCAACATTGTACCTTTATGCACTAAAATCCTCATATCTTCCTCATTTTAGCTCCGATTTCAATGATTCTTGTTGCGTTGCACTCTTGAGAGAGAGAAGATGAATATGAGACATATTTCGTTTTATTTTGAGGAATATTGAGTCCAACATGTAATTTCAAATTCCAATTCAGGCCTAAATATAGTGTCTTTTATACACTTATCACCATTCTTTGATCAAATGTTTGAAAGGCTGGCTAGAAATAAATTTTATTGTTTCTTATATGGTTATTAAGGATATTTTCAGATCCCTATAGCACCCGAAGACCTGGAAAAAACCACCTTCACCTGCCCATATGGTACCTTTGCATATAGGAGAATGCCCTTTGGCTTGTGCAATGCACCAACCACTTTTCAAAGATGCATGATGGGTTTATTTCATGATATGATAGAAAATATGATGGAGATCTTCGTGGATGATTTTACACTATATAGACTAACATTTAAAACTTATTTTCTGCACTTAGAGCTTGTGCTCAAGAGATGTGAAGAGAAGAAATTAGTCCTAAATTTGGAAAAATGTCACTTCATGGTAAGAGAAGGAATTGTTCTTGGCCAAAAAATCTCAAAAAAGGGGATAGTGGTAGACAACAAAAATGGAAGTCATCGAAAAGCTACCTCCTCCCACTTCAATCAAGGCCATTAGGAGTTTTCTAGGCCATGCAGGTTTTTATTGAAGGTTTACTAAAGATTTTTTAAAAATTGAAAAACCTTCATCAAATCAGCATTCAAAAGATGCAAAATTTGATTTCAATGATGAATGCATGCATGCCTTTAAGCTCTTGAAACAAAAATTAATCTCTGTCCCCATCATTGTGTCACCTGATTGGAATTTACCTTTTAAACTCATGTGTGATGCAAGTGATTTTGCTTTAGGGCCAGCCCTTGGTCAAAGAAAAGAAAAAGTTTTCCACACAATTTCTTATGGTAGTCACACTCTCACTGGTCCTTAATTGATTTATACCACCACTGAGAAGGAACTTATGACCGTGGTTTTTACATTTGAAAAATTCAGATCATATCTCAATGGGTCAACAGTTATTGTTTGGACTGACCATGCAGCCCTTAGATACTTGTTTGCAAAGAAGGATTCCAAACCAAGACTGATCAGATGGATCCTTCTTCTCCTAGAATTTGATATCAAAATCAAGGACAAGAAGGGGGTAGAGAATGTTGTAGCAGATCACCTCTCAAGGCTAGAGACAGAGAATCATGAAGGGGAAGCTTCAGAACTTTTTCCAGATGAACTGATTTGCCAGGTAAATACCTCCGAAGTACCATGGTTTGCTGATATAGCTAATTTTGTTTGCAGAAAATGGGTACCAAAGCACTTTACATACTAGAAAAGGAAGAAACTGATGGCTGATTCAAAGCACTATTATTGGGAGGATCCATTCCTCTACAAAATATGTGCGGATCAAGTCACTAGAAGGTGCTTGAAGGAGGAAAAAGCTCCACTCATTCTCAGCCATTGTCATGACACGGAGGTTGGTGGCCATCACAGTGCAAATCGGACAGCAGCAAAGGTATTACAATCTGGATTTTTCTGGCCCACACTTTTTCGAGATGCAAAAAGGTATGTCCAATCATGTGATAGGTGTCAAAGGACAGGTAACATCTCAAGAAGGAATGAAATGCCTTTAAATAATATTCTTGAATGTGAATGTTTTGATGTTTGGGCCATTGACTTCATGGGACCCTTCCCACCTTCTTTTGGGTATGAATACATTTTTGTGGCAGTAAATTATGTGACAAGATGGGTAGAGGCCATAGCAACCAGAAGTAATGATGCCAAGGTTGTCATTGAATTTTAGAAAAAGAATATTTTCTCTCGATTTGGCACACCTAGAGCTATCATCAGTGATGGGGGAAAACATTTTTGTAACACTCCTTTTAAAAATTTATTGAAAAAGTATAGAGTCACCCACAAAGTAGTCACCCCATACCATGCCCAAACAAGTGGCCAAGTAGAAGTGTCCAATAGAGAGCTCAAAACAATTTTGGAAAAAACTGTTAACACTTCAAGAAGAGATTGGAAAACCAAGCTAGATGATGCATTGTGGGCATATAGGATAGCTTTTAAAACCCCAATAGGCATGACTTCCTATAGGTTGGTTTATAGAAAGGCATGCCATCTCCGTTTGGAATTAGAAAATAAAGCATATTGGGCAACCAAGTTCTTGAATTTTGATATAAAGGCTGCTGGAGAAAATAGATTGTTACAACTCAATGAATTAGATAAGTTTAGATACTGACCCTATGAGAATGCCAAGATGTATAAAGAAAAAAAAAATGGCACGATGAACACATATTACCCAAGGAATTCAAACCTGGTGAACTTGTCCTCTTGTTTAACAACAGACTTAGGTTGTTTCCTGGTAAGCGTAAATCAAAATGGACTGGTCCTTTTTTAGTGGAAAGAGTGTAAAAATCAGGGATATTGGAAATCAGAAATCCAAAAGATCAATCCACCTTTATAGTGAATGGACAGAGACTGAGAGGATACATCTCTCCTGATTTCCATCAGGAAAGAATCTTCACAATCTTATCTGACTAGAAAGAGTCACAAAGTCGAGCTGGGATTATAAACCAGAACTAAATTTCTTGTTTTAGAATAGGATTGCATAGTAATTTCATGGAATTTTGCATGTTTTTGTGAACAATTAGGACTTGCATGATTAGTTGATTGCTTTTGCACGATTAAGATAGAATAAGGCTAGAAAGAGTTTTTAAATCCGAACCATAAAGTAGAAAACAACAAAAAAATAAAAAACCAAAAAAATTGGAACTGGTTCGATCGCGCCAGTTCGCAAAAAAATGCTGAGCCTAATTTCTGAACCAGTCTCTCCTCTGGGAGAATATGCTTTGGTGTCTATGTATCAGATGCCTGAGAGTGTTGTTTTGTCTGCAATATCCATTAATATGTACTCAATCTCCATTCATATTAATGACATGATATTTTTGCACTCTCACAATTTGTCTCAAAAGCATGATTTCACGAATGACTATGTGTGACAACTGTTCAAAGTTGAAATCTGCAAAAACACATTTAGGATGCTGAAATTTTATGGTGTTACTCGGCGCGTCCGCGCCAAATTCTGGCGCTACCGCACCACTGTCTCATTGAGGAACAACCAATCCAGAGCTCAGAAAAGGAAAATTCCACTGCAGGTATGCATCTTAAACTCAGTATTATGCATGAGAACAAACTCATTTCAATTCTCTTTCAATTTGTTATACTCCAAGCACAAATATTGGGCACTAACACATGAAGGCAGATTTCAATTCAAAGAGCAAACAAGGAGAAGTTCCATCCCACTTCAGCCACACCCAGATTCATCAGAAAAGCATTAATCCTAATTCTTAATTTTGTTTATGCTTTGAGGACAAAGCATGTTTTTAAGTTTAGGGTGGGATATTCTTTCTTCATGTTTTCAAAATCTCTGTTTTCAAAAACTTTTACACTAGAAACAGATCCAAAGAGATTTAGAAAAACACGAGTGGAAAACCCCGAGAAAAGAGAAAGCATGATTCACTTTCTAGAAAAATAACTTAGTTCGAATTGCTTAGTCCTAACTGGAGGAGAATTTTCTTTAAAACAAATTTTGGAAAACAAAGTATAAGTGAGCAAGTGTATGTAAACCACTAGAACCAACCTGAGGAAAGCTTGAGGCAAAATAGAGAGATTTTCAAAAATCCTGAAATGATTTAGGCACCTGGTTTCAATTGTTGGAGCCTTTTTCAAGCCACCCGCTTGAATGCACAAGATGGATCACTTTTTGTCCAACACCTTGAGCCAACAAGATCCTTGTTTTGTTTCAAATCCCACATTTCATGAACCAGCCTTTGTGATAAACCAAATTGTTTCTTACTGACCTATATCTCTCCAAATTATTTAAGTGTTCTGTTTAAATGAGCATGGACAAAAATCTGATAGGAGGGTTGAATGAAGGGTATAGAGTTTTTCTTTGAAAGGAGTAAGATGGAGAAAAAAAAGAAATTTTTGTGGCTAAGTCAGGAGAAAGGCCACCTTGTGTGTGCACCGGGTCTCGGGCCTCAGCAAGCTTAGGGACTCTGAGTCAACCTGCAAGGTAAGCTGGACTCCAGACAAATCCAAAGAAAAAGAAAGAAAAGGTTGTGGGTTAGTTAAGGGAAAGGTCACCTCGTGTGTGCACCGGGTCTCGGGCCTCAGCAAGCTTAGGGACTCTAAGTTAGCCGACGGGGTAAGCTAGACTCTGGACAAAACCAAAGAAAAGAATACATGTGAAGGAAAGGAAGAAGAAAAGAAAATGGGATCAACTCAAGAGAATATATTTGGGGTAGAAAAAACTTGGAGAAGGGTCATAAGGTCAGAACTAATTCATGCTCGAAAAAATGGAACATGGATATGAGGAAGAGGATAAAACCCAAAAAGAAATGCTTACAACTTTTATCTTACCCATTACCCATGCCCCATAATACAACCTAGCAAAGAATTATTGATCAGGACTATGGATTCCTTCAGGTTAGTGGAGAGTGGACTGAGGGTTGGCCTATGGAGTTAACTGAGACTTCTCAATTGTATGGGGATAAGGATCTTTAAAAAATTAAAGAAAAATTTGAATTCTGTTTTAACTAAGCAAGGAGAACCATCACTAGGAAAGGAGTGAATCATCCATTTTGAAACTTGCAAGGGGAGTGCCACAAATCGTTTCTTAATCTCTACAGATTTATCTGGTTGTTTCTTTCAGATTTTGCTCGAGGACGAGCAAACGTTTAAGTTTGGGGTTTGGATAAGTGTCTAAAAGACACTATATTTAGGCATGAAAATTGAGTGAAATATCTAATCCGAGTTAATTCTGAGTATAAAAGCGACAAATATGACTCACTTTTATGTTTTGTTGTCAGCTACCCAGTGGAAGAAGAAAAACTAGATTTGGAGAAAAAATAGAGGAAAAATTAGCAAAATAAGCCAAAAAGAAGGATGGCGCGTCCGCACCATAATTGTTGGGTGTCTAGCAAGTGCACTAGGTCAGCAAGTAATATAGGACTTGAGAGTCCAGATATCGATCCCACAGGGACCTTTGATGAGAGCCTAATCTAAGCAAAAATTTTCCTATTGATTGAGGTGAAGAAAAGTTGGGTTTTTGTGTTGAGAACTGAAAAGAAAAACAAAATTAAATTTTTGGAAGAATTAGTAGAGATGAGATGTTGGGGAAGAATGTCAATCCCTCCTAGTTGTAAATATGCAGAATTCTGATTTTATAACTCAAGTACCCTTTACCTTGACTTATCTTTTGAAAACCTGGTTACCCATATACAGGAAATAACTTTCACTCATTCTTTGAACTTCTTCTCAACCGGAACATTCAATTCCTGAGTGCATAAATATAAAAGCCTAAAGATTTACTCTCTCTTATTCAGAACAAGAGTTAAATAAGTCACATCACCTCTCACTAGTCTCCTTCGAAACCGGAACAATCTAGTTTAAAAGCGAGTTGTTTTAGAAAACAAGGAATCATATAACTAACCTAAATCTGTACTGAAATTTAACTTCTCATCCGTACCTCATTAAACTTCAGATATAAATCTAGATTAGCAACATGCAATGAATTCAGATTCTAAAACAAAGGCAGAGTACTTTATTGCTGTAAAAATTCAGAATTCAAACATAATACCAACTAGGAGTTCATGACTTTCCCCCAACAAAGAGAGACTACTCCATACTTATGAAACAAACACACAAAGAGAATTCAATTACAGCCATGAGCATGAAAAGAAAAGAAGTAAAGAAAACCCCCTCTTGAGGACTGTCCTTAGCCTCCTCTCCTGCCTTTGCTACAATCTCTTCTCTCTCTCTTTCTCTCTCTCTTTCTCTCAACTCAATACTAACTAACAGAACACGAAATTAAACTAAATACAAGAATTAGAACCCTGGAAAACTGGATTTACACTCCAAAAACTCCATCCTGCTCTTTGCCTCGGACCTCCTTATATACTTGTTCTGCTGCCCATCCCATGTAAATTGCTCTCTGTCCAGGGGTATGAAGTACCCTTTCCCGACCTCAGAATTGGATAAAATTACACCAGAACCTTCCTTTTGAAGTCCTTTACATGATCACGAAGTTTGAATCAATTCTGAGTTGGGAAACTCGAGATATGAGGGAAGGAAGTTGCCTGATTTTCTGCTGCCAACTTCTATACGGGTCCACCACTTTGGAGATATGTAACTCGAGAATCCCGGCTTGGATTGACCTAAATTTTCGTTACAAGATCCTCTATAGTACCAGGAAGCTTCGTTCCAAATTTGGATTCAATTGGAATTGTGAAACACCTTCTCTATCCTTCACAAAATTCGGATTTTGTCTCTCTCCATAGGCAGCAGATTCCTATTTTGAAACAACTTCTTCTTTTTGGATCATTCAATGCACCTGGACATAAGTAATTTACCTTAAACTCTTCTTGGGCACCTTCCTTAGACGTCTGTGACTCCTTCTCCCAAGTTTGGATTGGATTTGACTGCAGGATCCCGAGATTTCGTATTCTGAGCAGCTGAGTCATCGGCGCGGTCGCGCCGAGTTTTGGCGCGGACGCGCCACAGAACTCGAAATCCGTCTAAGTCCGGAGACCGCTTGGCGCGGTCGCGCCGGAATGTTCTACGAGTTGGCACGGTCGCGCCAGTCCTTGGGCATTTTGCTTGGTCCCCGAATGACAACTTTTCTTTCTGCTGTTAGCTTCCTCTGGCGCGGTAGCGCCTCCTCGGCGGTGGCGCTTCCAGTGGCGCGGTCGCGCCAATTCTCATTCCCCTATCCTTGTCTTTCATGACCGTTAGGTCGTTGGACATTTTTGCACATTAATTTTAATTTTCGAGGATTTGTTTGGCGCGGTCGCGCCATAATCGGCGCAGTAGCGCCGTTCTTCTTTTTGGCTTGTTTTGCTCATTTTTCTTCCATTTTTGCACCAAATCCAGATTCTCTTCTTTTACTAAGTACCTGAGACACAAAACATGTATTTGAGTTATATTTGTCACTTTTAAGCTCATAATCAACTCAAATTAGGAATTTATGATCAATAATTCATGCCTATATAAGTGTCTTTTGGACACTTATCACAACCCCAAACTTAAACCTTTGCTCGTCCTTGACCAAAACTCTGAAACAAATTCCAGATAAATCTTTAAAGACTTAAAAAAATTAAGTGATCCCCCCTACTTGAGTTTCGAAATAGATGATTCACTCCTTTCCTAATGATGGTTCTTCTTGCTTAGTCAAAATAGATTTCGAATTTTCTTCAAATTTTTCAAAGATGAACATGCCCATACAAGTGAGAAGTCTCAATTCAACTCCATAAGCTAACCATCAGTCCACTCTCCACTAACCTGAAGGAATTCTCAATTCTGATCAATAGGTCTTTATGGGTTGTAATGAGGCATGGGTAATGGGTATGATGAAGATTTTTGGTTTTTCTTTTGGGTTTTATTCTCCTCCTCATATCCATTTTCCATTTTCCTGAGCATGAATTGAATTTGTGACTTTTCCTCCAAGCTCTTCTACCCCAAACTTATTCTTTTGCATTGATACCTCATTTTTTTCTTTTTCCCTCATTTTGTTTTCTTCTTCTTCCCATGTATCTTTTTCTTTAGGTTTTGTCCAAAGTCTAGCTTACCTTGCCGGTTGACTCAGAGACTCTAAGCTTGCTGAGGCCCGAGTCCCGGTGCACACACAAGGTGGCCTTTCTCCTACTCAGCCCAGAACTCTCTTTTTTCTCTCTCTTTCTTCTTCTTCCCCTTTACAAAGAAATATTTCTGTACCCTTCATCCATCCTCCTTATAACTTCAAAATCTTTATCCATGCTCATTCAAACAGAACACTTCAATAATTTGGAGAATCATGGGTAAGGAAGAAACAAGTTTATTTATCACTAAGGCTGGTTCATGTAGCATGGGACATTGAAACAAAACAGGGATCTTTTCGGCTCAATGGTTTTGACAAAAGGTGATGCAACTTGTGCATTAAAATGGGTGGCTTTGGAAAAGGCTCAAACGATTTATAAACAGGTGCCTAAATCACCTCAGAATTTTGAAAACCTTTCTCTGTTTCACCTCAAGTTTTCCTCAGGTTGGTTCTAGTATTTGAAATCAACTTGCTCACATGTACTCAGGCAGAATCAGGCACAATTCCGCGGCAGAATCAGGCACAATATCGGCGCGACATCGCCGATGACTCAGCAACGTAAAGTCACAAAAATCTCGGGATCCTGACAACCAATCAAGCCCAAACTTGGGAAAAAAAGTCCTAAGTGTCTAAGGAAGGTATCCACAAAGATTCTAAGGAAATTTATTGGAGTTCTAAGTGTTTTGAATGACCAAGAAGTGAAGTTAAATACAAAGAAGGAAACTGCAGCCAGAAGAAGAAGATAAATCCGAGTTTTAAGAAGAGCATATCTGGAGTTCCTGACTCCCAATTGAACCCAAATTTGGACAGAAGATTACCTAGGATATTGAGGACCATATCACAAAAATTTGGGTCAATCCAAGTCGCGTTTTATGAGTTTTATACTTTCAAAGTGGTTGACCCAATGCAGAAATTGGCAGTAGAAGCAATCCATCTTCTCAACATCATATCTCGAGTCGCATAACTCAGATTGAACTCAACTTTCTCTCAGAAGGAAAGGACCACAGAAGGAAGGTTTGTGTATAATTTTATCCAATTCTGAGGTCGGGAAAGCATACTTTGTACCCCTGGACAGAGACCAAATTACAAGGCCTGCTCAGCAAAACAACTATAAATAAAGGTCCGAGGAAGGGAGTAAGGCATTCAATTTTTAGTTTAGATTCAGTTTTTAGTTCAATTTCTAGATTTATTCTTTAGTTTAGAGAGAGGAGAAGGTCCGGAGGGAGTCTTGCACGACCTCCGGGTGCTTTGAGGAAGAAAGGTGGAGATTTCAGCCAAGGAGCAAGGGTGACCAGGAGCAGTCCTCTTTAGGGAGTTTCTGTACTTAGTTATTTTTATTCTTTTATGGCTGTTATTTTTATACTTAGTTATTTTTATTCTTTTATGGCTATTATTAAAACCTTGATTTGTGTTTTTATTTCTAGTATCGAGTAGTCGTTTGTAGTTGGGAGTCCATGACTCCCTAGGCATGTAATGAGATTGATACATTATATTTTATTTGGTTTCAATTTTGTGCATGAATGAGTATTCCTTAGTTGTTTATTCTTGATTCATACTTGTTGTCCTGCGATGTACTGGCTATGAGGTGAAGCTAGACTTAAGGTAAGATATATTGATAGGATATACAAGATCTTTTTGAGTTCATACACTAGGTAGATCAACTAATCTTAGGGTTAATCCTCGACCTTAAAGTAATACCCTGCTGGATTGGATTGATCTACCTATGACACAAGACCTCATTTCCGACCACAGGTAGGGTCAATGAGCTTCCAGTTTATGCTATCAAGTAGAGTCAATTATGACGGCTAGATTACTCTAGGAGATAGAAAAGGTGATGCCAATGCGGATTGTAGCCATGGTTTTATAAGCTCTTCAAAAATTGATTTCTAAAATTTAAACTCTATTCAATCTCATAATTGCCTAGGGAGGGAATTGGATTCCCAACGTTTCTTCCATACTAATTTTATCAAAAGCCCTCTCTTGATCTCTATAGGATTAGGTAGAGTAGTTTATTTTCTATATTTTTACTCATTTCCAATTGATTTATCAAACTTTAGTTTTTAAACTAGAAAAGTAATTATCTATTAGCTTGGTCCTTGTGGGACGATATTCGAACTTACATAAGTCTATATTACCTTGGTTAGTCCTCTTGCTAGTGATTAGCTTGGATCGCATCAATTTTTTGGCACCGTTGCCAGGGACCAATGTTTTAATAGTAATTGCTTGTGTTTAAAACTAGAGTTTTGAGTGTACATTCTATTTTATTTTTATTTTTCTTTTTATTTTTATTTTTATTTTTTATTATTTTTTGGTGGAATGATGTGTTGAGTGCATGGATTTTGGTATGCATTAGGCCACATATGGAAAGTGACACCTTGAAGGGCATAATGATTTTTCTTACCCAAATCAAGCATAAAATTCTTTTCAGCCATCTAAAAATTTTCATATGCCATGTGATTCTTATGAACCGCCATGTAGTTCTTTTGACAACTCTTATAATTCTCCCACCCATCATGATGATATGCTTAGCAAGCAATTTCCACTTGATTTACTCCAATTGCAATTTGATATCTTGCAACTACAAAGGAATTATGTGAATTATTTTTGTGATGTGTGTGGAGGTAACCATACTACTACTGTATGCAATGTAAATTCAAGACCTAATTTTTCTAATTATGAGTCTAATTCCTGCAGGTTAGACCCATATGGCATTTCATAAAACCAAGATAAGGAGGATCCAATAATCACCAAGGCTGAATGGGAGGAAGATAGGAAATTGATGCGAGCAATGTATGCAGAATTTCAGTCAATGTATGCAGAATTGCAGTCAACGAAGCAATCGAGCACACTTCTGACCACTCAACTGAATCAACTTAATAGAGATGTATATGAAAAATCTGAGGACATCATGCCTAACAATTTTGAAGAGAATCCAAAGGAGCAAGAATAGTCCATACCCTTTATGAGTGGACAAATCCTAGAAAAGCCTCAACTAAAATAAACCTTGGAAGAGAGTGTATGTCCCTATGATTTGGAGATAATGCCAAATTTTAAGCAAATAATAAAGTCATACACCTTAGAGGATGAAGAAGAAATAATTGAAGAGGAAGTAGATGAGGTGAAGGAGAAAATAGTCATCCCATTTTTTTGGTTCCGAGTAATTGAAGATAAATCCCAGCAAGAACTACAAGCATTAGAGGAAGATGAAGAAACCATGGCAGAAGTGGATGAGGTCAAGGAAGAAAAACCCATGGCTTAGATATCTGCGAATATAAAAGAAGTAGAAGAAAAAACCCATAAACAAGAAACATCATTAGAGGCTGAGAAATAACCCATAGCTTAAGTACTAGATGAAGGGAAGGAAGAAGAAACCATAGGTCATATCATAGAACCTTCCCATGAAAAGCCATTAGAGAATTTGGTAGAGAAAAAAAAAGAGATAAGGCTCTCCTATGGCTTAGACTTTTTCATCATCCCACCTTATACATCTAGCCCAAAAATACAACAGAAAATTTTATTGGGGCTGGACAAGAGGATGAATGGGTGGCTGATATGTGTAAAGATCTACTTCCTAGAAGCCACAAAGTTAAAAGAAATGATTGTTAGCTCAACACAAAAATTTGATTGCTCTAGCATAAACCATTACAAAGGAAGAAAGGTCATGATGAGCGGATTGGAAAAAAAAATTTCCCTTTGATTGAGGTGGAATGAAGCTACTGGTATGGCTGAGGACCATAAACTTAGCGCTTCATGGGAGGCAACCCATGGTAGGTAAGTTAGTTTTCCAAATCAATTGTTCTTTTGCTTTGAATAATCACTATGTGTGAAACTTAAAGCTTAGGTCTAGTTTTGTTTTACTCATGTTAGGTTAGTATTTTAAATTTGTTTGGTTTGAATAAATAACAAAAAAAACATAACAAAATTGCTTGTTTTAGAATAGGATTGCATTGTAATTTCATAGAATATTGCAGGATATCTTTTTTTTGTAGTAGGATTTGCATGATTAGGATAGAATTAGGCTAGAAATAGTTTTTAATTCTGAACCATAAAGCAGAAAACAACAAAAAAAAGAACCAAAAAACAGGAACTAGTGCAACTGCGCCAGTTTGCAAAAAAAAAAAAATCATGGTAGACGCAACAACCGGTAACGAGGTGCTCTCCTTCATGGATGGGTCTTCAGGATACAACCAAATCCGCATGGACCCAAAGGACGAGGAATTAATGGCGTTCAGAACACCCAAAGGCATATTTTGCTACAAAGTTATGTCTTTCGGTCAAAAAACGTCGGCACAATCTACCAGAGAGCGATGCAGCACATCTTTGACGACTTCCTTCACAAACGTGTTGAGTGTTACGTCGACGACCTGGTAGTCAAACCAAATGATAGATCTAACCATCTCTTCGACCTCCAAGCTGTGTTTGAGCGACTTCGGCAGTTCCAACTTAAGATGATGCGTTGAAATGCGCATTTGGTGTCACCTCCGGCAAGTTCCTTGATTTTGTCGTACATCACTGAGGGATCGAGATCGATCAAACCAAAATCGATGCGATTCAAAAGATGCTAGAACCGAAGAACATCTCAGAGCTCAAAAGCTTCCAATGTCACTTGGCTTACATTCGGCGGTTCATGTCCAACTTGGCTGGACGATGTCAGCCATTCAGCCGGCTACTGAAGAAAAACATGCCTTTCGAATGGGACTACGCCTGCCGAAATGCTTTTAACATCATTAAGGTGTACCTTACAAAACCTCCAGTGCTGGTCGCTCTGACCCTCGGCAAGCCTTTGTTGCTCTACATCTCCGCCCAAGAAAATTCGGTGGGAGCTTTGTTAGCTCAAAACGATGAGAACAAAAAGGAACGGTCGTTGTACTATCTAAGTCGGATGTTGGTAGGCGCAAAACTCACTTACACGCCTATCGAGAAATATGCCTACCACTCATCTTTGCAGTGCAAAAATTGAGGCATTATCTTCTGGCGCACTCAACAAACTTAATCTCCTGCGCCGACCCGTGATGCAATCCTAGCTAATTTCTAAGAAGAGGACTAATCAATGTAATATAGACTTATGTAAGTTCGAATATCGTCCCACAAGGACCAAGCTAATAGATAATTACTTTTCTAGTTTAAAAACCAAAGTTTGAGAAATCAATTGGAAAGGAGTCACAAAAATAGAATTTAAACTAATTTACCTAATACTACTGAGATGAAGAGAGGGCTTTTGATAAAATTAGTATGGAAAAAGGCATTGGGAATCCAATTCCCTCCCTAGGCAATTCTGAGATTGAATAAAAATTAAGTATTGGAAATCAATTTCTGACGAGCTTATAAAACCATGGCTACAATCCACATCGGCATCACCTTTTCTATCTCCTAGAGTAAACTAGCCGGCATAATCGACTCTACTTGATAGCATACACATGAAGCTCATTGACCCTACTTATGGTCGGGAATCGGGTCTTTTGTCATAGGTAGATCAATCCAATCCAGCAGGGTATTACTTTAAGGTTGAGGATTAACCCTAAGATCAGGTGATCTACCTAGTGTATGAACTCAAAAAGATATTGTATATGCTATCAACTTATCTTACCTTAAGTCTAGCTTCACCTTATAGCCAGTACATCGCAGGACAGCAAGTATGAATCAAGAGTACACAACTTAGGAATACTCATTCATGCACCAAATTGAAACCAAATAAAATATAATGTATCAATCTCATTACATGCCTAGGGGGTCATGGAATCCCAACTACAGATGACTACTCCATACTGGAAATATAAACACAAATCATGGTTTTAACAACATCTATAAAAGAATAAAGACATCTAAGCACAGAAACTCCCTGAAGAGGACTGCTCTTGGTCACCATTCCTCCTTGGCAGAAATCCCCACCTTTCTTCATCAAAGTACCCAGAGGTCGTGTAAGACTTCCTCTGGACCTTCTCCTCCCTCTAAACTAAAGAACAAAGCTGGAAATTAAAATAAAAACTGGATGCCTTACACTCTTCCTCGGACCCCTATTTATAGTTGTAGTTCTGTCTTGGCCCTATAATTTGGTCTCTTTTCAGGGGTATAAAGTGTGACTTCCCGACCTCAGAATTGGATGCAATTACACACAATACTTCCTTCCATGGTCCTTGACTTGTGTACAAAAGTTTAGTTCAATATGAGTTAGGAAGCTTGAGATATGATGCTCAGAAGTTGGGTTGATTCTACTACCAATTTCTACACTGGGCCCACCACTTTGAAAATATAAAACTCAAGAATCTCGACTTGGATTGACCTGATTTTTCTTGACAAGATTTTAAATCCTCTCAGAAGTCTCTGGTCCAATTTTGATTCAATAGGAAGTCGGAATCTCCAGATATGGCCTTTTCAATCTCGGACAAAAATTTCCTTTTATAGCAGTCCCCTAATCAGGAATAGAACTTCACCTCTTTGAGCATTCAAACCTCTTAGGATTTCCATAAATTTTCTTTAGAGACTTAGTGGACACATTCCTTATACACTTAGGACTCTACCTCCCACATTTGATCTTGATTACTTGTCAGAATCCCGAGATTTTCGTAATTTTGCATTGCAAAGTCTCTAGAGCGGTCGCGCCATAACTGTCCCTTAAAATGGCGTGGTCGCGCCACTCAGGCAGAACTTCTAAGTTCTGGAATGGAAAGAGTCCTGGTCATGTTTGGAGACTCCATAGGCCTTGTGGAACCATCTTGGTGCAGTTGCACCATTCTGGTGGCGCAGTAGCCCCAGATTTTGTCCTCCAATTGGTGCGGTCGCGCCTGTCCATGCAATCTTGTACCTTTTTGCACTAAAATCTTTATATTTTCCTCATTTTAGCTCCAATTTCAATGATTCTTGTGCCATTGGAATACTGAGAGAGAAAACATGAATATGAGACATATTTCTTGATATTATGATGATTATTGACTCCAAGATATAATTTCCAATTCCAATTAAGGCCTAAATATAGTGTCATTTAGAAACTTATGACAAGCCCAAACTTAAACCTTTGTTCGTCCTCGAGCAAAACTAAAAGTAAAAAAAATAACTAGAGTTATGACCAATCCTCAAAGTTTAAGAAAAATCAGTGGGGTTACCCTTTCAAAACATCAATCAAAGATTTACTCATTCAAACCTCTCCTATTCTTGGTTATCCTGTTTAGTCAAGGCAAGATCAAGCTATCTTCTACCATACATACCACTTTCCCATGCATGTGAGCAGTTCAAATTGATCAACATAAGCCAACCATCAGTCTAATCTCCACTAAGATGCAGGAATTTCAAAATTATGGTCAAAAGGTCATCTATAGATTGTAATTGGGCATGGGTAATGGGTAAGCCGAAAATTAAGGATAAACTTTTTAGAGGTCAATCCTCCTCATATCCATGTCCCATCTTCTTGAGCGTGAACCATCTCTGATCGTAGCACACCACCCCAAACTTAAAAATTTGCTTTGTCCTCAAAGCAATCTAACAAAACAAAGATATTTGCACCTTCTCCTTAATCCCAATCACTACCTCATCTCTCAAGGAAAAGCTCTCTTTATTGCTTTTTTTTTTTTTTTTAAATATCCATGTCCCATTTTTTTTAAATATCCATGTCCCATTTTTTTTATTATATTTTTTTTGGCTTTGTTCGGAGTCTAGCTTATCTTGTCGGTTGACTCAGAGTCCCTAAGCTTGCTGAGACCCGAAACCTAGTGCACACCCAAGGTGGCCTTTCTCCTAACTCAGCAATTTTTTCTCTCTATTTTTTTATTTTTTTTCATTTTTTTTTTCTTTTCGCTCTTTTGCTCTCAAATATTCCAGCAACTTTGTCATTCATCTTGCTCCTTCTTTCTTTTCTTTTTCAAAGAAAATTTTGTACTAATCCTTCAACCCTCCTTATTTCTCCAGAACTTCAAATTTCTGTCCATGCTCATTCAAACAGAACACTTCAATAATTTGGAGAAATATAGGTCAGTAAGAAACAAGTTTATTCATCACAAAGGCTGGTTCATGTAATGTGAAAATTAAAAACAAAGCAGGGATCTTGTCGGCTCAAAATGTTTGACAAAAGGTGATGCATCTTGTGCATTAAAGTGGGTGGCTCAAAAAGGCTCAAACGGTTTAAAACAGGTGCCTAGATCATTTTATTATTTAAAAAACCTGTCTTTGTTTCGCCTCGATCTTCCTTTAGGTTGGTTCTATTGTACAAAAGAAACATGCTCAATGCATTCAACCAATCAAACCACTTTCCAAGACACCTTTTTTCATGCCAAAACCAAACTTTCAAACAAATATATTTCTCAAGAGAATGAATGAGACCTATCTTCTCAATCCACTAATCAGAGTTCCCAAAAAAGTTTTCAAAAACCTTTTCAGATTTAGAAACATTCTTTTGGTATTGACTCAAGACAAAAACAAAAATAAAGACTAACTAAACAAAGAAAACCAACTAGAATTCAAAATCCGAGTTTCCCACCCCAAACTTAAAATTTTGCATGATGCTCAATTCAATCAAATAAGATACAGTGTAAGAAACTTCCTTGAGAATGTTGGCTGCTTGAACTTCCAAATTTGTTGACACACATGAGGAATTTGAACTTGAGCTGCCTTCATGTTTGACCAAAAGTGGTTAGACATTCATAGCACAAAATTGTTGCAAACGAATTCAGAATTTTATGAAATTTTATCAGGGTCTATAAATCCTAAATAGAAATATATCAGAACTGGAATGGAATGATTCTGAGTTGTAGATCATCGAAAATTTACCAAACATGTGGCGCAGCCGCGCAAGAATTTGCTCGGAAGCTCCACTCTTTTCCTTCATAAATTGAAATTCTGAAAGCAAAATTTAAAAATTCCACTTGAAACATGTTGTTAGGTTCAGAGGTGCACAATAAAATAGGTTTCATGCATTTTCATCAAGGGAACTGAAAGATACAGAAATTTGAAAACTTGGCAGGAAATCTGAAATTCTGAGCATAAAGTGAGTTGGGGGTATTTTGCGAGTATTGTATCTCCCTAACCACTTATCATCTAGAGCTGAAAAAGGGATTCCTGGAACGTGATAAGTATGAAATTTAATTACCTAAAAACCATTTTCCAAGAATCATTACCAAAAATTTTAAAAATCAGCTCAAAAACAGAAAGATGGTAATGTTCCCAACCCCAAAATTTTGCCAGAAAACAATTTTAACTTCCCAACTTGTAGTCATAACTCTGCCTCTACTCAATGAAAATTCCTCAAACCAGGCCCTATTTTATCCACTAAGTGCCCTATAGAACTACTTAACTTTCGTTTGTCCTTTCCACTTTCAGAATTTTCAGAATTCAGCTCCAAAGTTGGCTGCTCAAATAGAGTTGTTGTTGCACTGCTTTTCAGCACAGAGTTTTCATGAGCGTTCTGATGGCTTTTCTTTTGAAGGAAGCTGTTGTGAATGGTTGGGAATGATAGTCCCAACTTCCTTATTCTGATCTCTGCATTTAGACTTTGAAAAATACATCTAAAAGTATATCAAGTATAGCTGTAAAAATGGCTTCATGCAACTCCACTTAGCTATCAAAATCCAGATTTTCCTTGGATAGGTGCTATAGAAATTTTATTTTATTATTATTTTTTTTATTTCTGGAGTTTATTCAAACCAAACAAATTAAAAATATTAACCTAACATGAGTAAAACAAAACTAGACCTAAGATCTAAGTTTCACACAAAGTAATTATTCAAAGCAAAAGAACAATTGATTTGGAAAACTAAACTAACACTAGTGGAAATAATGTTTTTGGCGAGGGTTATGAACCCTCGTCAAAAGCCATAAAAACCCTCGCCAAACATATTTGGCGAGGAAGGACCATCGCCAACGCAGCGTCGCGTCTGCAGGCCTCGCCATAAGTATAAGGCGAGGGGGAACCGTCGCCAAATATTTTTTTTAATGACGAGGGTTGAAGACCCTCGCCAAAAGTCTTTTAGCAAGGGTCATGGACAGTCGACAAAAACATGTATGTGGCATCCATGCATGCCACATACGTACTTATTTGGCAAGGGTTATAACCATCGCCATATAGAAAAATGGTGACGGTCTAAACCCTCGCCATAAGTGTTTTCTCTATTTATTCGAAAATCAATAATGAAACCTATGAACAGCCTAAATCAAATAATATAAATTACATAATGACACTATTACTTCAAACCTGAAAACTTGGTGGAATGAGCTGAAGGTCTACCAATGGGACAATGATGCCCGCATCAATAACAACTTGTTATATTAACGTAGCATGGAGAAAAATATTACGAAGTTCAACAAAGTGAGAAAAGTACTGCTTAAATGGAAGATTTAACAAAAGAGTTCATCTTAATATAAATGCACATGCAATACCATTCCTCCAGTGAGAAATGACCTCAAAACCTCACAAAAAAAACCCCTCCACACTTAAGCTGTAAGTTGGAAACCAAATTACGTGTATCTGGCCTCTATTTCCAGCTGTAATGACTGCACCACATCTGCCATCAGAGGCCTGTAATCTGCATCGGGTTGCACACACATGGCTGCAATGGCAGCTACCTGAATGACCTCTTTCATTGAGTACTGCCCCTCAAGAGATGGATCCATGATCTCTACAACATTTTCTCTCTGTCAATCGAGGCAACACCTTTTAAACAAGAGAAAAAAAGAAACAAACAAATCAATGAACTCTAAAGCATTATGTGAAACTCTACTGAAGGCATATATTTACAAAAGATAAACTAGGATTCTGATAGAGAGCAACTTTTTATCAGTTCATTCCAACAGAAATCTATTTAAAAGATTTCAATTACAGATGAGCAAGCAAGTCAGTGGTGCTCACAACACATTTCAAAGCATTACAGATGAGCTCCATCATAAGTAACTTTCAAATGCGTGGTGCAGGCCTCCTCTCCAGACCACTTTTTCTTCTTCACTTGGCACTCTGAGTTTTGGCACATGAAATAGCTTCTGCAACAACAGTACCAAATGTGATATAAGAGAAGGAGACAGAGGGAGACAGAGGGAGACAGAGGGAGACAGAGGGAGAGAGAGGGAGTGAGAGGGAGTGAGAGAAGAAAGAAAGAAAAAAAGAAGAAGAAAACAGCTTTAATAAAAGAAAAACATGAAGCAGAATTAAAACATGCAATGTGACAACTACCATGAATAATGTGACAACTATCATGAATAATATTCAAGCAGGTGCCGTGATCATTAGACTTGACCTTTTTTTCTGGAAAAATTTTTGACTAACTTATATCCACATGTTATATATATATATATATCAACGATATAAAAGAGAAGCAGAAAAAACAAAGCAAGATATGTATATATATAATATATATAGGACTAGACCCTAAAACCGCCCAATATATTTATGCAAAAGTTGTACTTTATAAACACCATGAAAGAAGAGGATCTAGATAGCTAGAAGAAGAAGAAGAAGAAGAAGAAGCAGGAAAAACATGGCAGAAACAAGTTGTGAGCACAACTTCTGTAATGCTTTGAAAGAAAGCATTACAGAAGTTCATACCAACAAGTTCATACCAACAGAAATCTGTAATGCTTGTCACCACTATGATTAATGAAAGAAAGTGCCTGCACCCGACCTGTAATGCTTTGAAATGTGTTGTGAGCATAACTTGTTTTGAGAAAATAATAGGAAAACACGGAAAAGATTTGATTTAAGTGCCAACGTCAACAAGATGAATTGGATGAAGTCAGAATCTTTCTTTAACATGGTACTACATAAATAACTCAAGTTTGTTTTTGGATATTACAGGACAGATATAAAATAGGACAAAAAGCAGAGGTCATGCAGCAGAACTAATGACGTGACAACTAGTAATATTTTGTCAATGCTGGAGAAGGACAAACAAGAACAAGATGCATGGGAATTGGCATTGAATAGGGTAATGGAGATCTAAGACATTGATATTCACCTCAGAATACTTTGAGCAAAGTCCAGCTCCTTGGACTTGAAAACAAGTGGCTGCAATTGTTTTAACCATGAAGTGATTGATTCTCCCTGAGGACAGCATAAGACTTGTATTAGGTGCCTTTCACTGAAGGAGCCTAAAAAGAAAAGTAAAATAGACAAAGAAAGCAGACAACCAACCATTGTTTGATGGTTAACACCAAGCTGTAATATATAACACCAAGCTGTAACAGAATGTACAAAGAGTAAGGATGCGATCCTAGCTAATCACTAGCAAGTGGACTAATCAATGTAATATAGACTTTCTGCAAGTCCGAATATCGTCCCACAAGGACCAAGCCAGCAGTTAATTGCTTTGAGAAAAAAAATCTAAAGTTTGAGGAATTTGATTTTGAAACAGAGTTTTAAAACTAAACCAGCACTGAAAACAGTTAGGAAAAGCCTTTGAGGAAATTTAATGATGAGAGAATACGTTGGGAATCCAATTCCCTCCCTAGACACTTTCTGAGATTGAATATGAAAATAGTTTTGGAAATCAGTTTCTGACAAATTTATAAAACCATGGCTACAATCCGCATCGGCATCACCTTTTTCTATCTCCTAGAGCAAACTAGCTGGCATAATCTACTCTATTTGACAGCATAAACATGAAGCACATATGTCATAGGTAGATCAACTAATCCAACAGGGTATTACTTTAAGGTCGAGGATTAACCCAAGGATTAGTGATCTACCAAGTGCATAAACTCAAAAAGACTGTAAACTCCTATCAGCATGTCTCACCTTAAGCCCAGCGTCACCTTATAACCAGTACATAGCCAGACAGCAAGTATAAATCAATAAATTACAGCAATGTAAACTCATTCATGCACCAAACTGAAAACCAATTAAATTATAAGTATCAATCTCATTACATGCCTAGGGAGTCATGGACTCCCAACTAAAAATGACTACTCCATGCTAGAATTGAAAGCACACAAAAAGGTTTGTACAACAGCCATGAATTAAGAAAGAATAAGTAAAGAAAACCCCTTTGGGAAGAATTCCCTAAACCCCTGTTGCTCCTTGGCTGAATGCTCCACCTCTCTTCCTCAAAGTGACCAGAGTTCGTGTGAACTCCCTCTAGACCTTCTCCTCTCTCTCTCAACAAAACTAAAAAGAAAAACTGAATACAAAAATTGAATGTAAAATACAGAAACTCGAACTAAAACTGGATGCCTTGAGCTCTCTGCCTCGGACCCGATTTATACTTGAAACTCTGTCCAGACCATGAACTTTTAGCTTCTGTCCAGGGGTGTGAATTGTGTCTTCACGACCTCAGAATTGGATGAAATTATATCAGGATCTTCCTTCTGCAGTCGTTTCCTTGGTCACCAAATTTGAATCCATTCTGAATTGGGAAACTCGAGATATGACGAGAGGAAGTTGCCAGGTTTCTGCTGCAAATTTCAGCACATGGTCAACCACTTTGGAGATGTGAAACTCGAGAAGCCTGGCTTCGATTGGCCTGAAGTTTCGTGACAAGATCCTCTGTAGTACCAGGAACCTTCATTCCAAGTTTGGCTTAAATTGGAATTCTGAAACTCCATGTATGCTCTCCCCAAATTTCGGATTTATCTCCTTCCTTTGGCAGTAGATTCTTTTTTTGAATTAACTTCTTCTCTTTGACCATTCAATGCACCTGGACTTAAGTACACTACCTTAAACTCTTCGTGGGTACCTTCCTTAGACGTTTGAGACTCCTTCTCCCAAGTTTGGATTTGTTTTGATTGCAGGTTTCTGAGATTTTTGTGATTTTCTGCTGCAGCATCATCGGCGCGGTCGCGCCGAATTCTGGTGCGGACGCGCCACTGGGGCCGATATCCGTCTAAGTCGGGAGACCACTCGGCGCAGTCGTGCCGAATTATGCTGTGGAGGTGGCGCGATCACGCCAGTACTTGGACATTTCCTTGGTCCCTGCATTGCAAGTTCTCTTTATGCTTTTAGCTCACTTTGGCGCGTCCGTTCTGGCTTTGTATGAGGTCGCGCCAATTCACATTCCCCAACCGTTGTCTTGCATGACCGTTGGGTCGTTGGACATTTTTCCATATTAATTTGAATTTTCTCGGATTTATCTGGCGTGGTCGCTCCGATTCTGGCGCGGTCGCGCTGTTCTTCTTTTTGGCCTCTTTTGCTCATTTTTCTTCCGTTTTAGCTCAAAATCCTGTTTTTCTTCTTCCACTGGGTACCTAAGACATAAAACATAAAACTGAGTCATATTTGTTGATTTTATGCTCAGAATTACCTCAAAATTAAGTTTTTCCATCAATTTATGTGCCCAAAGATAGTGTCTTTTAGACACTTATCACAACCGCAAACTTAAATCTTTGCTCGTCCTCGAGCAAGCTCTGAAAGAAACAACCAGACAAGCATGCAGAGATTAAGAAAATATTAGTGGCATTCCCTTATATAGGTTTCAGCATGTACGATTCTCTTCCTTCTTAGTGATGATTCTCCTTGCTTAATTCAAAACAAAATTCAAGTTTTTCAAAACCCTTATCCTCATACAAGTGAGAAGTCTCAGTAAATACCATATGCCAACCCTCAGTCTACTCTCCACTAACCTGAAGAAATCCATAATCCTGATAGATAGGTATTTTCTAGGTTGTAATGGGGCATGGGTAATGGGTGTGATGAAACTTGTAAGCATTGGGTTCATCCCCCTCTTCATATCCATGTTCCATTATTACTAAGCATGAATTTTTATGATTTTTCTCCAAATTTTTCCACCCCAAACTTTTTTCTTGCATTGATCCCCTATTCGTTTCTTCTCTTTCTCTTCCACATATATTCTCTTCCTTAGGTTTGTTCAGAGTCTAGCTTACCTCGCCGGTTGACTCAGAGTCCCTAAGCTTGCTGAGGACCGAGACCCGGTGCACACACGAGGTGGCCTTTCTCCTTACTAACCCACAACCTTTTGGGTTTGTCTAGAGTCCAGCTTACCTTGCTGGTTGACTCAGAGTCCCTAAGTTTGCTGAGGCCCGAGACCCGGTGCACACACAAGGTGGCCTCTCTCCCGAGTTAGCCTTCATCTTGTTTCTCTTTTTTTTTTTTCAAAACAACTCAATATCTTTCTTTCATCCCTCCTTATATCTTCAGATTTTCGTCCATGCTTATTTTTAATAGAACACTTCAATAAGTTGGAGAGATATAGGTCAGTAAGAAACAAGTTGGTATTTCACAAAGGCAGGTTCATGTAATGTGGGATTAAAACAATCAGGGATCTTGTTGGCTCAAGGTGTTTGACAAAAAATGATGCATCTTGTGCATTCAAGTGGGTGGCTTGAATCAGGCTCAAACGATTGAAAACCAGTGCCTAAATCACTTCAAGATATTTGGAAATCTTTCTTTGTTTCGCCTCAAGCTTCCCTCAGGTTGGTTCTAGTGATTTACATCCACTTGCTCACTTAAACTTTTTCAAGAACTGTTTTAAAGAAAATTCTCCTCCTGTTAAGACTACGCAGATTAAAATAAGATATTTTTCTAGAAAATGAATCATGATTTTCCATTTTGTAAGGGTTTCCACTGATGTTTTCAAATTCCGGGTCTGCTTCTGGTGAAAATTTTTTATTTTGAAATTAGAGAGTTTTGAAAGCATAAAGATAGGAATCCCACCCCAAACTTAAAAACAAGCTTTGTCCTCAAAGCATAAATCAAAAGAATAATAGGGTGGGTGAATACTGCCCTGATCAGTCTGCGTGTGCCTGACGTGGAATGGGGCTTGTACTTGATTGCTCTGCAGTGGAATTTGGCTCTGGGTTGGTTAACACTTAAAGAGGCAGTGGCACGGTGGCCCCAGAAATTGGCGCAGTCGTGCCAGATCAGAACTTCATATTTCAGCATCCTGAATGTGTTTTTGCAAATTTCCACTTTGAACAAGACTGGAAAAGTTAGATACAAATGCTGAATCAGTAAACACACATTTTCATTGGGGAAATCATGCTTAGGGAAACAGAATGAGAGTGCAAAATATCATGTCATCAATATGAATGGAGATTGAGTACATATTAATGGACATTGCATACAAAAATCACTCTACAGCATCTCATGCACAGGCACCAAAGCATATTTTCCCAGAGGGAAGCCGGATTCAGACAGTAGGCTCAGAATAGCATTCCAGATTGGCGCGGCTGCGCCAATATTTAGCGTGGTAGCGTCCATTTCAAAATGGTTTTTATTTTATGGATTTTTTATTTTTGTTTTCTGTTTTAAGGAAATTTGAAAGCTCTTTCTAGCCTAAGTCTATCCTAATCATGCAAAATCAATCAACTACTCATGCAAGTCCTAAGAATTCAAAACTTTATGCAAAATTCAATGTAATGCAAGCCAATTCTAAAAAAAACAAGCAAAGGAGTTCTGGTTGATAGTCCCAGCTCGACTTTGTGACTCTGTTTCAGTCAGATAGGATTGTGAAAGTTCTTTCCTGATTGAAATCAGGGGAGATGTATCTTTTCAGCCTCTGGCCATTCACGATGAAAGTGGATTGATCTTTTGGATTTTTGATTTCCACCGCCCCTGATTTTAACATTCTTTCCAATGCAAAAGGACCAGTCCATTTGGATCTTAATTTACCAGGAAACAACCTAAGTCTGCTGTTAAACAAAAGGACAACTTGACTAGGTTGAAATTCTTTGGGTAAGATGTGCTCATCATGCCACTTTTTAGGTTTTTCTTTGTACATCTTGGCATTCTCATAGGACTAGTACCTAAGCTCATCTAATGCATTTAATTGCAGCAATCTGCTCTCTTCAGCAGCCTTGATATCAAAATTTAAAAACTTGGTTGCCCAATATGCCTTATACTTTAATTCCAAGGGAAGATGACATGCCTTTCCATAAACCAACCTATAGGGGGTCATGCCTATTGGGGTTTTGAAAGCTGTCCTATATGCCCGCAGTGCATCATCTAGCTTGGTTTTCCAATCTCTCCTTAAAGTACTAACGGTTTTTTCCAAAATTCTCTTGAGCTCTCGATTAGACACTTCTACTTGACCATTGGTTTGAGCATGGTATGCGGTGGCTACTTTGTGGGTGACTCCATATTTTCTCAACAGATTTTTGAAAGAAGAGTTGCAAAAATGCTTTCCCCCATCACTGATGATAGCTCTAGGGGTGCCAAATCGACAAAAAATATTCCGTTTCAAAAATTCAATGACAACCTTGGCATCATTAGTTCTGGTTGCTATGGCCTCTACCCATCTGGTTACATAATCCACTGCCACCAGAATGTACATATATCCAAAAGAAGGTGGAAAGGGACCCATGAAATCAATACCCCAAACATCAAAGCATTCACATTCCAGAATGTTATTTAAGGGCATTTCATTCCTTCTAGAGATATTACCTGTTCGTTGGCACCGATCACATGATTGGACATACCTCTTTGCATCTCTGAAAAGTGTTGGCCAAAAGAATCCAGATTGCAATACCTTGGCTGCTATTCGGTTTGCACTGTGATGACCACCAACCACCTTGTCATGGCAGTGGCTGAGAATGAGTGTGGCTTCTTTCTCTTTCACACACCTTCTGATGACTTGATCTGGGCAAATTTTGTAGAAGAAAGGATCCTCCCAGTAGTAGTGCTTTGAATCTGCCATCAATTTCTTCCTTTGCAGGTAGGTGAAATGCTTTGGTACCCATTTTCTGCAAACAAAATTAGCAATATCAGCATACCATGGCATGTTTGAAGTACTTACCTGACAAATCATCTCATCAGGAAAGAGTTCTGAAACTTCCCCATCTTTATTTTCTGCTTCCAGCCTTGACAGGTGGTCTGCCACCACATTTTCAGCACCTTTCTTGTCCTTGATTTCAATATCAAATTCTTGAAGAAGAAGGATCCACCTAATCAGCCTTGGTTTGGAATCCTTCTTTGCAAATAAGTATCTAAGTGTTGCATGGTCAGTCCAAACAATAACTTTTGAACCAATGACATATGATCAGAATTTTTCAAAAGCAAAAGCCACAGCCATGAGCTCTTTCTCAGTAGTGGTGTATTTTAATTGAGGACCAGTGAGTGTGTGACTAGCATATGATATTGTGTGAAAAAATTTTTCTTTCCTTTGGCCAAGGTCTGCCCCTAAAGTGAAATCACTTGCATCACACATGAGTTCAAAAGGTAGGTTCCAATCAGGTGACACAATGATGGGGGCAGAAATTAATTTTTGTTTTAAAAGATTAAAACCATGCAAACTTTCATTATTGAAATCAAATTTCACATCTTTTGAAAGCAGATTTTATAAAGGTTTTGCAACTTTGAAAAAATCTTTTATAAACCTTCTGTAAAAACCAGCATGGCCTAGAAAACTTCTAATACCCTTGACTGACGTGGGTGGAGGTAGCTTTTCAATCACTTCAATTTTTGTCTTGTCAACCTCAATTCCCTTTTCTAAAATTTTATGTCCAAGCACAATCCCTTCTCTTAACATGAAGAGGCATTTTTCCCAATTTAGGACTAGCTTCTTTTCTTCACACCTTTTGAGCACAAGCTCTAAGTGCTGGAAACATGTTTCAAATGTGAGTCCATAGATTGTAAAATCATCCATAAAAATTTCCATCATCTTCCCTATCATACCATGGAATAAAGCCATCATGCATCTTTGAAATGTGGTTGGTGCATTACACAAGCCAAAGGGCATTCTCCTATATGCAAAGGTGCTATAAGGGCAAGTGAGGTGGTCTTTTCCTGATCTTCAGGTGCTATAAGTATCTGAAAATATCCTGAATATACATCCAGGAAGCAATAAAATTTATTTCTAGCAAGGCTTTCAAGCATTTGGTCAATGAATGGTAAAGGAAAATGATCGTTCCTAGTGGCTGCATTCAATTTCCTATAGTCTATGCACACCCTCCAACCAGTTACTGTCCTACTGGGGATCAGTTCATTATTTTCATAATGAATGACAGTAGTACCCCCCTTTTTAGGAACAACTTGAACTGGACTTACCAATGCACTGTCAGAAGTAGGATAGATAATACCTGCGTCCAAGAGTTTAATCACCTCCTTTTTCACTACCTCTTGCAATGTGGGGTTCAGCCTTCTTTGTGGTTGGATGCTGGGCTTGTAATTGTCCTCCATCAGAATTCGGTGAGTGCAAATCGTGGGGTTAATTCGTTCAATGTCTGATAATGACCAGCCTATTGCCTTCTTGTGTTTGGACAGCACCTCAATGAGCATTTTCTCCTCCAAACCTGTCAAACACGAAGAAATAATTACTGGTTTATCATTCTTTTCAAGAAAAACATATTTCAAATTACTAGGAAGAGGTTTGAGTTCAGGTTTGGGAGCTGCTGAAACTCCTTTTTACTTTATTTCAGCTGCTAACTCCTCCTTGCTTCCAGCCTCCAATTCACCAAATTCTTCTTTGATGATGGGATCTTCATTCTCCGAATGGACCTGGCCTCCTTCTTCTGCTGCTTCAATCCTCTCCTCTTCTTCTATTTCTGCTATACATAATCAATCACATCAATACTCAAACAGAAATCCTCATGTGGAATGGCTGGTTGTTTCATGTCTTCTTTTATATTAAAATTGATTATGTCATTATTAAGCCTTAAAGTCAGATTTCCCTGCTTGCAATCAATTATAGCACCAGCAGTAGCCAAGAATGGTCTGACAAGAATTATAGGCAGATTTTTGTCTACTTCCATGTCCAAAATGACAAAATCACAAGGATAGATGAAATCTTGAATTTTCACCAACACATCCTCCATTATTCCTTCTGGTATCTTGGTTGATCTGTCTGCAAATTGAAGAGTGATTCCAGTCTCTTGAGGTTCTCCAAATCACATAAAGCATTTGAAAATTTATTTGACCCAATTTCACAAGGTATTGTAAAACTCCCTGGATCTTTAAGTTTTCTTGGAAGCTCATTCTTCAAGATCGCACTGCAGTTTTCATTTAGCACAACTGTACCTTTCTCCTCTATCTTCCTTTTCCCGGATAGGACTTCTTTAAGAAGTTTGCCATAAAGAGGTATTTGCCTCAATGCTTCAAGAAGTGGAATGTTAATTTGTAATTTCTGAAACATTTCGAGAAATCTAGCAAAGCTATTTTCGAGGATGTCAAATTTAGCTCTACTTGGATAAGGAAGATGTCTTATATCGATATTAGTAATGGGAAGTGCATCCTTACCCTTTTTCCTCCTTGGAGAAGATGGTGGACTTACCTTTTCTTTTTCTTTCTCTTCTTCTCCTTTCTGAATTTTCTCTGCCTCCATGGTTGGTTGTTCTTGTGGTTGGTGCTCCTCTAGGGTCTTCCCACTCCTAAGTTTTATGGCCTTGACTTGCGCTTCAGGGTTTATTTCTGAGTTACTAGGTAGAGCTCCTCTCGGCCTCTCATACACATCTCTGTTAAGTTGATTCACTTGAGTGGTCAGGAGTGTTACTGATTGCTTAATTGACTGGAATTTGGTTTGCAGTGTCTTCATTGACTAAAGTTCAACATATATTGCTCGGATCAGTTTACTATCTTCCTCCCATTGTGGTTCCTCCTTTTGTTGTGCATTGGGTTGTGGTGGTTTGAATCCAGGAGGGTGCTGCCTTGCTGGATTTGCGTTATTCCAGGAGAGGTTTGGATGGTTCTTCCAGCCAGGGTTGTATGTGTTGCTGTATGGATCCATCCTGCGAGAATTTCCAACAAAGTTAGTTTGTTCAGGCATAGAATTTAAAGCATATACATTACCTTGGCATTCAAAATCAGCATGTCCTCCTCCACATATTCCACATATTGAGGCTACCACAGGGTTTGATTGTTGCTGGAAATTCGCAAATTGTTGCTGAAGTGCTTCTAATTGTGCTTGTGTGGCTGTTGAGGAGTCCAGTTTGTAAATTCCAGCAGGTTTTTTGCTTGATCTCTCCATCGGGTAGGAATACATGTTGGCTGTCATCTCCTCTATTAGCTCATGAACCTCTTCTGGAGTCTTTTTGTTTATTGATCCACCTACTGCAGCATCTATCATATTCCTGGTGTTGATGTTCAGCCCATTGTAGAAAATCTCAATCTGGCTCCAAAGCTCTATCTTGTGATTTGGGCATCTTTTGAGAAGTCCATTGAACCTCTCCCATGCCTCTGAAAGATGCTCCTCTGGTTCCTGTGAGAATTGAAAGATTTCATTCCTTAATTTGATAGTCTTTGATGGTGGAAAATACTTACCTAAGAATTTTTTCTGCAGATCCTCCCAAGTGGCTATAGAACCAGCTGGTAATGTGTTCAGCCATGTCTTAGCTCTTCCTCCCAATGTGAACTTAAAAAGCCTCAGTCTGGCTGCATCATCTGACACACCGTTGTATTTAAAAGTAGCACATAAATCCAAGAATCTCTCAAGGTGGTCATTAAGATCTTTATTAGCCAACCCACTAAACTGATAATGAGTCTGCAGCATAAGAAGAAGTTGAGGTTTACAATCGAAATTATTAGCTTGAGTAGAAGGAGTGATGATACTTGTCCTATTTGTTTTTGGGCTTTGTGTGACAAAATCCTCCATGGTTCTCCTTGGCCTCAGTGCTTGTTCATCAAGAGTTCCTTCTATATGCTCCATGTCTTCTTGAAACTTGGGATTGCTCTGGTTCTGTTTTTCCTTCAGCCTTTGCCTTAAAGTCCTTTCAGGTTCTGAATCAATCTCTTGGACTGGTGCCCCTAGAGATCTGGTCATAAACCTCCTGAAAAATAAAAAAAACAAAAGCTCAAATCTCTAAATTTTTAAACTTTGTGCAATTACTACTAGAAACTTTGGTCCCCGGCTACGGCGCCAAAAACTTGATGCCTTGAGCTTTGCCTCGGAACCCCATTTATACTTGAAACTCTGTCCAGACCTTGTAATTTTTGCTTCTATCCAGGGGTGTGAATTGTGTCTTCCTGAACTCAGAATTGGATGAAATTACATCAAGACCTTCCTTCTGCATTCATTTCCTTGCTCACGAAATTTGAATCCATTCTGAGGTGGGAAACTCGAGATATGAGGAGAGGAAGTTGCCTAGTTTCTGCTGCCAATTTCTGCACAGGGTCCACCACTTTGGAGATGTGAAACTCGAGAAGCCTGGCTTCGATTGGCCTGAATTTTAGTGACAACATCCTCTGTATTACCAGGAATCTTCGTTCCAAGTTTGGCTTCAATTGGAATTCTGAAACTCCTTGTGTGCTCTCCCCAAATTTTGGATTTATCTCCTTCCTTTGGCAGCAGATTTCTTTTTTTAATTAACTTCTTCTCCTTGACCATTCAATGCACCTGGACTTACGTACATTACCTTAAACTCTTCGTGAGTACCTTCCTTAGACGTTTGAGACTCCTTCTCCCAAGTTTGGATTTGATTTGTTTGCAGGTTTTCGAGATTTTTGTGATTTTCTGCTGCTGCATCATTGGCGCGGTCGCGCCGAATTCTGGCGCGGACGCGCCACTGGGGCCGATTTCCGTCTAACTCGGGAGAGCACTCGGCGCGGTCGCGCCGAATTATGCTTTGGAGGTGGCGCGGTCGCGCTAGTACTTGGACATTTCCTTGGTCCCTGCATGGCAAGTTCTCTTCCTGCTTTTAGCTCACTTTGGCGTGTCCGTTCTGGCTTTGTATGAGGTCGCGCCAATTCACTTTCCCCAACCATTGTCTTGCATGACCGTTGGGTTGTAGGACACTTTTCCATATTAATTTGAATTTTCTCGAATTTATCTGATGCGGTCGCGCCGTTCTTCTTTTTGGCCTCTTTTGCTCATTTTTCTTCAGTTTTAGCACCAAATCAAGTTTTTCTTCTTCCACTGGGTACCTGAGACATAAAACATAAAAATGAGTCATATTTGTTGATTTTATGCTCGAAATTAACTCAGAATTAAGTTTTTCCATCAATTTATATGCCCAAAGATAGTGTCTTTTAGACACTTATCAAGTAACGCTCAGCTGCCTTTGTCGTGATGGTAATGGATGTATCATTTATTTTATTTTATATAAACCATAAAGAGACATAAGAATGGTGTACAAATTAAAGAGGAGAAAGAAAGAAAGAAAGCAAGAAAGATGGAAAAATAAAAAGAAACAAAGAAGGAAAAATAAAAAGAAAGAACTTACAGCTTAAGTGTGGAGGGTTTATAAAATCAGAAAACTTAACATGACTTGAAGATGATGCACTTTCATGCAATTTGAATTTTCTTCTTCTCAGCTCTGCATAGAAAAGAAACAGTGTTGCACATTAAATTCAGATTAAGAATGAAAAAAACCTAGGCAGTAGGATTGGGTTGTTACCTCAACAGTAACATGGGGTATATGTTTGGGCATTAGATCTAAGTTTAAGTGTTCCAGACATATTGTTCCATTGGCCAAGATCAATATTGCATATTGGACAACAACACAAGTATATATCCATCATTCAATCGGAACAATTTACTTACAATCAGAATTCGTATGTATCCATCATTTGATGTCTTATACAAGTATATGACAAACACTTACTTAAGTCTAACATTTAAACACCAACCATAAAATGGTGTCATTATATGTCACTTGAGTAAAAATTTTCCAAAAAAGTGATTTTCCCCAAAAAATCTTTGCATGCTCCATATAATCCCTCGTGAAAAATAAATATAAAAATTGTGTCATTGAAGTAAAAACTTTTATCATATATGGTTGAACATGTATTGAATTATGATAGCCCTACCTGGTCAGGTCATAAAACGGGATGTATCTCGCCATTGGGAAAGCGGTGTGAGAGATCTGAGTCATCCTCACTATCATCATTGCACAAGCCTACAATCACGTTGGTAAGAACTAGGTTAGAATTAAAAAAAATCATATAATGAGTAACAGAAATTTTGCATGTTCATTACCTTTAGATGTAGCACCTTGTGATGTAATGCGTTGGGTAAGGTGCAAGACTTGGTCCTTCAACCATTGCATTTGTTCTGCACTTTGCCTCTCACGCTCATAAACTATTGCAAGATACACAGACATTCAAATCTAGAGGGAAATAGATGCACCCTATTTTCAAGTTTCTCTAAACTAAAACCGGAATTCAGTGTTACCTTCTCTTGCAATTGGGTAAGTTTTTCGCAAGTGAAAGAGTACTCTGCCTCAAGAATCTGTCGCTCCAATTTTAAAAAAGATATCAGTAATCAATGCCAAAGGAAAACAAGTAAAACAACTCAAAAAGAGATATCAGTAATCAATGCCAAAAGTAAAAAACTCAGAAATAAGCAAAAAAAAGATATCTGTAATCAATGCCAAAGGAAAACTCAGTTCCACCCCAAAGAGACTAGCCAATTTAAGAGGCCTATTACAAAACCTTACAACTCTCCACTAGTACTTAAACCTATTCAGTTTTGGACTTCTTCCCACTCAACATTCCCCCATATCGGCTTACACATAACAGGACTAAGACGTGAGCACAAACAGAGGAGAAATCTAGGCCTCGACAACCTACTCTACTACTTTAAAGATTGAGCCGAGTTCCATCCTAGGATGACTAGCCAATTCAGAAGGTTTATTGCCCAACCTATAACTCAATACCATTGCTTAAACCTTTTCAAAGTGGGACTTTTCCCACTCAATAACAAAACAGGATACATCACCACAAATCATTACACAAAAGAAGAGACAAAAGAAGAGACAAATGTACCACAGGGTATAAGCTCATTCATATTCCTCATGGAAAGATCATTCAAAAAGCTACATAATTTGAACTAAAGCTATATCTTAAACATTAAACACAGAAAGTATCAAGTGGAAGAAATTTATGAATCATCAATCTGATTTGGACCACAAGCAGTGGCTCTTGACCATTGATTTATTCTTTCAAAACAATATGCTTGCATGAAGGCTCCTTGCCCTATACCTCCAAGGAGATTTGAACCGAAGATCTCCATTACCCCCTTACATGACCACTGACCGTTGAATATTCACTTATGCTTTTCAGGAAAGTGTACTTAACTTGCACTTTTTCAAAAGTAGTCCCACTATCCTTTGACGAAAAGACTGCTATTTCTTCTACAATATAAATGGGAAACATAACTTGAACTGGAATCTTAGTGGTAATTCCTCAACGTAAGCTCTGAGTAAGACTTGTTTGTGAGCACCAGCTCTTGTGGACCATATATTCTCTCCTAAACAAAGTCACCGCAGAACGTTTCTGGTAATAACCATTTATTCCAATGGCACATGGTATTGTTGAGGACTGCCTCAAACAACTCCAATTATAATAGTAATAATGACTGAAACAAAGCTCTAGCCACATGACCATATTAACAGTTCTCACTCTCTACTTTTGTGGAGCATCTGAACTGATCACTTGTGTCATTGACCAGACACAAATCTCATTCTAGAAAGAGATTCCAAAAAACAATTAGAAGCAAGTAGCTACATGCCTACAATGCATGCTCGACCAACAATAAAACATAAGTAATAAAGTTTTAAAACAATACGAATCGATGTGTGCAAAGCTTATGGAGGGAGGTAAGCAGAATCGATGCATGCAGAGCGAGGGATGTAAAGTTTTAAACCAGAAGTAAAATAGTTCACCTACTAAATTGCTTCTTCCAAAGCCTCTGATTTGAAGAATCGATGTGTAGAGTTATGGAGGGAGGTTAGAAGCACAATCGGGAGCCATTTTTGGATAATCGGCATCTCAGAGAAAAGCTTTGAATCGACATCTCAGAGTCGGAGCTTCAATTGAATCGGCATCTTTGCAACTTAATTGACATCTCAGAGTCAGAGCTTCAACTCAATCGACATATCATAATGGAGGCTGCAACTCAATTCAGCATCAATCTTAGAGCGGAGGACTGCACCTCGATTGGCATCTGAGAGTCGGGGCTGCAACTAATGGAGCTTACTTTTGAGAGAGAGAGAGAGAGAGAGAGAGAGAGAGAGAGAGAGAGAGCAAATGAGAGAGAGAGAGAGTCGGGCTTCTTTCGGGAAAGGAAAATGCGAAGTTTCATGCGCGGGTTTGGGCAAGGTTTTATGAGGGTAATTATGTCAATTGGCCTTTCAATGATATAAATTTAAGGCTATCATGTAGCAAAGGTTATAAACCCTTGCCAAAAAATGCCTATGGCAAAGGCTAAAATTGAAATAACCGTCACTATATATAATTTTTTTGACGAGGCTTAATATTAGCAAGGGATCGAAACTGACCCTTGTCAATAAGGGACATACCGCGAGGGTTTAGCGCAAAACCCTCGCCAAAAGTATGCTTTTTACTAGTGTAACTTATTTACCATGGGTTGCCTCCCATGATGCGCTAAGTTTATGGTCCTCAGCCACACCAGTAGCTTCATTCCACCTGGATCAAAAGGAAAATTCAATTCGAATCCATTCATCATGACCTTTCTTCCTTTGCAATGTTTTATAGTAAAGCAACCAAATTTTGGTGTTGAGCTAAAAATCCTTTATTTTGACTTTGTGGCTACGAAGAAGTAGATATTCACACATATCAGCTACTCATTCATCCTCTTGTCCAGCCCCAATAAAATTTTTAGTTGTATTTTTTGGTTAGATGTATAAAGTGGGATGATGAAAAAGTCTAAGTCAAATGAGAGCCCTATCTCTTCTTCTTTCTCTACCCAATTCTCTAATGGCTTTTCATGGGAAGGTTCTATGATTTGACCTATGGTTTCTTCTTCCTTCCCCTCATCTAGTTCTTCAGCTATGGTTTGTTTTTCAGCCTCTAACGATTTTTCTTCTTGCTGGGTTTTCTCTTCTACCTCTTCCACATTTGCAGTTATCTCAGCCATGGGTCTTTCTTACTTGACCTCATCCACTTCTCCCATGGTTTCTTCTTCATCCTCTAATGCTTGTAGTTCTTGCTGGGATTTATCTTCAATTACACGGAACCAAAAAAATGGGTTGACTATTTTCTCATTCACCTCATCTACTAACTCTTCAATTGGTTCTTCCTCATCCTCTAAGGTGTATGACTCTATTATTTTCTTAAAATTCGGCATTATCTCCAAATCATAGGGACATACACTCTCTTCCAAGGTTTGTTTTAGTTGAGGTTTTTCTATGATTTCTCCACTCATAAAGGGTATGGACTATTCTTGCTCTTTTGGATTCTCTTCTGAATTGCTAGGTAGAGCTCCTTTAGGTCTTTCATATACATTTCGATTAAGCTGATTCCCTTGAGAGGTCAGAGGTTTAAGCGATTCCTCCATTGACTGAAACTCTGTATGCATTGTCTTCATTGACTACAATTCTGCATACATTGCTCGAATCATTTTCCTGTCTTCCTCCTATTGTGGATCCTCCTTTTGTTGGTTGTATGAAATGCCATATGGGTCTAACCACTTTGGTAGGTCCTCCCCTCCTTGGTTGTATGGAATGCCATACAGGTCTAACCTGCAGGAATTTGACTCATAATCAGAAAAATCAAGTCTTGAATTTACATTGCATACATTAGTAGCATGGTTACCTCTACACACATCACACAAATAATTCACAAAATTCCTTTGTAGTTGCAAGATATCAACTTGTAATTGAAGTAAATCGATTTGAGTTTGCCTGCTAAAAATTTCATCATGATGGGTGGGAGAATTATAAGAGTGGTCAAAAGAACTATATGGTTGTTCATAAGAATCACATGGCATATAAAAATTTCTAGAGTGCTGAAAAGATTCCATGATTGATTTGGGTAAGAAAAATCATTATACTCCTCAAGGTGTCTCCTTCCATATGTGGACTTCTGCAAACCAAAATCCATGCACACAACACATCAGTCCACCACAAAATAATAAAAAAAAAATAAAAATAAAAGGAAAAATAAAAAGAAAACAGAATATACACTCAAAGCTCTAGTTTTAAACACAATAAATTACTATTACAACATTGGTCCCTGGCAAAGGTGCCAAAAACTTGATGCCTTCCACTCTTCCTCGGACCTCTATTTATAGGTAAAGTTCTGTCCAGGCCCTGTAATTTGGTCTCTGTCCAGGGTGTAAAGTGTGACTTTCTGACATCAGAATTGGATGAAATTACACATAAACCTTCCTTCCATGATCCTTGCCTTGTGTACTAAATTTTAGTTCAATATGAATTAGGCAACTTGAGATATGATGCTCAGAAGTTGGGTTGATTCTGCTACCAATTTCAGCACTTGGTCCACCACTTTGAAAATATAAAACTATATAATCTCGAATTGGATTGACCTGATTTTTTGTGACATGATTTTAAATCATTTCAGGAGTCTGTGGTCCAAATTTGGATTCAATTGGAAGTCGGGATCTCCAGATATGGCTTTTTCAATCTCGTACTGTAATTTTCTTTTATCGCAGTCTCCTAATCAGGAATAGAACTTCACCTCTTTGAGGATTCAAACCTCTTAGGATTTCCATCAATTTCCTTTAGAGACATCGTGGACACATTAATTGTACACTTAGGAATCTACCTCCCACTTTTGATCTTAATTACTTGTCAGAATCCCAAGATTTTAGCGATTTAGCATTATTGAGTCACTGGCACGGTCGCGCCATAACTCTGTCTTAAAATGGCGCGGTCGCGCCACTCGGGCAGAACTCCAAAGTTCTCGAATGGAAAGAGTCCTGGTCATGTTTGGAGACCCCATAGGCCTTGTGGCACCATCTTGGTGTGGTCGCACCATTCTGGTGGCACTGTAGCGCAAGAGTTTGTCTTCCAATTGGTGCGGTTGCGGCGGTCCATGCAACCTTGTACCTTTTTGCACTAAAATCTTTAAATTTTCTTCATTTTAGCTCCAATTTCAATGATTCTTATTGCGTTGGACTCCTGAGAGAGAAAACATGAATCTGAGACATATTTTATGATATTATGATGATTATTGGCTCCAAAATGTAATTTTTAATTCCAATTAAGGCCTAAAAATAGTGTCATTTAGACACTTATGAACCTGCTCAAGTACATCATGTCGCGGCCAATCCTCTTGGGCCGATTGGAAAAATGAACACTTCTCCTCTCCGAGTTTGAAATAAGTTTTGTACCGCAGAGGGCCATCAAAGGTCAAGCCCTAGCAAATTTTCTTGTCGTTCATCTCGTGCCTTCGGAATAGGACCTGATAGAGGAATTTCCAGACGAAGAAATTTTCCTTATCGAAATTCTTCGTCCTTGGAAAAAGTTTATCGACGGGGCCGCCTGGAGAAACGGAGCTGGAGCAGGAGTTCTCTTCTTCTCGCCAAAAGAGGACCTGCTACCATACTCGTTCGTGCTCACACAAAATTGCTCAAACATCATAGCAGAATATCAAGCACTTCTTCTTGGCCTTGCATGGCGGTCGAGATGAGATACTCCGACTCGAAATTTACAACGACTCAGCACTCATGATCAAACAGATCATGGGAGAATTTGAGGTAAAGAAAGCCGAACTCATGCCATTCCTGGAGCACGCTAGCAACCTCTTGGCCAAAATCCCACAAACTTCACTTCACTACAAAACGCACACTAAGAATGGACCGACCGACGCTCTAGCAGGGATCGCAGCTAGCCTGGCACAGCTTGACAATCGACCAAGTCATGTACCCATCTGTGAAAGATGGGTAGTCCCTCTGGTCCCTCTTCCAAGTGAAGAGGAAGCGGAAGAAAAGATGGAACAAGAGGAAGAATCCCTCCCAATCTCAACACACAACAGTGAAGCAAAAGATTGGCGTGTGCCAATCTCAAATTTCATCCGACAAGTGCTGAAAGAACGTCTTTTCCAATGACGTATTGTATAGAAGATCGTATGAAGGGTTACTCCTCCGGTGTTTATCCAAGAAGAAGGACGGCAAGTGCTGAAAGAAACCCATGCAAGGATCTGTGGCGCACACCAAGCAGGTCCAAAGCTGCATATGCAAGTCAAAAGACTTGGATATTATTGGCCATCAATGCTCCGAGACTCCATCGAGCTAGCACGAGCATGCAAAGCATGTCAGCTCCACGCTGACTTTATCCATCAGCCACCAGAACCACTTTACCCGACGGTCGTATCTTGGCCGCTTGAAGCCTGGGGAATGGACATAATTGGTCCTATCACCCCAAAATCAAACTCCGATCAGCAATACATTCTTGCTGCAATGGATTACTTCTCCAAATGGGCTGAAGCTGCAGCATTTTTAGAGGTCAAGGCTATCAGCGTAGCCAACTTCATCCGGACACAAATAATCTACCGGTATGGCGTCCCGCAGTACATTGTAATGGACAACAAAACTCCTTTTCGAAACCGAGTCTTGGATCGGTTTTGTGAGAAGTTCTGAATACAGCAAAAGATGTCCTCGGCCTATAACCCAGTGGCTAACGGACTTGCAGAAGCGCTGAACAAAACACTTTGCAAAATTTTGAAAAAAAACAATCGGTAGCAACAAACACTACTGGGACGAGAAGCTTGGTGAAGCTCTCTGGGCGTATAGAACTACGTTCAAAACACTAACACAATCAACTCTTTACTCAATGGTGTACGGCGCTGAAGCAGTGTTGCCGCTCGAAATCCAGCTTCCTTCTCTCCATGTTGCTATAAGGGAAGGCCTTACGGAGGAAGAATGTGCCCAACTCTGGCTCGTAAACCTAGATTCGCTGGACGAACAGAGACGAGAGGCTCAACAAAGACTCGAGTGTTACCAGTCAAGGATGACCCGAGCTTTCAACAAAAAGGTTAAGCTACGGGCATTCCAAAAAGGCGACTTGGTTCTAGCGGTACGTCGCCCGATGTTTTTTATAAGTAAAATTGGGGGCAAGTTCGTAACCAAGTGGAAAGGTCTGTACGTTGTGCAAGAAGCATACACGAATGGTGCCTACAAAATAGCAAAGGCGGATGTTACCGAGTTACCTATTATCAATGGCAATTTTTTTAAATGATTCTATGCCTAAGCAACATCGGCTGGCGGCACAAAGCGTCCATCCGATCAGAGGTGGACAAGCAAAAAAAAAAACACAGGGGGCAAAAGATTCTCAATAAATCGAACGGATCAAATCAAGTTCGAACAAAAAAAATATATCGAAAAGGACAACTCAAGTCCAAACAAAATATGGAGCTTTCCTACAAGCAGCTCTATAAAAAAAGAGGGGAATAACAGTAAGCTAAATCAGACTGGAGACATCTTGAAATCTGCAACCTGGCTCCGAAGCGCAGCAAACTCAGCACGGGCTTCCGACCACTCTTACTCATCCTCTTCGCAAAAGACTGGCTCAGCGTGAATCTTCGCCAACTTCTGGTCCAAGTCGGTGATCTCCTTCATGTCTGCACCGAGGCGTTCCTCAGTTTTTGCTGCTCGGTCTTCCAACCTCTAGATCTTGGAAGCGAGGTAAGTCAGCCTCTCCCGCAGAGACTTCTCCTTAGACATGGCTGCCTTACGATCAGCCCAATCCTTGTAGATGTCAGCCCTCCGATCGTCTCGGCGACGCTTCACTATGCTAAGTGATCGAGCCAAGTCAGCCTCTCGCCACGGACATTCGATTTGACTTGCAGAAAGTCGACCTCCGATGAAAGTCGAACCGGAGCAGGAGGAGGAGGAAGATTGCCAACGCCCAAGTCAATAAGGCAGTCCTTCTCTGCAGGAGCAGGCTGACTAGGATCCACAACGGGAGCAGAATCGATAGCCTGAACATCTGACGCCAAGCCTTCATCAAACTCCATTTGTGAGAGGTCGTCCAAGGGCAATCTATCCTTGGGAGCATGATCAAGCAGCCCCAGAAGGTCCAGACTCAAAAGGTCGATGGACTCCTCTAACACTTCGCTGAACGGAGGAGGCAAGGGCTCGCCGTGAGAGACATCTGTTGCGCCCTGAGGCACACTCGGCAGACAAACACTCGGTTGCGGAGGAGGAGGAGGTAGGGATGGTGATGCTCCAGCAGCAGAGCCAATCTGAGTCACGCTGGAGAAAGGGACGATTGTCGTACAACCCGGTTCTAACAATGGACCACCTCGTGCCCGCTTCGAGACGGGCGGCGATACAGAGTCACCCGCAGGTTCAGCTGCCGACTTCTTTCGGGGAGCTGGTTTTCGCTTAGTGGAAGGGGCCGCAGAAGAGGGAGCTTTCTGAAAAGTGTCTGAAAGACACTGTTTTAGGCATGAATTAATGATTAGAAATCCCAATTCTTAGCTGATTGTTAGCATGAAAATGAAAAATATACCTCAATTGCATGGTTTGTGTCTTAGGTAAGTGGTAGAAAAAGAAAATCCAAATTCTGAGTGAAATTCAAGCAAAAATGAGCAAAATGTGCTAAAATGGGTACGACGCGATCGCGTCGGGAAAATAGTCCAAAATTCAAATAAATGGAGGAAAATACCCAACGGCTAGGAAGGATTCAAAGAAGACAACTCGAGAAAGTGAAAGGGTGCGACCACGCCTTCAGAGGGCGCTACCACACCAAGGAACTGGGGCTACGTCACTAAGAGACAGCATGGACGCCCCAAAGAGATGCCAAATAAAGAAAAAGGAGTTGTCATTCCGGGGACCAATGAAAAAGGCTAAGGAGTGGCGCTACTGCGCCACTACAATAGAAAAATATGGCGCTACTGTGCCAAGAAGTCTCCTTACTCAGCACGGATTCTGGTGCCGTTCCCGAACTTAGAAAGGATTCTCCTCAACTGGCGCGATCGCACCACTGACTCAGCAACGTAAATTGCGGAAATCTCGGGATCTTGACAACCAATCAAGCCCAAACTTGGGGAAAGAAGTCCTAAGTGCCTAAGGAAGGTATCCACGAAAACTTTAAGGAAATTTGCTCGAGTCCTAGGTGTTTTTAATGACCAAGAAGTGAAGTTCAATACAAATAAGGAAACTGCTACCAGAACATATGACAAATCCGAGTTTAAAGAAGAGCATATCTGGAGTTCCTGATTCCCAATTGAACCCAAATTTGGACTGAAGATTCTTGAGGAGATTGAGTATCATATAACTAAAATTCAGTTCAATCCAAGTCGTGTTGTTAGAGTTTTATACTTTTAAAGTGGTGGACCCAGTGCTGAAATTGGCAGCAGAATCAACCCAACTTCTGAGCATCACATCATGAGTTTCCTAACTCTGATTGAACAAAATTTGTACACAAGGCAAGAACCATGGAAGGAAGGTTTTTGTGTAATATCATCCAATTCTGAGGTCAAGAGGGCATATTTCACACCCCTGGACAGAGACCAAATTACAAGGCCAGGACAGCAGCCCACATATAAATAGGGGTCCGAGGAAGAGTGCAAGGCATCCTTTTTATTAGTTGTAGATCGAGTTTTAGGTTGTAAATACAGTTCTAAATTCAGTTTTCAGTTTAATTTCATATTTTTGTAGTTAGTTTGGAGAGAAGAGAAAGTCCAGAGGGAGTCTTGCATGACCTCTTGGCACTTTGGAGAGAGAAGGAGGAGATTTCTGTCAAGGCTCAAGTGAAGCTAAAGGCAGACCTTCAAGGAGGTTTCTGTACTTAGTTTATTTTGATTTCCATGGCTGTAATTGAATCCTTTTTATGTGTTTATACTGTTAAAATAGAGTAGTCTCTCTTTGTTGGGGAAGTCATGAACTCCTTGTTGTGATATGTTTGAGTTTTGAAGTTTATAGCAATATAGTACTTAGCCTTAGATTTAGAATCTGAGTTCATTGCTTATTTCTAATTTGAATTTATATCTAAAGCTTAACAAGGTTCGAATAGAGAAGTTAAGATTCAGTAGAGATTTGGGTTAGTGATTTGATTCTTTGTTTTCTGAAACAACTTGTTTTTCTAACAAGTTCGTTCTGGATTGTGATGGAGACTAGTGGAAAGCGATGTGACTGTTTATAACTCTTGTTCTGAATAAGAGAGAGTTAAACTTTAAGCTTTTATAGTTATGCACCTAGGATTTGAATATTTTCGGATTGTGATGGAGTTCAAAGAATAGGTAAAAGTTATTTCTTGTATATGGGCAACCAGGTTTTCAAAAGCTAAGTCAAGGTAAAGGTAGTTGAGCTTTAAAAATTAGAATTTTGCATGTTAACAATTAGGAGGGATTGAAACTTTTCCCAACATCTCATCTCCATAAGGTTTAATCATCTACTCCAGTATTTTAATTCTGTTTTCTTTTACAGTTTCCAAAAACTAAAAATTGTTTTCCTCAATCATCAAAGAAATCTTTGCTTAAATTAGGTTCTCATCAAGGTCTCTGTGGGATCGATATCTGGACTCTCGAGTCTATATTACTTGCTGACTGAGTGCACTTGCTAGACACCCAACATGGTTTTGGCGTCGTTGTCAGGGACCATTGAATTGGGAGTAAGTTTAAGTAAATTTTGATGTGTTGATTGAGATTAAATTTTTTATTCTATCTTTTCAGGATGAACCGGATTTGTCCATGAAAACCAGAATTAGTGGTGAGCCACTAGATGAACCACATCTGGGACTGGAAAGAGCACTCAGATGAGAGTTGGAATTACATGCAGAATGAGATAAGTCCATGTCCTAACTCATATTGGGAATTTCCCTTAACCATATACATCTTCTAATTATGATCCGTGGAGGTGTGATTTTGATATATCATGTTCTTTTGTTGATAATCAACCTAATGATTCCTATAGAAGAGAGCATGATGATTATTTCTCTAGGAAAAATGAAAATCTTTGTTTTGAGAATGATTCGCAGTTTAAATGGCCACATGGGCAATTATCCATGTTCAGGTATGAGCACCCTCCTATGTTGAGTGATTCTTGTTATCATCATGCGTATCCCTCTCAGCCTCAAGACGACTTGTCTAGGTTTGCCACTATAGTGGATCACTATTCTGTCCAACTAGATACTAAGTTTTATCCACCTTAGGAACAACCTAGTTTAGAAGAAGGTATTGATGTTTCTGAGCCATGGTTGCATATTTTTCATCCATCCATTAGAGCTGAGATAGATAATCTAGTAAATTAGCTAAAGTATGAACTAATTCATGGAAGAAACAATGAAACATGTTTTTTTGAGCTATCTGATGATGATGAACCTGAATGGATGTACACAGCTAGCACTTCTTGTATTAATTTATGTGTTACTGCAGAACACATAGAGGAAGATACAATGGAGAGAGCTGAGAGTTGTGATTTTCAAAAACTTCAACAGGGAGAAGATGAAAGGTCATGGATAACAAGGAAGAAGATGTAAGAGAGAAAGAAGGGGATGGGGTTGAAAAAGAAGTAAAACCCCATGGACAACATGAAGAAGCTAGGATAGAGGACACAAAGGTTGACGAACATTCCTTCCTCTCCATAGATATAGATTTCTTCATTATCCAGCCCTATAAACAGACCTTAAAAGATGAACTTAAAATTTTATTAGGTCTGCGTAATATAAATAAAAGTTGGCTAAGAGTGAAAGAGCAAAACAAGTTCAAAGCCAACCAAAAAAGGGAAAGAGTGACCAGCTCTTTTCTCAAAAGTTATAATCACCATGCGGCTCATTCTAAAGCCAAAAATATTCTAAGGCAAGGATGGTTCCAGTTTCATTTGATCCTGGTGGATCAGATCACCTGGACCAGTAGTGTAGGAATAGGAGTAGGAGTTTTTGAATTTGCTTGAATTTTTTAGGACTTTGTGTGAGTAGGTTAGAATAATTATTTTTTTCAAAGTTTTTAGGACTTGTTTAAAATTAAATGAGATTTTGATTTCTTTTCACAGATAGAATAGACCTAGGATAGAAATAATGTTAGATTTAAATTTTATAGCTTCCCAAAAATAGAAAGCCAAATATATATATATATATATATAACTCAAAACTGGAAAATGGCTCGAAGAAGATGATGAGGAAGAAGAAGAGTAGAAATTTTTAGCTCTTGCTATATCTTTTAAACTATTCCTTGTAGAAATTTGTGTGTGAGCTTGCTTTGTGTGTGCTTTTGTCTGAGAGTGTTCTATAATGCAATTTCATTAATATGTACTCAATCTCCATTTATTTTAATAAAATTATGAGTTTTACTCTCTCAATATTTGTCTCAAAGCATGATCTTAATAATTCTTCCAATGAAAATGTGTGAAAAATGACTCTACATCTGACTGTCATTGATATTAACTTGTCCAAACAGGAAAGATTGAAAAATTCATTCAGGATCTCAAGAATTCACGGAATTACTCGGCACGTCCGCACCATATCCTGGGGCAGCCGCGCCACTAACTTGATGAGGTACGATTATTACAGAGGTGAGGAAACACTAAATCCACTGGAGGTATTCTTCTGAAGATCACTTTTATGCCTGAGAGACATTTCAAGTCATTTTTTCATTTTCAATTGCTAAAAATCATGCAAGTGTTTGGCACTAACCCACGAAATCAGAATTCAAGAGCAAAAAGGGAGTTCCACCCAACCTCAATGTTGGGTGTCTAGCAAGTGCACTAGGTCAGCAAGTAATATAGACTCGAGAGTCCAGATATCGATCCCACAAAGACCTTGATGAGAATTCAGTTTAAGTAAATATTTTTTTTATTGATAGAGGGAAAAGAAGTTTTTGGTTTTGGTTTTGAAAACTGAAAAGAAAACAGAATTAAACTACTGGAAAAACTAATAGAGATGAGATGTTGGGGAAGAATGCCACTCCCTCCTAGTTGTAAACATGTAGCATTCTAATTTTATAGCTCAAACATCCTTGCCTTGACTTAGCTTTTGAAAACCTAGTTACCCATATACAAGACTTAACTTTCACTTATTCCTTGAACTCCTTCTGAACCAAAACATTCAAGTCGTAAGTGCATAAATATAAAAGCTTGACGATTTACTCTTTCTTATTCAGAACAAGAGTTGTGGAAGTAGCATCACTTTTCAACTAGTTTCCTTCATAACCGGAACAATCTAGTTTGAAAAACAAGTTGTTTAAGAAAACAAAGAATCATATAACCAACCCAACTTTCTACTGAAATTTAACTTCTCTATTCGAACCTCATTAAACTTCAAATATCAATTCAGATAAAAAATAAGTAATGAACTCAGTTTCTAAAACAAAAGTAGGATATTTTATTGCTATAAACTTCAGAATTCAAACATAAAACAACTAGGAGTTCATGACTTCCCCAACAAAGAGAGACTACTCCATGCTAATAGAATAAACACACAGTAATAAGGATTCAATCACAGCCATAGACATAAAATAAACTGAGTACAAAAACCCCCTTGAAGGACTGCCTTTGGCTTCTCTTACACCTTGACTGAAATCTTCATCTTCTCTCTCTAAAGTGCCACGAGGTCAAGTAAAACTCCCTCTGAACTTTTATCTTCTCTCTAACCTAACTACAAAACAATAAAAACAAACTACAAACTATTCCAAGATCTGGAACTCGGAACTAGATCTAAAACTCCCTCCTTTATGCTTTGCCGGGACCTCCTTTTATTGCTGAAGCTCTGCCCAGAACTTGTAATTTTTGCCGCTGTCCAGGGGTATGAATTGTGACTTCCCGACCTCATAATTGGCTGAAATGACATCCGTACCTTCCTTACATAGTCCTTGACTTGTGTACAAAATTTGAAGTCATTCTGAGTTGGGAAACTTGAGATATCTCCTTGAGAAGTTGAACAGGTTCTGCCGCCTATTCCCTCACTGGGTCCACCACTTTGAAAATATTAAACTCTAAAATCCCATCTTGAATTAGCTTGATTTTCTGTTTCATAAATCTCAATCCTCTCAGGAAGCTGTGGTCCAAATATGGGTCCAGTTGGAATTCAGAATCTCCAGATATGGCCTCCTTAATCTCGGACTTGGACTTTCCTTTTATGGCAGCAGTTTCCTTCTTTGTCTTGGCCTTCGCTTCTTTACCATTCAATGCACCTAGACTCTATCAATATATCATAAAATCTTTGTGGATACCTTTCTTAGCCAATTAGGACTTCTTCTTCCAAGTCTGGGCTTGATTGGTAGTCAGAATCCCGAGATTTTTGCAAGTCACGAAGCTGAGTCATCGGCGCAGTCACGCTGAATTGTTCTTTGTTTTGGCGCGGTCACGCCTCTGGAGCAGAAATTTTGTCTAAGTCTGGAGCACGGCCTTCGGGTCCTATATGAGGAAGGATTCTTCAAGGCGCGGTCGCGCAACTTTGTGCTGTTGAGCTGGCGCGGTCGCGCCACCCCTTAGACTCCTTGCCGACTTCCCGAATTAGAACTTGACATCTATGTATGGAAACAGTGAGGCACAACAGCGCCATAGGTAGCGCCCTCGTGGGGCGCAGTGGCGCCAATTCACATTCACGAACTGTCCTCCTTTCAACCTCACTAGCCGTTGGGAATTTTCTTGGAATTATATGAATTTACGCACATTTACCCGGCGCGGTCGCGCCATTCCCTTTTTTGCTTGATTTTGCTCCTTTTTCCTTCATTTTTCCTCATAATTTAGATTTTCTTCTTTTACAGGGTACCTGAGACACAAAACATGTATTTGAGTTATATTTGTCACTTTCATGCTCATAATCAACTCAAATTAGGAATTTATGATCAATAATTCATGCATAAATAAGTGTCTTTTGGACACTTATCACAACCCCAAACTTAAAACTTTGCTCGTCCTCGAGCAAAACTCAGAAATAAATACCAGATAGATTTGTAAAGACAAAGAAAAGTTCAGTGCTCCTCCCTACTAAAGTTTCAAAATAGATGATTCACTCCTTTCCTAATGATGGTTCTTCTTGCTTAGACAAAACAGATTTTGATATTTCTTCAAATTTTTCAAAGATGAACATGTCCATGCAAGTGAGAAGTCTCAATTCAGCTCCATAAGCCAACCATCAGTCCACTCTCCACTAACCTGAAGGAATTCTCAATTTTGATCAATAGGTCTTTATGGGTTGTAATGAGGCAGGGTTAATGGGTATGATGAAGATTTTTGGTTTTCTTTTGTGTTTTATTCTCCTCCTCATATCCATTTTCCATTTTCCTGAGCATGAATTGGATTTGTGACTTTTCCCCCAAGCTCTTCTACACCAAACTTATTCTTTTGCACTGATCCCTCATTTTTTCTTTTTCCTCTTTTTTTTTTTTTTTTTTTCTTTTTCCCGTGTAGCTTTTTCTTCGGGTTTTGTTCAGAGTCTAGCTTACCTCGTCGGTTGACTCAGAGTCCCTAAGCTTGCTCAGGCCCGAGAGCTGGTGCACACACGAGGTGGTCTTTCCCTTAACTAACCCACAACCTTTTCTTTCTTTTTCCTTGGCTTTGTTTGGAGTCCAGCTTACCTTGCCGGTTGACTCAGAGACCCTAAGCTTGCTGAGGCCTGAGTCCCGGTTCACACACAAGGTGGCCTTTCTCCTACACAGCCCAGAATTTTTTTCTTTCTTTTCCTCTCTTGCTCCTTCTCCCCCTTTACAATGAAATATTTCTATACCCTTCATCCATCCCTCCTTATAACTTCAAAATCTTTATCCATGCTAATTCAAACAGAACACTTCAATAATTTGGAGAATCAAGGGTCAGTAAGAAACAAGTTTAATTATCACTAAGGCTAGTTAATGTAGTATGGGACATTGAAACAAAACAGGGATCTTTTCGGCCCAAGAGGTTTGACAAAAGGTGATGCAACTTGTGCATTTCAATGGGTGGCTTTGAAAAAGGCTCAAACGATTTTTAAACAGGTGCCTAAATCACCTAAGAATTTTGAAAACCTTTCTCTGTTTCACCTCAAGTTTTCCTCAGGTTGGTTCTAGTGATTGAAGTCGACTTGCTCACTTGTACTTTGTTTTTGAAAACAGTTTTTTAAAGAAAAATTCTCATCCATTCAAGACTAAGCATCTGAACTAATATATTTCTCCAGAAAGTGAATCATGCTATTCATATGATCAGGGGTTTTCACTGGTATTTTTCAAAGTCTTTATTGGACTTTCTGGTGAAAAAAAAAAAAAATAGTGCTTTCAGATCCATTCATGAAAAGTATCCCACCCCAAACTTAAAATTTTTCAAATCCCCTTAAAATTGCATGAAGAGTATCCTCGTCCAAACTTAAAAACATGCTTTGTCCTCAAAGCAGCAGTAAACATAGGAGTGATAGAGATACTTCCCTGACTTTCTGGGTGGATTGAGGTTGGATGGATCTCCCTTAGTGGCTTTTACATTCTGCTCTCATGGGTTAGTGATAAAAATTTGCATGATGTTCAGCAATTAAAAATGAAAATTGACTAGAAGTGTCTCTCAGGCATAAAATGTGTCTTAAGAAGAATACCTGTAGTGGAGGTTCTGTTGCCTCAGCTCTGTAGTGGGCAAATCTCATTATACCAAGTGGCTCGGCCGCGCCAGAATTTGGCGTGGTCGCGCCGTGTAATTCCTTGAAATTATCATATTCTGAATGCAACTTTCAATATTTCCAGTTTGGACAATTAAATATTAGATAGAGGCATGCTTTGCAGTGATTTTCATATATTTTCAATGGAAAAATGAAAAAGTTCATGCTAAAAACATAATTTCATTAATATGATTGGAGATTGAGTACATATTAATGAAATTGCATTAAATCACACTCTCAAACATAAGCGCACACAAAAACAAGCTCACACTGGAATTTCAACAATGAAAAGTTCCAAAGATATAGCATGAGCTAAAAATTTCTACCCTTCTTCTTCCTCCTCATCTTCCGTTTTCCTGTTTTGAGTTTTCTAATTTTTCTGTGGTTTTCTGTTTTTATGAAAGCTTTAAATTTTTATCTAACACTCTTCTTATTCTAGGTCTATATAAATAAAAAAAACAAGTCCTAAAATTTTTGAAAAATCTTATTCAAACCATGTTACACAAAGTCCAAAAAAAATTCAAGCAAATTAAAAATTCCTACTCCTATTCCTACATTACCTACTGATCCATGTAATCTGATCCACAAGGATCGAATGGAAACTGGAACCATCCATGCTTGAGGGTGTTTTTGACTTTGGAATGTGTTGCATGGTGATTCAATCTTTTGAGTAAAGAACTGGTTACTCTTTCTCTTTTCTGGTTGGCTTTTAACTTGTTTTGCTCAATTATTTTTAGCCAACTTTTCCTCACACTGCCTAGACCTATTAAAATTTTAATTTCAACTTTTGTGGGTGGTTAGTAGGGCTGGATAACGAAGAAATCAATGTCTAATGAGAGGAAAGAATGTTCATTATCCTTAGTGTCCTCTATCCTATCCTCTTTATGCTCTTCAAGGGGTTTCTCTTCTTGTTCTACCCCATCCCCTTCTTTCTCTTTTTCATCTTCTTCTTTTATCTCAATGATCTTTTCATCCTCTCCCTCTTGAAGTTTCTAAAACTCACAACAGCTCTCAGCTCTCTCTGTTGTATCTTCCTCTATGTGTTTTGTAGTAACACATAAATTAAGACAAGAAGTGCTAGCTGTATTCATCCATTCAGGTTCATCAAAATAAGATAACTCATAAAAACTAGTTTCAACCTTCATATTTTTTTTCAATTCATGCTTTGGCTGATTTTTTAGATTAAAACAAGAAGAGCTAGCTGTATACATCCATTCAGAATTGCTAGGTAACGTACCTTGGTTCCTACCTGATATATTATTAGCCAGCTGTCCCAATTGTATTTCCATATTTTGGAGTGATGCCTCTTGACTTTTAAGGGATGCTTCTTGAGCTTGACACCTGGCTACTCCTTTCTCCTGATTTGCTAGAATCTTTGAAAGAAGGTCCTCAAGGCTGGCTTTTTGTTCCGGTTCTGGTGCTGCTCTTTGGAAACCAGGTGGTGATTTTGTTTAAGCAATGGGCTGTTGAGTGTTGGGTTGCTGGTTGTTGTTTGACCATGAGAAATTTGGGTGACTCCCCCAACCAGGATTGTAAGTATTGCTGTATGGATCATAAGACCTGCAAAAATTTGGAACATAATTAGCCTGGTCTAAAGAACTTACAGATTGGACATTACCTGCTTGGCATTCATGGTTGGGATGTCCTCCTCCACATACGTCACAAATCTGAGCAACCAAAGAGGGGGTGTGTAGTTTTGACAATTGTTTTGTTAGAGACTCGAGTTGTGCCTGCAATGCTAATCATGACACATAGGATGATTCTGATATTTAAACATGGATGGTTGTCCATGTGGCAAATTGTCTTGCAACTCATTATCAAAATACTGATTTTCATATTGCCTAGAGAAATAATCATCATGCTCTCTTCTATAGGAATCATTAGGTTCCCAACAGGTGTCTAGCAAGTGCACTAGGTCAGCAAGTAATACAGACTTCTAGAGTCCAAATATCGATCCCACAGGGACCTTGATGAGAGCCTAATCTAAGCAAAAACTTTCCCATTGATTGAGGTGAAGAAAATTAGGATTTTAATTTGAAAACTGAAAAAGAAAACAAAATTTGAACTCTAGGAAAAACTTATTCAGAACAAGAGTTATAGAAATCACATCACTTTTCAACTAGTCTCCTTCATAACCGGAACAATCTAGTTTGAAAAACAAGTTGTTTTAGAAAACAAAGAATCATATAACCAACCCAACTTTCTACTGAAATTTAACTTCTCTATTTGAACCTCATTAAACTTCAAATATCAATTCAGATCAGAAATAAGCAAAGAACACAGTTTCTAAAACAAAAGCAGGATATTTTATTGCTATAAACTTCAGCATTCAAACATAAAACAACTAGGAGTTCATGACTTCCCCAACAAAGAGAGACTACTCCATGCTAATAGAATAAACACACAATAATAAGGATTCAATCACAGCCATAGACATAAAATAAACTAAGTACAAAAACCCCTTTGAAGGACTGCCTTTGGCTTCTCTTGCACCTTGACTGAAATCTTCACCTTCTCTCTCTAAAGTGCTAAGAGGTCGTGTAAGACTCCCTCTGGACTTTTCTCTTCTCTCTAACCTAACAAAAAAATAAGAAAAATAAATTAAGAGCTGGATTTCCAATACAAAAACTGGATCATTGTGCTTTGCCTCGGACCTCCTTTTATAGCTGAAGCTCTGCCCGGAACTTGTAATTTTAGCCTCTGTCCAGGGGTATGAATTGTTACTTCTTGACCTCAGAATTGGCTGAAATTACATCCGAACCTTCCTTACATAGTCCTTGACTTGTGTACGAAATTTGAAGTCATTCTGAGTTGGGAAACTTGGGATATCCCCGGCAACGGCGCCAAAAACTTGTTGGGTGTGTAGCAAGTGCACTAGGTCAGCAAGTAATATAGACTCGAGAGTCCAGATATCGATCCCACAAAGACCTTGATGAGAATTCAGTTTAAGTAAATATTTTTCCTATTGATTGAGGGAAAAGAAGTTTTTGGTTTTGGTTTTGAAAACTGAAAAGAAAATAGACTTAAACTACTGGAAAAACTAATAGAGATGAGATGTTGGGGAAGAATGCCAATCCCTCCAAGTTGTAAACAAGTAGAATTCTGATTCTATAGCTCAAATATCCTTGGCTTGACTTAGCTTTTGAAAACCTAGTTACCCATATACAGGACATAACTTTTACTTATTCCTTGAACTCCTTCTCAACCGGAACATTCAAATCCTAAGTGCATAAATATAAAAACTTGAAGTTTACTCTTTCTTATTCAGAACAAGAGTTATAGAAGTCACATCACTTTTCACCTTGTCTCCATCATAACCGGAACAATCTAGTTTGAAAAAAAAGTTGTTTTAGAAAACTAAGAATCATATAACCAACCCAACTTTCTACTGAAATTTAACTTCTCTATTCGAACCTCATTAAACTTCAAATATCAATTCAGATCAGAAATAAGCAAAGAACTCAGTTTCTAAAACAAAAGCAGGATATTTTATTGCTATAAACTTCAGCATTCAAACATAAAACAACTAGGAGTTAATGACTTCCCCAACAAAGAGCGACTACTCCATGCTAATAGAATAAACACACAATAATAAGGATTCAATCACAACCATAGACATAAAATAAACTAAGTACAAAAACCCCTTTGAAGGACTGCCTTTGGCTTCTCTTGCACCTTGACTGAAATCTTCACCTTCTCTCTCTAAAGTGCTAAGAGGTCGTGTAAGACTCCCTCTGGACTTTTCTCTTCTCTCTAACCTAACAAAAAAATAAGAAAAATAAATTAAGAGCTGGATTTCCAATACAAAAACTGGATCATTGTGCTTTGCCTCGGACCTCCTTTTATAGCTGAAGCTCTGCCCGGAACTTGTAATTTTAGCCTCTGTCCAGGGGTATGAATTGTGACTTCTTGACCTCAGAATTGGCTGAAATTACATCCGAACCTTCCTTACATAGTCCTTGACTTGTGTACGAAATTTGAAGTCATTCTGAGTTGGGAAACTTGGGATATCCCCGGCAACGGCGCCAAAAACTTGTTGGGTGTGTAGCAAGTGCACTAGGTCAGCAAGTAATATAGACTCGAGAGTCCAGATATCGATCCCACAAAGACCTTGATGAGAATTCAGTTTAAGTAAATATTTTTCCTATTGATTGAAGGAAAAGAAGTTTTTGGTTTTGGTTTTGAAAACTGAAAAGAAAATAGACTTAAACTACTGGAAAAACTAATAGAGATGAGATGTTGGGGAAGAATGCCAATCCCTCCAAGTTGTAAACAAGTAGAATTCTGATTTTATAGCTCAAATATCCTTGGCTTGACTTAGCTTTTGAAAACCTAGTTACCCATATACAGGACATAACTTTTACTTATTCCTTGAACTCCTTCTCAACCGGAACATTCAAATCCTAAGTGCATAAATATAAAAGCTTGAAGTTTACTCTTTCTTATTCAGAACAAGAGTTATAGAAGTCACATCACTTTTCAACTAGTCTCCATCATAACCGGAACAATCTAGTTTGAAAAACAAGTTGTTTTAGAAAACTAAGAATCATATAACCAACCCAACTTTCTACTGAAATTTAACTTCTCTATTCGAACCTCATTAAACTTCAAATATCAATTCAGATCATAAATATGCAATGAACTCAGTTTCTAAAACAAAAGCAAGATATTTTATTGCTATAAACTTCAGAATTCAAACATAAAACAACTAGGAGTTCATGACTTCCCCAACAAAGAGAGACTACTCCATGCTAATAGAATAAACACACAGTAATAAGGATTGAATTACAGCCATAGACATAAAATAAACTAAGTACAGAAATCCCCTTGAAGGACTGCCTTTGGCTTCTCTTACACCTTGACTAAAATCTTCATCTTCTCTCTCTAAAGTGACAAGAGGTCATGTAAAACTCCCTCTGGACTTTTCTCTTCTCTCTAACCTAACTACAAAACAATAAAAACAAACTAAAAACTATTCCAAGAGCTTGAACTCGGAACTGGATCTAAAACTCCGTCCTTTATGCTATGCCTCGGACCTCCTTTTATAGCTCAAGCTCTGCCCAGAACATGTAATTTTGGCCTCTGTCCAGGGGTATGAATTGTGACTTCCCGACCTCATAATTGGATGAAATTATATCCAAACATTACTTACATAGTCCTTGACTTGTGTACAAAATTTGAAGTCATTCTGAGTTGGGAAACTTGAGATATCTCCTTTAGAAGTTGAACTGGTTCTACTGCTAATTCCCACACTAGGTCCACCACTTTGAAAATAGAAAACTCCACAATCCCAACTTGGATTGGCCTGATTTTCCGTGTCATGATTCTCAATCCTCTCAGGAAGCTGTGGTCCAAATTTGGATGCAGTTGGAAGTCGAAATCTCCAGATATGGCTTCTTCAATCTCGGACTTGGACTTTTCTTTTATGGTAGCAGTTTCCTTCTTTGTCTTGGACTTCTCTTCTTTACGATTCAGTGCACCTAGACTCTGTCAATATATCATAAAATCTTCGTGGATACCTTTCTTAACCAATTAGAACTTCTTCTTCCAAGTCTGGGTTTGATTGGTAGTCAGAATCCTGAGATTTTTGCAAGTCACGAAGCTGATTCATCGGCGCGGTCGCGCTGAATTATTCTTTGTTTTGGCGCGGTCACGCCACTGGAGCAGAAATTTTGTCTAAGTCTGGAGCACGGCCTTCGGGTCCTATATGAGGAAGGATTCTTCAAGGCGCGGTCGTGCGACTTTGTGCTGTTGAGTTGGCGCGGTCGCGCCACCCTTTAGACTTCTTGCCGACTTCCCGAATTCGAACGCATCTATGTAAGGAAACAGTGAGGCGCAGCAGCGCCACAGGTAGCGCCATCTTCATGGCGCGGTACCGCCCTCGTAGGGCGCGGTCGTGCCAATTCACATTCACGAACTGTCCTCCTTTCAACCTCACTAGCCGTTGGGAATTTTCTTGGAATTATATGAATTTACGCACATTTACTCGGCGCGGTCACGCCAGAATCGGCGTCGTCGCACCATTCCCTTTTTTGCTTGATTTTGCTCCTTTTTCCTTCTTCTTTCAACAGAATTTAGATTTTCTTCTTTTACAAGGTACCTGAGACACAAAACATGTATTTGAGTTATATTCGTCACTTTCATGCTCATAATCAACTCAAATTAGATATTTATGATCAATAATTCATGCATAAATAAGTGTCTTTTGGACACTTATCACTCAACCAGACTGTCTTTTGGACAACCAAACTGTCAAGGGAGTATTTCTTTTCATTCTTATGTTTATTGCTGCTTTGAGGGCAAAGCATGTTTTTAAGTTTGGGGTGGGATACTCTTCATGAATTTTTCATGTATTATTAATGGATTCAAAAACTCTATTTTCCAAAATTCATCAGAAAAATCCAATAGAGATTTTGAGAAATATCAGCGAAAATCCCTGATCAGATGAATAGCATGATGCACTCTTTGGAAAAATATTTTAGTTCAGATGCTTAGTCTTAACTCGATGAGAATTTTTCTTTAAAATAATTTTTGAAAACAAAGTACAAGTGAGCAAGTTGATTTCAATCACTAGAACCAACGTGAGGAAAACTTGTGGCGAAACAGAGAAATGTTTACAAAATTTCGAGGTGATTTAGGCACCTATTTAAAAATCGTTTGATCCTTTTTCAAAGCCACCCACTTTAATGCACAAGTTGCATCACCTTTTGTCAAACGTTTTGGGCCAAAAAGATCAATGTTCTGTTTTAATGTCCCATGCTACATGAACCAGCCTTAGTGAAAAATAAACTTGTTTCTTACTGACCCATGATTCTCCAAATTATTGAAGTGTTCTGTTTGAATGAGCATGGATCAAGATTTTGAAGTTATAAGGAGGGATGGATGAAGGGTAGAGAAAAATGTTTCTGAGAAAAAGGGAAGAAGGAGCAAGAGAGAGAAAAAGAAAATGATGGGCTGAGTTAGGAGAAAGGCCACCTTTTGTGTGCACCGGGACTTGGGCCTCAGCAAGCTTAGAGTCTTTGAGTCAACCGGTGAGGTAAGCTAGACTCTGGACAAAGCCAAGAGAAAAAAAAGTTTACATGGGAAGGAAAAAAGAAAAGGGAAAGAAATGAGGGATCAATTCAAAACAATAAGTATGCGGTGAAGGAGCTTGGAGGAAGAGCCACATGATCAGATTCATGCTAAAAAAAATGGATTATGGATATGAGGAGGAGAATAAAACCCAAAAGAGATACCTCAATAATTTTCATCATACCCATTACCGCTGCCTCATTACAACCCATAAAAGACCTAATGATCAGAATTGAGAACTCCTTCAGGTTAGTGGAGAGTGGACTGAGGGATGGCTTATGGAGTTGAACTGAGACTTGTCACCTGTGTGGGAATCGGCATTTTCAAAAATTTTGAAGAAAATTCAAATTTTGTTTTGACTAAGCAAGAAGAACCATCATTAGGAAAGAGGTGAATCACCTATCTTGAAAACTTTAAAAGGGACGATCACTGAATTTTTCTTAATCTTTATGGATCTATCTGGTTTATTTCTTTAAGAGTTTGCTCGAGGACGAGCAAAGGTTTAAGTTTAGGGTTGTGATAAGTGCCAGGAAGGCACTGATTTAGCATGAATTAATGATTAGAAATCCCAGTTCTTAGTTGATTGTTAGCATTAAAATGCAAATATAACTCAATTGCATGATTTGTGTCTGAAGTAACTGGTAGAAGAAGAAAATCCGAATTCTGAGTGAAACTAAAGCAAAAATGAGCAAAATGAGCCAAAATGGGGGTGGCGCAACCACACCGATTCTGGCGCGACCACGCCGGGAAAATAGTCAAAAATTCAAATAAATGGAGGAAAATACGCAGCGGTTAGGAAGGTTTCAAAGAAGACAACTCATGAAAGTGAAAGGGCGTGGCCGCGCCTTCAGAGGGTGCTACCGCACCAAGGAACTGGCGCTACCTCACTCAAAGACAACATGGACGTGCCAAAGAGATGCCAAATACAGAAAGAGGAGTTGTCGTACTGGGGACCAATGAAAAAGGCTAAGGAATGGGGCTACCGCACCACTACAACAACAAAATATGGAGATGCCACGCCAAGAAGTCTCCTTACTCAGCACAGATTTGGTAGTCGTTCCCGAACTTAGAAAGGATTCTGCTCAAGTGGCGCGACCACGCCAATATCAGAAGAAAAAGTGGCGCGATTGCGCCACTGACTCAACAACGCAAATTGCGGAAATCTCGGGATCCTGACAACCAATCAAACCCAAACTTGGGGAAAGAAGTTTTAAGTGCCTAAGGAAGGTATCCACGAAGACTCTGAGGATATTTGCTCGAGTCCTAGGTGTTTTGAATGACCAAGAAGTGAAGTTCAATACAAATAAGGAAACTGCTGCCAGAACATATGACAAATCCGAGTTTAAAGAAGAGCATATCTGGTGTTCCTGATTCCCAATTTAACCCAAATTTGGACTGAAGATTCCTGAGGAGATTGAGTATCATATCAAGGAAATTCAGTTCAATCCAAGTCGTGTTTTTAGAGTTTTATACTTTTAAAATGGTGGACCCAGTGCTGAAATTGGCAGCAGAATCAACCCAACTTCTGAGCATCACATCACGAGTTTCCTAACTCAGATTGAACAATAATTTTGTACACAAGGCAAGGACCATGGAAGGAAGGTTTTCATGTAATATCATCCAATTCTGAGGTCAGTAAGGCATATTTCACACCCCTGGACAGAGACCAAATTACAAGGCCAGGACAGCAGCCCAACTATAAATAGGGGTCCTAGGAAGAGTGCAAGGCATCCAATTAAGTAGTTGTAGATCAAGTTTTAGGTTGTAAATACAGTTCTAAATTCAGTTTTCAGTTTAATTTCATATTTTTGTAGTTAGTTTGGAGAGGAAAGAAAGTCCAGAGGGAGTCTTGCACGACCTCTTGGCACTTTGGAGAGAGAAGGAGAAGATTTCTGTCAAGGCTCAAGTGAAGCTAAAGGCAGACCTTCAAGGGGGTTTCCATGGCTGTAATTGAATCCTTTTTATGTGTTTAAACTTTTAGCATGAACTAGTCTCTCTCTGTTGGGGAATTCATGAACTCCTAGTTGTGATATGTTTAAGTTTTGAAGTTTATAGCAATATAGTACTTAGCCTTTGTTTTAGAATTTGAGTTCATTGCTTATTTCTAATCTGAATTGATATCTGAAGCTTAATGAGGTTCGAATAGAGAAGTTAAAATTCAGTAGAGATTTGGGTTAGTGATTTGATTCTTTGTTTTCTAAAACAACTCATTTTTTGAACTAGATCAATCCGGATTGTGATGGAGACTAGTGGAAACCGATGTGACTGTTTGTAACTCTTCTTCTGAATAAGAGAGAGTTAATCTTTAAGGTTAAATATTTATGCACCTAGGATTTGCATTTTTCTGGATTGTGATGGAGTTCAAGGAATAGGTGGAAGTTATTTTCGGTATATGGGTAACCAAGTTTTCAAAAGCTAAGTCAAGGTAGAGGTACTTGAGCTACAAAAATCAGAACTTTGCATGTTAACAAGTAGGAGGGATTGACACTTTTCCCAACATCTCATCTCCATATGGTTTAGTCATCTACTCCAGTATTTTAATTCTGTTTTCTTTTATAGTTTTCAAAAACCACAAAATGTTTTCCTCAATCATCAAAGAAATCTTTGCTTAGACTAGGTTCTCATCATGGTCTCTGTGGGATCGATATCTAGACTCTCGAGTCTATGATACTTGCTGACCTAGTGCACTTGCTAGACACCCAACACTTTCGGTGCACCTTTCCTAGAAGGTGCCTTCTTTGGCTTCAACGATGGAGCCTTGACAGCCCCTAAGGATGAAATACTGGTGGCGATCTCCTCGACCGAAGAGGGCCGCGACGAACTCGCAACGCCCTTGCCCTTGCCCTTTCCCTTGGGCATAGGATGCCTGCGCTTATGCCGAGGATGCTCTTCACTGTTGGTATCATTGCTACTGGGAGGAAGAACATCACCCACAGTCGGGGCCAAATCCAGAGTCAATCGTCGCCACGCGCGCTGAAAAAAAAAAAGAGCAAGTCATTCTCTTCCCTTAAAAAAAAAACACATGCAAAATAAGTTTTGCTTACCTCGAAGAAGGGAGTAACCTTCTGAGTCCACCACTAGAGAAAGTTGTAGTCACGGCGGGATCAGCCCCTGCACCGTACCACGCAGGCACCGTGACGTTGCTGCAAGGAAGAGCAACGCTATTCTTCCAAAACTCCAATAGCTCTGACAAAGAAAGCGCAGCACGGTGGTTCGTCTCCAAAACGCGAGGGAGTTTGATAAGTGTCTAAAAGATACTTATTTATGCATGAATTATTGATCATAAATTCCTAAATTGAGTTGATTATTAGTATGAAAATGACTTATATAACTCAAATTCATGTTTTGTGTCTCTGGTACCCGGTAAAAGAAGAAAATCTGGATTCTGAGAGTAAATGAAGGAAAAAGGAGCAAAATTAAGCCAAAAAGGGAATGGCACGCCGATAGTGGCGCGACCGCGACGAGAAAATGTGCAAAAATTTAAATAAATGGCAGAAATTTCCAACGGCTAGCAAAGCTTAAAAGAGGACAAATCGGGAATGTGAAACTGCGCAACCACGCCCCCAGAAGGCGCTGCCCCGCCAGGAAGATGGCGCTACCAGTGGCGCTGGTGCGCCGAACAGTTGCCTTACTAAGAGTTCAAAGTGCTATTTCGGGAAGTCGGTAAAGATTCTAAGGAGTGGCGCGACCGCGCCAAATCAACAACCAAATGAGGCACTGCCGCGCCATTTAGTGTCCTTCCTCAGCACGGACCCGAAGGCCGCCTTCAGACTTAGAAAGAATTCTGCTCCAGTGGCGCGACCGAGCCATAATAAAGAAGAATTTCGGTGCGACCGCGTCGATGACTCAGCATACGCAGATTACGAAAATCTCGGGATTCTGACTACCAATCAAGCCCAAACTTGGGAGAAAAAGTCCTAATTTTCTAAGGAAGGTATCCACGAAGATTTTCAGAAAATTGGCTCGAGTCCAGGTGCATTGTATGACCAAGAAGAGAAGTTTCCCACAAAGAAGGAAACTGTAGCCAGTAGAGAAGAGAAAATCCGAGTTTTAAGAGAACAATAGCTGGAGTTCCCTATTCCCAATTGAGCCAAAATTTGGACTGAAGCATCCTGAGGAGATTGAGGATCATATCACAGAAATTTAGGTCAATCCAAGTCAGGTTTTCAGAGTTTTATATTTTTAAAGTGGTGGACCCAATGCTGGAATTGGCAGCAGAAGCAGTTCAAGTTCTCAAGATGATATCTCAAGTTTCCCAACTCAGAATGACTTCAAATTTCGTACACAAGTCAAGGACTATGTAAATAAGGTTCATGAGTAATTTCAAGAAATTCTGAGGTCATAAAAGTAAGATTTCAACCCCTGGACAGAGACAAAATTTCAAGTCCTGGATAGAAGCACAAGTATAAGAAGGGGTCTGAGGTCTCCAGGTAATCATCCAGTCTTGATCCAGTTCCGAGTTCCAGCTCTTAGAATAGTTTGTAGTTTAGGTTTTTATTGTTTTTAGTTAGTTTGGAGAGGAGAGAAAGTCCAAAGTAAGTCTTACACGACCTCTTGGTACTTTGGAGAGAAAGAAGAGATTTCAGTCAAGGAGGAGTTGAAGCTAAGGGCAGTTCCTAAAAGGGGGTTTCAGACACTGAGTTCATTGCTTATTTCTTATCTGAATTCAATTTTGGAATTTAATGAGGTTCGAATAGAGAAGTTAAATTTCAGTAGAGAGTTGGGTTAGTTATTTGTTTCCTATTTTCTAAAACAACTCGATTTTAAACTAGATTGTTTCGGTTATGAAGGAGACTAGCGAAAAGGCGATGTGACTTGTTAAACACTTTTTCTGAATAAGAGAGAGTTAATCTTCAAGCTTTTATATTTATGCACTTAGGATTTGAATGTTCCGGTTTATGAAGGAGTTCAAGGAATAGGTGAAAGTTATTTCCTGTATATGGGTAACCAGGTTTTCAAAAGCTAAGTCAAGGTAAGGGTATTTGATTTATAAAATCAGAACTTTGGATGTTAGCAACTAGGAGGGATTGACACTTTTCCCCAACATCTCATCTCTATAATTTTTTCCAGTAGTTAATTCTGTTTTGTTTTTCAGTTCAAAAAATTAAAAACCAAAAATTTATTTTCCTAAATCAATAGAAAAATATTTGCTTAAACTAAGTTCTCATCAAGGTCTCTGTGGGATCGATATCTAGACTCCCGAGTCTATATTACTTGCTGACCTAGTGCACTTGCTAGACACCGAACAGAGGTCCTGACAAAACCCGAACAATCGGGCAAAGTAGTGAGGGCAATAAGGCTCCACGCCCAAGAATTGCCGCCTCTGGTAGGTCAAGAGACAAGTACGAATACTTAGGAAGTATTCATACTACTCCTATGAGATGGTCTGATTGCCTGCATCAGAAAGCACTCCAGGTCGGAAGAATTCGGTGTAGTACCAAACTTTTGGTCTCTCACGCAAGAACAAGGTCCAAGCCTCCAAAACGGAGAAAGTGCACGTCAGGTCGGGGTTTCGGTACATAGCCATCAAAGGAGTTCAGCCCCTGCTCGAGTCTGTGCCATGCGACCCAAAATAATGCGCCAACTGATAAGTGTCTAAATGACACTATTTTTAGGCCTCAATTAGAATTAGAAATAATATTTTGGAGTCAATAATAATAATAATATCATGAAATATGTCTCAGATTTATGATTTCTCTCTCAGGAGTCCAACACCATAAGAATTATTGAAATCGGAACTAAAATGAGAAAAATATGAAGATTTTAGTGCAGAATGGTACAAGGTTACAGGGTCCGGTGCGACCGCACCAAGATGGTGCCACAAGGCCTATGGACTTTACAAACATGACCAGGACTCTTTCCATTCGATTACTTAGAAGAAGTTCTGCCCGAGTGGCGTGACCGCGCCAATATAAGACACATTTACGGCGCGACCGCGCTAGTGACTCAGCAATGCAAAATCGCAAAAATCTCGGGATTCTGACAAGTAATCAAGATCAAACGTGGGAGGTAGAGTCCTAAGTGTATAAGTAAGGTATCCACGAAGTCTCTAGAAGAAATTCATGGAAAAAGTCAGAGGTTTGCATCCTCAAAAAGGTGAAGTTCTATTCTTGATTAGGAGACTGCTATAAAAGCAAATTACAGTCAGAGATTGAAGAGGCCATATCTGGAGATTCCGATTTCCAATTGAATCTAAATTTGGACCAAAGACTCCTGATAGGATTGAGAATCATATCACAAAAATTCAGAACAATTAAAGTCTTACTTTTGGGGTTTTGAATTTTTGAAGTGGTGGACCCAGTGCTGAAATTTGCTGCAGAAGCAATCCAACATCTCAGCATCATATCTCTAGTTGCCTAACTCAGATTGAACTAAAATTTTGTACACAATGAAAGGACCATGGAAGGAAGATTCATGTATAATTTTATCCTAGTCTGAGGTCGGGAAGGTATATTTTATAGCCCTGGATTTTATTGCCCTGGACAGAGACCAAATTATAGGGCCTAGGCAGGAGAACAATTATAAATAGGGGTCCGAGGAAGAGTGTAAGGCATTCAGTTTGTAGTTCAATTTCCAGCTTTGTTCTCTATTTTAGAGAGAGGAGAAGGTCCAGAGGAAGTCTTTCACGACCTCTGGGTGCTTTGAGGAAGAAAGGTGGAGATTTCATCCAAGGAGCAAGGGTGACCTGGAGCAGTCCTCCACTGGGAGTCGCTGTACTTAGTTATTTTTATTCTTTTATGGCTGTTATTAAAACCGTGATTTGTGTTTATATTTCCAGTGTGGAATAGTCGTCTGTAGTTGGGAGTCCAGGACTCTCTAGGCATGTAATGAGATTGATACATTATGTTTTAATTGGTTTTCAATTTGGTGTATGAATCAGCATTTTTAAGTTGTTAATTCCTTGATTCATACTCGCTGTCTTGCGATGTATTGGTTATAAGGTGAAGCTAGACTTAAGGTAAGATATGTTGATAGGATGTACATGATATTTTTGAGTTCATACACTAGGCAGATCAACTAATCTTAGGGTTAATCCTCGACCTTAAAGTAATACCCTGTTGGATTGGATTGATTTGCCTATGATACAAGACCTGATTCCCAACCATAGATAGGGTCAATGAGCTTCATGTTTATGCTATCAAGTAGAGTCGATTATACCGGCTAGTTTACTCTAGGAGATAGAAGGTGATGCCGATGTGGAATGTAACCATGGTTTTATAAGCTTGTCAGAAATTGATTTCCAAAACTCAACTTCTATTCAATCTCAGAATTGCCTAGGGAGGGAATTGGATTCCCAATGTCTTTTTCCATACTGATTTTATTAAAAGCCCTCTCTTGATCTCTAAAGGATTAGGTAGATTAGTTTAAATTTTATTTTTGGAACTCCTTTCCAATCAATTTCTCAAACTTTGGTTTTCAAACTAGAAAAACAATTATCTATTAGCTTGGTCCTTGTGGGACGATATTCGGACTTAACCTAACTCTATATTACATTGATTAGTCCTCTTGCTAGTGATTAGTTGGGATCGCATCACCAGCCAAGCGTAGATGAACGACCGAGGCAAACGGCTGATCGAAAGTGAACTCAAACCTCGGTAAAGGTTGCCCAATGCAGGCCTAGCCAAACCAACTCGGACGCTAGACGGCGTAAAGCTCGCGACCTTGATGACATCTGGCTGCACACAACCGCCGGGAGCAGGGATTACCCATTGGCAAATCCACAATACCAGCAAATCTGCTAAGTGGACGTCATCTCCTAAGCCCGCCGGGACACCAAGCTCTTCAAAAATACGGCTCTCAGACGCAGTCCGAATGCGAAGCACACTGCCTAAGCACATGCTGTGATTCACCCAAGGCTCCATCGTTGGCTAAACTTCATCCCCGGCGCGGTACCAGAATTTGAGCTAGTCGCTGAAGTACACCTGAGGTACACCAACTCCACCCCGGCTCCGAAGACGATAATAGCCAAGAAAAAGGTATTGTAAAACCTCAGGTAAAGGCGTGTCGCTCGCCTCGGTGAAGTTGTGGGTCGTCAGGCAAACCTCATAGCATGGGGCACCCGAAATAGGACGACTGCAAATGCTATGGAGATCCCAGAGTGAAATAGAGAGCTACCAGTAATGTGTGAATAGCGTGTTCATCTCGAAACTCCACAGCTCTAAGAAACAATGGCGGATGCTGTTAGGACAACAGTGATGAAATACTGACAGCCAAACTGCGTGGAAGACTCCAACCTGCATCATCCTCACTCGACGACGGCTGGGGACGAGAGTCACCCAGTGGAAGTAGAAAGGCGGGAGAGGACGAAAACACGAGGTTGAAGACGACCGAATAAGGAACCCGTGATCGTCGATCGGGTGGTTCATGAATAACTTAAGCACCGTGAAAGCGACGGAGTAATGCTGCGGACCCACTAAGATTTTGCCTCCGACGACATCGAAAGGCAATGCTGGTCGACCGTCTAGCAAAGGAAGCCGGCAGAGTTGGTCATCAACCTCTATCGGTCGGCTCCATAACTCCGACGAGTTCTGTGAAACTAGAAGGACGTCAGCTTGGGCACCTAGGATCGACTTGGCGCTAGGACACTAGATCGCGAGACGCGGTGCGTCCGGATCCCGGATCCGGAGAAAACTCCTCAAACCATGATGAAAAGGGCCTCTCTCCAAGAACCCTTGAATAGGGTCAACGAAGTCGGATGCCTCCAAGCCGAGGAAAGAAAAAGCCGAACTATCCATCTGCGACAAAGGGAGCCCGTGTTCAAAAAAAAAATCAAAACAAAAGTGATAAAAAATAGAACAGTCACGAAAAAAAAATCATAACAAAAAGAGACGAAAAATAGAACAGTCGCGAAAAAAAAAATCTAAACAAAAGCGACGAAAACCAGAACAATCGCGAAAAAAAAAAATCAAAACAAAAGCGACAAAAACGGAACTAAGTTGCGAACAAAGGAAAGCGACGAAAAACAAAACTGTTGCGAAAAAAATTACAGACTTAGCCGGGAGCGCCTTAAAGTCCGACTGGGTCGCACAACCGCCACACCGACGAGCTACTCAAAGGGCACCAGCACTCCTTGCCAGCAAAAGATGGATCCGTCCCTCGTGCCAAGTTCGACTCCGTCACTCCATCGCACCGAGTTCGACTCCGTCACTCCGTCGCGCCAAGTTCGACTCCGTCGCTCCATCGCGTCAAGGTCGACTCAGTCACTCCGTCGCGCTGAGTTCTACTCGGTCATTCCATCGCACCAAGACGACTTCGTCACTCCATCGCGGCAAGGTTGACTTCGTCACTCCATCGTGCCACCAAGTTTGACTCTCCAAAAGACACTTATTTATGCATGAATTATTGATCATAAATTCCTAATTTGAGTTGATTATGAGCATGAAAGTGACAAATATAACTCAAATACATGTTTTGTGTCTCAGGTACCCGATAAAATAAGAAAATCTGGATTCTGAGTGAAAATGAAGGAAAAAGGACCAAAATAGAGCCAAAAAGGGAATGGCGCGACTGCGCCGATTCTGGCGCGACTGCGCCGAGAAAATGTGAGAAAATCCAAAGAAATCCTAGAAATTCCCAACGGCTAGTAAAGCTGAAAAGAAGACAACTCCGGAAAGTGAAATGGCGCGACCGCGCCCCACTATGGCGCTACCGAGCCATGAAGATGGCGCTACCTTTAGCGCTGCCGCGCCGCTCTGTTTCTATACAAGGAGTTCAAAGTGCAAGTTCGGGAAGTCGGCAAAGACCTGAAGGCCGGTTCCTGACTTAGACAAAATTTCTGCTCCAGTGGCGCGACTGCGTCGATGACTCAGCATACGTGATCTGCGGAAATCTCGGGATTCTGACTACAAATCAAGCCCAAACCTGGGAGAAGAAGTTCTAATTGTCTAAGGAAGGTATCCACGAAGATTTTATGGAATATTGCTCGAGTGTAGGTGCATTGAATGGTCAAAAAGAAGAAGTTCAATTCAAAATAGGAATTTGCTGCCAAAAGAAGAAGATAAATCCGAAAATTATGAAGAGCATACATGGAGTTCCCGAATTCCAATTGAAGCCAGACTTGGAACGAAGATTCCTGGTGCTAATGAGGATCATATCACGAAAATTTAGGCCAATCCAAGCCGAGCTTCTCGAGTTTCACATCTGCAAAGTGGTGGACCCAGTGCAGAAATTGGCAGCAGAAACTAGGCAACTTCTTCTCTTCATATCTCGAGTTTCCCAACTCAGAATGGATTAAAACTTCGTGAACAAGGAAAGGACTACATAAGGAAGGTTTTTTTGTAATTTCATCCAATTCTGAGGTCGTGAAGTCATAATTCATACTCCTGGACGGAGACTAAAATTACAAGTTCTGGACAGAAGCCCAGCAATAAATAGAGGTCCGAGGCAGAGAGCAAGGCAGCCAGTTTTAATATAGTTTTGGATCGATTTTTCATCCAGTTTCAAGTTGTAAATACAGTAGTTTAGGTTTTTATTGTTTTTAGGTAGTTTGTAGTTGAGAGAGAGAGAGAGAGAAGGAAGAGATTCCAGCCAAGGAGGAGTTGAAGCTAAGGGGCAAGTTCCTCAAAAGGGGGTTTTCTGTACTTTGTTTTCTTCTTGTTTTCATGGCTGTAATTAATTCCTCTTTCAGTGTTTGTTTCATTAGAATGGAGTAGTCTCTCTTTGTTTGGGAAGTCATGAACTCCTAGTTTTTTATATGTTTGATTTCTGAATTCTACAGCAGTAAAGTATCTTGCTTTTGTTTAGAAATTGAGCTTACTGCTTGTTTCTAATCCGAATTGATATTTGAAGTTTAACGAGGTTCGAATAGAGAAGTTAAGGTTCAGTAGAGATTTGGGTTAGTCATATGATTCTTTGTTTTCTAAAACAACTCGTTTTTCTCACTAGTTGTTTTCATATTGTGATGGAGACTAGTAGAAAAGTGATGTGACTTTTTATAACCCTTGTTCTGAATGAGAGAGTTGATATTTATGCACTTAGGATTTGAATGTTTACGGATTGTGATGGAGTACTTCAAAGAATGAGTGAAAGTCAACTTGTTTTTCTCACTAGTTGTTTTCGAATTGTGATGGAGACTAGTGGAAAGCAATTTGACTCGTTAAACACTTTTGTTCTGAATAAGAGTCGATCTTCAAGATTTTATATTTATGCACCTAGGATCTGAATGTTTTCGGATTGTGATGGAGTTCAGAAATTAGGTGAAAGTTATTTCCTGCATATGGGTAACCAGGTTTTCAAAAGCTAAGTCAAGGTAAGGATACTTGAGCTATAAAATCAGAATTCTGCAAATTGACAACTAGGAGGGATTGACATTCTTCCCCAACATCTCATCTCCAAACGTTTTTCCAGAAGTTTCAAATTCTGTTTTCTTTTTCAGTTCTCAACCAAAATCCAAATTTTCTTCACCTCATTCAATAGGAAAATTTTTGCTTATATTAAGCTCTCATCAAGGTCTCTGTGGGATCGATATCTGGACTCTCAAAGTCTATTTTAATTGCTGACCTAGTGCACTTGCTAGACACCCAACAGTGCCGCCAAGTTCGACTCTGTCACTCTATCGCGTCAAGGTCGACTTCGTCACTCTGTCGCGCCAAGTTCAACTCCGTCACTCCATCACGCCAAGATTGACTCCGTCACTCCATCGCGCCAAGGTCGACTCCGTCAGTCCATCGCGCCAAGTTCGACTTTGTCACTCCATTGTGGCAACATCGACTCCGTCACTCTGTCGTGCCAAGTTCGACTCTGTCGTGCCGCCAAGTTTGACTCCGTCACACCGAGTTTGACTTCGTCACTCCATCGCGCCGAGTTGGACTCCATCACTCTGTCACGCCGAGTTGGACTCCGTCACTCCATCGTGCCGAGTTTGACTCCATCACTCCCCGAGTTTGACTCTGTCACTCCGTCACGCTGAGTTTGACTCCGTCACTCAGTCGCGCCGAGTTCGACTCCGTCACTCCGTCGCGTCGAGCTCGACTTCGTCACTCTGTCACGCTGAGCTCGACTCCGTCACTCTGTCGCTCCATCGTGCCAAGTTCGACTCCGTCACTTTGTAGCACCGAATTCAACTTTGTCACTCCGTTGCGCCAAGTTCGACCTCCAGTCCCTTCTCCACCATCGCCTCCTCGAGTCAGAGTCCAGCATGACCAAGTGGGTTTCCATTACTAGACGACGCCTCCTTGACTCCTCCCAGCTCACCCCCAATGGCGTTGTGGCCCAAGAAGGGTCCGACAACTTTAAGGTGATCAATGAGGCCGTGGCGACAATCCCTCTGAAGAGCAACGACACGTTCATCATCTATACGAAGGCCGGGGTGTACAACGAGAGTTATCATGGTCGGAGACAGACCCTAGAGGACCCGGATCACCGATAAATCTCAACTTCATCGATGACACTCCCACTTTCGAGACTGCAACCGTCGCTGCCATTGGGGATGAGTTCCTGGCCAAGAGCATTGGGTTCGAGACCAGTGTAGGCCCCGAGAAACACCAAGCTGTGGTTGTCCGAGTGAAGTCCGACATGTCTGGCTTCTACAAACGGCCGCATGGACGCCTACCAAGATACACTCTACTTCCACACCAAGTGGCAATTCTGCCGCGAAGTCACCGTCCACTCCAAGAAGAGAAACAAAAACAAAAAAAACACTAGAAATGAAAATTGAGTTGGAACAGAAAACAAAAAAAATAGGAAATGAAAACAGAGAAGAAATAAAAAAAAAAAAGGAAAAAAAAACAGAGAAGAAATAGAAAGTTGAACAAAAAAATAGAAAACAAAAACAGGAAAGAAAACAGAGAAAAAAAACAAAAAAAAAAGTGAGGAAGAAAAGAAGAAGGAAGTGCGTACAATAATCGCAGTACGACAATGAGCACTGACTCGCCCAAGAAAATGAAAAAAGGCCACGGTTGCGATGGAAGCCACGCACAGCAGAACGCGCAACGAAAGTTGCGACTTGCTGCACTGATAAGTGTCTAAATGACACTATTTTTAGGCCTCAATTGGTATTGGAAATTACATTTTGGAGTCAATAGTCATCATAATATCATTATATATGTCTCAGTTTCATTTTCTCTCTCTCATGTGTCTAACGCAATAAGAATTATTCAAATCGGAGCTAAAATGAGGAAAATATGATGATTTTAGTGCCAAAAGGTACAAGGTTGCAGGGACCAGCGCGACCGCACCAGTTGGAGGACAAAATCTGGCGCTACCGCGCCACCAGAATGGCGCGACCACAACAAGATGGCGCCACAAGGCCTAAGGAGTGTCCAAACATGACCAGGACTCTTTCGATTCGAATACTTAGAAGTTCGGCCCGAGTGGCGCATCTGCGCCAATTTAAGACAGTTATGGCACGACCGCGCCAGTGACTCAGTAATGTAAAATCACTAAAATCTTGGGATTCAGACAACTAATCAAGATAAAACGTGGGACGTAGAGTCCTAAGTGTATAAGGAAGGTGTCCATGAAGTCTCCAGAGGAAATTGATGGACATTCTAAGAGATTTGAATTCTCAAAGAGGTGAAGTCCTATTCCTGATTAAGAGACTGCTATAAAAGGAAATTACTGTTCGAGATTGAAGAGGTCATAATTGGAGATTCCGACTTCCAATTGAATCCAAATTTTGACCAAACACTCCTACGAGGATTGAAAATCATGTCATGACAAATTAGGTCAATCAAAGTCGAGATTCTAGATTTTTATATTTTCAAAGTTGTTGACCCAGTGCTGAAATTGGCAGCAGAATCAATCCTACCATTGGAAGCCATCTTCAACAAGTAGATTCTTCTCAAGGGAAGTTTGTACTTAGTTTAACTTTTTTTTTGTTCTTCATGGTTGTAATCAAGACCTTGTTTTGTTTTTTATTTTCCAGCATGGAGTTTTCTTTTATATTAGGATTTCAGGAATCCTTCGCTATGTAATGAGATTGATACTTTATTAGATTTCAAAATCGCGTATGAATGAGTAGCAATAAGCTGTTAATTCCTTGATTCATGCTTGTTGTCTTACGATGTACTGGTTATAAGGAGAAGTTTGACATAAGGTGAGCTTTATTTGATAGGATGTACAAGTTCTTTTTGAGTTCATGCACTAGGTAAGTTGAGCTTGTCTTAGGGTTAATCCTTGACCTTAAAGTAATAGCCTTTTTGATTTTCTTGAATTACTTATGACATAAGACCTGATTTCCGACCATAGGTAGGGTCGCTGAACTTTATATTTATGCTTTCAAATAGAGTTGATCATGTCGACTGGTTGTCTCTAGGAGATAGAAGGTGATGCCGATGCGGAAGTAGCCATCGATTTAATAAGCTCGTCAACTTTGTTATCTGAATCATTAATTTTATTCAATCTCAGAAGTAGCTTGGGAGGAATTGAATTTCCAATGTTTTTTCCATTCTGATTTTATCAAAAGCCCTCTCTTGATTTCTATAGAATTAGGTAGATTAGTTTATTTTCTATTTTTGTAACTCCTTTCTAATCAATTTCTCAATCTTTGGTTTTCAAACTAGAAAAGCAATTATCTATTAGCTTGGTCCTTGTGGGATGATATTCGGACTTACATAAGTCTATATTACATTGATTAGTCCTCTTGCTAGTGATTAGCTGGGATCGCATCAAGTTTTTGGTGCCGTTGCCGGGGACCAATTATTTAATAGTAATTGCTTGTGTTCAAAACTAGAGCTTTGAGTGTAAATTTTGTTTTATTTTTCCTTTTATTTTTTTTTATTATTATTATTTTTTTTTTGGTGGACTGATGTGTTGTGTGCATGGATTTTGGTTTGCATAAGTCCACTTATGGAAGGAGACACCTTGAGGAGTACATTGATTTTTCTCACCTAAATCAAGCATAGAATTCTTTTCAGCCCTCAAGAAATTTTTATTTTCCATGTGATTCTTATGAACAACCATGTAGTTCTTTTGACCACTCATATAATTTTTCCACCCATCATGATGATATGCTTAGCATGCAAACTCAACTTGACATACTTCAGAGGCAAGCTGATATCTTGCAAGCATGCAAACTCAACTTGATATACTTCAGAGGCAAGCTGATATCTTGCAACTACTAAGGAATTCTGTGAATTATTTTAGTGATGTGTGTGGAGGTAACCATGCCACTAATGTATGTAATGTAAATTCAAGACCTGATTTTTCTAATTATGAGTCTAATTTCTGCAGGTTGACCCATATGGCATTTCATACAACCAAGGATGGGAGGACCTAGTAGAGTGTTTATCGAATAACAACTATGATTATATTGACAAAGTGTTACGTGACACATGCACCCGGATTACAACAATTGAATTTAGAATTGTTGGAAAGCTGCATATCACTTAATCTTTACAGAATGAATAGAGACAAATTTGAGGAAACCATGCCTAACTATTTTGAAGAGAATCCAAAAGAGCAAGAACAGCCCATACCCTTTATGAGTGAAGAAATTTTAGAAAAACCTCAACCAGAAGAAACCTTGGAGAGTAAAGAGAGTGTGTGTCCCTTTGAGTTGGAGATAATGCCCAATTTTAAGCAAATAATAGAGTCATACACCTTAGAGGATGAGGAAGAACCAATTGAAGAGATAGTAGTTGAGGTGGAGGAAATATTCATCCCATTTCTTATCTTCCAAGTAATTAATCAAGAACTACAAGAATTAGAGGCTGAAGAAGAAAGCATGGCAGAAGTAGATGAGGTCAAGGAAGAAAAACTCATGGCTGAGATAGCTGCGAATATAGAAGAGGTATAAGAAAAATCCCAGCAAGAAGAAAAATCCTTAGAGGCTGAGAAAGAAACCATGGCTGAAGTACTAGATGAAGGGGAGGAAGAAGAAACCATAAGTCATATCATAGAACCTTCCCATGAAAAGCCATTGGAGAAGTGGGTAGAGAAAGAAGAAGAGATAGGACTCTCCTATGACTTAGACTTTTTCATCATCCCACCTTATACATCTAGCCCAAAACTACAAATGAAAATTTTATTGGGGCTGGACAAGAGGATGACTGAGTGGTTGATATGTGTAAATATCTACTTCCTAGAAGCCACAAAGTCGAAAGAAAGGGTTTTTGGCTCAACACCAAAATTTGGTTGCTTTAGCATAAAGTATTGCAAAGGAAGAAAGGTCATGAATGGATTGGAAAAAAATTTTCCTTTTGATCCAAGTGGAATGCAGCTACCGGCCTGGCTAAGGGCCATAAACTTAGCGCTTCATGGGAGGCAACCCATGGTAGGTAAGTTAGTTTAGTTTTTCAAATCAATTGTTCTTTTTCTTTGAATAATCACTTTGTGTGAATCTTAGATCTTAGATATAGTTTTATTTTACTCATGTTAGGCTAGTCTTTTCAATTTGTTTGGTTAGAATAAACAGCAAAAAAAAAAAAAAAAAAAAAAAAATCTTTGGGGCACTTGTTTGAGAAAAATCTAGAATTTGAAATCTAAGTCGTGTTGCATGAAACGATTTTTATAGCAATATTTGATGTATTTATAGATGTGACTTTCAAGGCCTAAATGCAGATATCAGAAGAAGGAGGTTGGGACTATCATTCCCAACCATTTACAACAGAATCATTCAAAAGAAAAACCATAAGAACACTCAGGTCAACTTTGTTCAGAAAAGCAGTGCAGCAGCAACTCTATTTGAGACGTCAATTTTGGAGCCAAAATCTGAAAAATTTGAAAGTGGAAAGTGATAAGTGTTTAAAAGACACTATCATTGGGCATATAATTTGATTGAAAAACTTAATTCTGAGTTAATTCTGAGCTTTAAATCAACAAATATGACTCAGTTTTATGTTTTATGCCTCAGGTACCAAGTGGAAGAAGAAAAACGGGATTTAGAGCAAAAACAGAAGAAATAAGAGCAAAAGAGGCCAAAAAGAAGAACGGCGCGACCGCGCCGATTCTGGCGCAACCGTGCCAGATAAATTCGTGAAAATTCAATTTAATATGGAAAAATATCCAACGACCCAACGGTCATGAAAGCCAACGTTTGGGGAATGTGAATTAGCACGACCACGCCACAGGAGGGCGCTACCGCGCCAAACAGCCGGCGCGACCTCATGCAAAGCCAGAACGGACTCGCCAAAGTGAGCTAAAAGCAGAAAGACAAGTTGTCATCCAGGGACCAAGGAAATGTCCAAGTACTTGCGCGATCGCGCCACTTTCACAGCATAATTCGGCGCGACCGCGCCGCGTGGTCTCCCGACTTAGACGGATATCGGCTCCAGTGGCGCGACCGCACCATTATTCGGCGCGATCGCGTCTACGACGCTGCTGCTGAAAATATGAATATCTCGGCGCGATCGCGTCTACGACGCTGCTGCTGAAAATATGAATATCTCGGGAACCAGCAATCAAATCGAATCCAAACTTGGGAGAAGGAATCTCAGACGTCTAAGTAAGGTTCCCACGAAGAGTTTAAGACAATGTACTTAAGTCCAGGTGCATTGAATGGTCCAAAAGAAGAAGTTAACTCAAAACAGGAATCTGCTGTTAAAGGAAGGAGATAAATCCGAATTTTGTGAAGATCATGGAGGGAGTTTCACAATTCCAATTGAAGCCAAACTTGGAACGAAGTTTCCTGGTACCACAGAGGATCTTTTCACGAAGATTCAGGCCAATCCAAGCCAGGATTCTTGAGTTACACATCTCTAAAGTGGTGGACCCGAGCAGAAGTTGGCAGCAGAAATCAGGCAACTTCCTCCCCTCATATCTCCAGTTTCCTAACACAGAATGGATTCAAACTTCGTGAGCATGGAAAGGACTACAGAAGAAAGGTCCTGATGTAATTTCATCCAATTCTGAGGTCGGGAAGTCATGATTCACACCCCTGGACAGATGCTGAAATTACAAAGTCTGGGCAGAGTTTCAAGTATAAATAGGGGTCCGAGGCAGAGCTCAAGGCATCCAGTTGCAGTTCGAGTTTCTGTATTTTACATTCGATTTTGTATTCAGTTTTTCTTTTTAGTTTAGTTGAGAGAGAGAGGAGAAGGTCCAGAGGGAGTTCACTCGAACTCTGGTCACTTTGAGGAAGAGAGGTGGAGCATTCAGTCAAGGAGCAAGAGGGGTTAAGGGAATTCTTCCCAAGGGAGTTTTCTTTACTTATTCTTTCTTAATTCATGGCTGTTGTACAAAACTTTTTGTGTTCTTTCAATTCTTGCATGGAGTAGTCATTTTTAGTTGGGAGTCCATGACTCCCTAGGCATGTAATGAGATTGATACTTATAATTTAATTGGTTTTCAGTTTGGTGCATGAATGAGTTTTCATTGGTGTAATTTATTGATTCATAGTTGTTGTCTAGCTATGTGCTGGTTATAAGGTGACGCTGGGCTTAAGGTGAGACATGCTGATAGGAGTTTACAGTCTTTTTGAATTTATGCACTAGGTACATCACTAATCCTTGGGTTAATCCTCGACCTTAAAGTAATACCCTGTTGGATTAGATGATCTGCCTATGACATATGAGCTTCATGTTTATGCTGTCAATTAGAGTTGATTATGCCGGTTAGTTTGCTCTGGGAGAGAGAAAAAGGTGATGCCAATGCGGATTGTAGCCATGGTTTTATAAGCTTGTCAGAAACTGATTTCTAAAACTCCTTTCATATTCAATCTCAGAAAGTGTCTAGGGAGGGCATTGGAATCCCAACGTCTTCTTTTATTATTAAATTTCCTCAAAGGCTTTTCCCTAACTGTTTTCAGTGCTGGTTTAGTTTTAAAACTCTGTTTCAAAATCAGATTCCTCAAACTTTAGATTTTTATTCACAAAGCAATTAACTGCTGGCTTGATCCTTGTGGGACGATATTCGGACTTGCATAAAAGTCTATATTACTTTGATTAGTCCTCTTGCTAGTGATTAGCTTGAATCGCATCAAGTTTTTGGTGCCGTTGTCGGCGACCAAAGTTTCTAGTAGTAATTGCACAAAGTTTAAAAATTTAGAGATTTGAGCTTTTGTTTTTTTATTTTGCAGGAGGTTTATGTGCAGATCTCGAGGGACCCCGGCCCAAGAGATTGATTCAGAACCTGAAAGGACTTTAAGGCAAAAGCTGAAGGAAAAACATAACCAAAGCAATCCCAAGTTTCAAGAAGACATGGAGCATATAGAAGGCACTCTTGATGAACAAGCACTAAGGCCAAGGAGACCCATGGAGGATTTTGTCACTGAAAGCCCAAATACAAACAGGACAAGTATCATCACTCCATCTATTCAAGCAAATAATTTTGATTTTAAACCTCAGCTTCTTCTTATGTTGCAAACTCATTATCAGTTGAGTGGGTTGGCTAATGAAGATCCTAATGACCACCTTGAGAGATTCTTGGATTTATGTGCTACCTTTAAATACAATGGTGTGTCAGATGATGCAGCCAGACTGAGGCTTTTTAAGTTCACTTTGGGAGGTAGAGCTAAGACATGGCTCAACACATTACCGGCTGGTTCTATAGCCACTTGGGAGGATCTGCAGAAAAAATTCTTAGGTAAGTATTTTCCACCAACAAAGACCATCAAATTAAGGAATAAAATCCATCAATTCTTGCAGGAACCAGAAGAGCATCTTTCTGAGGCATGGGAGAGATTCAATGGACTTCTTAAAAAATGCCCAAATCACAAGATAGAACTCTGGAGCTAGATTGAAACCTTCTACAATGGGCTGAACAACAACACCAGAAGTATGATAGATGCTGCAGCAGGTGGATCAATCAACAAAAAAACTCCAGAAGAGGTGGATGAACTGATAGAAGAGATGACATCCAACATGTATTCATACCCGATGGAGAGACCAAGCAAAAAGCCTGCTGGAATTTACAAACTGGACTCCTCAACAGCCACACAAGCACAATTAGTAGCACTGCAGCAATAATTTGCGAATATCTAGCAACAATCAAACCCGGTGGTAGCCTCAATATGCGGAATATGTGGAGGAGGACATGCTGATTTTGAATGCCAAGGTAATGTATATGCTTTAAATTCCATGCCTGAACAAACTAACTTTGTGGGAAATTCTTGCAGGATGGATCCATACAGCAACACGTACAACCCTGGCTGAAAAAACCATCCAAACTTCTCTTGGAATAATGCAAATCAAGCAAGGTAGCACCCTCCTGGATTCAAACCACTACAAGCCAATACACAACAAAAGGAGGAGCTGCTAGCCACCAAGGCCGAATTGGAGGAAGAAAAGAAGTTAAATCGAACGATGTATACAGAGTTGCAGTCATTAAGGTAAACAGTCACACTTCTGACCACTCAGATGAATCATCTAAATCAAGGAGCATATGAGAGGCCAAGGGGAGCTCTACCTAGAAACTCAGAAATTTATCCAAAAGAGCAAGTCAAGGCCATAACACTGAGGAGTGGGAAGACCTTGGAGGAACACCACAACGACCCATGGAGGCAGAAGGTGCTCAGAAAGGAGAAGAAGAGAGAGAAAAAGAAAAGGTAAGTCGACAAGCTTCTCCGAGAAGAAAAAAAGGTACGGATGCACTCCCAATTACTGATATTGATATCAAACATCTTCCTTATCCAAGTAGAGCTAAATTTGATATTCTAGAAAGTAGCTTTGCTAGGTTTCTAGAAACCTTTCAGAAATTGCAGATTAACAATCCACTTCTTGAAGCATTGAGGCAAATACCTCTTTATGGAAAATTTCTTAAAGAAGTCTTATCCGGGAAAAGGAAGATAGAGGAGAAGGGAATAGTAGTGCTGAATGAGAATTGTAGTGCCATCTTGAAGAATGAGCTTCCAAGAAAACTTAAAGATCCAGGGAGTTTTACAATACCTTGTGAAATTGGGTCAAATAAATTTTCCAATGCTTTATGTGATTTAGGGGCAAGTGTTAATTTAATGCCATTGTCCCTTTGCAGGTATTTAACACTTGGAAAACCTCAAGAGACTGGAATCACTCTTCAGTTTGCAGACAGATCAACCAAGATACCCGAAGGAGTAATGGAGGTTGTGTTGGTCAAAATTTAAGATTTCATTTATCCCTGCGATTTTGTAGTTTTGGACATGGAAGTAGACAAGAATCTGCCTATAATTCTTGGCAGACCATTCTTGGCTACTGATGGTGCTATAATTGATTGCAAACAGGGAAATCTGACTTTAAGGCTTAATAATAACACAATAAATTTCAATACAAAAGAAGCCCCGAAACAACCTGCCATTCCACATGATGATTTCTGTTTAAGTATTGATGTGATTGATTCGTGTATAGCAGAAATAGAAGAAGAGGAGAGGACTGAAGCAGCAGAAAAAGGAGGCCAGATCCATTCAGAGAATGAAGATACCATCATCAAAGAAGAATTTGGTGAACTGGAGGCTGGAGGCAAGGAGTTAGCAGCTAAAATAAAGGAAAAAGGAGATCCAGAAGCTCCCAAACCTGAACTCAAACCTCTATCTAGTAATTTGAAATATGTTTTTCTTGAAAAGAATGATAAACCAGTAATTATTTCTTCGTGTTTGACAGGTTTGGAGGAGAAAATGCTCATTGAGGTGCTGTCCAAACACAAGAAGGCAATAGGCTGGTCATTATCAGACATTGAAGGAATCAGCCCCACAATTTGCACACACCGAATTCTGATGAAGGACAATTACAAGCCCAACATCTAACCACAAAGAAAGCTGAACCCCACATTGCAAGAGGTAGTGAAAAAGGAGGTGATTAAACTCTTGGACGCAGGTATTATCTATCCTATTTCTGATAGTGCATGGGTAAGTCCAGTTCAAGTTGTTCCTAAAAAGGGGGGTACTACTGTCATTCATAATGAAAATAATGAATTGATCCCCACTAGGACAGTAACAGGTTGGAGGGTACGCATAGACTATAGGAAATTGAATGCAACCACTAGGAAGGATCATTTTCCTTTACCATTCATTGATCAAATGCTTGAAAGGCTTGCTGGAAATAAATTTTATTGCTTCCTGGATGGATATTCAGGATATTTTCAGATACTATAGCACCTGAAGATCAAGAAAAGACCACCTTCACTTGCCCTTAAGGCACCTTTGCTTATAGGAGAATGCCCTTTGGCTTGTGCAATGCACCAGCCACTTTTCAAAGATGCAGGATGGCTTTATTCCGTGATACGATAGGAAAGATGATGAAAATTTTTATGGATGATTATATTGTTTATGGACTAATATTTGAAACATGTTTGCAGCATTTAGAGCTTGTGCTCGAAAGGTGTGAAGAAAAGAAACTGGTCCTAAATTGGGAAAAATGGCACTTTATGGTAAGAGATGGGATTGTTCATGGCCATAAAATTTCAGAAAAGGGGATAGAGGTAGATAAGGAAAAAATTGAAGTAATTGAAAAACAACTCCCACCCACTTCAGTTAAGGGTATCAGGAGTTTTCTAGGCCATGCTGGTTTTTACTGAAGGTTTATAAAAGATTTTTCCAAAATTGCAAAACCTTTGTCAAATTTGCTTTCCAAAGATGTGAAATTTGATTTCAATGCTGAATGCTTGCATGCTTTTGATCTTTTGAAAAAAAATTGATTTCTGCCCCCATTATTGTGTCACTTGATTGGAGACTACCTTTTGAACTCATGTGTGATGCGAGTGATTTTGCCTTAGGGGCAGCTCTTGGCCAAAGAAAAGAAAAAGTTTTTTACACCATATCCTATGCTAGCCACACACTCACTGGTCCTCAATTAAATTACACCACTACTGAGAAAGAGCTCATGGCTGTGGTTTTTGCTTTTGAAAAATTCAGATCATATCTCATTGGTTCAAAAATTATTGTTTGGACTGACCATGCAACTCTTAGATATTTGTTTGCAAAGAAGGATTCCAAACCAAGGCTGATCAGATGGATCCTTCTTCTACAAGAATTTAATATTGAAATCAAGGACAAGAAGGGTGTTGAAAATGTGGGGCAGATCACCTGGTAAGGCTGGAATCAGAAAATAAATATGGGGAAATTTCAGAACTCTTTCCAGATGAGAGGATTTGCCAGGCAAGTACTTCAAAAGTACATTGGTATGCTGATATTGCCAATTTTTTTTGCAGCAAATGGGTACCAAAGCATTTCACTTACCAACAAAGGAAGAAGCTGATGGCAGATTCAAAGCACTACTACTGGGAGGATCCTTTCCTCTACAAAATCTGCCCAGATCAAGTCATCAGAAGGTGTGTGAAAGAGGAAGAAGCCACACTCATTCTCAGCCACTGCCATGACAAGGAGGTTGGTGGCCATCACAGTGCAAACCGAACAACAGCCAAGGTATTGGAATCTAGATTATTTTGGCCAACACTTTTCAAAGATGCAAAGAGGTATGTGCAATCATGTGACAGGTGCCAAAGGACAGGTAATATCTCTAGAAGGAATGAAATGCCTTTAAATAATATTCTGGAATGTGAATGTTTTGATGTTTGGGGCATTGATTTCATGGGTCCTTTTCCACCTTCTTTTGGATATATGTACATTCTGGTGGCAGTAGATTATGTAACCAGATGGGTAGAGGCTATCGCAACCAGAACTAATGAAGCCAAGGTTGTCATTGAATTTTTGAAACAGAATATTTTTTGTCGATTTGGCACCCCTAGAGCTATCATCATTGATGGGGGAAAGCATTTTTGCAACTCTTCTTTCAAAAGTCTGTTGAAAAATATATGGTGTCACCCACAAAGTAGCCACCCCATACCATGCTCAAACCAGTGGCCAAGTAGAGGTGTCCAATAGAGAGCTTAAGAGAATTCTAGAAAAAACTATCAACACTTCAAGGAGAGATTGGAAAACCAAGTTAGATGATGCACTGTGGGCCTATAGGACAACTTTCAAAACCCCAATAGGTATGACCCCCTATAGGTTGGTTTATGGAAAAGCATGTCATCTTCCTTTGGAGTTAGAGTATAAGGCATATTGGGCAACCAAGTTTTTAAATTTTTATATCAAGGCTGCTGGAGAGAACAGATTGCTGCAATTAAATTCATTAGATGAGCTCAGGTACTGGTCCTATGAGAATGCCAAAATGTACAAAGAAAAAACTAAAAAATGGCATGATGAGCCTATTCTACCAAAGGAATTTCAACCTGGTCAACTTGTCCTTTTGTTTAACAGCAGACTTAGGTTGTTCCCTGGTAAACTGAGATCCAAATGGACTGGTCCTTTTGTTGTGGAAAGAGTGTTAAAATCAGGGGTTGTGGAAATCAGAATTCCAAAAGACCAATCCACCTTCATTGTCAATGGCCAAAGGCTTAAAAGATACATCTCCCCTGATTTCAATCAGGAAAGATCCTTCACAATCCTATCTGACTGAAATAGAGTCAAAAAGTTGAGCTGGGACTATAAACTAGAACTCTTTTGCTTGATTTTAGAATAGGATTGCAATTTTCATGTTGTTTGGAATTTTTGCATTCTTAGGATTTGCATGAGTAGTTGATTGAATTTTGCATGATTAGGATAGACTTAGGCTAGAAGAAGCTGTTTATTTTCCATAAAATAGAAAACAAAAAAAAAATAAAAAAACAATCCAGAGAATATAAAAACCAAAAATCAGTTTGAAACTGGCGCTACCGCGCCAAATTGGATTGCTATTCTGTGCCTACTGTCTGATTCCGGCTTTCCTCTGGGAAAATATGCTTTGGTGCCTGTGCAAGAGATGCTGTAGAGTGATTTTTGCATGCAATGTCCATTAATATGTACTCAATCTCCATTCATATTGATGACATGATATTTTGCACTCTCATTATGTTTCCCAAGGCATGATTTCCCCAATAAAAATGTGTGTTTACTGATTCAGCATCTATATATAACTGATCAATTCTTGTTTAAAGTGGAAATTTGCAAAAACACATTCTGGATGCTGAAATATGAAGTTCCAACTTGGCGCGACCGCCAATTTCTGGCTCGACCGAGCCAATTTCTGGTGCGACCGCGCCACTGCCTCATTGAGTGATTGCTGACCCAGAACCCAGAAAAGGAAAAATTCCACTGTTGAGCTATCAAGGAGAAGCCCCATTCCACTTCAGGCACACAAAGACTGTTCAGGGAAGTATCCACCCTGCCTCTTATTCTTTTGTTTTATGCTCTGGGGACAAAGCATGTTTTTAAGTTTGGGGTGGGATATTCTATCTTTCTACTTTCGAAAAAATCTCTGATTTCAAAATTTTTTCACCAAAAACAGACCATGAGTTGGGAAACATCAGTGGAAACCCTGAGATAGGAGAAAAGCATGATTCACTTTTTGGGAAAATATTTTATTTCAATCTGCTTAGTCTTAACAGGAGGAGAAGTTTCTTTAAAACAGTTTCTGAAAAAGTATACGTGAGCAAGTGGATGTAAACCACTAGAACCAACCTGAGGGAAGCTTGAGGCGAAACAAAGAAAGATTTCTAAATACCCTGAAGTGATTTAGGCATTTGTTTTCAATCGTTTGAGCCTGATTCAAGCCACCCACTTGAATGCACAAGATGCATCACTTTTTGTCAAACACCTTGAGCCAACAAGATCCCTGTTTTGTTTCAAAAATCCCACATTACATGAAGTAGCCTTTGTGAAAAACTAACTTGTTTCGTACTAACCTATATCTCTCCAACTTATTGAAATGTTCTATTAAAAGATGAGCATGGACAAAAATCTGAAGATATGAGGAGGGATAAAAGAAAGATATTGAGTTGTTCTGGAAAAAAAAAAAGACAAAAACAAGATGAAGGCTAAGTCAGGAGAAAGGCCACCTCGTGTGTGCACCGGGTCTCAGGCCTCAGCAAGCTTAGGGACTCTGAGTCAACCGGCGAGGTAAGCTAGACTGTGAACAAACCCAAGGAAGAGAATATATGTGGAAGAGGAAAGAAAAGAAAAAAGGGATGAATGCAAGAAAAAAGTTTAGGGAGGAAAAAAAAAATTTGGAGAAAAAAAAAAAATTCATGCTTAGTAATAATGGAACATGGATATGAGGAGGATGAACCCAATGCTTACAACTTTCATCATACCCATTACCCATGCCCCATTACAACCTAGAAAATACCTATTGATCAGGATTATGGATTTCTTCAGGTTAGTGGAGAGTAGACTAACGGTTGGCATATGGTATTTACTGAGACTTCTCACTTGTAAGAGGATAATGATCTTTGAAAAATTTAAAGAAAAATTTGAATTCTGTTATTACTTAAGCAAGGAGAATCATCACTAGGAAAGAAGTGAATCACCCACGCAACGGAATGCCACTGATCTTTTCTAAAGCTTTGTATGTGTATCTGGTTATTTCTTTTAGAATTTGCTCGAGGACGAGCAAAGATCTAAGTTTGGGGTTGTGGTAAGTGTCTAAAAGACACGATCATTGGGCATATAATTTGATTGAAAAACTTAATTTTGAGTTAATTCCGAGCAAATTCAATTTAATATGGAAAAATGTCCAACGACCCAACGGTCATGAAAGCCAACGTTTGGGGAATGTGAATTGGCGCGACCACGCCACAGAAGGGCGCTACCGCGGCAAACAACCGGTGCGACCTCATGCAAACCCAGAACAGACGCGCCAAAGTGAGCTAAAAGCGGAAAGAGAAGTTGCAATCCAGGGACCAAGGAAATGTCCAAGTACTTACGCGATCACGCTACTTTCACAGCATAATTCGGCACGACCGCGCCGCGTGGTCTCCCGACTTAGACGGATATCGGCTCCAGTGGCGCGACCGCGCCATTATTCGGGGCCACCGCGCCGACGACTCTACAGCAAAAAATACAAAAATCTCGGGAACCAGCAATCAAATCGAATCCAAACTTGGGAGAAGGAGTCTCAGACGTCTAAGGAAGGTGCCCACGAAGAGTTTAAGGCAATGTACTTAAGCCCAGGTGCATTGAATAGTCCAAAAGAAGAAGTTAACTCAAAACAGGAATCTGCTGCAGATGGAAGGAGATAAATCCGAATTTTGTGAAGATCATGGAGGGATTTTCATAAATCCAATTGAATCCAAACTTGGAATGAAGTTTCCTGGTACCACACAGGATCTGTTCACCAAGATTCAGGCCAATCCAAGCCAGGATTCTTGAGTTACACATCTCTACTTTGGTGGACCCGTGCAGAAGTTGGCAGCAAAAATCAGGTAACTTCCTCCCCTCATATCTCCAATTTCCTAACTCAGAATTGATTCAAACTTCGTGAAAATGGAAAGGACAACAGAAGGAACGTCCTGATGTAATTTCATCCAATTCTGAGTCGGGAAGTAATGATTCACACCCCTGGACAGGAGCAGAAATTACAAGGTCTAGACAGAGTTTCAAGTATAAATAGGGGTCCGAGGCAGAGCTCAAGGCATCCAGTTGCAGTCCGAGTTTTTGTATTTTAGATTCGATTTTGTATTCATTTTTACTTTTTTGTTTAGTTGAGAGAGAGAGGAGAAGGTCCAGAGGGAGTTCACACGAACTCTGGTCACTTTGAGGAAGAGAGGTCGAACATTCAGTCAAGGAGCAAGAGGGGTTAAGGGAATTCTTCCCAAGGGAATTTTCTATACTTATTCTTTCTAAATTCATGGCTGTTGTACAAAGCTTTTTGTGTGTTTTCAAGTCTAGCATGGAGTAGTCATATTTAATTGGGAGTCCATGACTCCCTAGGCATGTAATGAGATTCATACTTATAATTTAATTGGTTTTCAGTTTGGTGCATGAATGAGTTTTCATTGCTGTAATTTCTTGATTCATACTTGCTCTCTAGCTATGTACTGGTTATAAGGTGACGCTGGGCTTAAGGTGAGACATGCTGATAGGAGTTTACATTCTTTTTGAGTTTATGCACTAGGTAGATCACTAATCCTTGGGTTAATCCTCGACCTTAAAGTAATACCCTGTTGGATTAGATGATCTGCCTATGACATATGAGCTTCATATTTATGCTGTCAATTAGAGTAGATTATGCCGGTTAGTTTGCTCTTGGAGATAGAAAAAGGTGATGCCGATGCGGATTGTAGCCATGGTTTTATAAGTTTGTCAGAAACTGATTTCCAAAACTCTTTTCATATTCAATCTCAGAAAGTGTCTTGGGAGGGAATTGGATTCCCAACGTTTTCTTTCATCATTAAATTTCCTCAAAGGCTTTTCCCTAACTGTTTTCAGTGATGGTTTAGTTTTAAAACTCTGTTTCAAAATCAGATTCCTCAAACTTTAGATTTTTATTCACAAAGCAATTAACTGCTGGCGTGGTCTTTGTGGGACGATATTCGGACTTGCATAAAATTCTATATTACTTTGATTAGTCCTCTTGCTAGTGATTAGCTAGAATCGCATCAGAAAGCATCAAGGAAAGGTAAGTAGATATATAGGGCACTTAGTACATAATATAGGGCCTAGTTTGAAGAAATTTCATTGAGTAGAAAGGAAGTTATGACTGCTGCAAGTTGGGTAGTAAAAAATAATTTTTGGCAATATTTATAGGTTAGAAACATTAGTATCCTGCTTCTTTGAGCTGATTTCTAAAATTTCATACTTACTACTTTCCAGGAAGCTCTTTTTCAGCTGTAGATGATAGGTGGTTAGGGAGATACAGCACTTGCAAAATACCTCCAACTCACTTTCTGCCTAGAATTTTAAATTTGCTGCCAAGTTTTCAAATATGTCTGTCTTTCAATTACCTTGATGAAAATGCATGAACCTTAACAACACGCTCCAAGTGGAATCATTAAATTTTACATTCAGAATTCCAATTTATGAAGGAAAAGGGTGGCGCTCACGCGTCAAATTCTGGCGCACCCGCGCCACATGTTTGATCAATTCCCGAGGATCTGTAACTCAGAATCATTCCATGCCAATTCCTACAGGTTCTTCTTTATGATTTATATGCCTTGGTAAAATTTCATAAACTTCTGAATTCGTTTGCAATAATTGTGTGCTATCAAGCATAAAGGCAGCTAAAGTACGAATCCCTCATGGTGCCTCAACAAATCTGGAAGTTCAAGAAGCCAACATTCTCATGGAAGTTTCTTACCCTCTATCTTATTTCATTGAATTAAGCATAATGCAAAATTTTAAGTTTGGGGTGGGAAACTCGGATTTTGATGTCTAGTTGGTTTTCATTGTTTAGTTAGACTTGATTTGTTAGTCTTTGTTTTTGTTTTGAGTCAATACCAGAAGAATGGTTCTAAATCTGAAAAGGTTTTTGAAAATTTTTGTGGGAACTATTATTAGTGGATTGAGAAGATAGGTCTCATTCATTCTCTTGAGAAATATATTTGTTTGAATGTTTGGATATGGCATGAGAAAAGGTGTCTTGGAAAGTGGTTTCATTGGTTGAATGCATTGAGCATGTTTATTTTGTACAATAGAACCAACTTCAAGGAAGATTGAGGCAAAACGAAGATAGGTTTTTTAAAATTATGAAATAATCTAGGCACTTGTTTTGAACCGTTTGAGCATTTTTGAGCCACCCACTTTAATGCACAAGATGCATCACCTTTTATCAAATATTTTGAGCCGACAAGATCCGTGCTTTGCTTTCAATTCCCACATTACATGAACCAGCCTTTGTGTTGAATGAACGTGTTTCTTACTGACCTATATTTCTCCAAATTATTGTAGTGTTCTGTTTGAATAAGCTTGGACAAAAATCTGAAGTTATGGAGAAATAAGGAGGGATGAGTGAAGGTTATAGAAATTCTTTGAAAAAGAGAGGAAAGAAGGAGCAAGATGAATGAAAAAGGTGCTAGAATATCTGAGAGGAAAAGTGAAAAAAAAAAAAAAATTGTTGAGTTAGGAGAAAGGCCACCTTGTGTGTGCACCGGGTCTCTAGCCTCAGCAAGCTAAGGGACTCTGAGTCAACTGACAAGGTAAGCTAGACTCCAAACAAAGTGAAAGAAAAAAAAAAAAATAAAAAAAAAAAAAAAAAAAAAACCTATGAAGGGGGCTTTTCCTTGAGAGATGGGGTAGTGATTGGGATTAAGGAGAAGTTACAAACATCTTTGTTTTATTTAATTGCTATGAGGACAAAGAAAATTCTTAAGTTTGGGGTGGTGTGCTACAATCAGACATGGTTTATGCTCAGGAAGATGGGACGTGGATATGACGAGGAGGATTGACCTCTAAAAATTTTATTCTTAATTTTCTCCTTACCCATTACCCATGCCCAATTACAAACTATAGAAGACCTTTTTATCATAATTTTGAAATTCCTGCATGTTAGTGGAGATTAGACTTATGGTTGGCTTATGTTGTTCAATTTAAACTGCTCACATGCATGGGAAAGTTGTATGTATGGTTGAAGATAGCTTGATCATGCCTTGACTAAGCAGGATAACCAAAGAATAGGAGAGGTTTGAATGAGTAAATCTTTGATTGATGCTTTGAAAGGGTAACCCCACAGATTTTCCTTAAACTTTGATGATTGGTCATAACTCTGGTTCTTTATTTTTTCTTTTAGTTTTGCTCGAGGACGAGCAAAGGTTTAAGTTTGGGGTTGTGATAAGTGTCTAAATGACTCCATTTTTAGGCCTCAATTGAAATTGGAAATTATATTTTAGAGTCAATAATCATAATAATATCATGAAATATATCTCAGATTCATGTTCTCTCTCTCAGGAGTCCAACACAACAATAATTATTGAAATCGGAGCTAAAATGAGGAAAATATGAAGATTTTAGTGCAAAAAGGAACAAGGTTGCAGGGACTGGCGCGACCGCACCAGTTGGAGGACAAAATAGCGCCACCAGAATGGCGCGACCACACCAGTTGGAGGACAAAATAGCGCCACTAGAATGGCGCGACCGTACCAAGATGGCGCCACAAGGCCTAAGGAGTTTCCAAACATGACCAGGACTCTTTCCATTCGAGTAGTTAGAAGTGGTTCTGCCTGATTGAATCCAAATTTGTACCACAGACTCCTGAGAGGATTGAGAATCATTTCACAAAAAAACAGGTCAATCCAAGTTGAGGTTCTAGTATTTTATATTTTCAAAGTGGTAGACCCGCTGCTAAAATTGGCAGCAGAACAACCCTACTTCTGATCATCATATCTCAAGTTGCCTAACTCATATTGACCAAATATTTCATACACAAGGCAAGGACCATGGAAGGAAGGTTCGTGTATAATATCTTCTTATTTTGAGGTCAGGAAGTCACACTTTATACCCCTAGACAGAGACCAAATTACAGGGTTTGGGCAGCAGAACAACTATAAAACGGGGTCTGAGGAAGAGTGTTAGGCATCCAGTTTAGATCGAGTTAGCATCGAGTTTTTAGTTCAATTTTCTGCTGTATTCATTAGAGAGAGTCTTGAGAGGCAAGAGGAGACGTCCAATTGAAGCTTCTGAGCCATATTCAACAAGTGGATTCTTCTCAAGGGAAGTTTGTACTTAGTTTATCTTTTCTTTTCTTCTTCATGGTTGCATTCAAGACCTTGTTTTGTTCTTTATTTTCCAGCATGGAGTAGTTTTTTATATTGGGATTTCATGACTCCTTAGCTATGTAATAAGATTGATACTTTATTAGATTTCAAATTCGTGTGTGAATGAGTAGTAATAAGCTGTTAATTCCTTGATTCATGCTTGTTGTCTTACGATGTACTGGTTATAAGATGAAGTTTGACATAAGGTGAGATATGTTTGATAGGATGTACAAGTTATTTTTGAGTTCATGCACTAGGTAAGTTGAGCTTGTCTTAGGGTTAATCCTCGACCTTAAAGTAATAGCCTTTTTGATTTGCTTGAATTGCCTATGACATAAGACCTGATTCCCGACCATAGGTAGGGTCGCTGAGCTTTATATTTATGCTATCAAATAGAGTTGATCATGTCAACTGGTTGTCTCTAGGAGATAGAAGGTGATGCCGATGCGGAAGTAGCCATGGATTTAATAAGCTCGTCAAGCTTGTTATCTGAATCATTAATTTTATTCAATCTCAGAAGTAGCTAGGGTGGAATTGAATTTCCAATGTCTTTTCCATTCTGATTTTATCAAAAGCCCTCTCTTGATCTCTATAGGATTAGGTAGATTAGTTTATTTTCTGTTGTTGTAACTCCTTTCTAATCAATTTCTCAAACTTTGGTTTTCAAACTAAAAAAGCAATTATCTATTAGCTTGATCCTTGTGGGACGATATTCGGACTTACATAAGTCTATATTACATTGATTAGTCCTCATGCTAGGGATTACCTGGGATCGCATCATGCACCGTCGCCGAAGGAGAAGACGGTCGTCGCTAAGAACGTCGCAGAGGATAGACGGAGACGAATGTGAACGAAATCGCACAACAACTACCCTACAGAGAAGCAGGGAAAGAGTCGCTCAGGGTCGTCGTAGCCCAATTGAGCTTGAAGATAAAAAGATAAAAAAAAAATGAGGGGGAGAGGAAAAGAAGAGAGCATACTTTAGACTGCGGCGGATGAAGAACGTCAATCCCAAAAGTCTAGGCCCAAGAAGGGAAGTCGTGCAAAGGCACCAGGAAGAAGAACACCAATTTCACACGAAGGGGAAGTCGTGGCTGGGAGACTATAGGTCACCCTGTCGCAATACATTCAAAAGAGTAGAAAGGAAGGGAAACTTAGGATTTTAAGGGAAATCTAAATGATCCCTTGATTCTAGAACACCTCCAAGCCTCTCCAAATTAGAAGACGCCAGATTCTCATACAAAATTCTAATCAGTAAAGAATTCTGCATGAAAATCTCGATCAAATGCAAATTGAAGAGTGACAACGGGATCCACCAAAGATTCTCTTAAATCCCTCTCCCTCTTTAACACTTATAAGATCACAATGTGGCCATCGAACATCAATGCCAATTAGCGCGGGGCCCACCATGCCCTTATTCAATCCCTCCTTCAAGCTTCCTAAGCTACGTGACCTATCAGATGAGTCAAATAAGTCAACAACGTCTAGGTGGGTTCCACTATTCATCACTCAACTTCAATTTGCTTTAAAGGTGCCGACCTGCTACGAACTCAGACAAAATAAGCAGTAGTTCTCCTACTCCGGATATCTCAACTCAAAGATGGTGGCAGATCAAGCAAGACACAAATTCTATATACGTGCACACACCATCAAGGTACATGCCAAAAAAAATAAAATATAAAATAAAATAAAATATAAAAAATCAAAAATTGATTAAATTTTGTGAGCCCTAAAACAACAAGTGGGCCAAAGAAAAGAAAAAGAAAGAAAACAGCCAAAAAGTTTTTAGTGTACAGAAAAAATACACTGTCCTAAAAGAGTAAGCGAACTGAAAATACGTACAAAGAAAAATCAAACGACCCTAAAAGAGAAAGAGGGTCCACAAAAAAAAAAGTGTGTGTAGGAAATTCATGTTCGAAATTCACTCGTTCTCCTAATGCGTAAATCTCGAAGGGGGCAATATGTAGACATCAAAATTCGACACGACCCAAATTCAACAAATCCACACAATTACACACCCAATAAACCATCCGAAATTTATTTCGTGTCCGTTATGGACTCTCCAATAGTCCATCCACCAAGGCAACCCATTGCGGGTCCAAAGATCGATTTCTCAAATCGACCGACATTCATCAGAAATCAGAGCCACGCCAAGCTCCTCTAGCTGCTCGGCAGCCGGCTCGACAAGTCAAGCCAAGCCAAAAGGAATTCCACGAATCGACTAAGTCTGGTCGATACCTCTTGGAAAGGAAAAAGGAAAGATCCCACCCTTCCTCTTAGGGATCGAGGGAGGAGAATAAGGCAGCTCCCCCAGCTTCCACTCACTCCAACTGAAGAAGAATGACTCAACCGATATCCTTTTTCTGAGGATCGAGCTTCAACCAACAAGCTCACGCAGAGGTTATAAAATGCCAGAGGCAGAATGCCCTCGGGGTTGGAGAAAATCAAGTTTTGAGAAATCAAGTAGTCTGACATTCAGAGACTCAGAAATTCTCTCGAGCCCGAAGTTTGTGAATTCTCAAGTACGTTGGAGTACACGCAGTCTACCGAAGAAGCTCTACACGTTCACCGGTGAGGTCAACACCCTGAATACACAGAACACAAACAATTTTGTCCGGCCGTCTATACCCGTCGTCGTTCGTGCACACTCACTCGAGGCTCAAAGTTCATCGTCGAATCGTAGAAGACTATGACTTCATTGCCAACTACATCGGAGGTCGATTCAGAGGAAATCTAGGAGATCACACCCGTAAAATTTTCCAATTCTCAAACTCAATTGTAATTTAGCTATTCTTTCAATCGAATTAATCAATCGGTAGCGCCTTTCCACGGATCAGAGGTTTTCTGCCGAAATAGATATAGAGGTGTGGACGTCAAAATCCAACACGGCCCAAATTCGACAAATCCACACAATGACCCACCCAATTAGACATCCAAAATTTATTTAGTGTACGCTATGGACTCTCCAACAGTCCATCCACCGATTTCACCAAGACAGCCCACCGCAGGTCCGAAGATCGATTTCGTTAATCGACCAACAGACAACAGAAATCACAGCCACGCCAAGCTCCTCAAGCTGCTCGGCAGCCGGCTCGACAAGTCAAGCCAAGCCAAGAGGAATTCCCAAAGTTGACTAAGTCTCCCTCAGGGAAGAGAAAAAAGAAAGTTCCCTCCCCTCCTCATACGGATTGAGGGAGGAAAACCAGGGAAGTTTCCCCATCCTTCTTTCACACCAACTGAAGAAGAATGACTCAACCGAGATCCTTTTTCTAAGGATCGAGCTTCAACCAACAAGCTCACGCACTGGTTATAAAAAACCAGAGGCAGAACGCCCACGAGGTTGGAGAAAATAAAGTTTTGATAAATCGAGAAGTCTGACATTTAGAGACTCAGAAATTCTCTCGAGCCAGAAGTTCGTGAATTCTGTAGTACTTTGGAGTACACGCAGTCTACCGAAGAAGCTCTAGACGTTCACCGGTGAGGTCAACACGCTGAATACAGAAAACACAAATAATTTTGTCTGGCCGTCTATACCCGTCGTCGTTAGTGTACACTCACTCGGAGGCTCAAAGTTCGTCAATCGAATTAATCAATCGGTCGCCCCTTTCCACGGATCGAAGGTTTTTGGCCGAAATAGATATAAAGGTGTAGACGTCAAAATCCTACTCGGCCCAAATTCGACAAAACCACCCAATGAGCCACCCAATAAACCATCCAAAATTTATTTAGTGTATGCTATGGACTCTCCAACTATCCATCCACCGATTTCACCAAGACAGCCCACCCCGGGTCCAAAGATCGATTTAGTTAATCGACCGACACACGGTAGAAATCACAGCCACGCCAAGCTCCTCAAGCTGCTCGGCAGCTGGCCCGACAAGTCAAGCCAAGCCGAGAGGAATTCCCAGAATTGACTAAGTCTCCCTCAGGGAAGAGAAAAAGGAAAGTTCCCTCCCCTCCTCTTACGGATTGAGGGAGGAAAACCAAGGAAGTTTCCCCATCCTTCTTCCACTCCAACTGAAGAAGAATGACTCAACCGAGATCCTTTTTCTGACGATCGAGCTTCAACAAACAAGCTCACGCACTAGTTATAAAAACCTAGAGGCAGAACACCCTCGGGGTTTGAAAAAATGAAGTTTTGAGAAATCGAGTAGTCTGACATTCAGAGACTCAAAAATTCCCTCGAGCCCGAAGTATGTGAATTCTCAACAATGTTGTAGTACAGGAAGTCTACCGAAGAAGCTCTACACGTTCACCGGTGAGGTCAACACCATGAATACACGGAACACAAACAATTTCATCCAGCCGACTATACCCGTCGTCGTTCGTGCACTCTCACTCGGAGGCTCAAAGTTTGTCATCGAATCGTAGAAGACTATGACTGCATCGCTAACCACATCAGAGGTCGAATAAGAGGAAATCTAGGAGATCGCACCCACAAAATTTCCCAATTCTCAAACTCAATTGTAATTTATCTGATCGTTCAATCGAATTAATCAATCGGTCGCACCTTTCCACGGATCGGAGGTTTTTTCCGAAATAGATAAAGAGGTGTAGACGTCAAAATCCTACTCGGCCCAAATTTGACAAATCCACCCAATGAGCCACCCAATAAACCATCCTAAATTTATTTAGTGTATGCTATGGACTCTCCAAAAATGCATCCACCGATTTCACCAAGACAACCTACCCTTGGTCCAAAGATCGATTTATTTAATCGACCGACAGACAGCAGAAATCACTGCCACGCCAAGCTCCTCAAGCTGCTCGGCAGCCGGCTCGACAAGACAAGCCAAGCCAAGTGGAATTCCCAGAATTGACTAAGTCTCCCTCAGGGAAGAGAAAAAGGAAAGTTCCCTCCCCTCGTCTTACGGATTGAGGGAGGAAAACCAGGGAAGTTTCCCCATCCTTCTTTCACACCAAATGAAAAACAATGACTCAACCGAGATCCTTTTTCTGAGGATCGAGCTTCAACCAACAAGCTCACGCACAGGTTATAAAATGCCAGAGGCAGAACGCCCTCGGGGTTGGAGAAAATCAAGTTTTGCGAAATCAACTAGTATGACAATCAGACACTCAGAAATTCTCTCGAGCCCAAAGTTCGTGAATTTTCAAGTACGTTGGAGTGCACACAGTCGACCAAAGAAGCTCTACACATTCACTGGTGAGGTCAACACCCTGAATACACGGAACACAAACAATTCTGTCCGGCCATCTATCCCCGTCGTCGTTCGTGCACACTCACTCGGAGGCTCAAAGTTTGTCGTCAAATTGTAGAAGACTATGACTTCATCACCAACCACATCAGAGGTCGATTCAGAGGAAATCTAGGAGACCTCACCCGCAAAATTTCCCAATTCTCAAACTCAATTGTTATTTATCTGTTCTTTCAATCGAGTTAATCAATCGGTCGCGCCTTTCCACGGATCAAAGGTTATTTGCCCAAATAGATAGGAGGTGTAGACGTCCAAATCCGACGCGGCCAAAATTCGACAAACCCACACAATAACCCACCCAATAAGCCATCCAAAATTTATTTAGTGTACGCTATGGACTCTCTAGCTGTCCATCCACCGATTTCACCAAGCCAGCCCACCGCTCGGCCAAAGATCGATTTCGTTAATCGACTGACAGACAGCAGAAATCACTGCCACGCCAACCTCCTCAAGCTGCTTGGGAGCTGGGTCGACAAGTCAAACCAAGCTAAGAGGAATTCCCAGAATTGAATAAGTCTCCCTCAAGGAAGAGAAAAAGGAAAGTTCCCTCACCTCCTCTTACGGACTGAGGGAGAAAAACCAAGGAAGTTTCCCCATCCTTCTTTCACACCAACTGAAGAAGAATGATTCAACCGAGATCCTTTTTCTGAGTATCGAGCTTCAACCAACAGGCTCACGCACTAGTTATAAAAAACCAGAGGTAGAACGCCCACAGTGTTGGAGAAAATCAAGTTTTGATAAATCGAAAAGTCTGACATTCAGAGACTCAGAAATTCTCTCGAGCCAAAAGTTCAAGAATTCTGAAGCACTTTGGAGTACACGCAGTCTACCGAAGAATCTCTACACGTTCACCGGTGAGGTCAACACGGTGAATACACGAAACACAAATAATTTTGTCCGGGCGACTATACCCGTCGTCATTCGTGCACACTCACTCGGAGGCTCAAAGTTCGTCAATCAAATTAATCAATCGGTCGCCCCTTTCCACGAATTGAAGGTTATTTGCCAAAATAGATATAGAGGTGTAGACGTATAAATCCGGTGCGGCCCAAATTCGACAAATCCACAAAATGACCCACACAATAAGCCATCCAAAATTCGACAAATCCACAAAATCCGTCGTCGTTCGTGCACTCACACTCGGAGGCTCAAGGTTCGTCATCGAATCGTAGAAGACTATGACTTCATCGCCAACCACATCAGAGGTCGAATAAGAGGAAATCTAGGAGATCGCACCCTGCAAAATTTCCCAATTCTCAAACTCAATTGTAATTTATCTGTTCTTTCAATCGAATTAATCAATCGGTCCGACCTTTCAACGGACCGGAGGTTTTTCGCCGAAATAGATATAGAGGTGTAGGCGTCAAAATCCTACTTGGCCCAAATTAGACAAATCCACCCTATGAGCCACCCAGTAAACCATCCAAAATTTATTTAGTGTATGCAATGGACTCTCCTACAGTCCATCCACCGATTTCACCAAGACAGCCCACCCCGGGTCCTAAGATCGATTTCGTTAATCGACCAACAGACAGCAGAAATCACTACCACGCCAAGCTCCTCAAGCTGTTCCGCAGCCGGCTAGACAAGTCAAGCCAAGCCGAGAGGAATTCCCAGAATTGACTAAGTCTCCCTCAGGGAATACAAAAAGTAAAGTTCCCTCCCCTCCTCCTACGGATTGAGGGAGGAAAACCAGGGAAGTATCCCCATCCTTCTTTCACCCCAACTGAAGAAGAATGACTCAACCGAGATCCTTTTTCTGAGGATCGAGCTGCTTCAACCAACAAGCTCATGCATAGGTTATAAAATGCCAGAGGCAGAACGCCCTCGGGGTTGGAGAAAATCAAGTTTTGAGAAATCAAGTAGTCTGACATTCAGAGACTCAGAAATTCTCTCGAGCCCGAAGTTCGTGAATTTTCAAGTACGTTGGAGTACACGCAGTCTACCAAAGAAGCCCTACACATTCACCGGAGAGGTCAGCACCCTGAATACACGGAACAAAAACAATTCTGTCCGTCCATCTATCCCCGTCGTCGTTCGTGCACACTCACTCGGAGGCTCAAAGTTCGTCGTCGAATCGTAGAAGACTATGACTTCATCGCTAACCAGATCGGAGGTCGATTCAGAGGAAATCTAGGAGATCTCCTGCAACATTTCCCAATTCTCAAACTCTATTGTAATTTATCTGTTCTTTCAATCGAATTATTCAATCGGTAGCGCCTTTCCACGGAACAAAGGTTATTTGCCCAAATAGATAGTTGGTGTAGACGTCCAAATCCGACGCGGCCCAAATTCGACTAATCCACACAATAAACCACCCAATAAGCCATCCAAAATTTACTTAGTGTACGCTATGGACTCTCCAACTGTCCATCCACCGAGTTCACCAAGCCAGCCCACCGCGGCTCCAAAGATCGATTTCAATAATCGACCGACAGACAGGAGAAATCACAGCCACGCCAAGCTCCACAAGCTGCTCGGCAGCTGGCTCGACAAGTCAAGCCAAGCCTAGAGGAATTCCCAAAATTGACTAAGTCTCCCTCAAGGAAGAAAAAAAGGAAAGTTCCCTCCCCTCCTCTTACGGATTGAGGGAGGAAAACCAAGGAAGTTTCCCCGTCCTTCTTTCACACCAACTGAAGGAGAAAGACTCAACCGAGATCCTTTTTCTGAGGATCGAAGCTCAACCAACAAGCTCACGCCGCAGGTTATAAAATGCCGAGGCAGAACGCCCTCGGGGTTGGAGAAAATCAAGTTTTGAGAAATCAACTAGTATGACAATCAGAGACTCAGAAATTCTCTCGAGCCCAAAGTTAGTAAATTTTTAAACGCGTTGGAGTACACCACAATCGACCAAAGAAGCTCTTCACATTCACCGGTGAGGTCAACACCCTGAATACACGGAACACAAACAATTCTGTCCGCCATCTATCCCCGTCGTCGTTCGTGCACACTCACTCGGAGGCTCAAAGTTCGTCGTCGAATCGTAGAAGACTATGACTTCATCGCCAACCACATCGGAGGTCGATTCAGAGGAAATCCTGGAGATCTCACCCACAAAATTTCACAATTCTCAAACTCAATTGTAATTTATCTGTTCTTTCAATCGAATTAGTTAATCGGTCGCACGTTTCGACTCATCAAAGGTTATTTTCACAAGTAAATATAGAGGTGTTGACGTCAAAATCCGACGCGTCCCAAATTCGACAAATCCTCACAATGACCCACCCAATAAGCCATCCGAAATTTATGTAGTGCACGCTATGGACTCTCCAATAGTCCATCCACCGATTTCACCAAGCCAGCCCACCGCGGCTCCAAAGATCGATTTCAATAATCGACCGACAGACAGGAGAAATCACAGCCACGCCAAGCTCCACAAGCTGCTCGGCAGCTGGCTCGACAAGTCAAGCCAAGCCTAGAGGAATTCCCAGAATTGACTAAGTCTCCCTCAAGGAAGAAAAAAAGGAAAGTTCCCTCCCCTCCTCTTACGGATTGAGGGAGGAAAACCAAGGAAGTTTCCCCGTCCTTCTTTCACACCAACTGAAGGAGAAAGACTCAACCGCGATCCATTTTCTGAGGATCGAGCTTCAACCAACAAGCTCACGCACACAGGTTATAAAATGCCGAGGCAGAACGCCCTCGGGGTTGGAGAAAATGAAGTTTTGAGAAATCAACTAGTATGACAATCAGAGACTCAGAAATTCTCTCGAGCCCAAAGTTCGTCAATTTTCAAGTACGTTGGAGTACACACTGTCGACCAAAGAAGCTCTTCACATTCACCGGTGAGGTCAACACCCTGAATACACGGAACACAAACAATTCTGTCCGGCCATCTATCCCCGTCGTCGTTCGTGCACACTCACTCGGAGGCTCAAAGTTCGTCGTCGAATCGTAGAAGACTATGACTTCATCGCCAACCACATCGGAGGTCGATTCAGAGGAAATCTAGGAGATCTCCTGCAAAATTTCCCAATTCTCAAACCCTATTGTAATTTATCTGTTCTTTCAATCGAATTAATCAATCGGTAGCGCCTTTCCACGGAACAAAGGTTATTTGCCCAAATAGATAGGTGGTGTAGACGTCCAAATCCGACGCGGCCCAAATTCGACAAATCCACACAATAACCCACCCAATAAGCCATCCAAAATTTATTTAGTGTACGCTATGGACTCTCCAACTGTCCATCCACCGATTTCACCAAGCCAGCCCACCGCGGCTCCAAAGATCGATTTCAATAATCGACCGACAGACAGGAGAAATCACAGCCACGCCAAGCTCCACAAGCTGCTCGGCAGCTGGCTCGACAAGTCAAGCCAAGCCTAGAGGAATTCCCAGAATTGACTAAGTCTCCCTCAAGGAACAAAAAAAAAGGAAAGTTCCCTCCCCTCCTCTTACGGATTGAGGGAGGAAAACCAAGGAAGTTTCCCCGTCCTTCTTTCACACCAACTGAAGGAGAAAGACTCAACCGAGATCCTTTTTCTGAGGATCGAGCTTCAACCAACAAGCTCACGCACAGGTTATAAAATGCAAGAGGCAGAACGCCCTCGGGGTTGGAGAAAATGAAGTTTTGAGAAATCAACTAGTATGACAATCAGAGACTCAGAAATTCTCTCGACTCCAAAGTTCGTCAATTTTCAAGTACGTTGGAGTACACACAGTCGACCAAAGAAGCTCTTCACATTCACCGGTGAGGTCAACACCCTGAATACACGGAACACAAACAATTCTGTCCGGCCATCTATCCCCGTCGTCGTTCGTGCACACTCACTCGGAGGCTCAAAGTTCGTCGTCGAATCATAGAAGACTATGACTTCACTGCCAACCACATCGGAGGTCGATTCAGAGGAAATCCTGGAGATCTCACCCACAAAATTTCACAATTCTCAAACTCAATTGTAATTTATCTGTTCTTTCAATCGAATTAGTTAATCGGTCGCTGTTTTTTGATCAAAGGTTATTTTCACAAGTAGATATAGAGGTGTTGACGTCAAAATCCGACGCGGCCCAAATTCGACAAATCCACACAATGACCCACCCAATAAGCCATCCGAAATTTATGTAGTGCACGCTATGGACTCTCCAACTGTCCATCCACCGATTTCACCAAGCCAGCCCACCGCGGCTCCAAAGATCGATTTCAATAATCGACCGACAGACAGGAGAAATCACAGCCACGCCAAGCTCCACAAGCTGCTCGGCAGCTGGCTCGACAAGTCAAGCCAAGCCTAGAGGAATTCCCAGAATTGACTAAGTCTCCCTCAAGGAAGAAAAAAAGGAAAGTTCCCTCCCCTCCTCTTACGGATTGAGGGAGGAAAACCAAGGAAGTTTCCCCGTCCTTCTTTCACACCAACTGAAGGAGAAAGACTCAACCGAGATCCTTTTTCTGAGGATCGAGCTTCAACCAACAAGCTCACGCACAGGTTATAAAATGCCAGAGGCAGAACGCCTCGGGGTTGGAGAAAATGAAGTTTTGAGAAATCAACTAGTATGACAATCAGAGACTCAGAAATTCTCTCGAGCCCAAAGTTCGTCAATTTTCAAGTACGTTGGAGTACACACAGTCGACCAAAGAAGCTCTTCACATTCACCGGTGAGGTCAACACCCTGAATACACGGAACACAAACAATTCTGTCCGGCCATCTATCCCCGTCGTCGTTCGTGCACACTCACTCGGAGGCTCAAAGTTCATCGTCGAATCGTAGAAGACTATGACTTCATTGCCAACCACCTCGGAGGTCGATTCAGAGGAAATCCTGGAGATCTCACCCACAAAATTTCACAATTCTCAAACTCAATTGTAATTTATCTGTTCTTTCAATCGAATTAGTTAATCGGTCGCGCGTTTCGACTGATCAAAGGTTATTTTCACAAGTAGATATAGAGGTGTTGACGTCAAAATCCGACGCGGCCCAAATTCGACAAATCCACACAATGACCCACCCAATAAGCCATCCGAAATTTATGTAGTGCACGCTATGGACTCTCCAACTGTCCATCCACCGATTTCACCAAGCCAGCCCACCGCGGCTCCAAAGATCGATTTCAATAATCGACCGACAGACAGGAGAAATCACAGCCACGCCAAGCTCCACAAGCTGCTCGGCAGCTGGCTCGACAAGTCAAGCCAAGCCTAGAGGAATTCCCAGAATTGACTAAGTCTCCCTCAAGGAAGAAAAAAAGGAAAGTTCCCTCCCCTCCTCTTACGGATTGAGGGAGGAAAACCAAGGAAGTTTCCCCGTCCTTCTTTCACACCAACTGAAGGAGAAAGACTCAACCGAGATCCTTTTTCTGAGGATCGAGCTTCAACCAACAAGCTCACGCACAGGTTATAAAATGCCAGAGGCAGAACGCCCTCGGGGTTGGAGAAAATGAAGTTTTGAGAAATCAACTAGTATGACAATCGAGACTCTCAAAATTCTCTCGAGCCCAAAGTTCGTCAATTTTCAAGTACGTTGGAGTACACACCGGTCGACCAAAAGCTCTTTACATTCACCGGTGAGGTCAACACCCTGAATACACGGAACACAAACAATTCTGTCCGCCATCTATCCCGTCGTCGTTCGTGCACACTCACTCGGAGGCTCAAAGTTCGTCGTCGAATCGTAGAAGACTATGACTTCATCGCCAACCACATCGGAGGTCGATTCAGAGGAAATCTAGGAGATCTCCTGCAAAATTTCCCAATTCTCAAACCCTATTGTAATTTATCTGTTCTTTCAATCGAATTAGTTAATCGGTCGCGCGTTTTCGACTGATCAAAGGTTATTTTCACAAGTAGATATAGAGGTGTTGACGTCAAAATCCGACGCGGCCCAAATTCGACAAATCCACACAATGACCCACCCAATAAGCCATCCGAAATTTATGTAGTGCACGCTATGGACTCTCCAACTGTCCATCCACCGATTTCACCAAGCCAGCCCACCGCGGCTCCAAAGATCGATTTCAATAATCGACCGACAGACAGGAGAAATCACAGCCACGCCAAGCTCCACAAGCTGCTCGGCAGCTGGCTCTACAAGTCAAGCCAAGCCTAGAGGAATTCCCAGAATTGACTAAGTCTCCCTCAAGGAAGAAAAAAAGGAAAGTTCCCTCCCCTCCTCTTACGGATTGAGGGAGGAAAACCAAGGAAGTTTCCCCGTCCTTCTTTCACACCAACTGAAGGAGAAAGACTCAACCGAGATCCTTTTTCTGAGGATCGAGCTTCAACCAACAAGCTCACGCACAGGGTTATAAAATGCCGAGGCAGAACGCGCCCTCGGGGTTGGAGAAAATGAAGTTTTGAGAAATCAACTAGTATGACAATCGAGAGACTCAGAAATTCTCTCGAGCCCAAAGTTCGTCAATTTTCAAGAATGCGTTGGAGTACACACAGTCGACCAAAAAGAAGCTCTTCACATTCACCGGTGAGGTCAACACCCTGAATACACGGAACACAAACAATTCTGTCCGGTCATCTATCCCGTAGTCGCCGTTCGTGCACACTCACTTTCGGAGGCTCAAAGTTCGTCGTCGAATCGTGAAGACTATGACTTCATTGCCAACCACATCGGAGGTCGATTCAGAGGAAATCCTGGAGATCTCACCCACAAAATTTCACAATTCTCAAACTCAATTTTAATTTATCTGTTCTTTCAATCGAATTAGTTAATCGGTTCGCCTTTTCCACTGATCAAAGGTTATTTTCACAAGTAGATATAGAGGTGTTGACGTCAAAATCCGACGCGGCCCAAATTCGACAAATCCACACAATGACCCACCCAATAAGCCATCCGAAATTTATGTAGTGCACGCTATGGACTCTCCAACTGTCCATCCACCGATTTCACCAAGCCAGCCCACCGCGGCTCCAAAGATCGATTTCAATAATCGACCGACAGACAGGAGAAATCACAGCCACGCCAAGCTCCACAAGCTGCTCGGCAGCTGGCTCGACAAGTCAAGCCAAGCCTAGAGGAATTCCCAGAATTGACTAAGTCTCCCTCAAGGAAGAAAAAAAAAAAGTTCCCTCCCCTCCTCTTACGGTTGAGGGAGGAAAACCAAGGAAGTTTCCCGTCCTTCTTTCACACCAACTGAAGGAGAAAGACTCAACCGAGATCCTTTTTCTGAGGATCGAGCTTCAACCAACAAGCTCACGCACACAGGGTTATAAAATGCCGAGGGCAGAACGCCCTCGGGGTTGGAGAAAATGAAGTTTTGAGAAATCAACTAGTATGACAATCAGAGACTCAGAAATTCTCTCGAGCCCAAAGTTCGTCAATTTTCAAGAATGCGTTGGAGTACACACACGTCGACCAAAGAAGCTCTTCACATTCACCGGTGAGGTCAACACCCTGAATACACGGAACACAAACAATTCTGTCCGGCCATCTATCCCGTCGTCGTTCGTGCACACTCACTTTCGGAGGCTCAAAGTTCGTCGTCGAATCGTAGAAGACTATGACTTCATTGCCAACCACATCGGGTCGATTCAGAGGAAATCCTGGAGATCTCACCCACAAAATTTCACAATTCTCAAACTCAATTGTAATTTATCTGTTCTTTCAATCGAATTAGTTAATCGGTTGGCGCGTTTCCACTGATCAAAGGTTATTTTCACAAGTAGATATAGAGGTGTTGGCGTCAAAATCCGACGCGGCCCCCAAATTCGACAAATCCACACAATGACCCACCCAATAAGCCATCCAAAATTTATGTAGTGCACGCTATGGACTCTCCAACTGTCCATCCACCGATTTCACCAAGCCAGCCCACCCATGGCTCCAAAGATCGATTTCAATAATCGACCAAACAGACAGGAGAAATCACAGCCACGCCAAGCTCCACAAGCTGCTTTCGGCAGCTGGCTGGCTCGACAAGTCAAGCCAAGCCTAGAGGAATTCCCAGAATTGACTAAGTCTCCCTCAAGGAAGAAAAAAGGAAAGTTCCCTCCCCTCCTCTTACGGATTGAGGGAGGAAAACCAAGGAAGTTTCCCGTCCTTCTTTCACACCAACTGAAGGAGAAAGACTCAACCGAGATCCTTTTTTTGGATCGAGCTTCAACCAACAAGCTCACGCCACGGGTTATAAAATGCCAGAGGCAGAGAACGCCCTCGGGGTTGGAGAAAATGAAGTTTTGAGAAATCAACTAGTATGACAATCGGAGACTCAGAAATTCTCTCGAGCCCAAAAGTTCGTCAATTTTCAAATGCGTTGGAGTACACACAGTCCACCAAAGAAGCTCTTCACATTCACCGGTGAGGTCAACACCCTGAATACACGGAACACAAACAATTCTGTCCGGTCATCTATCCCCGTCGTCGTTCGTGCACACTCACTCGGAGGCTCAAAGTTCGTCGTCGAATCGTAGAAGACTATGACTTCATTGCCAACCACATCGGAGGTCGATTCAGAGGAAATCCTGGAGATCTCACCCACAAAATTTCACAATTCTCAAACTCAATTGTAATTTATCTGTTCTTTCAATCGAATTAGTTAATCGGTCGCGTTTCGACTGATCAAAGGTTATTTTCACAAGTAGATATAGAGGTGTTGACGTCAAAATCCGACGCGGCCCAAATTCGACAAATCCACACAATGACCCACCCAATAAGCCATCCGAAATTTATGTAGTGCACGCTATGGACTCTCCAACTGTCCATCCACCGATTTCACCAAGCCAGCCCACCGCGGCTCCAAAGATCGATTTCAATAATCGACCGACAGACAGGAGAAATCACAGCCACGCCAAGCTCCACAAGCTGCTCGGCAGCTGGCTCGACAAGTCAAGCCAAGCCTAGAGGAATTCCCAGAATTGACTAAGTCTCCCTCAAGGAAGAAAAAAAGGAAAGTTCCCTCCCCTCCTCTTACGGATTGAGGGAGGAAAACCAAGGAAGTTTCCCCGTCCTTCTTTCACACCAACTGAAGGAGAAAGACTCAACCGAGATCCTTTTTCTGAGGATCGAGCTTCAACCAACAAGCTCACGCACAGGTTATAAAATGCCAGCGGCAGAACGCCCTCGGGGTTGGAGAAAATGAAGTTTTGAGAAATCAACTAGTATGACAATCAGAGACTCAGAAATTCTCTCGAGCCCAAAGTTAGTCAATTTTTCAAATGCGTTGGAGTACACACAGTCGACCAAAGAAGCTCTTCACATTCACCGGTGAGGTCAACACCCTGAATACACGGAACACAAACAATTCTGTCCGGCCATCTATCCCGTCGTCGTTTCGTGCACACTCACTTTCGGAGGCTCAAAGTTCGTGCGTCGAATCGTGAAGACTATGACTTCATTGCCAACCACATCGGAGGTCGATTCAGAGGAAATCCTGGAGATCTCACCCACAAAATTTCACAATTCTCAAACTCAATTGTAATTTATCTGTTCTTTCAATCGAATTAGTTAATCGGTTGGCGTTTCGACTGATCAAAGGTTATTTTCACAAGTAGATATAGAGGTGTTGGCGTCCAAAATCCGGCGGCCCAAATTCGACAAATCCACACAATGACCCACCCAATAAGCCATCCAAAATTTATGTAGTGCACGCTATGGACTCTCCAACTGTCCATCCACCGATTTCACCAAGCCAGCCCACCCGGCTCCAAAGATCGATTTCAATAATCGACCGACAGACAGGAGGAAAATCACAGCCACGCCAAGCTCCACAAGCTGCTTTCGGCAGCTGGCTCGACAAGTCAAGCCAAGCCTAGAGGAATTCCCAGAATTGACTAAGTCTCCCTCAAGGAAGAAAAAAAAAAAAGTTCCCTCCCCTCCTCTTACGGTTGAGGGAGGAAAACCAAGGAAGTTTCCCGTCCTTCTTTCACACCAACTGAAGGAGAAAGACTCAACCGAGATCCTTTTTCTGAGGATCGAGCTTCAACCAACAAGCTCACGCCACGGGTTATAAAATGCCAGGGCAGAGCGCCCTCGGGGTTGGAGAAAATGAAGTTTTGAGAAATCAACTAGTATGACAATCAGAGACTCAGAAATTCTCTCGAGCCCAAAGTTCGTCAATTTTCAAATGCGTTGGAGTACACACAGTCGACCAAAGAAGCTCTTCACATTCACCGGTGAGGTCAACACCCTGAATACACGGAACACAAACAATTCTGTCCGGCCATCTATCCCGTGGATCGTCGTTCGTGTGCACACTCACTTTCGGCTCAAAGTTCGTCGTCGAATCGTAGAAGACTATGACTTCATTGCCAACCACATCGGAGGTCGATTCAGAGGAAATCTAGGAGATCTCACCCACAAAATTTCACAATTCTCAAACTCAATTGTAATTTATCTGTTCTTTCAATCGAATTAGTTAATCGGTTTAGCGTTTCCACTGATCAAAGGTTATTTTCACAAGTAGATATAGAGGTGTTGGCGTCAAAATCCGGCGCGCCCCAAATTCGACAAATCCACACAATGACCCACCCAATAAGCCATCCGAAATTTATGTAGTGCACGCTATGGACTCTCCAACTGTCCATCCACCGATTTCACCAAGCCAGCCCACCGCTGGCTCCAAAGATCGATTTCAATAATCGACCGACGACAGGGCAGGAGAAATCACAGCCACGCCAAGCTCCACAAGCTGCTTTCGGCAGCTGGCTCGACAAGTCAAGCCAAGCCTAGAGGAATTCCCAGAATTGACTAAGTCTCCCTCAAGGAAGAAAAAAAAGGAAAGTTCCCTCCCCTCCTCTTACGGTTGAGGGGAAAAACCAAGGAAGTTTCCCGTCCTTCTTTCACACCAACTGAAGGAGAAAGACTCAACCGAGATCCTTTTTCTGAGGATCGAGCTTCAACCAACAAGCTCACGCACAGGTTATAAAATGCCAGAGGCAGAACGCCCTCGGGGTTGGAGAAAATGAAGTTTTGAGAAATCAACTAGTATGACAATCAGAGACTCAGAAATTCTCTCGAGCCCAAAGTTTGTCAATTTTCAAGTACGTTGGAGTACACACAGTCGACCAAAGAAGCTCTTCACATTCACCGGTGAGGTCAACACCCTGAATACACGGAACACAAACAATTCTGTCCGGCCATCTATCCCCGTCGTCGTTCGTGCACACTCACTCGGAGGCTCAAAGTTCGTCGTCGAATCGTAGAAGACTATGACTTCATTGCCAACCACATCGGAGGTCGATTCAGAGGAAATCCTGGAGATCTCACCCACAAAATTTCACAATTCTCAAACTCAATTGTAATTTATCTGTTCTTTCAATCGAATTAGTTAATCGGTTGCGCGTTTCGACTGATCAAAGGTTATTTTCACAAGTAGATATAGAGGTGTTGACGTCAAAATCCGACGCGGCCCAAATTCGACAAATCCACACAATGACCCACCCAATAAGCCATCCGAAATTTATGTAGTGCACGCTATGGACTCTCCAACTGTCCATCCACCGATTTCACCAAGCCAGCCCACCGCGGCTCCAAAGATCGATTTCAATAATCGACCGACAGACAGGAGAAATCACAGCCACGCCAAGCTCCACAAGCTGCTCGGCAGCTGGCTCGACAAGTCAAGCCAAGCCTAGAGGAATTCCCAGAATTGACTAAGTCTCCCTCAAGGAAGAAAAAAAGGAAAGTTCCCTCCCCTCCTCTTACGGATTGAGGGAGGAAAACCAAGGAAGTTTCCCGTCCTTCTTTCACACCAACTGAAGGAGAAAGACTCAACCGAGATCCTTTTTCTGAGGATCGAGCTTCAACCAACAAGCTCACGCCCGCAGGTTATAAAATGCCGAGGCAGAACGCCCCCCGGGGTTGGAGAAAATGAAGTTTTGAGAAATCAACTAGTATGACAATCAGAGACTCAGAAATTCTCTCGAGCCCAAAGTTCGTCAATTTTCAAGTGCGTTGGAGTACACACAGTCGACCAAAGAAGCTCTTCACATTCACCGGTGAGGTCAACACCCTGAATACACGGAACACAAACAATTCTGTCCGGCCATCTATCCCCGTCGTCGTTCGTGCACACTCACTTTCGGAGGCTCAAAGTTAGTCGTCGAATCGTAGAAGACTATGACTTCATTGCCAACCACATCGGAGGTCGATTCAGGAGGAAATCCTGGAGATCTCACCCACAAAATTTCACAATTCTCAAACTCAATTGTAATTTATCTGTTCTTTTCAATCGAATTAGTTAATCGGTTGCGCCGTTTCCACTGATCAAAGGTTATTTTCACAAATAGATATAGAGGTGTTGGCGTCAAAATCCGGCCCCCCAAATTCGACAAATCCACACAATGACCCACCCAATAAGCCATCCAAAATTTATGTAGTGCACGCTATGGACTCTCCAACTGTCCATCCACCGATTTCACCAAGCCAGCCCACCGCGGCTCCAAAGATCGATTTCAATAATCGACCGACCGGACAGGAGAAATCACAGCCACGCCAAGCTCCACAAGCTGCTTTCGGCAGCTGGCTCGACAAGTCAAGCCAAGCCTAGAGGAATTCCCAGAATTGACTAAGTCTCCCTCAAGGAAGAAAAAAAGGAAAGTTCCCTCCCCTCCTCTTACTTACGGTTGAGGGAGGAAAACCAAGGAAGTTTCCCGTCCTTCTTTCACACCAACTGAAGGAGAAAGACTCAACCGAGATCCTTTTTTTCGAGGATCGAGCTTCAACCAACAAGCTCACGCACAGGTTATAAAATGCCAGAGGCAGAAGCACGCCCTCGGGGTTGGAGAAAATGAAGTTTTGAGAAATCAACTAGTATGACAATCAGAGACTCAGAAATTCTCTCGAGCCCAAAGTTCGTCAATTTTCAAAATGCGTTGGAGTACACACATCGACCAAAGAAGCTCTTCACATTCACCGGTGAGGTCAACACCCTGAATACACGGAACACAAACAATTCTGTCCGGCCATCTATCCCGTCGTCGTTCGTTGCACACTCACTTTCGGAGGCTCAAAGTTCGTCGTCGAATCGTAGAAGACTATGACTTCATTGCCAACCACATCGGAGGTCGATTCAGGAGGAAATCCTGGAGATCTCACCCACAAAATTTCACAATTCTCAAACTCAATTGTAATTTATCTGTTCTTTCAATCGAATTAGTTAATCGGTCGTTGGCGTTTTTCGACTGATCAAAGGTTATTTTCACAAGTAGATATAGAGGTGTTGGCGTCAAAATCCGGCCGCCCCAAATTCGACAAATCCACACAATGACCCACCCAATAAGCCATCCAAAAATTTATGTAGTGCACGCTATGGACTCTCCAACTGTCCATCCACCGATTTCACCAAGCCAGCCCACCACAGGCTCCAAAGATCGATTTCAATAATCGGCCAAACGAGAGACAGGAGAAAATCACAGCCACGCCAAGCTCCACAAGCTGCTCGGCAGCTGGCTCGACAAGTCAAGCCAAGCCTAGAGGAATTCCCAGAATTGACTAAGTCTCCCTCAAGGAAGAAAAAAAGGAAAGTTCCCTCCCCTCCTCTTACGGATTGAGGGAGGAAAACCAAGGAAGTTTCCCCGTCCTTCTTTCACACCAACTGAAGGAGAAAGACTCAACCGAGATCCTTTTTCTGAGGATCGAGCTTCAACCAACAAGCTCACGCACAGGTTATAAAATGCCAGGCGGCAGAGCGCCCTCGGGGTTGGAGAAAATGAAGTTTTGAGAAATCAACTAGATGACAATCGAGACTCAGAAATTCTCTCGAGCCCAAAGTTTGTCAATTTTCAAAATGCGTTGGAGTACACACAGTCGACCAAAGAAGCTCTTCACATTCACCGGTGAGGTCAACACCCTGAATACACGGAACACAAACAATTCTGTCCGGCCATCTATCCCGTCGTCGTTCGTGCACACTCACTTTCGGGGCTCAAAGTTCGTCGTCGAATCGTGAAGAAGACTATGACTTCATTGCCAACCACATCGGAGGTCGATTCAGAGGAAATCCTGGAGATCTCACCCACAAAATTTCACAATTCTCAAACTCAATTGTAATTTATCTGTTCTTTCAATCGAATTAGTTAATCGGTCGCGCGTTTCCACTGATCAAAGGTTATTTTCACAAGTAGATATAGAGGTGTTGACGTCAAAATCCGGCGCGCCCAAATTCGACAAATCCACACAATGACCCACCCAATAAGCCATCCAAAATTTATGTAGTGCACGCTATGGACTCTCCAACTGTCCATCCACCGATTTCACCAAGCCAGCCCACCAGCGGCTCCAAAGATCGATTTCAATAATCGACCGACAGACAGGAGAAATCACACAGCCACGCCAAGCTCCACAAGCTGCTTTCGGCAGCTGGCTCGACAAGTCAAGCCAAGCCTAGAGGAATTCCCAGAATTGACTAAGTCTCCCTCAAGGAAGAAAAAAAGGAAAAAAGTCCCTCCCCTCCTCTTACGGATTGAGGGAGGAAAACCAAGGAAGTTTCCCGTCCTTCTTTCACACCAACTGAAGGAGAAAGACTCAACCGAGATCCTTTTTCTGAGGATCGAGCTTCAACCAACAAGCTCACGCACAGGGTTATAAAATGCCAGAGGCAGAACGCCCTCGGGGTTTGGAGAAAATGAAGTTTTGAGAAATCAACTAGTATGACAATCGAGAGACTCAGAAATTCTCTCGAGCCCAAAGTTCGTCAATTTTCAAGTAATGCGTTGGAGTACACACAGTCGACCAAAGAAGCTCTTCACATTCACCGGTGAGGTCAACACCCTGAATACACGGAACACAAACAATTCTGTCCGGCCATCTATCCCGTCGTCGTTCGTGCACACACTCACTTTCGGAGGCTCAAAGTTCGTCGTCGAATCGTAGAAGACTATGACTTCATTGCCAACCACATCGGAGGTCGATTCAGAGGAAATCCTGGAGATCTCACCCACAAAATTTCACAATTCTCAAACTCAATTGTAATTTATCTGTTCTTTCAATCGAATTAGTTAATCGGTTAGCGCGCGTTTCCACTGATCAAAGGTTATTTTCACAAGTAGATATAGAGGTGTTGGCGTCAAAATCCGGCGCGCCCAAATTCGACAAATCCACACAATGACCCACCCAATAAGCCATCCAAAATTTATGTAGTGCACGCTATGGACTCTCCAACTGTCCATCCACCGATTTCACCAAGCCAGCCCACCAGCGGCTCCAAAGATCGATTTCAATAATCGACCGACCGACAGACAGGAGAAATCACAGCCACGCCAAGCTCCACAAGCTGCTTTCGGCAGCTGGCTCGACAAGTCAAGCCAAGCCTAGAGGAATTCCCAGAATTGACTAAGTCTCCCTCAAGGAAGAAAAAAAAAAGTTCCCTCCCCTCCTCTTACGGATTGAGGGAGGAAAACCAAGGAAGTTTCCCGTCCTTCTTTCACACCAACTGAAGGAGAAAGACTCAACCGAGATCCTTTTTCTGAGGATCGAGCTTCAACCAACAAGCTCACGCATACAGGTTATAAAATGCCGAGGCAGAACGCCCTCGGGGTTGGAGAAAATGAAGTTTTGAGAAATCAACTAGTATGACAATCAGAGACTCAGAAATTCTCTCGAGCCCAAAGTTCGTCAATTTTCAAATGCGTTGGAGTACACACAGTCGACCAAAGAAGCTCTTCACATTCACCGGTGAGGTCAACACCCTGAATACACGGAACACAAACAATTCTGTCCGGCCATCTATCCCGTCGTCGTTAGGCACACACTCACTTTCGGAGGCTCAAAGTTCGTCGTCGTCGAATCGTAGAAGACTATGACTTCATTGCCAACCACATCGGAGGTCGATTCAGGAGGAAATCCTGGAGATCTCACCCACAAAATTTCACAATTCTCAAACTCAATTGTAATTTATCTGTTCTTTCAATCGAATTAGTTAATCGGTCGTTTTCCCGACTGATCAAAGGTTATTTTCACAAGTAGATATAGAGGTGTTGGCGTCAAAATCCGGCGCGCCCAAATTCGACAAATCCACACAATAACCCACCCAATAAGCCATCCAAAATTTATTTAGTGTACGCTATGGACTCTCCAACTGTCCATCCACCGATTTCACCAAGCCAGCCCACCGCGGCTCCAAAGATCGATTTCAATAATCGACCGACAGACAGGAGAAATCACAGCCACGCCAAGCTCCACAAGCTGCTCGGCAGCTGGCTCGACAAGTCAAGCCAAGCCTAGAGGAATTCCCAGAATTGACTAAGTCTCCCTCAAGGAAGAAAAAAAAAAAGTTCCCTCCCCCCTCTTACGGATTGAGGGAGGAAAACCAAGGAAGTTTCCCGTCCTTCTTTCACACCAACTGAAGGAGAAAGACTCAACCGAGATCCTTTTTTCGAGGATCGAGCTTCAACCAACAAGCTCACGCACAGGGTTATAAAATGCCAGAGGCAGAGCGCCCTCGGGGTTGGAGAAAATGAAGTTTTGAGAAATCAACTAGTATGACAATCGAGACTCAGAAATTCTCTCGAGCCCAAAGTTCGTCAATTTTCAAATGCGTTGGAGTACACACAGTCGACCAAAGAAGCTCTTCACATTCACCGGTGAGGTCAACACCCTGAATACACGGAACACAAACAATTCTGTCCGGCCATCTATCCCCATCGTCGTTCGTTAGGTGCACACTCACTTTCGGAGGCTCAAAGTTAGTCGTCGAATCGTAGAAGACTATGACTTCATTGCCAACCAACCGGAGGTCGATTCAGAGGAAATCCTGGAGATCTCACCCACAAAATTTCACAATTCTCAAACTCAATTGTAATTTATCTGTTCTTTCAATCGAATTAGTTAATCGGTCGCGTTTTTTCCCTGATCAAAGGTTATTTTCACAAGTAGATATAGAGGTGTTGGCGTCAAAATCCGCCAGCGCGCCCCAAATTCGACAAATCCACACAATGACCCACCCAATAAGCCATCCGAAATTTATGTAGTGCACGCTATGGACTCTCCAACTGTCCATCCACCGATTTCACCAAGCCAGCCCACCAGCGGCTCCAAAGATCGATTTCAATAATCGACCGACAGAGACAGGAGAAATCACAGCCACGCCAAGCTCCACAAGCTGCTTTCGGCAGCTGGCTCGACAAGTCAAGCCAAGCCTAGAGGAATTCCCAGAATTGACTAAGTCTCCCTCAAGGAAGAAAAAAAAAAAAAGTTCCCTCCCCTCCTCTTACGGATTGAGGGAGGAAAACCAAGGAAGTTTCCCCGTCCTTCTTTCACACCAACTGAAGGAGAAAGACTCAACCGAGATCCTTTTTCTGAGGATCGAGCTTCAACCAACAAGCTCACGCACAGGTTATAAAATGCCAGAGGCAGAGCACGCCCTCGGGGTTGGAGAAAATGAAGTTTTGAGAAATCAACTAGTATGACAATCGAGAGACTCAGAAATTCTCTCGAGCCCAAAAGTTCGTCAATTTTTCAAATGCGTTGGAGTACACACGATCGACCAAAGAAGCTCTTCACATTCACCGGTGAGGTCAACACCCTGAATACACGGAACACAAACAATTCTGTCCGGCCATCTATCCCCGTCGTCGTTCGTGCACACTCACTCGGAGGCTCAAAGTTCGTCGTCGAATCGTAGAAGACTATGACTTCATTGCCAACCACATCGGAGGTCGATTCAGAGGAAATCCTGGAGATCTCACCCACAAAATTTCACAATTCTCAAACTCAATTGTAATTTATCTGTTCTTTCAATCGAATTAGTTAATCGGTCGCCGTTTATTTCGACTGATCAAAGGTTATTTTCACAAGTAGATATAGAGGTGTTGGCGTCAAAATCCGGCGCGCCCAAATTTCGACAAATCCACACAATGACCCACCCAATAAGCCATCCAAAATTTATGTAGTGCACGCTATGGACTCTCCAACTGTCCATCCACCGATTTCACCAAGCCAGCCCACCAGCGGCTCCAAAGATCGATTTCAATAATCGACCGACAGACAGAGGAGAAATCACAGCCACGCCAAGCTCCACAAGCTGCTTTCGGCAGCTGGCTCGACAAGTCAAGCCAAGCCTAGAGGAATTCCCAGAATTGACTAAGTCTCCCTCAAGGAAGAAAAAAAAAAAAAGTTCCCTCCCCTCCTCTTACGGTTGAGGGAGGAAAACCAAGGAAGTTTCCCCGTCCTTCTTTCACACCAACTGAAGGAGAAAGACTCAACCGAGATCCTTTTTCTGAGGATCGAGCTTCAACCAACAAGCTCACGCACAGGTTATAAAATGCCAGAGGCAGAACGCCCTCGGGGTTGGAGAAAATGAAGTTTTGAGAAATCAACTAGTATGACAATCAGAGACTCAGAAATTCTCTCGAGCCCAAAGTTCGTCAATTTTCAAGTACGTTGGAGTACACACAGTCGACCAAAGAAGCTCTTCACATTCACCGGTGAGGTCAACACCCTGAATACACGGAACACAAACAATTCTGTCCGGCCATCTATCCCCGTCGTCGTTCGTGCACACTCACTCGGAGGCTCAAAGTTCGTCGTCGAATCGTAGAAGACTATGACTTCATTGCCAACCACATCGGAGGTCGATTCAGAGGAAATCCTGGAGATCTCACCCACAAAATTTCACAATTCTCAAACTCAATTGTAATTTATCTGTTCTTTCAATCGAATTAGTTAATCGGTCGCGCGTTTCGACTGATCAAAGGTTATTTTCACAAGTAGATATAGAGGTGTTGACGTCAAAATCCGACGCGGCCCAAATTCGACAAATCCACACAATGACCCACCCAATAAGCCATCCGAAATTTATGTAGTGCACGCTATGGACTCTCCAACTGTCCATCCACCGATTTCACCAAGCCAGCCCACCGCGGCTCCAAAGATCGATTTCAATAATCGACCGACAGACAGGAGAAATCACAGCCACGCCAAGCTCCACAAGCTGCTCGGCAGCTGGCTCGACAAGTCAAGCCAAGCCTAGAGGAATTCCCAGAATTGACTAAGTCTCCCTCAAGGAAGAAAAAAAAGAAAAGTTCCCTCCCCCCCTCCTCTTACGGATTGAGGGAGGAAAACCAAGGAAGTTTCCCGTCCTTCTTTCACACCAACTGAAGGAGAAAGACTCAACCGAGATCCTTTTTCTGAGGATCGAAGCTTCAACCAACAAGCTCACGCACAGGTTATAAAATGCCGAGGCAGAACGCCCTCGGGGTTGGAGAAAATGAAGTTTTGAGAAATCAACTAGTATGACAATCAGAGACTCAGAAATTCTCTCGAGCCCAAAGTTCGTCAATTTTCAAGTACGTTGGAGTACACACAGTCGACCAAAGAAGCTCTTCACATTCACCGGTGAGGTCAACACCCTGAATACACGGAACACAAACAATTCTGTCCGGCCATCTATCCCCGTCGTCGTTCGTGCACACTCACTCGGAGGCTCAAAGTTCGTCGTCGAATCGTAGAAGACTATGACTTCATTGCCAACCACATCGGAGGTCGATTCAGAGGAAATCCTGGAGATCTCACCCACAAAATTTCACAATTCTCAAACTCAATTGTAATTTATCTGTTCTTTCAATCGAATTAGTTAATTGGTCGCTACGTTTTCCACTGATCAAAGGTTATTTTCACAAGTAGATATAGAGGTGTTGACGTCCAAAATCCGGCCGCCCCCCAAATTCGACAAATCCACACAATGACCCACCCAATAAGCCATCCAAAATTTATGTAGTGCACGCTATGGACTCTCCAACTGTCCATCCACCGATTTCACCAAGCCAGCCCACCGCGGCTCCAAAGATCGATTTCAATAATCGACGGCCAGACAGGAGAAATCACAGCCACGCCAAGCTCCACAAGCTGCTCGGCAGCTGGCTCGACAAGTCAAGCCAAGCCTAGAGGAATTCCCAGAATTGACTAAGTCTCCCTCAAGGAAGAAAAAAAGGAAAGTTCCCTCCCCTCCTCTTACGGATTGAGGGAGGAAAACCAAGGAAGTTTCCCCGTCCTTCTTTCACACCAACTGAAGGAGAAAGACTCAACCGAGATCCTTTTTCTGAGGATCGAGCTTCAACCAACAAGCTCACGCACAGGTTATAAAATGCCAGAGGCAGAACGCCCTCGGGGTTGGAGAAAATGAAGTTTTGAGAAATCAACTAGTATGACAATCAGAGACTCAGAAATTCTCTCGAGCCCAAAGTTCGTCAATTTTCAAGTACGTTGGAGTACACACAGTCGACCAAAGAAGCTCTTCACATTCACCGGTGAGGTCAACACCCTGAATACACGGAACACAAACAATTCTGTCCGGCCATCTATCCCCGTCGTCGTTCGTGCACACTCACTCGGAGGCTCAAAGTTCGTCGTCGAATCGTAGAAGACTATGACTTCATTGCCAACCACATCGGAGGTCGATTCAGAGGAAATCCTGGAGATCTCACCCACAAAATTTCACAATTCTCAAACTCAATTGTAATTTATCTGTTCTTTCAATCGAATTAGTTAATCGGTCGCGCGTTTCCCACGATCAAAGGTTATTTTCACAAGTAGATATAGAGGTGTTGACGTCCAAAATCCGACGCGCCCAAATTCGACAAATCCACACAATGACCCACCCAATAAGCCATCCGAAATTTATGTAGTGCACGCTATGGACTCTCCAACTGTCCATCCACCGATTTCACCAAGCCAGCCCACCGCGGCTCCAAAGATCGATTTCAATAATCGACCGACAGACAGGAGAAATCACAGCCACGCCAAGCTCCACAAGCTGCTCGGCAGCTGGCTCGACAAGTCAAGCCAAGCCTAGAGGAATTCCCAGAATTGACTAAGTCTCCCTCAAGGAAGAAAAAAAGGAAAGTTCCCTCCCCTCCTCTTACGGATTGAGGGAGGAAAACCAAGGAAGTTTCCCCGTCCTTCTTTCACACCAACTGAAGGAGAAAGACTCAACCGAGATCCTTTTTCTGAGGATCGAGCTTCAACCAACAAGCTCACGCACAGGTTATAAAATGCCAGAGGCAGAACGCCCTCGGGGTTGGAGAAAATGAAGTTTTGAGAAATCAACTAGTATGACAATCAGAGACTCAGAAATTCTCTCGAGCCCAAAGTTCGTCAATTTTCAAGTACGTTGGAGTACACACAGTCGACCAAAGAAGCTCTTCACATTCACCGGTGAGGTCAACACCCTGAATACACGGAACACAAACAATTCTGTCCGGCCATCTATCCCCGTCGTCGTTCGTGCACACTCACTCGGAGGCTCAAAGTTCGTCGTCGAATCGTAGAAGACTATGACTTCATTGCCAACCACATCGGAGGTCGATTCAGAGGAAATCCTGGAGATCTCACCCACAAAATTTCACAATTCTCAAACTCAATTGTAATTTATCTGTTCTTTCAATCGAATTAGTTAATCGGTCGCGCGTTTCGACTGATCAAAGGTTATTTTCACAAGTAGATATAGAGGTGTTGACGTCAAAATCCGGCCGCCCCCAAATTCGACAAATCCACACAATGACCCACCCAATAAGCCATCCAAAATTTATGTAGTGCACGCTATGGACTCTCCAACTGTCCATCCACCGATTTCACCAAGCCAGCCCACCGCGGCTCCAAAGATCGATTTCAATAATCGACCGACAGACAGGAGAAATCACAGCCACGCCAAGCTCCACAAGCTGCTCGGCAGCTGGCTCGACAAGTCAAGCCAAGCCTAGAGGAATTCCCAGAATTGACTAAGTCTCCCTCAAGGAAGAAAAAAAAGAAAAGTTCCCTCCCTCCTCTTCTTACGGATTGAGGGAGGAAAACCAAGGAAGTTTCCCCGTCCTTCTTTCACACCAACTGAAGGAGAAAGACTCAACCGAGATCCTTTTTCTGAGGATCGAGCTTCAACCAACAAGCTCACGCACAGGTTATAAAATGCCAGAGGCAGAACGCCCTCGGGGTTGGAGAAAATGAAGTTTTGAGAAATCAACTAGTATGACAATCAGAGACTCAGAAATTCTCTCGAGCCCAAAGTTCGTCAATTTTCAAGTACGCGTTGGAGTACACACAAATCGACCAAAGAAGCTCTTCACATTCACCGGTGAGGTCAACACCCTGAATACACGGAACACAAACAATTCTGTCCGCCATCTATCCCGTCGTCGTTCGTGCACACTCACTCGGAGGCTCAAAGTTCGTCGTCGAATCGTAGAAGACTATGACTTCATTGCCAACCACATCAGTGGTCGAATAAGAGAAAATCTAGGAGATCGCACCCACAAGATTTCCCAATTCTCAAACTCAATTGTAATTTATCTGTTCTTTCAATCGAATTAATCAATCGGTCGCGCCTTTCCACTGATCAAAGGTTATTTTCCCAAATAGATATAGAGGTGTTGACGTCAAAATCCGACGCTGCCCAAATTCGACAAATCCACACAATGACCCACCCAATAAGCCATCCAAAATTTATTTAGTGCACGCTATGGACTCTCCAACTGTCCATCCACCGATTTCACCAAGCCAGCCCACCAGCGGCTCCAAAGATCGATTTCAATAATCGACCGACAGAGACAGGAGAAATCACAGCCACGCCAAGCTCCACAAGCTGCTTTCGGCAGCTGGCTCGACAAGTCAAGCCAAGCCTAGAGGAATTCCCAGAATTGACTAAGTCTCCCTCAAGGAAGAAAAAAAAGGAAAGTTCCCTCCCTCCTCTTACGGATTGAGGGAGGAAAACCAAGGAAGTTTCCCGTCCTTCTTTCACACCAAACTGAAGGAGAAAGACTCAACCGAGATCCTTTTTTCGAGGATCGAAGCTTCAACCAACAAGCTCACGCGCACAGGTTATAAAATGCCGAGGGCAGAACGCCCTCGGGGTTGGAGAAAATGAAGTTTTGAGAAATCAACTAGTATGACAATCAGAGACTCAGAAATTCTCTCGAGCCCAAAGTTCGTCAATTTTCAAGTACGCGTTGGAGTACACACAATCGACCAAAGAAGCTCTTCACATTCACCGGTGAGGTCAACACCCTGAATACACGGAACACAAACAATTCTGTCCGCCATCTATCCCGTCGCCGTTTCGTGCACACTCACTCGGAGGCTCAAAGTTCGTCGTCGAATCGTAGAAGACTATGACTTCATTGCCAACCACATCGGAGGTCGATTCAGAGGAAATCCTGGAGATCTCACCCACAAAATTTCACAATTCTCAAACTCAATTGTAATTTATCTGTTCTTTCAATCGAATTAGTTAATCGGTCGCGCGTTTCGACTGATCAAAGGTTATTTTCACAAGTAGATATAGAGGTGTTGACGTCAAAATCCGACGCGGCCCAAATTCGACAAATCCACACAATGACCCACCCAATAAGCCATCCGAAATTTATGTAGTGCACGCTATGGACTCTCCAACTGTCCATCCACCGATTTCACCAAGCCAGCCCACCGCGGCTCCAAAGATCGATTTCAATAATCGACCGACAGACAGGAGAAATCACAGCCACGCCAAGCTCCACAAGCTGCTCGGCAGCTGGCTCGACAAGTCAAGCCAAGCCTAGAGGAATTCCCAGAATTGACTAAGTCTCCCTCAAGGAAGAAAAAAAAAGAAAGTTCCCTCCCCTCCTCTTACGGATTGAGGGAGGAAAACCAAGGAAGTTTCCCGTCCTTCTTTCACACCAACTGAAGGAGAAAGACTCAACCGAGATCCTTTTTCTGAGGATCGAAGCTCAACCAACAAGCTCACGCACAGGTTATAAAATGCCGAGGCAGAAACGCCCTCGGGGTTGGAGAAAATGAAGTTTTGAGAAATCAACTAGTATGACAATCAGAGACTCAGAAATTCTCTCGAGCCCAAAGTTCGTCAATTTTCAAGTAACGCGTTGGAGTACACACAATCGACCAAAGAAGCTCTTCACATTCACCGGTGAGGTCAACACCCTGAATACACGGAACACAAACAATTCTGTCCGGCCATCTATCCCCGTCGTCGTTCGTGCACACTCACTCGGAGGCTCAAAGTTCGTCGTCGAATCGTAGAAGACTATGACTTCATTGCCAACCACATCGGAGGTCGATTCAGAGGAAATCCTGGAGATCTCACCCACAAAATTTCACAATTCTCAAACTCAATTGTAATTTATCTGTTCTTTCAATCGAATTAGTTAATCGGTCGCGTGTTTCGACTGATCAAAGGTTATTTTCACAAGTAGATATAGAGGTGTTGACGTCAAAATCCGACGCGGCCCAAATTCGACAAATCCACACAATGACCCACCCAATAAGCCATCCAAAATTTATGTAGTGCACGCTATGGACTCTCCAACTGTCCATCCACCGATTTCACCAAGCCAGCCCACCGCGGCTCCAAAGATCGATTTCAATAATCGACCGACAGACAGGAGAAATCACAGCCACGCCAAGCTCCACAAGCTGCTCGGCAGCTGGCTCGACAAGTCAAGCCAAGCCTAGAGGAATTCCCAGAATTGACTAAGTCTCCCTCAAGGAAGAAAAAAAGGAAAGTTCCCTCCCCTCCTCTTACGGATTGAGGGAGGAAAACCAAGGAAGTTTCCCCGTCCTTCTTTCACACCAACTGAAGGAGAAAGACTCAACCGAGATCCTTTTTCTGAGGATCGAGCTTCAACCAACAAGCTCACGCACAGGTTATAAAATGCCAGAGGCAGAACGCCCTCGGGGTTGGAGAAAATGAAGTTTTGAGAAATCAACTAGTATGACAATCAGAGACTCAGAAATTCTCTCGAGCCCAAAGTTCGTCAATTTTCAAGTACGTTGGAGTACACACAGTCGACCAAAGAAGCTCTTCACATTCACCGGTGAGGTCAACACCCTGAATACACGGAACACAAACAATTCTGTCCGCCATCTATCCCGTCGTCGTTCGTGCACACACTCACTCGAGAGGCTCAAAGTTCGTCGTCGAATCGTAGAAGACTATGACTTCATTGCCAACCACATCGGAGGTCGATTCAGAGGAAATCCTGGAGATCTCACCCACAAAATTTCACAATTCTCAAACTCAATTGTAATTTATCTGTTCTTTCAATCGAATTAGTTAATCGGTCGCTAGCGCTTCCCACTGATCAAAGGTTATTTTCACAAGTAGATATAGAGGTGTTGACGCCAAAATCCGACGCGCCCAAATTCGACAAATCCACACAATGACCCACCCAATAAGCCATCCAAAATTTATGTAGTGCACGCTATGGACTCTCCAACTGTCCATCCACCGATTTCACCAAGCCAGCCCACCGCAGCGGCTCCAAAGATCGATTTCAATAATCGACCGACAGACAGGAGAGAAATCACAGCCACGCCAAGCTCCACAAGCTGCTTTCGGCAGCTGGCTCGACAAGTCAAGCCAAGCCTAGAGGAATTCCCAGAATTGACTAAGTCTCCCTCAAGGAAGAAAAAAAAGGAAAGTTCCCTCCCCCCTCTTACGGATTGAGGGAGGAAAACCAAGGAAGTTTCCCCCGCCCTTCTTTCACACCAACTGAAGGAGAAAGACTCAACCGAGATCCTTTTTCTGAGGATCGAAGCTTCAACCAACAAGCTCACGCGACAAGGTTATAAAATGCCAGAGGCAGAACGCCCTCGGGGTTGGAGAAAATGAAGTTTTGAGAAATCAACTAGTATGACAATCGAGAGACTCAGAAATTCTCTCGAGCCCAAAGTTCGTCAATTTTTCAAGTGCGTTGGAGTACACACACGTCGACCAAAGAAGCTCTTCACATTCACCGGTGAGGTCAACACCCTGAATACACGGAACACAAACAATTCTGTCCGCCATCTATCCCCGCCGCCGTCGGCACACTCACTCGGAGGCTCAAAGTTCGTCCGTCGAATCGTAGAAGACTATGACTTCATTGCCAACCACATCGGAGGTCGATTCAGAGGAAATCCTGGAGATCTCACCCACAAAATTTCACAATTCTCAAACTCAATTGTAATTTATCTGTTCTTTCAATCGAATTAGTTAATCGGTCGCCCTTCCCACTGATCAAAGGTTATTTTCACAAGTAGATATAGAGGTGTTGACGCCAAAATCCGACGCCCCCAAATTCGACAAATCCACACAATGACCCACCCAATAAGCCATCCAAAATTTATGTAGTGCACGCTATGGACTCTCCAACTGTCCATCCACCGATTTCACGAAGCCAGCCCACCGCGGCTCCAAAGATCGATTTCAATAATCGATCGACAGACAGGAGAAATCACAGCCACGCCAAGCTCCACAAGCTGCTCGGCAGCTGGCTCGACAAGTCAAGCCAAGCCTAGAGGAATTCCCAGAATTGACTAAGTCTCCCTCAAGGAAGAAAAAAAAAGGAAAGTTCCCTCCCCTCCTCTTACGGATTGAGGGAGGAAAACCAAGGAAGTTTCCCCGCCCTTCTTTCACACCAACTGAAGGAGAAAGACTCAACCGAGATCCTTTTTCTGAGGATCGAAGCTTCAACCAACAAGCTCACGCGACAGGTTATAAAATGCCAGAGGCAGAACGCCCTCGGGGTTGGAGAAAATGAAGTTTTGAGAAATCAACTAGTATGACAATCGAGACTCAGAAATTCTCTCGAGCCCAAAGTTCGTCAATTTTCAAGTGCACGTTGGGAGTACACACAATCGACCAAAGAAGCTCTTCACATTCACCGGTGAGGTCAACACCCTGAATACACGGAACACAAACAATTCTGTCCGCCATCTATCCCCGCCGCCGTTCGTGCACACACACTCACTCGAGGCTCAAAGTTCGCCGTCAATCGTAGAAGACTATGACTTCATTGCCAACCACATCGGAGGTCGATTCAGAGGAAAATCCTGGAGATCTCACCCACAAAAATTTCCCAATTCTCAAACTCAATTGTAATTTATCTGTTCTTTCAATCGAATTAGTTAATCGGTCGGCGCCTTTCCACGATCAAAGGTTATTTTCACAAGTAGATATAGAGGTGTTGACGCCCAAATCGACGCCGCCCAAATTCGACAAATCCACACAATGACCCACCCAATAAGCCATCCAAAATTTATGTAGTGCACGCTATGGACTCTCCAACTGTCCATCCACCGATTTCACCAAGCCAGCCCACCGCGGCTCCAAAGATCGATTTCAATAATCGACCGACAGACAGACAGAGAAAATCACAGCCACGCCAAGCTCCACAAGCTGCTTTCGGCAGCTGGCTCGACAAGTCAAGCCAAGCCTAGAGGAATTCCCAGAATTGACTAAGTCTCCCTCAAGGAAGAAAAAAAGAAAAGTTCCCTCCCCTCCTCTTACGGATTGAGGGAGGAAAACCAAGGAAGTTTCCCGTCCTTCTTTCACACCAACTGAAGGAGAAAGACTCAACCGAGATCCTTTTTCTGAGGATCGAAGCTTCAACCAACAAGCTCACGCACAGGTTATAAAATGCCGAGGGCAGAACGCCCTCGGGTTGGAGAAAATGAAGTTTTGAGAAATCAACTAGTATGACAATCGAGACTCAGAAATTCTCTCGAGCCCAAAGTTCGCCAATTTTCAAGGCACGTTGGAGTACACACAACCGACCAAAGAAGCTCTTCACATTCACCGGTGAGGTCAACACCCTGAATACACGGAACACAAACAATTCTGTCCGCCATCTATCCCCGCCGCCGTTCGTGCACACTCACTCGAGGCTCAAAGTTCGCCGTCAATCGTAGAAGACTATGACTTCATTGCCAACCACATCGGAGGTCGATTCAGAGGAAATCCTGGAGATCTCACCCACAAAATTTCACAATTCTCAAACTCAATTGTAATTTATCTGTTCTTTCAATCGAATTAGTTAATCGGTCGCTTTTCCACTGATCAAAGGTTATTTTCACAAGTAGATATAGAGGTGTTGACGCCAAAATCCGACGCCCCCAAATTCGACAAATCCACACAATGACCCACCCAATAAGCCATCCAAAATTTATGTAGTGCACGCTATGGACTCTCCAACTGTCCATCCACCGATTTCACCAAGCCAGCCCACCATGGCTCCAAAGATCGATTTCAATAATCGACCGACAGACAGAGAGAAATCACAGCCACGCCAAGCTCCACAAGCTGCTTTCGGCAGCTGGCTCGACAAAGTCAAGCCAAGCCTAGAGGAATTCCCAGAATTGACTAAGTCTCCCTCAAGGAAGAAAAAAAAAAAAGTTCCCTCCCCTCCTCTTACGGATTGAGGGAGGAAAAACCAAGGAAGTTTCCCCGCCCTTCTTTCACACCAACTGAAGGAGAAAGACTCAACCGAGATCCTTTTTCTGAGGATCGAAGCTTCAACCAACAAGCTCACGCACAGGTTATAAAATGCCAGAGGCAGAACGCCCTCGGGTTGGAGAAAAATGAAGTTTTGAGAAATCAACTAGTATGACAATCGAGACTCAGAAATTCTCTCGAGCCCAAAGTTCGCAATTTTCAAGCACGCGGGAGTACACACAAACCGACCAAAGAAGCTCTTCACATTCACCGTGAGGTCAACACCCTGAATACACGGAACACAAACAATTCTGTCCGCCATCTATCCCCGCCGCCGTTCGGCACACTCACTTTCGGAGGCTCAAAGTTCGTCGTCGAATCGTAGAAGACTATGACTTCATTGCCAACCACATCGGAGGTCGATTCAGAGGAAATCCTGGAGATCTCACCCACAAAATTTCACAATTCTCAAACTCAATTGTAATTTATCTGTTCTTTCAATCGAATTAGTTAATTAATCGGTCGCTTTCTTCCACTGATCAAAGGTTATTTTCACAAGTAGATAAAGAGGTGTTGACGTCAAAATCCGACGCGGCCCAAATTCGACAAATCCACACAATGACCCACCCAATAAGCCATCCAAAATTTATGTAGTGCACGCTATGGACTCTCCAACTGTCCATCCACCGATTTCACAAAGCCAGCCCACCGCGGCTCCAAAGATCGATTTCAATAATCGATCGACAGACAGGAGAAATCACAGCCACGCCAAGCTCCACAAGCTGCTCGGCAGCTGGCTCGACAAGTCAAGCCAAGCCTAGAGGAATTCCCAGAATTGACTAAGTCTCCCTCAAGGAAGAAAAAAAGGAAAGTTCCCTCCCCTCCTCTTACGGATTGAGGGAGGAAAACCAAGGAAGTTTCCCCGTCCTTCTTTCACACCAACTGAAGGAGAAAGACTCAACCGAGATCCTTTTTCTCGAGGATCGAAGCTTCAACCAACAAGCTCACGCACAGGTTATAAAATGCCGAGGCAGAAACGCCCTCGGGTTGGAGAAAATGAAGTTTTGAGAAATCAACTAGTATGACAATCGAGACTCAGAAATTCTCTCGAGCCCAAAGTTCGCCAATTTTCAAGTACGCGTTGGAGTACACACAAATCGACCAAAAGAAGCTCTTCACATTCACCGGTGAGGTCAACACCCTGAATACACGGAACACAAACAATTCTGTCCGCCATCTATCCCGCCGCCGTTCGGCACACTCACTTTGAGGCTCAAAGTTCGCCGTCAATCGTAGAAGACTATGACTTCATTGCCAACCACATCGGAGGTCGATTCAGAGGAAATCCTGGAGATCTCACCCACAAAATTTCACAATTCTCAAACTCAATTGTAATTTATCTGTTCTTTCAATCGAATTAGTTAATCGGTCGCCGCTTTCCACGATCAAAGGTTATTTTCACAAGTAGATATAGAGGTGTTGACGTCAAAATCCGACGCGGCCCAAATTCGACAAATCCACACAATGACCCACCCAATAAGCCATCCAAAATTTATGTAGTGCACGCTATGGACTCTCCAACTATCCATCCACCGATTTCACCAAGCCAGCCCACCGCGGCTCCAAAGATCGATTTCAATAATCGACCGACAGACAGGAGAAATCACAGCCACGCCAAGCTCCACAAGCTGCTCGGCAGCTGGCTCGACAAGTCAAGCCAAGCCTAGAGGAATTCCCAGAATTGACTAAGTCTCCCTCAAGGAAGAAAAAAAGGAAAGTTCCCTCCCCTCCTCTTACGGATTGAGGGAGGAAAACCAAGGAAGTTTCCCCGTCCTTCTTTCACACCAACTGAAGGAGAAAGACTCAACCGAGATCCTTTTTCTGAGGATCGAAGCCAACCAACAAGCTCACACGCACAGGTTATAAAATGCCGAGGCAGAACGCCCTCGGGGTTGGAGAAAATGAAGTTTTGAGAAATCAACTAGTATGACAATCGAGACTCAGAAATTCTCTCGAGCCCAAAGTTCGCCAATTTTCAAGTACGCGTGGAGTACACACAAATCAACCAAAGAAGCTCTTCACATTCACCGTGAGGTCAACACCCTGAATACACGGAACACAAACAATTCTGTCCGCCATCTATCCCCGCCGCCGTCGTCGCGGCACACACTCACTCGAGGCTCAAAGTTCGCCGTCGAATCGTAGAAGACTATGACTTCATTGCCAACCACATCGGAGGTCGATTCAGAGGAAATCCTGGAGATCTCACCCACAAAATTTCACAATTCTCAAACTCAATTGTAATTTATCTGTTCTTTCAATCGAATTAGTTAATCGGTCGCTTTTCCACTGATCAAAGGTTATTTTCACAAGTAGATATAGAGGTGTTGACGCCAAAATCCGACGCGCCCAAATTCGACAAATCCACACAATGACCCACCCAATAAGCCATCCAAAATTTATTTAGTGCACGCTATGGACTCTCCAACTGTCCATCCACCGATTTCACCCAAGCCAGCCCACCGCTGCTCCAAAGATCGATTTCAATAATCGAATCGACAGACAGTGAGAAATCACAGCCACGCCAAGCTCCACAAGCTGCTTTCGGCAGCTGGCTCGACAAGTCAAGCCAAGCCTAGAGGAATTCCCAGAATTGACTAAGTCTCCCTCAAGGAAGAAAAAAAAAGAAAGTTCCCTCCCTCCTCTTACGGATTGAGGGAGGAAAACCAAGGAAGTTTCCCCGCCCTTCTTTCACACCAACTGAAGGAGAAAGACTCAACCGAGATCCTTTTTCTCGAGGATCGAAGCTTCAACCAACAAGCTCACGCACAGGTTATAAAATGCCGAGGCAGAACGCCCTCGGGTTGGAGAAAATGAAGTTTTGAGAAATCAACTAGTATGACAATCGAGACTCAGAAATTCTCTCGAGCCCAAAGTTCGCCAATTTTCAAGGCACGTTGGAGTACACACAAATCGACCAAAGAAGCTCTTCACATTCACCGGTGAGGTCCAACACCCTGAATACACGGAACACAAACAATTCTGTCCGCCATCTATCCCCGCCGCCGCTCGTGGCACACTCACTCTCGGCTCAAAGTTCGCCGTCGAATCGTAGAAGACTATGACTTCATTGCCAACCACATCGGAGGTCGATTCAGAGGAAATCCTGAGATCTCACCCACAAAATTTCACAATTCTCAAACTCAATTGTAATTTATCTGTTCTTTCAATCGAATTAGTTAATCGGTCGCTAAGCTTCCACTGATCAAAGGTTATTTTCACAAGTAGATATAGAGGTGTTGACGCCAAAATCCGACGCCGCCCAAATTCGACAAATCCACACAATGACCCACCCAATAAGCCATCCAAAATTTATGTAGTGCACGCTATGGACTCTCCAACTGTCCATCCACCGATTTCACCAAGCCAGCCCACCGCATGCTCCAAAGATCGATTTCAATAATCGAATCGACAGACAGAGAAATCACAGCCACGCCAAGCTCCACAAGCTGCTTTCGGCAGCTGGCTCGACAAGTCAAGCCAAGCCTAGAGGAATTCCCAGAATTGACTAAGTCTCCCTCAAGGAAGAAAAAAAGGAAAGTTCCCTCCCTCCTCTTACGGATTGAGGGAGGAAAACCAAGGAAGTTTCCCCCTCCTTCTTTCACACCAACTGAAGGAGAAAGACTCAACCGAGATCCTTTTTCTGAGGATCGAAGCTTCAACCAACAAGCTCACGCGACAGGTTATAAAATGCCGAGGCAGAACGCCCTCGGGGTTGGAGAAAATGAAGTTTTGAGAAATCAACTAGTATGACAATCGAGAGACTCAGAAATTCTCTCGAGCCCAAAGTTCGCCAATTTTCAAGCACGTTGGAGTACACACAACACCCAAAGAAGCTCTTCACATTCACCGGTGAGGTCAACACCCTGAATACACGGAACACAAACAATTCTGTCCGCCATCTATCCCCGCCGCCGTTCGTGCACACTCACTCGAGGCTCAAAGTTCGCCGTCAATCGTAGAAGACTATGACTTCATTGCCAACCACATCGGAGGTCGATTCAGAGGAAATCCTGGAGATCTCACCCACAAAATTTCACAATTCTCAAACTCAATTGTAATTTATCTGTTCTTTCAATCGAATTAGTCAGTCGGTCGCTCCTTTCCACTGATCAAAGGTTATTTTCCCAAATAGATATAGAGGTGTAGACGTCAAAATCCGACGCTGCCCAAATTCGACAAATCCACACAATGACCCACCCAATAAGCCATCCAAAATTTATGTAGTGCACGCTATGGACTCTCCAACTGTCCATCCACCGATTTCACCAAGCCAGCCCACCATGCTCCAAAGATCGATTTCAATAATCGAATCGACAGACAGGAGAAATCACAGCCACGCCAAGCTCCACAAGCTGCTGCGGCAGCTGGCTCGACAAGTCAAGCCAAGCCTAGAGGAATTCCCAGAATTGACTAAGTCTCCCTCAAGGAAGAAAAAAGGAAAGTTCCCTCCCCTCCTCTTACGGATTGAGGGAGGAAAACCAAGGAAGTTTCCCCGCCCTTCTTTCACACCAACTGAAGGAGAAAGACTCAACCGAGATCCTTTTTCTCGAGGATCGAAGCCAACCAACAAGCTCACGCACAGGTTATAAAATGCCAGAGGCAGAACGCCTCGGGTTGGAGAAAATGAAGTTTTGAGAAATCAACTAGTATGACAATCGAGACTCAGAAATTCTCTCGAGCCCAAAGTTCGCCAATTTTCAAGTACGTTGGAGTACACACAAATCGACCAAAGAAGCTCTTCACATTCACCGTGAGGTCAACACCCTGAATACACGGAACACAAACAATTCTGTCCGCCATCTATCCCCGCCGCCGTTCGCACACACTCACTCGAGGCTCAAAGTTCGCCGTCAATCGTAGAAGACTATGACTTCATTGCCAACCACATCGGAGGTCGATTCAGAGGAAATCCTGGAGATCTCACCCACAAAATTTCACAATTCTCAAACTCAATTGTAATTTATCTGTTCTTTCAATCAATTAGTTAATCGGTCGCCTGCTTTCCACTGATCAAAGGTTATTTTCACAAGTAGATATAGAGGTGTTGACGCCAAAAACCGACGCCGCCCAAATTCGACAAATCCACACAATGACCCACCCAATAAGCCATCCAAAATTTATGTAGTGCACGCTATGGACTCTCCAACTGTCCATCCACCGATTTCACCAAGCCAGCCCACACATGCTCCAAAGATCGATTTCAATAATCGAATCGACAGACAGAGAGAAATCACAGCCACGCCAAGCTCCACAAGCTGCTTTCGGCAGCTGGCTCGACAAGTCAAGCCAAGCCTAGAGGAATTCCCAGAATTGACTAAGTCTCCCTCAAGGAAGAAAAAAAAGGAAAGTTCCCCCCTCCTCTTACGGATTGAGGGAGGAAAACCAAGGAAGTTTCCCCGCCCTTCTTTCACACCAACTGAAGGAGAAAGACTCAACCGAGATCCTTTTTCTGAGGATCGAAGCCAACCAACAAGCTCACGCGACAGGTTATAAAATGCCAGAGGCAGAACGCCTCGGGGTTGGAGAAAATGAAGTTTTGAGAAATCAACTAGTATGACAATCGAGACTCAGAAATTCTCTCGAGCCCAAAGTTCGCCAATTTTCAAGTACGCTGGAGTACACACAAATCGACCAAAGAAGCTCTTCACATTCACCGGTGAGGTCAACACCCTGAATACACGGAACACAAACAATTCTGTCCGCCATCTATCCCCGCCGCCGCCGTCGTGCACACTCACTGAGGCTCAAAGTTCGCCGTCAATCGTAGAAGACTATGACTTCATTGCCAACCACATCGGAGGTCGATTCAGAGGAAAATCCTGGAGATCTCACCCACAAAATTTCACAATTCTCAAACTCAATTGTAATTTATCTGTTCTTTCAATCGAATTAGTCAATCGGTCGCCTTTCCACTGATCAAAGGTTATTTTCCCAAATAGATATAGAGGTGTAGACGTCAAAATCCGACGCTGCCCAAATTCGACAAATCCACACAATGACCCACCCAATAAGCCATCCAAAATTTATTTAGTGCACGCTATGGACTCTCCAACTGTCCATCCACCGATTTCACCAAGCCAGCCCACCGCGGCTCCAAAGATCGATTTCAATAATCGATCGACAGATTGAGAGAAATCACAGCCACGCCAAGCTCCACAAGCTGCTTTCGCAGCTGGCTCGACAAGTCAAGCCAAGCCTAGAGGAATTCCCAGAATTGACTAAGTCTCCCTCAAGGAAGAAAAAAGGAAAGTTCCCTCCCTCCTCTTACGGATTGAGGGAGGAAAACCAAGGAAGTTTCCCCGCCCTTCTTTCACACCAACTGAAGGAGAAAGACTCAACCGAGATCCTTTTTCTGAGGATCGAAGCTTCAACCAACAAGCTCACGCACAGGTTATAAAATGCCAGAGGCAGAACGCCCTCGGGTTGGAGAAAATGAAGTTTTGAGAAATCAACTAGTATGACAATCGAGACTCAGAAATTCTCTCGAGCCCAAAGTTCGCCAATTTTCAAGTACGTTGGAGTACACACAAATCGACCAAAGAAGCTCTTCACATTCACCGTGAGGTCAACACCCTGAATACACGGAACACAAACAATTCTGTCCGCCATCTATCCCCGCCGCCGCCGTCAGGCACACACTCACTGAGGCTCAAAGTTCGCCGTCAATCGTAGAAGACTATGACTTCATTGCCAACCACATCGGAGGTCGATTCAGAGGAAATCCTGGAGATCTCACCCACAAAATTTCACAATTCTCAAACTCAATTGTAATTTATCTGTTCTTTCAATCGAATTAGTTAATCGGTCGCCCGCTCCACTGAACAAAGGTTATTTTCACAAGTAGATATAGAGGTGTTGACGCCAAAATCCGACGCCCCAAATTCGACAAATCCACACAATGACCCACCCAATAAGCCATCCAAAATTTATGTAGTGCACGCTATGGACTCTCCAACTGTCCATCCACCGATTTCACCAAGCCAGCCCACCACTGCTCCAAAGATCGATTTCAATAATCGAATCCGACAGACAGAGAGAAATCACAGCCACGCCAAGCTCCACAAGCTGCTCGCAGCTGGCTCGACAAGTCAAGCCAAGCCTAGAGGAATTCCCAGAATTGACTAAGTCTCCCTCAAGGAAGAAAAAAAGGAAAGTTCCCTCCCTCCTCTTACGGATTGAGGGAGGAAAACCAAGGAAGTTTCCGCCCTTCTTTCACACCAACTGAAGGAGAAAGACTCAACCGAGATCCTTTTTCTCGAGGATCGAAGCCAACCAACAAGCTCACGCGACAGGTTATAAAATGCCAGAGGCAGAACGCCTCGGGTTGGAGAAAATGAAGTTTTGAGAAATCAACTAGTATGACAATCGAGACTCAGAAATTCTCTCGAGCCCAAAGTTCGCCAATTTTCAAGCACGTTGGAGTACACACACACAATCGACCAAAGAAGCTCTTCACATTCACCGTGAGGTCAACACCCCTGAATACACGGAACACAAACAATTCTGTCCGCCATCTATCCCCGCCGCCGTTCGTGCACACTCACTCGAGGCTCAAAGTTCGCCGTCAATCGTAGAAGACTATGACTTCATTGCCAACCACATCGGAGGTCGATTCAGAGGAAATCCTGGAGATCTCACCCACAAAATTTCACAATTCTCAAACTCAATTGTAATTTATCTGTTCTTTCAATCGAATTAGTTAATCGGTCGCCTTTCCCACGAATCAAAGGTTATTTTCACAAGTAGATATAGAGGTGTTGACGCCAAAACCGACGCCCCAAATTCGACAAATCCACACAATGACCCACCCAATAAGCCATCCAAAATTTATTTAGTGCACGCTATGGACTCTCCAACTGTCCATCCACCGATTTCACCAAGCCAGCCCACCAAGCTGCTCCAAAGATCGATTTCAATAATCGAATCGACGCACAGAGAGAGAAATCACAGCCACGCCAAGCTCCACAAGCTGCTTTCGCAGCTGGCTCGACAAGTCAAGCCAAGCCTAGAGGAATTCCCAGAATTGACTAAGTCTCCCTCAAGGAAGAAAAAAAGGAAAGTTCCCTCCCTCCTCTTACGGATTGAGGGAGGAAAACCAAGGAAGTTTCCCCGCCCTTCTTTCACACCAACTGAAGGAGAAAGACTCAACCGAGATCCTTTTTCTGAGGATCGAAGCTTCAACCAACAAGCTCACGCACAGGTTATAAAATGCCGAGGCAGAACGCCCTCGGGTTGGAGAAAATGAAGTTTTGAGAAATCAACTAGTATGACAATCGAGACTCAGAAATTCTCTCGAGCCCAAAGTTCGCCAATTTTCAAGTACGTTGGAGTACACACAAATGACCAAAGAAGCTCTTCACATTCACCGGTGAGGTCAACACCCTGAATACACGGAACACAAACAATTCTGTCCGCCATCTATCCCCGCCGCCGTTCGTGGCACACTCACTCGAGGGCTCAAAGTTCGCCGTCAATCGTAGAAGACTATGACTTCATTGCCAACCACATCGGAGGTCGATTCAGAGGAAATCCTGGAGATCTCACCCACAAAATTTCACAATTCTCAAACTCAATTGTAATTTATCTGTTCTTTCAATCGAATTAGTTAATCGGTCGCTTTCCACTGATCAAAAGGTTATTTTCACAAGTAGATATAGAGGTGTTGACGCCAAAACCGACGCCCCCAAATTCGACAAATCCACACAATGACCCACCCAATAAGCCATCCAAAATTTATGTAGTGCACGCTATGGACTCTCCAACTGTCCATCCACCGATTTCACCAAGCCAGCCCACCATGGCTCCAAAGATCGATTTCAATAATCGAATCGACGTATTGTGAGAAATCACAGCCACGCCAAGCTCCACAAGCTGCTTTCGGCAGCTGGCTCGACAAGTCAAGCCAAGCCTAGAGGAATTCCCAGAATTGACTAAGTCTCCCTCAAGGAAGAAAAAAGGAAAGTTCCCTCCCTCCTCTTACGGATTGAGGGAGGAAAACCAAGGAAGTTTCCCCGCCCTTCTTTCACACCAACTGAAGGAGAAAGACTCAACCGAGATCCTTTTTCTGAGGATCGAAGCTTCAACCAACAAGCTCACGACAGGTTATAAAATGCCAGAGGCAGAACGCCCTCTGGGTTGGAGAAAATGAAGTTTTGAGAAATCAACTAGTATGACAATCGAGACTCAGAAATTCTCTCGAGCCCAAAGTTCGCCAATTTTCAAGTACGTTGGAGTACACACAAATCGACCAAAGAAGCTCTTCACATTCACCGGTGAGGTCAACACCCTGAATACACGGAACACAAACAATTCTGTCCGCCATCTATCCCCGCCGCCGTCAGGCACACTCACTCGGAGGCTCAAAGTTCGCCGTCAATCGTAGAAGACTATGACTTCATTGCCAACCACATCGGAGGTCGATTCAGAGGAAATCCTGGAGATCTCACCCACAAAATTTCACAATTCTCAAACTCAATTGTAATTTATCTGTTCTTTCAATCGAATTAGTTAATCGGTCGCAAGCTTTCCACTGATCAAAGGTTATTTTCACAAGTAGATATAGAGGTGTTGACGCCAAAAATCCGACGCCGCCCAAATTCGACAAATCCACACAATGACCCACCCAATAAGCCATCCAAAATTTATGTAGTGCACGCTATGGACTCTCCAACTGTCCATCCACCGATTTCACCAAGCCAGCCCACCAAGGCTCCAAAGATCGATTTCAATAATCGAATCGACAGACAGAGAAATCACAGCCACGCCAAGCTCCACAAGCTGCTTTCGGCAGCTGGCTCGACAAGTCAAGCCAAGCCTAGAGGAATTCCCAGAATTGACTAAGTCTCCCTCAAGGAAGAAAAAAAGGAAAGTTCCCTCCCTCCTCTTACGGATTGAGGGAGGAAAACCAAGGAAGTTTCCCCGCCCTTCTTTCACACCAACTGAAGGAGAAAAGACTCAACCGAGATCCTTTTTCTGAGGATCGAAGCTTCAACCAACAAGCTCACGCACAGGTTATAAAATGCCAGAGGCAGAACGCCCTCGGGGTTGGAGAAAATGAAGTTTTGAGAAATCAACTAGTATGACAATCGAGACTCAGAAATTCTCTCGAGCCCAAAGTTCGCAATTTTCAAGGGCACGTTGGAGTACACACAGTCTCGACCAAAGAAGCTCTTCACATTCACCGGTGAGGTCAACACCCTGAATACACGGAACACAAACAATTCTGTCCGCCATCTATCCCCGCCGCCGCCGTTCGTGGCACACTCACTCGGGGCTCAAAGTTCGCCGTCAATCATAGAAGACTATGACTTCATTGCCAACCACATCGGAGGTCGATTCAGAGGAAATCCTGGAGATCTCACCCACAAAATTTCATAATTCTCAAACTCAATTATAATATATATGTTCTTTCAATCGAATTAGTCAATCGGTCGCGTGTTTCCATTGATCAAAGGTTATTTTCCCAAATAGATATAGAGGTGTTGACGTCAAAATCCGACGCGGCCCAAATTCAACAAATCCACACAACCACCCACCCAATAAGCCATCCAAAATTTATTTAGTGCACACTATGGACTCTCCAACTGTCCATCCACCGATTTCACCAAGCCAGCCCACCATGGCTCCAAAGATCGATTTCAATAATCGAATCGACAGACAGAGAGAAATCACAGCCACGCCAAGCTCCACAAGCTGCTTTCGGCAGCTGGCTCGACAAGTCAAGCCAAGCCTAGAGGAATTCCCAGAATTGACTAAGTCTCCCTCAAGGAAGAAAAAAAAGGAAAGTTCCCTCCCTCCTCTTACGGATTGAGGGAGGAAAACCAAGGAAGTTTCCCCGCCCTTCTTTCACACCAACTGAAGGAGAAAGACTCAACCGAGATCCTTTTTCTGAGGATCGAAGCTTCAACCAACAAGCTCACGCACAGGTTATAAAATGCCAGAGGCAGAACGCCCTCGGGTTGGAGAAAATGAAGTTTTGAGAAATCAACTAGTATGACAATCGAGACTCAGAAATTCTCTCGAGCCCAAAGTTCGCCAATTTTCAAGTACGATGGAGTACACACAAATCGACCAAAGAAGCTCTTCACATTCACCGGTGAGGTCAACACCCTGAATACACGGAACACAAACAATTCTGTCCGCCATCTATCCCGTCGCCGCCGTCAGGCACACTCACTTTCGAGGCTCAAAAGTTCGTCGTCAATCATAGAAGACTATGACTTCATTGCCAACCACATCGGAGGTCGATTCAGAGGAAATCCTGAGATCTCACCCACAAAATTTCACAATTCTCAAACTCAATTGTAATTTATCTGTTCTTTCAATCGAATTAGTTAATCGGTCGCCGCTTTTCCACTGATCAAAGGTTATTTTCACAAGTAGATATAGAGGTGTTGACGCCAAAATCGACGCCGCCCAAATTCGACAAATCCACACAATGACCCACCCAATAAGCCATCCAAAATTTATGTAGTGCACGCTATGGACTCTCCAACTGTCCATCCACCGATTTCACCAAGCCAGCCCACCATGGCTCCAAAGATCGATTTCAATAATCGAATCGACGATTGTGAGAAATCACAGCCACGCCAAGCTCCACAAGCTGCCGGCAGCTGGCTCGACAAGTCAAGCCAAGCCTAGAGGAATTCCCAGAATTGACTAAGTCTCCCTCAAGGAAGAAAAAAAAAGGAAAGTTCCCTCCCTCCTCTTACGGATTGAGGGAGGAAAACCAAGGAAGTTTCCCCGCCCTTCTTTCACACCAACTGAAGGAGAAAGACTCAACCGAGATCCTTTTTCTCGAGGATCGAAGCCAACCAACAAGCTCACGCGACAGGTTATAAAATGCCAGAGGCAGAACGCCTCCTGGGTTGGAGAAAATGAAGTTTTGAGAAATCAACTAGTATGACAATCGAGACTCAGAAATTCTCTCGAGCCCAAAGTTCGTCAATTTTCAAGTACGTTGGAGTACACACAAATCGACCAAAGAAGCTCTTCACATTCACCGGTGAGGTCAACACCCTGAATACACGGAACACAAACAATTCTGTCCGCCATCTATCCCGCCGCCGCCGTTCGTGCACACTCACTCACCGGGCTCAAAGTTCGCCGTCAATCATAGAAGACTATGACTTCATTGCCAACCACATCGGAGGGTCAATTCAGAGGAAATCCTGGAGATCTCACCCACAAAATTTCACAATTCTCAAACTCAATTGTAATTTATCTGTTCTTTCAATCAATTAGTTAATCGGTCGCGCCTTTCCACTGATCAAAGGTTATTTTCACAAGTAGATATAGAGGTGTTGACGCCCAAAATCCGACGCGCCCAAATTCGACAAATCCACACAATAACCCACCCAATAAGCCATCCAAAATTTATTTAGTGTACACTATGGACTCTCCAACTGTCCATCCACCGATTTCACCAAGCCATCCCACCGCGGCTCCAAAGATCGATTTCAATAATCGACCGACAGACAGGAGAAATCACAGCCACGCCAAGCTCCACAAGCTGCTCGGCAGCTGGCTCGACAAGTCAAGCCAAGCCTAGAGGAATTCCCAGAATTGACTAAGTCTCCCTCAAGGAAGAAAAAAAGGAAAGTTCCCTCCCCTCCTCTTACGGATTGAGGGAGGAAAACCAAGGAAGTTTCCCCGTCCTTCTTTCACACCAACTGAAGGAGAAAGACTCAACCGAGATCCTTTTTCTGAGGATCGAGCTTCAACCAACAAGCTCACGCACAGGTTATAAAAATGCCGAGGCAGAACGCCTCTCGGGGTTGGAGAAAATGAAGTTTTGAGAAATCAACTAGTATGACAATCGAGACTCAGAAATTCTCTCGAGCCCAAAGTTCGCCAATTTTTCAAGTACGATGGAGTACACACAAATCGACCAAAAAAGAAGCTCTTCACATTCACCGGTGAGGTCAACACCCTGAATACACGGAACACAAACAATTCTGTCCGCCATCTATCCCCGCCGCCGTTCGCGCACACTCACTTTCGGAGGCTCAAAGTTCGTCGTCAATCGTAGAAGACTATGACTTCATTGCCAACCACATCGGAGGTCGATTCAGAGGAAATCCTGGAGATCTCACCCACAAAATTTCACAATTCTCAAACTCAATTGTAATTTATCTGTTCTTTCAATCGAATTAGTTAATCGGTCGCTTTCTTTCCACGGAACAAAGGTTATTTTCCCAAATAGATATAGAGGTGTAGACGCCCAAATCCGACGCCCCCAAATTCGACAAATCCACACAATAACCCACCCAATAAGCCATCCAAAATTTATTTAGTGTACACTATGGACTCTCCAACTGTCCATCCACCGATTTCACCAAGCCAGCCCACATGGGTCCAAAGATCGATTTCAATAATCGACCGACAGACAGAGAAAATCACAGCCACGCCAAGCTCCACAAGCTGCTCGGCAGCTGGCTCGACAAGTCAAGCCAAGCCTAGAGGAATTCCCAGAATTGACTAAGTCTCCCTCAAGGAAGAAAAAAAGGAAAGTTCCCTCCCTCCTCTTACGGATTGAGGGAGGAAAACCAAGGAAGTTTCCCCGTCCTTCTTTCACACCAACTGAAGGAGAAAGACTCAACCGAGATCCTTTTTCTGAGGATCGAGCTTCAACCAACAAGCTCACGCACAGGTTATAAAATGCCAGAGGCAGAACGCCCTCGGGTTGGAGAAAAATGAAGTTTTGAGAAATCAACTAGTATGACAATCGAGAGACTCAGAAATTCTCTCGAGCCCAAAGTTCGTCAATTTTCAAGTACGTTGGAGTACATACAGTCGACCAAAGAAGCTCTTCACATTCACCGGTGAGGTCAACACCCTGAATACACGGAACACAAACAATTCTGTCCGGCCATCTATCCCCGTCGTCGTTCGTGCACACTCACTCGGAGGCTCAAAGTTCGTCGTCGAATCGTAGAAGACTATGACTTCATTGCCAACCACATCGGAGGTCGATTCAGAGGAAATCTAGGAGATCTCACCCACAAAATTTCACAATTCTCAAACTCAATTGTAATATATCTGTCCTTTCAATCGAATTAGTCAATCGGTCGCGCGTTTCCATTGATCAAAGGTTATTTGCCCAAATAGATATAGAGGTGTTGATGTCAAAATCCGACGCAGCCCAAATTCGACAAATCCACACAATGACCAACCCAATAAGCCATCCAAAATTTATTCAGTGCACACTATGGACTCTCCAACTGTCCATCCAGCGATTGCACCAAGCCAGCCCACCGCAGGTCCAAAGATCGATTTCGTTAATCGACCGACGGACAGCAGAAATCATAGCCACGCCTAGCTCCTCAAGCTGCTCGGCAGCTGGCTCGACAAGTCAAGTAGAGCCGAGTGGAATTCCCAGAATTGGCTAAGTCTCCCTCAAGGAAGAAAAAGGAAAGTTCCCTCCCCTCCCTCTTACGGATTGAGGGAGGAAAACCAAGGAAGTTTCCCCCCTTCTTTCACACCAACTGAAGGAGAAAGACTCAACCGAGATCCTTTTTCTGAGGATCGAAGCTTCAACCAACAAGCTCACGCGCGAGGTTATAAAAAATGCCAGGCAGAACGCCCTCGGGTTGGAGAAAATGAAGTTTTGAGAAATCAACTAGTATGACAATCGAGAGACTCAGAAATTCTCTCGAGCCCAAAGTTCGTCAATTTTCAAGCACGCGTTGGAGTACACACAGTCCGACCAAAGAAGCTCTTCACATTCACCGGTGAGGTCAACACCCTGAATACACGGAACACAAACAATTCTGTCCGCCATCTATCCCGTCGCCGCCGTTCGGTGCACACTCACTCGAGGCTCAAAGTTCGCCGTCAATCGTAGAAGACTATGACTTCATTGCCAACCACATCGGAGGTCAATTCAGAGGAAATCCTGAGATCTCACCCACAAAATTTCACAATTCTCAAACTCAATTGTAATTTATCTGTTCTTTCAATCGAATTAGTTAATCGGTCGCCGCTTTCCACTGATCAAAGGTTATTTTCACAAATAGATATAGAGGTGTTGACGCCCAAATCCGACGCGCCCAAATTCGACAAATCCACACAATGACCCACCCAATAAGCCATCCAAAATTTATTTAGTGTACACTATGGACTCTCCAACTGTCCATCCACCGATTTCACCAAGCCATCCCACCGCGGCTCCAAAGATCGATTTCAATAATCGAATCGACGCACAGAGAAATCACAGCCACGCCAAAGCTCCACAAGCTGCTCGGCAGCTGGCTCGACAAGTCAAGCCAAGCCTAGAGGAATTCCCAGAATTGACTAAGTCTCCCTCAAGGAAGAAAAAAGAAAAGTTCCCTCCCTCCTCTTACGGATTGAGGGAGGAAAACCAAGGAAGTTTCCCCGCCCTTCTTTCACACCAACTGAAGGAGAAAGACTCAACCGAGATCCTTTTTCTGAGGATCCAGCTTCAACCAACAAGCTCACGCACGGTTATAAAATGCCGAGGCAGAACGCCCTCGGGGTTGGAGAAAATGAAGTTTTGAGAAATCAACTAGTATGACAATCGAGAGACTCAGAAATTCTCTCGAGCCCAAAGTTCGCCAATTTTCAAGCACGATGGAGTACACACAAATCGACCAAAGAAGCTCTTCACATTCACCGGTGAGGTCAACACCCTGAATACACGGAACACAAACAATTCTGTCCGCCATCTATCCCCGCCGCCGTTCGTGCACACTCACTGAGGCTCAAAGTTCGTCGTCGAATCATAGAAGACTATGACTTCATTGCCAACCACTTCGGAGGTCAATTCAGAGGAAATCCTGGAGATCTCACCCACAAAATTTCACAATTCTCAAACTCAATTGTAATTTATCTGTTCTTTCAATCGAATTAGTTAATCGGTCGCGCGTTTCGTCTGATCAAAGGTTATTTTCACAAGTAGATAAAGAGGTGTTGACGTCAAAATCCGACGTGGCCCAAATTCGACAAATCCACACAATGACCCACCCAATAAGCCATCCAAAATTTATGTAGTGCACGCTATGGACTCTCCAACTGTCCATCCACCGATTTCACCAAGCCAGCCCACCAAAGATCGATTTCAATAATCGACCGACAGACAGAGAAATCACAGCCACGCCAAGCTCCACAAGCTGCTTTCGGCAGCTGGCTCGACAAGTCAAGCCAAGCCTAGAGGAATTCCCAGAATTGACTAAGTCTCCCTCAAGGAAGAAAAAAAGGAAAGTTCCCTCCCTCCTCTTACGGATTGGGGAGGAAAACCAAGGAAGTTTCCCCGGCCCTTCTTTCACACCAACTGAAGGAGAAAGACTCAACCGAGATCCTTTTTCTGAGGATCGAAGCTTCAACCAACAAGCTCACGCACAGGTTATAAAATGCCAGCGGCAGAACGCCCTCGGGTTTGGAGAAAATCAAGTTTTGAGAAATCAACTAGTATGACAATCGAGACTCAGAAATTCTCTCGAGCCCAAAGTTCGCCAATTTTCAAGCACGTTGGAGTACATACAATCGACCAAAGAAGCTCTTCACATTCACCGGTGAGGTCAACACCCTGAATACACGGAACACAAACAATTCTGTCCGCCATCTATCCCCGCCGCCGTTCGGCACACTCACTCGAGGCTCAAAGTTCGTCGTCAATCATAGAAGACTATGACTTCATTGCCAACCACATCGGAGGTCAATTCAGAGGAAATCCTGGAGATCTCACCCACAAAATTTCCCAATTCTCAAACTCAATTGTAATTTATCTGTTCTTTCAATCGAATTAGTTAATCGGTTATTTTTTCCACTGATCAAAGGTTATTTTCACAAGTAGATAAAGAGGTGTTGACGTCCAAATCCGACGCCGCCCAAATTCGACAAATCCACTCAATAACCCACCCAATAAGCCATCCAAAATTTATTTAGTGTACACTATGGACTCTCCAACTGTCCATCCACCGATTTCACCAAGCCATCCCACCGCGGCTCCAAAGATCGATTTCAATAATCGACCGACAGACAGGAGAAATCACAGCCACGCCAAGCTCCACAAGCTGCTCGGCAGCTGGCTCGACAAGTCAAGCCAAGCCTAGAGGAATTCCCAGAATTGACTAAGTCTCCCTCAAGGAAGAAAAAAAGGAAAGTTCCCTCCCCTCCTCTTACGGATTGAGGGAGGAAAACCAAGGAAGTTTCCCCGTCCTTCTTTCACACCAACTGAAGGAGAAAGACTCAACCGAGATCCTTTTTCTGAGGATCCAGCTTCAACCAACAAGCTCACGCACAGGTTATAAAATGCCGTGAGGCAGAACGCCCTCGGGGTTGGAGAAAATGAAGTTTTGAGAAATCAACTAGTATGACAATCGAGAGACTCAGAAATTCTCTCGAGAGCCCAAAGTTCGTCCAATTTTCAAGCACGATGGAGTACCACACACGCATCGACCAAAGAAGCTCTTCACATTCACCGGTGAGGTCAACACCCTGAATACACGGAACACAAACAATTCTGTCCGCCATCTATCCCGTCGTCGTTCGTTCGGCACACTCACTCGGAGGCTCAAAGTTCGCCGTCAATCGTAGAAGACTATGACTTCATTGCCAACCACATCGGAGGTCGATTCAGAGGAAATCCTGGAGATCTCACCCATAAAATTTCACAATTCTCAAACTCAATTGTAATTTATCTGTTCTTTCAATCGAATTAGTTAATCGGTCGCGCGCTTTCCACGGAACAAAGGTTATTTTCCCAAATAGATATAGAGGTGTAGACGTCCAAAATCGACGCGCCCAAATTCGACAAATCCACACAATAACCCACCCAATAAGCCATCCAAAATTTATTTAGTGTACACTATGGACTCTCCAACTGTCCATCCACCGATTTCACCAAGCCATCCCACCATGGGTCCAAAGATCGATTTCAATAATCGACCGACAGACAAGAGAAATCACAGCCACGCCAAGCTCCACAAGCTGCTCGGCAGCTGGCTCGACAAGTCAAGCCAAGCCTAGAGGAATTCCCAGAATTGACTAAGTCTCCCTCAAGGAAGAAAAAAAGGAAAGTTCCCTCCCCTCCTCTTACGGATTGAGGGAGGAAAACCAAGGAAGTTTCCCCGTCCTTCTTTCACACCAACTGAAGGAGAAAGACTCAACCGAGATCCTTTTTCTGAGGATCCAGCTTCAACCAACAAGCTCACGCACAGGTTATAAAATGCCAGAGGCAGAACGCCCTCGGGGTTGGAGAAAATGAAGTTTTGAGAAATCAACTAGTATGACAATCAGAGACTCAGAAATTCTCTCGAGCCCAAAGTTCGTCAATTTTCAAGTACGATGGAGTACACACAGTCGACCAAAGAAGCTCTTCACATTCACCGGTGAGGTCAACACCCTGAATACACGGAACACAAACAATTCTGTCCGGCCATCTATCCGCGTCGTCGTTCGTGCACACTCACTCGGAGGCATAAAGTTCGTCGTCGAATCATAGAAGACTATGACTTCATTGCCAACCACTTCGGAGGTCAATTCAGAGGAAATCCTGGAGATCTCACCCACAAAATTTCACAATTCTCAAACTCAATTGTAATTTATCTGTTCTTTCAATCGAATTAGTTAATCGGTCGCGCGTTTCCATTGATCAAAGGTTATTTTCCCAAATAGATATAGAGGTGTTGACGTCAAAATCCGACGCGGCCCAAATTCGACAAATCCACACAATGACCCACCCAATAAGCCATCCAAAATTTATTTAGTGCACACTATGGACTCTCCAACTGTCCATCCACCGATTTCACCAAGCCAGCCCACCGCGGGTCCAAAGATCGATTTCGTTAATCGACCGACGGACAGCAGAAATCACAGCCACGCCAAGCTCCTCAAGCTGCTTCTCGGCAGCTGGCTCGACAAGTCAAGCAGAGCCTAGTGGAATTCCCAGAATTGACTAAGTCTCCCTCAAGGAAGAAAAAAAGGAAAGTTCCCTCCCCTCCTCTTACGGATTGGGGAGGAAAACCAAGGAAGTTTCCCCGTCCTTCTTTCACACCAACTGAAGGAGAAAGACTCAACCGAGATCCTTTTTCTGAGGATCGAGCTTCAACCAACAAGCTCACGCACAGGTTATAAAATGCCAGCGGCAGAACGCCCTCGGGGTTGGAGAAAATCAAGTTTTGAGAAATCAACTAGTATGACAATCAGAGACTCAGAAATTCTCTCGAGCCCAAAGTTCGTCAATTTTCAAGTACGTTGGAGTACATACAGTCGACCAAAGAAGCTCTTCACATTCACCGGTGAGGTCAACACCCTGAATACACGGAACACAAACAATTCTGTCCGGCCATCTATCCCCGTCGTCGTTCGTGCACACTCACTCGGAGGCTCAAAGTTCGTCGTCGAATCATAGAAGACTATGACTTCATTGCCAACCACATCGGAGGTCAATTCAGAGGAAATCCTGGAGATCTCACCCACAAAATTTCACAATTCTCAAACTCAATTGTAATTTATCTGTTCTTTCAATCGAATTAGTTAATCGGTTGCGCGTTTCGACTGATCAAAGGTTATTTTCACAAGTAGATAAAGAGGTGTTGACGTCCAAATCCGACGCGGCCCAAATTCGACAAATCCACTCAATAACCCACCCAATAAGCCATCCAAAATTTATTTAGTGTACACTATGGACTCTCCAACTGTCCATCCACCGATTTCACCAAGCCATCCCACCGCGGCTCCAAAGATCGATTTCAATAATCGACCGACAGACAGGAGAAATCACAGCCACGCCAAGCTCCACAAGCTGCTCGGCAGCTGGCTCGACAAGTCAAGCCAAGCCTAGAGGAATTCCCAGAATTGACTAAGTCTCCCTCAAGGAAGAAAAAAAGGAAAGTTCCCTCCCCTCCTCTTACGGATTGAGGGAGGAAAACCAAGGAAGTTTCCCGTCCTTCTTTCACACCAACTGAAGAAGAAAGACTCAACCGAGATCCTTTTTTTTAGGATCGAGCTTCAACCAACAAGCTCACGCAGAGGTTATAAAATGCCGAGAGGCAGAAACGCCCTCGGGTTGGAGAAAATGAAGTTTTGAGAAATCAACTAGTATGACAATCAGAGACTCAGAAATTCTCTCGAGCCCAAAGTTCGTCAATTTTCAAGTACGATGGAGTACACACAGTCGACCAAAGAAGCTCTTCACATTCACCGGTGAGGTCAACACCCTGAATACACGGAACACAAACAATTCTGTCCGGCCATCTATCCCCGTCGTCGTTCGTGCACACTCACTCGGAGGCTCAAAGTTCGTCGTCGAATCGTAGAAGACTATGACTTCATTGCCAACCACATCGGAGGTCGATTCAGAGGAAATCCTGGAGATCTCACCCATAAAATTTCACAATTCTCAAACTCAATTGTAATTTATCTGTTCTTTCAATCGAATTAATTAATCGGTAGCGCCTATCCACGGAACAAAGGTTATTTGCCCAAATAGATAGGTGGTGTAGACGTCCAAATCCGACGCGGCCCAAATTCGACAAATCCACTCAATAACCCACCCAATAAGCCATCCAAAATTTATTTAGTGTACACTATGGACTCTCCAACTGTCCATCCACCGATTTCACCAAGCCATCCCACCGCGGCTCCAAAGATCGATTTCAATAATCGACCGACAGACAGGAGAAATCACAGCCACGCCAAGCTCCACAAGCTGCTCGGCAGCTGGCTCGACAAGTCAAGCCAAGCCAAGAGGAATTCCCAGAATTGACTAAGTCTCCCTCAAGGAAGAAAAAAAGGAAAGTTCCCTCCCCTCCTCTTACGGATTGAGGGAGGAAAACCAAGGAAGTTTCCCCGTCCTTCTTTCACACCAACTGAAGGAGAAAGACTCAACCGAGATCCTTTTTCTGATGATCGAGCTTCAACCAACAAGCTCACGCACAGGTTATAAAATGCCAGCGGCAGAACGCCCTCGGGGTTGGAGAAAATGAAGTTTTGAGAAATCAACTAGTATGACAATCAGAGACTCAGAAATTCTCTCGAGCCCAAAGTTTGTCAATTTTCAAGTACGTTGGAGTACATGCAGTCGACCAAAGAAGCTCTTCACATTCACCGGTGAGGTCAACACCCTGAATACACGGAACACAAACAATTCTGTCCGGCCATCTATCCCGTCGTCGTCGTTTAGTTGCACACTCACTCACTCGGGGCTCAAAGTTCGTCGTCAATCGTAAGACTATGACTTCATCGCCAACCACATCGGAGGTCGATTCAGAGGAAATCTAGGATATCTCCTACTAAATTTCCCAATTCTCAAACTCAATTGTAATTTATCTGTTCTTTCAATCGAATTAATCAATCGGTCCGCGCCTTTCCACGGAACAAAGGTTATTTGCCCAAATAGATATAGAGGTGTAGACGTCCAAATCCGGCGCCCCAAATTCAAATCCATCCACACAATAACCCACCCAATAAGCCATCCAAAATTTATTTAGTGTACGCTATGGACTCTCCAACTAGCCATCCACCGAATTCACCAAGCCATCCCACCGCGGCTCCAAAGATCGATTTCAATAATCGACCGACGGACAGGAGAAATCACAGCCACGCCAAGCTCCACAAGCTGGTCGGCAGCTGGCTCAACAAGTCAAGCCAAGCCTAGAGGAATTCCCAGAATTGACTAAGTCTCCCTCAAGGAAGAAAAAAGGAAAGTTCCCTCCCCTCCTCTTACGGATTGAGGGAGGAAAACCAAGGAAGTTTCCCCGTCCTTCTTTCACACCAACTGAAGGAGAAAGACTCAACCGAGATCCTTTTTCTGAGGATCGAGCTTCAACCAACAAGCTCACGCACAGGTTATAAAATGCCAGAGGCAGAACGCCCTCGGGGTTGGAGAAAATGAAGTTTTGAGAAATCAACTAGTATGACAATCAGAGACTCAGAAATTCTCTCGAGCCCAAAGTTCGTCAATTTTCAAGTACGTTGGAGTACACACAGTCGACCAAAGAAGCTCTTCACATTCACCGGTGAGGTCAACACCCTGAATACACGGAACTCAAACAATTCTGTCCGCCATCTATCCCGTCGTCCGTTCGTTCACACACTCACTTTCGGAGGCTCAAAGTTCGTCGTCAATCGTAGAAGACTATGACTTCATTGCCAACCACATCGGAGGTCAATTCAGAGGGAAATCTAGGAGATCTCACCCACAAAATTTCACAATTCTCAAACTCAATTGTAATTTATCTGTTCTTTCAATCGAATTAGTTAATCGGTTTTGCCGTTTCCACTGATCAAAGGTTATTTTCACAAAATAGATAAGGAGGTGTTGACGTCCAAAATCCGACGCCCCCAAATTCGACAAATCCACACAATAACCCACCCAATAAGCCATCCAAAATTTATTTAGTGTACACTATGGACTCTCCAACTGTCCATCCACCGATTTCACCAAGCCATCCCACCATGGGTCCAAAGATCGATTTCAATAATCGAATCGACAGGACAGGAGAAATCACAGCCACGCCAAGCTCCACAAGCTGCTCGGCAGCTGGCTCGACAAGTCAAGCCAAGCCTAGAGGAATTCCCAGAATTGACTAAGTCTCCCTCAAGGAAGAAAAAAAGGAAAGTTCCCTCCCCTCCTCTTACGGATTGAGGGAGGAAAACCAAGGAAGTTTCCCCGTCCTTCTTTCACACCAACTGAAGGAGAAAGACTCAACCAAGATCCTTTTTCTGAGGATCCAGCTTCAACCAACAAGCTCACGCACAGGTTATAAAATGCCAGAGGCAGAACGCCCTCGGGGTTGGAGAAAATGAAGTTTTGAGAAATCAACTAGTATGACAATCAGAGACTCAGAAATTCTCTCGAGCCCAAAGTTCGTCAATTTTCAAGTACGATGGAGTACACACAGTCGACCAAAGAAGCTCTTCACATTCACCGGTGAGGTCAACACCCTGAATACACGGAACACAAACAATTCTGTCCGCCATCTATCCCGCCGCCGTTCGTTGCTCACACTCACTGGAGGCATAAAGTTCGTCGTCGAATCATAGAAGACTATGACTTCATTGCCAACCACATCGGAGGTCAATTCAGAGGAAATCTAGGATCTCTCCCACAAAATTTCACAATTCTCAAACTCAATTGTAATTTATCTGTTCTTTCAATCAAATTAGTCAATCGGTCGCGCCTTTCCACTGATCAAATGTTATTTGCCCAAATAGATATAGAGGTGTAGACGTCAAAATCCAACGTGGCCCAAATTCGACAAATCCACACAATGACCCACCCAATAAGCCATCCAAAATTTATTTAGGGCACGCTATGGACTCTCCAACTTTCCATCCACCGATTACACCAAGCCAGCCCACCGCGGGTCCAAAGATCAATTTCGTTAATCGACCGACAGACAATAGAAATCACAGCCACGCCAAAGCTCCACAAGCTGCTCGGCAGCTGGCTCGACAAGTCAAGCCAAGCCTAGAGGAATTCCCAGAATTGACTAAGTCTCCCTCAAGGAAGAAAAAAAGGAAAGTTCCCTCCCCTCCTCTTACGGATTGGGGGAGGAAAACCAAGGAAGTTTCCCCGTCCTTCTTTCACACCAACTGAAGGAGAAAGACACAACCGAGATCCTTTTTCTGAGGATCGAGCTTCAACCAACAAGCTCACGCACAGGTTATAAAATGCCAGCGGCAGAACGCCCTCGGGGTTGGAGAAAATCAAGTTTTGAGAAATCAACTAGTATGACAATCAGAGACTCAGAAATTCTCTCGAGCCCAAAGTTCGTCAATTTTCAAAATGCGTTGGAGTACATACAGTCTACCAAAGAAGCTCTTCACATTCACCGGTGAGGTCAACACCCTGAATACACGGAACACAAACAATTTCTGTCCGCCATCTATCCCCGTCGTCGTCGGTGCACACTCACTTTCGGAGGCTCAAAGTTCGTCGTCGAATCATAGAAGACTATGACTTCATTGCCAACCACATCGGAGGTCAATTCAGAGGAAATCTGGAGATCTCACCCACAAAATTTCCCAATTCTCAAACTCAATTGTAATTTATCTGTTCTTTCAATCGAATTAGTTAATCGGTTGCGCGTTTCGACTGATCAAAGGTTATTTTCACAAGTAGATAAAGAGGTGTTGACGTCCAAATCCGACGCGGCCCAAATTCGACAAATCCACTCAATAACCCACCCAATAAGCCATCCAAAATTTATTTAGTGTACACTATGGACTCTCCAACTGTCCATCCACCGATTTCACCAAGCCATCCCACCGCGGCTCCAAAGATCGATTTCAATAATCGACCGACAGACAGGAGAAATCACAGCCACGCCAAGCTCCACAAGCTGCTCGGCAGCTGGCTCGACAAGTCAAGCCAAGCCTAGAGGAATTCCCAGAATTGACTAAGTCTCCCTCAAGGAAGAAAAAAAGGAAAGTTCCCTCCCCTCCTCTTACGGATTGAGGGAGGAAAACCAAGGAAGTTTCCCCGTCCTTCTTTCACACCAACTGAAGGAGAAAGACTCAACCGAGATCCTTTTTCTGAGGATCCAGCTTCAACCAACAAGCTCACGCACAGGTTATAAAATGCCAGAGGCAGAACGCCCTCGGGGTTGGAGAAAATGAAGTTTTGAGAAATCAACTAGTATGACAATCAGAGACTCAGAAATTCTCTCGAGCCCAAAGTTCGTCAATTTTCAAGTACGTTGGAGTACACACAGTCGACTAAAGAAGCTCTTCACATTCACCGGTGAGGTCAACACCCTGAATACACGGAACACAAACAATTCTGTCCGGCCATCTATCCCCGTCGTCGTTCGTGCACACTCACTCGGAGGCTCAAAGTTCGTCGTCGAATCGTAGAAGACTATGACTTCATTGCCAACCACATCGGAGGTCGATTCAGAGGAAATCTTGGAGATCTCACCCATAAAATTTCACAATTCTCAAACTCAATTGTAATTTATCTGTTCTTTCAATCGAATTAGTCAATCGGTCGCGCCTTTCCACTGATCAAAGGTTATTTGCCCAAATAGATATAGTGGTGTAGACGTCCAAAATCCGGCCTGCCCAAATTCGACAAATCCACTCAATAACCCACCCAATAAGCCATCCAAAATTTATTTAGTGTACACTATGGACTCTCCAACTGTCCATCCACCGATTTCACCAAGCCATCCCACCGCATGGGTCCAAAGATCGATTTCAATAATCGAATCGACAGACAGGAGAAATCACAGCCACGCCAAGCTCCTCAAGCTGCTTTCGGCAGCTGGCTCGACAAGTCAAGCCAAGCCTAGAGGAATTCCCAGAATTGACTAAGTCTCCCTCAAGGAAGAAAAAAAAGGAAAGTTCCCTCCCCTCCTCTTACAGATTGAGGGAGGAAAACCAAGGAAGTTTCCCCATCCTTCTTTCACACCAACTGAAGAAGAAAGACTCAACCGAGATCCTTTTTTGAGGATCCAGCTTCAACCAACAAGCTCACACACAGGTTATAAAATGCCAGAGGCAGAACGCCCTCGGGGTTGGAGAAAATGAAGTTTTGAGAAATCAACTAGTATGACAATCGAGACTCAAAAATTCTCTCGAGCCCAAAGTTCGTCAATTTTCAAATGCGATGGAGTACACACAGTCTACCAAAGAAACTCTTCACATTCACCGTGAGGTCAACACCCTGAATACACGGAACACAAACAATTCTGTCCGCCATCTATCCCGTCGTCGCCGTTCGTGCACACACACTCACTTTCGGAGGGCTCAAAGTTCGTCGTCGAATCGTAAAGACTATGACTTCATTGCCAACCACATCGGAGGTCGATTCAGAGGAAATCTTGGAGATCTCACCCATAAAATTTCCCAATTCTCAAACTCAATTGTAATTTATCTGTTCTTTCAATCTAATTAGTTAAATCGGTCCGCCTTTCCACGGAACAAAGGTTATTTGCCCAAATAGATATAGAGTGTAGACGTCAAAATCCGGCCTGCCCAAATTTGACAAATCCACTCAATGACCCACCCAATAAACCATCCAAAATTTATTTAGTGTACACTATGGACTCTCCAACTGTCCATCCACCGATTTCACCAAGCCATCCCACCGCCGGGTCCAAAGATCGATTTCAATAATAATCGACCGACAGACAGACAGGAGAAATCACAGCCACGCCAAGCTCCTCAAGCTGCTCGGCAGCTGGCTCGACAAGTCAAGCCAAGCCTAGAGGAATTCCCAGAATTGACTAAGTCTCCCTCAAGGAAGAAAAAAAGGAAAGTTCCCTCCCCTCCTCTTACGGATTGAGGGAGGAAAACCAAGGAAGTTTCCCCGTCCTTCTTTCACACCAACTGAAGGAGAAAGACTCAACCGAGATCCTTTTTATGATGATCGAGCTTCAACCAACAAGCTCACGCACAGGTTATAAAATGCCAGAGGCAGAGAATGCCCTCGGGGTTGGAGAAAAAATGAAGTTTTGAGAAATCAACTAGTATGACAATCAGAGACTCAGAAATTCTCTCGAGCCCAAAGTTTGTCAATTTTCAAGTACGTTGGAGTACATACAGTCGACCAAAGAAGCTCTTCACATTCACCGGTGAGGTCAACACCCTGAATACACGGAACACAAACAATTCTGTCCGGCCATCTATCCCCGTCGTCGTTCGTGCACACTCACTCGGAGGCTCAAAGTTCGTCGTCGAATCGTAGAAGACTATGACTTCATCGCCAACCACATCGGAGGTCGATTCAGAGGAAATCTAGGATATCTCCTACTAAATTTCCCAATTCTCAAACTCTATTGTAATTTATCTGTTCTTTCAATCGAATTAATCAATCGGTAGCGCCTTTCCACGGAACAAAGGTTATTTGCCCAAATAGATAGGTGGTGTAGACGTCCAAATCCGACGCGGCCCAAATTCGACAAATCCACACAATAACCCACCCAATAAGCCATCCAAAATTTATTTAGTGTACGCTATGGACTCTCCAACTAGCCATCCACCGAATTCACCAAGCCATCCCACCGCGGCTCCAAAGATCGATTTCAATAATCGACCGACGGACAGGAGAAATCACAGCCACGCCAAGCTCCACAAGCTGGTCGGCAGCTGGCTCAACAAGTCAAGCCAAGCCTAGAGGAATTCCCAGAATTGACTAAGTCTCCCTCAAGGAAGAAAAAAGGAAAGTTCCCTCCCCTCCTCTTACGGATTGAGGGAGGAAAACCAAGGAAGTTTCCCCGTCCTTCTTTCACACCAACTGAAGAAGAAAATGACTCAACCGAGATCCTTTTTTCTGAGGATCGAGCTTCAACCAACAAGCTCACGCACAGGTTATAAAATGCCAGAGGCAGAACGCCCCTCGGGGTTGGAGAAAAATGAAGTTTTGAGAAATCAACTAGTATGACAATCAGAGACTCAGAAATTCTCTCGAGCCCAAAGTTCGTCAATTTTCAAGTACGTTGGAGTACACACAGTCGACCAAAGAAGCTCTTCACATTCACCGGTGAGGTCAACACCCTGAATACACGGAACTCAAACAATTCTGTCCGGCCATCTATCCCCGTCGTCGTTCGTGCACACTCACTCGGAGGCTCAAAGTTCGTCGTCGAATCGTAGAAGACTATGACTTCATTGCCAACCACATCGGAGGTCGATTCAGAGGAAATCTAGGAGATCTCAACCACAAAATTTCACAATTCTCAAACTCAATTGTAATTTATCTGTTCTTTCAATCGAATTAGTCAATCGGTCGCGCCTTTCCACTGATCAAAGGTTATTTGCCCAAATAGATATAGAGATGTAGACGTCAAAATCTGACGCGGCCCAAATTCGACAAATCCTCTCAATGACCCACCCAATAAGCCATCCAAAATTTATTTAGTCCACGATATGGACTCTCCAACTGTCCATCCACCGATTACACCAAGCCAGCCCACCGCGGGTCCAAAGATCGATTTCGTTAATCGACGAGCAGACAGCAGAAATCATAGCCACGCCAAGCTCCTCATGCTGCTCAGCAGCTGGCTTGACAACTCAAGCAGAGCCAAGTGGAATTCCCAGAATAGGCTAAGTCTCCCTCAAGGAAGAGAAAAAGGAAAGTTCCCTCCCCTCCTCTTACGGATTGAGGGAGGAAAACCAAGGAAGTTTCCCCATCCTTCTTTCACACCAACTGAAGAAGAATGACTCAACCAAGATCCTTTTTCTGAGGATCGAGCTGCTTCAACCAACAAGCTCACGCATAGGTTATAAAATGCCAGAGGCAGAACACCCTCGGGGTTGGAGAAAATCAAGTTTTGAGAAATCTAGTAGTCTGACATTCAGAGACTCAGAAATTCTCTCAAGCCCGAAGTTCGTGAATTTTCAAATACATTGGAGTACACGCAGTCTACCAAAGAAGCTCTACACATTCTCCAGTGAGGTCAACACCCTGAATACACGGAACACAAACAATTCAGTCCGGCCATCTATCCCCGTCATCGTTCGTGCACACTCACTCGGAGGCTCAAAGTTCGTCGTCGAATCGTAGAAGACTATGACTTCATTGCCAACCACATCGGAGGTCAATTCATAGGAAATCTAGGAGATCTCACCCAAAAAATTTCACAATTCTCAAACTCAATTGTAATTTATTTGTTCTTTCAATCGAATTAGTCAATCGGTCGCGCCTTTCCACTGATCAAAGGTTATTTGCCCAAATAGATATAGAGGTGTAGACGTCAAAATCTGATGCGGCCCAAATTCGACAAATCCACACAATGACCCACCCAATAAGCCATCCAAAATTTATTTAGTGCACGCTATGGACTCTCCAACTGTCCATCCACCGATTACACCAAAAGCCAGCCCACCGCGGGTCCAAAGATCGATTTCGTTAATCGACCGACAGACAGCAGAAATCACAGCCACGCCAAGCTCCTCAAGCTGCTCAGCAGCTAGCTTGACAACTCAAGCAGAGCCAAGTGGAATTCCCAGAATAGGCTAAGTCTCCCTCAAGGAAGAGAAAAAGGAATGTTCCCTCCCCTCCTCTTACGGATTGATGGAGGAAAACCAAGGAAGTTTCCCCATCCTTCTTTCACTCCAACTGAAGAAGAAAGACTCAACCGAGATCATTTTTCTGAGGATCGAGCCTCAACCAACAAGCTTACGCACTGGTTATAAAAATCCAGAGGCAGAACGCTCTCGGGGTAGGGGAAAATCAAGTTTTGATAAATCGCCAAGTCTTACATTCTGAGACTCAAAAATTCTCTCGAGCCCGAAGTTCGTGAATTCTCAAGTTCGTTGGAGTCCACATAGTCTACAGAAGAAACGCTACACGTTCACCTGTGAGGCAAACACGCTGAATACACGGAACACAAATAATTTCATCCAGCCCACTATACCCGTCGTCGTTCGTGCACTCGCACTCGGAGGCTCAAAGTTCGTCATCGATTCGTAGAAGACTATGACTTCATCGCCAACCACATCAGAGGTCGAATTAGAGGAAATCTAGGAGATCGCACCCACAAAATTTCCCAATTCTCAAACTCAATTGTAATTTATCTGTTCTTTCAATCAAATTAATCAATCGGTCCCGCCTTTCCACGGATCGGATGTTTTTTGCCGAAATAGATATAGAGGTGTGGACGTAAAAATCCTACTCGGCCCAAATTCGACAAATCCACCCAATGAGCCACCCAATAAACCATCCAAAATTTATTTAGTGTATGCTATGGACTCTCCTACTGTCCATCCACCGATTTCACCAAGACAGCCCACCCCGGGTCCAAAGATCGATTTCGTTAATCGACCTGACAGACAATAGAAATCACAGCCACGCCAAGCTCCTCAAACTGTTCGGCAGCCGGCTCGACTAGTCAATCCAAGCCAAGAGGAATTCCCAGATTTGACTAAAGTCTACCTCAGGGAATGAAAAAAGAAAGTACCCTCCACTCCTCTTACGGATTGAGGGAGGAAAACCAGGGAAGTATCCCATCCTTCTTTCACACCAACTGAAGAAGAATGACTCAACCGAGATCCTTTTTCTGAGGATCGAGCTGCTTCAACCAACAAGCTCACGCATAGGTTATAAAATGCAAGAGGCAGAACACCCTCGGGGTTGGAGAAAATCAAGTTTTGAGAAATCAAGTAGTCTGACATTCAGAGACTCAAAAATTCTCTCAAGCCCGAAGTTCGTGAATTTTCAAATACGTTGGAGTACACGCAGTCTACCAAAGAAGCTCTACACATTCACCGGTGAGGTCAACACCATGAATACACGGAACACAAACAATTCAGTCCGGCCATCTATCCCCGTCGTCGTTCGTGCACACTCACAAGGAGGCTCAAAGTTCGTCGTCGAATCGTAGAAGACTATGATTTCATTGCCAACCACATCGGAGGTCGATTCAAAGGAAATCTAGGAGATCTCACCAACAAAATTTCACAATTCTCAAACTCAATTGTAATTTATCTGTTCTTTCAATCGAATTAGTCAATCGGTCGCCTTTCCACTGATCAAAGGTTATTTGCCCAAATAGATATAGAGGTGTAGACGTCAAAATCTGACGCCGCCCAAATTCAACAAATCCACACAATGACCCACCCAATAAGCCATCCAAAATTTATTTAGTGCACGCTATGGACTCTCCAATTGTCCATCCACCGATTTCACCAAGCCAGCCCACCACGGGTCCAAAGATCGATTTCGTTAATCGACCGACAGACAGCAGAAATCACAGCCACGCCAAGCTCCTCAAGCTGCTCAGCAGCTGGCTTGACAACTCAAGCAGAGCCAAGTGGAATTCCCAGAATAGGCTAAGTCTCCCTCAAGGAAGAGAAAAAGGAAAGTTCCCTCCCTCCTCTTACGGATTGAGGGAGGAAAACCAAGGAAGTTTCCCCATCCTTCTTTCACTCCAACTGAAGAAGAAAGACTCAACCGAGATCATTTTTCTGAGGATCGGGCCTCAACCAACAAGCTAACGCACTGGTTATAAAAATCCAGAGGCAGAACGCTCGCGGGGTTTGGGAAAATCAAGTTTTGATAAATCTCCAAGTCTTACATTCTGAGACTCAAAAATTCTCTCGAGCCCGAAGTTCGTGAATTCTGAAGTATGTTGAGGTACACACAGTCTACCGAAGAAACTCTACACGTTCACCTATGAGGCAAACACGCTGAATACACGGAACACAAACAATTTCATCCAGCCGACTATACCCGTCGTCGTTCGTGCACTCGCACTCGGAGGCTCAAAGTTCGTCATCGATTCGTAGAAGACTATGACTTCATCGCCAACCACATCAGAGGTCGAATAAGAGGAAATCTAGGAGATCGCACCCCCAAAATTTCCCAATTCTCAAACTCAATTGTAATTTATCTGTTCTTTCAATCAAATTAATCAATCGGTCCCGCCTTTCCACGGATCGGATGTTTTTCGCCGAAATAGATATAGAGGTGTAGACGTAAAAATCCTACTCGGCCCAAATTCGACAAATCCACCCAATGAGCCACCCAGTAAACCATCCAAAATTTATTTAGTATATGCTATGGACTCTCCTACTGTCCATCCACCGATTTCACCAAGACAGCCCACCCCGGGTCCTAAGATCGATTTCGTTAATCGACCTACAGACAGCAGAAATCACTGCCACGCCAAGCTCCTCAAGCTGTTCGGTAGACGACTTGACTAGTCAATCCAAGCCAAGAGGAATTCCCAGAATTGACTAAAGTCTCCCTCAGGGAATGAAAAAGTAAATTACACTCCACTCCTCTTACGGATTGAGGGAGGAAAACCTGGGAAGTATCCCATCCTTCTTTCACACCAACTGAAGAAGAACGACTCAATCGAGATCCTTTTACTGAGGATCGAGCTGCTTCAACCAACAAGCTCACGCGTAGGTTATAAAATGCCAGAGGCCGAACGCCCTCGGGGTTGGAGAAAATCAAGTTTTGAGAAATCAAGTAGTCTGACATTCAGAGACTCAGAAATTCTCTCAAGCCCGAAGTTCATGAATTTTCAAATACGTTGGAGTTCACGCAGTCTACCAAAGAAGCTCTACACATTCACCGGTGAGGTCAACACCCTGAATACACGGAACACAAACAATTCAGTCCGGCCATCTATCCCCGTCGTTGTTCGTGCACACTCACTCGGAGGCTCAAAGTTCATCGTCGAATCGTAGAAGACTATGACTTCATTGCCAACCACATCGGAGGTCGATTCAGAGGAAATCTAGGAGATCTCACCCACAAAATTTCACAATTCTGAAACTCAATTGTAATTTATCTGTTCTTTCAATCGAATTAGTCAATCGGTCGCGCCTTTCCACTGATCATAGGTTATTTGCCCAAATAGATATAGAGGTGTAGACGTCAAAATCTGACGCGCCCAAATTCGACAAATCCACACAATGACCCACCCAATAAGCCATCCAAAATTTATTTAGTGCATGCTATGGACTCTCCTACTGTCCATCCACCGATTACACCAAGCCACCCCACCACGGGTCCAAAGATCGATTTCGTTAATCGACCGACAGACAGCAGAAATCACAGCCACGCCAAGCTCCTCAAGCTGCTCAGCAGCCGGCTCGACAACTCAAGCAAAGCCAAGTGGAATTCCCAGAATTGGCTAAGTCTCCCTCAAGGAAGAGAAAAAGGAAAGTTCCCTCCCCTCCTCTTACGGATTGAGGGAGGAAAACCAAGGAAGTTTCCCCATCCTTCTTTCACACCAACTGAAGAAGAAAGACTCAACCGAGATCCTTTTTCTGAGGATCGAGCTGCTTCAACCAACAAGCTCACGCATAGGTTATAAAATGCCAGAGGCAGAACACCCTCGGGGTTGGAGAAAATCAAGTTTTGAGAAATCAAGTAGTCTGACATTCAGAGACTCAAAAATTCTCTCTAGACCGAAGTTCGTGAATTTTCAAATACGTTGGAGTACACGCAGTCTACCAAAGAAGCTCTACACATTCACCGGTGAGGTAAACACCCTGAATACACGGAACACAAAAAATTCAGTCCGGCCATCTATCCCCGTCGTCGTTCGTGCACACTCACTCGGAGGCTCAAAGTTCATCGTCGAATCGTAGAAGACTATGACTTCATTGCCAACCACATCGGAGGTCGAATAAGAGGAAATCTAGGAGATCACACCCACAAAATTTCCCAATTCTCAAACTCAATTGTAATTTATCTGTTCTTTCAATCGAATTAATCAATCGGTCGCGTCTTTCCAAGGATCGGAGGTTTTTCGCCGAAATAGATATAGAGGTGTAGACGTCAAAATCTGACGCGGCCCAAATTCAAAAATCCACCCAATGACCCACCCAATAAACCATCCAAAATTTATTTAGTGTACGCTAAGGACTCTCCAACTGTCCATCCACCGATTTCACCTAGCCAGCTCACCGCGGGTTCGAAGATCGATTTCGTTAATCGACCTACAGATAGCTGAAATCACAGCCACACCAAGCTCCTCAAGCTGCACGGCAACTGGCTCGACATGTCAAGCCAAGCCAAGAGGAATTCCCAGAATTGACTAAGTCTCCCTCAAGGAAGAGAAAAAAGGAAAGTTCCCTCCCTCCTCTTACGGATTGAGGGAGGAAAAACCAAGAAAGTTTCCCCATCCTTCTTTCACACCAACTGAAGAAGAATGACTCAACCAAGATCCTTTTTTTGAGGATCGAGCTGCTTCAACCAACAAGCTCACGCATAGGTTATAAAAATGCCAGAGGCAGAACACCCTCGGGGGTTGGAGAAAATCAAGTTTTGAGAAATCTAGTAGTCTTACATTCAGAGACTCAGAAATTCTCTCAAGCCCGAAGTTCGTGAATTTTCAAATACATTGGAGTACACGCAGTCTACCTAAAGAAGCTCTACACATTCACCGGTGAGGTCAACACCCTGAATACACGGAACACAAACAATTCCAGTCCGGCCATCTATCCCGTCATCGTTAGGTGCACACTCACTTTCGGGGCTCAAAGTTCGTCGTCGAATCGTAGAAGACTATGACTTCATTGCCAACCACATCGGAGGTCAATTCATAGGAAAAATCTAGGAGATCTCACCCAAAAAAATTTCACAATTCTCAAACTCAATTGTAATTTATTTGTTCTTTCAATCTAAATTAATCAATCGGTCAGCCTTTCCACTGATCAAAGGTTATTTGCCCAAATAGATATAGAGGTGTAGACGTCAAAATCTGACGCGGCCCAAATTCGACAAATCCACACAATGACCCACCCAATAAGCCATCCAAAATTTATTTAGTGCACGCTATGGACTCTCCAACTGTCCATCCACCGATTTCACCAAGCCAGCCCACCGCGGGTCCAAAGATCGATTTCGTTAATCGACCGACAGACAGCAGAAATCACAGCCACGCCAAGCTCCTCAAGCTGCTCAGCAGCTGGCTTGACAACTCAAGCAGAGCCAAGTGGAATTCCCAGAATTGGCTAAGTCTCCCTCAAGGAAGAGAAAAAAGAAAGTTCCCTCCCCTCCTCTTACGGATTGAGGGAGGAAAACCAAGGAAGTTTCCCCATCCTTCTTTCACACCAACTGAAGAAGAAAGACTCAACCGAGATCATTTTTCTGAGGATCGAGCCTCAACCAACAAGCTCACGCACTGGTTATAAAAATCCAGAGGCAGAACGCTCTCGGGGTTGGGGAAAATCAAGTTTTGATAAATCGCCAAGTCTTACATTCTGAGACTCAAAAAATCTCTCGAGCCGAAGTTCGTGAATTCTCAAGTACGTTGGAGTCCACATAGTCTACCAAAAGAAACTCTACACGTTCACCGGTGAGGTCAACACGCTGAATACACGGAACACAAACAATTTCATCCAGCCCACTATACCCGTCGTCGTTCGTGCACTCTCACTCGGAGGCTCAAAGTTCGTCATCGATTCGTAGAAGACTATGACTTCATCGCCAACCACATCAGAGGTCGAATCAGAGGAAATCTAGGAGATCGCACCCACAAAATTTCCCAATTCTCAAACTCAATTGTAATTTATCTGTTCTTTCAATCGAATTAATCAATCGGTCCCGCCTTTCCACGGATCGGATGTTTTTCGCCGAAATAGATATAGAGGTGTAGACGTAAAAATCCTACTCGGCCCAAATTCGACAAATCCACCCAATGAGCCACCCAGTAAACCATCCAAAATTTATTTAGTGTATGCAATGGACTCTCCTACAGTCCATCCACCGATTTCACCAAGACAGCCCACCCCGGGTCCTAAGATCGATTTCGTTAATTGACCAATTGACAACAGAAATCACTGCCATGCCAAGCTCCTCAAGTTGTTCGGCAGCCGGATCGACTAGTCAATCCAAGCCAAGAGGAATTCCCAGAATTGACTAAAGTCTCCCTCAGGGAATAGAAAAAGGAAAGTTCCCTCCACTCCTCTTACGGATTGAGGGAGGAAAACCAGGGAAGTTTCCCCATCCTTCTTTCACACCAACTGAAGAAGAATGACTCAACCGAGATCCTTTTTCTGAGGATCGAGCTTCAACCAACAAGCTCACGCATAGGTTATAAAATGCCAGAGGCAGAACGCCCTCGGGGTTGGAAAAAATCAAGTTTTGAGAAATCAAGTAGTCTGACATTCAGAGACTCAAAAATTCTCTCGAGCCCGAAGTTCGTGAATTTTCAAGTACGTTGGAGTACACGCAGTCTACCAAAGAAGCTCTACACATTCACCGGTGAGGTCAACACCCTGAATACACGGAACACAAACAATTCCATCCGGCCATCAATCCCGTCGTCGTTCGTTCACACTCACTCGGAGGCTCAAAGTTCGTTGTCGAATCGTAGAAGACTATGACTTCATTGCCAACCACATCGGAGGTCTATTCAGAGGAAATCTAGGAGATCTCACCCACAAAATTTCCCAATTCTCAAACTCAATTGTAATTTATCTGTTCTTTCAATCAAATTAATCAATCGGTCGCGCCTTTCCACGGATCAAAGGTTTTTGCCCAAATAGATATAGAGGTGTAGACGTCAAAATCCGATGCAGCCCAAATTCGACAAATCCACACAATGACCCACCCAATAAACCATCCAAAATTTACTGAGTGTACGCTATGGACTCTCCAACTGTCCATCCACCGATTTCACCAAGAAAAATCACCGTGGGTCCAAAGATCGATTTAATTAATCGACCGACCAGACAGCAGAAATCACAGCCATGCCAAGCTCCTCAAGCTGCTCAGCAGCCCAGATCGACAACTCAAGCCTAGCCAAGAGGAATTCCCAAGAATTGACTAAGTCTCCCTCAAGGAAGAGAAAAAGGAAAGTTCCCTCCCTCCTCTTACGGATTGAGGGAGGAAAACCAAGGAAGTTTCCCCATCCTTCTTTCACACCAACCGAAGAAGAAAGACTCAACCGAGATCCTTTTTCTGAGGATCGAAGCTTCAACCAACAAGCTCACGCACTGGTTATAAAAAAATCCAAAGGCAGAACGCCCTCGGGGTTGGGGAAAATCAAGTTTTGATAAATCGCCAAGTCTTACATTTGAGACTCAAAAATTCTCTCGAGCCCGGCAAGTTCGTGAATTCTCAAGTTCGTTGGAGTCCACATAGTCTACCAAAAAACTCTACACGTTCACCGGTGAGGTCAAACACGCTGAATACATGGAACACAAACAATTTCATCCAGCCCTACTATACCCGTCGCCGTTAGTGCACACTCACTTTCGGAGGCTCAAAGTTCGCCATCGAATTCGTACAAAACTATGACTTCATCGCCAACCACATCAGAGGTCGAATAAGAGGAAATCTAGGAGATCGCACCCATAAAAATTTCCCAATTCTCAAACTCAATTGTAATTTATCTGTTCTTTCAATCTAATTAATCAATCGGTCCCGCTTTTCCACGGATCGGAGGTTTTTTGCTGAAATAGATATAGAGGTGTAGACGTCAAAATCCTACGTCGCCCAAATTCGACAAATCCACCCAATGAACCACCCAAATAAACCATCCAAAATTTATTTAGTGTATGCAATGGACTCTCCAACAGTCCATCCACCGATTTCACCAAGACAGCCCACCCCCGGTCCAAAGATCAATTTCATAAATCCACCAAATGATAGCAGAAATCACAGCCACACCAAGCTCCTCAAGTTGCTTTCGGCAATGGATCGACAAGTCAATCCAAGCCAAGAGGAATTCCCAGAATTGACTAAGTCTCCCTCAGGGAAGAGAAAAAAAGGAAAGATCCCTCCCCCCTCTTACGGATTGAGGGAGGAAAACCAGGGAAGTTTCCCATCCTTCTTTCACACCAACTGAAGAAGAATGACTCAACCGAGATCCTTTTTTTTCGAGGATCGAAGCTTCAACCAACAAGCTCACGCATAGGTTATAAAATGCCAGAGGCAGAACACCCTCGGGGTTGGAGAAAATCAAGTTTTGAGAAATCAAGTAGTCTAACATTCAGAGACACAAAAATTCTCTCGAGCCCGTAGTTCGTGAATTTTCAAATACTTTGGAGTACACGCAGTCTACCAAAGAAGCTCTACACATTCACCGGTGAGGTCAACACCCTGAATACACGAAACACAAACAATTTTGTCCGCCATCTATCCCGTCATCGTTTCGTGGACACTCACCGAGGCTCAAAGTTTGTTATCGAATCGTAGAAGACTATGACTTCATTGCCAACCACATAAGAGGTCTATTCAGAGAAAATCTAGGAGATCTCACCCACAAAATTTCCCAATTCTCAAACTCAATTGTAATTTATCTGTTCTTTCAATCAAATTAATCAATCGGGTCGCTTTTCCACGGATCAAAGGTTTTTGCCCAAATAGATATAAAGGTGTAGACGTCAACATCCGACGCAGCCCAAATTCGACAAATCCACACAATGACCCACCTAATAAACCATCCAAATTTACTCAGTGTACGCTATGGACTCTCCAACAGTCCATCCATCGATTTCACCAAGACAAATCAACGCGGGTCCAAAGATCGATTTCCTTAATCGACCGAGAGACTGCAGAAATCAGAGCCATGCCAAGCTCCTCAAGCTGCTCGACAGCCGGATCGACAAGTCAAGCCAAGCCAAGAGGAATTCCCAATAATTGACTAAGTCTCCCTCAAGGAAGAGAAAAAGGAAAGTTCCCTCCCCTCCTCTTACGGATTGAGGGAGGAAAACCAAGGAAGTTTGCCCATCCTTCTTTCACACCAACTGAAGAAGAAAGACTCAACCGAGATCCTTTTTCTGATGATCGAGCTTCAACCAACAAGCTCACGCACTGGTTATAAAAAGCCAGAGGCAGAACGCCCTCGGGGTTGGGGAAAATCAAGTTTTGATAAATCGCCAAGTCTTACATTTAGAGACTCAGAAATTCTCTCGAGCCCGAAGTTCGTGAATTCTCAAGTACGTTGGAGTACACGCAGTCTACCGAAGAAACTCTACACGTTCACCGGTGAGGTCAACACGCTGAATACACGAACACAAACAATTTCATCCAGCCGACTATACCCGTTGTCGTTCGTGCACACTCACTCGGAGGCTCAAAGTTCGTCCTCGAATCGTAGAAAACTATGACTTCATCGCCAACCACATCAGAGGTCGAATAAGAGGAAATCTTGGAGATCGCACCCACAAAATTTCCCTATTCTCAAACTCAATTGTAATTTATCTGTTCTTTCAATCAAAAAAATCAATCGGTCCCGCCTTTCCACGGATCGGATGTTTTTTTTTACCGAAATAGATATAGAGGTGTAGACGTCAAAATCCTACGCATCCCAAATTTGACAAATCCACCCAATGAGCCCACCCAAAAAACCATCCAAAATTTATTTAGTGTATGCTATGGACTCTCCAACAGTCCATCCACCGATTTCACCAAGACAGCCCACCCCGGGTCCAAAGATCAATTTCATAAACCCACCGACAGATAGCAGAAATCAAAGCCACACCAAGCTCCTCATGCTGCTTTCGGCAGCCGGCTCGACAAGTCAAGCCAAGCCAAGAGGAATTCCCAGAATTGACTAAGTCTCCCTCAGGGGAAGAGAAAAAAGGAAAGTTCCTCCCTCCTCTTACGGATTGAGGGAGGAAAACCAGGAAGTTTCCCCATCCTTCTTTCACACCAACAGAAGAAGAAAGACTCAACCGAGATCCTTTTTTTCTGAGGATCGAGCTTCTTCAACCAACAAGCTCATGCACTGGTTATAAAATGCCAGAGGCAGAACACCCCTCGGGTTGGAAAAAATCAAGTTTTGAGAAATCAAGTAGACTAACATTCAGAGACACAAAAATTCTCTCGAGCCCGTGGTTCGTGAATTTTCAAATACGTTGGAGTACACACAGTCTACCAAAGAAGCTCTACACATTCACCGGTGAGGTCAACACCCTGAATACACGGAACACAAACAATTTTGTCCGCCATCTATACCCGTCGTCGTTCGTGCACACTCACTTTCGGAGGCTCAAAGTTCGTTGTCGAATCGTAGAAGACTATGACTTCATTGCCAACCACATCGGAGGTCGAATCAGAGGAAATCTAAGAGATCGCACCCGCAAAATTTCCCAATTCTCAAACTCAATTGTAATTAATTTGTTCTTTCAATCAATTTAATCAATCGGTCGCGCCTTTCCACGGATCGGAGGTTTTTCGCCGAAATAGATATAGAGGTGTAGACGTCAACATCCAACGCAGCCCAAATTCGACAAATCCACAAAATGACCCACCCAATAAACCATCCAAATTTACTCAGTGTATGCTATGGACTCTCCAACAGTCCATCCACCGATCTCACCAAGACAAATCAACGCGGGTCCAAAGATCGATTTCGTTAATCGACCGACTGACAGCAGAAATCAGAGCCATGCCAAGCTCCTCAAGCTGCTCGACAGCCTGGATCGACAAGTCAAGCCAAGCCAAGTGGAATTCCCAGAATTGACTAAGTCTCCCTCAAGGAAGAGAAAAAGGAAAGTTCCCTCCCCTCCTCTTACGGATTGAGGGAGGAAAACCAAGGAAGTTTCCCCATCCTTCTTTCACACCAACTGAAGAAGAAAGACTCAACCGAGATCCTTTTTCTGAGGATCGAGCTTCAACCAACAAGCTCACGCACTGGTTATAAAAATCCAGAGGTAGAACGCTCTCGGGGTTGGGGAAAATCAAGTTTTGATAAATCGCCAAGTCTTACATTCTGAGACTCAAAAATTCTCTCGAGCCCGAAGTTCGTGAATTCTCAAGTACGTTGGAGTACACGCAGTCTACCGAAGAAACTCTACACGTTCACCGGTGAGGTCAACACGCTGAATACACGGAACACAAACAATTCCATCCAGCCGACTATACCCGTCGTCGTTCGTGCACACTCACTCGGAGGCTCAAAGTTCGTCATCGAATCGTACAAAACTATGACTTCATCGCCAACCACATCAGAGGTCGAATAAGAGGAAATCTTGGAGATCGCACCCGCAAAATTTCCCTATTCTCAAACTCAATTGTAATTTATCTGTTCTTTCAATCTAATTAATCAATCGGTCGCGCCTTTCCACGGATCGGAGGTTTTTTGCTGAAATAGATATAGAGGTGTAGACGTCAAAATCCTACTGCCCAAATTCGACAAATCCACACAATGAACCACCCAATAAACCAACCAAAATTTATTTAGAGTACGCTATGGACTCTCCAACAGTCCATCCACCGATTTCACCAAGACAGCCCACCGCCGGACAAAAGATCAATTTCATAAATGCACCGACAGATAGCAGAAATAAGAGCCACACCAAGCTCCTCATGCAGCTTCGGCAGCCCGCTCGACAAGTCAAGCCAAGCCAAGAGGAATTCCCAGAATTGACTAAGTCTCCCTCAAGGAAGAGAAAAGGAAAGTTCCCTCCCTCCCTCTAACGGATTGAGGGAGGAAAACCAGGGAAGTTTCCCCATCCTTCCTTTCACACCAACAGAAGAAGAAAGACTCAACCGAGATCCTTTTTCTGAGGATCGAAGCCGACCAACCAACAAGCTCATGCACTGGTTATAAAAAGCCGGAGGCAGAATGCCCTCGGGGTTGGAAAAAATCAAGTTTTGAGAAATCAAGTAGACTAACATTCAGAGACAGAAATTCTCTCGAGCCCGTGGTTCGTGAATTTTTATGTACTTTGGAGTAAACGCAGTCTACCAAAAAGCTCTACACATTCACCGGTGAGGTCAACACGCTGATTACACGAAACACAAACAATTTTGTCCGGCCAACTATACCCGTCGTCGTTCGTGGACACTCACTCGGAGGCTCAAAGTTCGTTGTCGAATCGTAGAAGATTATGACTTCATCGCAAACCACATAAGAGGTCGAATCAGAGGAAATCTAAGAGATCGCACCCGCAAAATTTCCCAATTCTCAAACTCAATTGTAATTTATCTGTTCTTTCAATCAAATTAATCAATCGGTCGCGCCTTTCCACGGATCGGAGGTTTTTCGCCGAAATAGATATAGAGGTGTAGACGTCAAAATCCGACGCAGCCCAAATTCGACAAATCCACACAATGACCCACCCAATAAACCATCCAAAATTTATTTAGTGTACGCTATGGACTCTCCAACAGTCCATCCACCGATTTCACCAAGCCAGCCCACCGCAGGTCCAAAGATCAATTTCTTTAATCGACCGACAGATAGCAGAAATCACAGCCACACCAAGCTCCTCAAGCTGCTCGGCAGCTGGCTCGACAAGTCAAGCCAAGCCAAGAGGAATTCCCAGAATTGACTAAGTCTCCCTCAAGGAAGAGAAAAAGGAAAGTTCCCTCCCCTCCTCTTACGGATTGAGGGAGGAAAACCAAGGAAGTTTCCCCATCCTTCTTTCACACCAACAAAGAAGAAAGACTCAACCGAGATCCTTTTTTTGAGGATCGAGCTTCAACCAACAAGCTCACGCACTGGTTATAAAAAGCCAGAGGCAGAATGCTTCGGGGGTTGGGGAAAAAAATCAAGTTTTGAGAAATCGAGTAGACTAACATTCTGAGACTCAAAAATTCTCTCGAGCCCGTGGTTCGTGAATTCTGATGTACTTTGGAGTACAACGCAGTCTACCGAAGAAACTCTACACTATGAGGTCAACACGCTGAATACACGAAACACAAAAACAATTTTGTCCAGCCGACTATACCCGTCGTCGTTCGTGGACACTCACTTTCGGAGGCTCAAAGTTCGTTGTCGAATCATAGAAGATTATGACTTCATCGAAAACCACATAAGAGGTCGAATCAGAGGAAATCTAAGAGATCGGACCTACAAAATTTCCCAATTCTCAAACTCAATTGAAATTAATCTGTTCTTTCAATCAAGTTAATCAATCGGTCGCGCCTTTCCACGGATTGGAGGTTTTTCGCCGAAAAATATATAGAGGTGAAGACGTCAACATCCGACGCAGGCCAAATTCGACAAATCCACACAATGACCCACCCAATAAACCATCCAAATTTACTCAGTGTACGCTATGGACTCTCCAACAGTCCATCCACGGATTTCACCAATACAGCCCACCACCGGGTCAAAAGATCAATTTCATAAATGCACCGACAGATAGCAGAAATAAGAGCCACACCAAGCTCCTCATGCTGCTCGGCAGTGGCTCGACAAGTCAAGCCAACCCAAGAGGAATTCACAGAATTGACTAAGTCATCCTCAGGGAAGAGAGAAAGGAAACTTCCCTCCCCGCCTCTAACGGATTGAGGGAGGAAAACCAGGGATGTTTCCCCATCGTCCTTTGACACCAACAGAAGAAGAAAGACTCAACCGAGATCCTTTTTCTGAGGATCGAGCTTCGACCAACAAGTTGATGCACTGGTTATAAAAAGCCGGAGGCAGAATGCCCTCGGGGTTGCAAAAAAATCAAGTTTTGAGAAATCGAGTAGACTAACATTCAGAGACACAAAAATTCTCTCGAGCCCGTAGTTCGTTAAATGAATTCTGATGTACTTTGGAGTAAACGCAGTCTACCAAAGAAGCTCTACACATTCACCGGTGAGGTCAACACCCTGATCACCGAAACAGAAACAATTTTGTCCGGCCAACTATACCCGTCGTCGTTCGTGGACACTCACTCGGAGGCTCAAAGTTCGTTGTCAAATCGTAGAAGATTATGACTTCATCGCAAACCACATAAGAGGTCGAATCAGAGGAAATCTAAGAGATCGCACTCGCAAAATTTCCCAATTCTCAAACCCAATTGTAATTAATCTGTTCTTTCAATCAAATTAATCAATCGGTCGCGCCTTTCCACGGATCCGGGGTTTTTTTCCCAAATAGATAAAGAGGTGTAGACGTCAACATCCGACGCAGCCCAAATTCGACAAATCCACACAATGACCCACCCAATAAACCATCCAAATTTACTCAGTGTACGCTTTGGACTCTCCAACAGTCCAACCACCGATTTCACCAAGACAAATCAACGCGGGTCCAAAGATCGATTTCGCTAATCGACCGACAGACTGCAGAAATCAGAGCAATGCCAAGCTCCTCAAGCTGCTCGACAGCGGGATCGACAAGTCAAGCCAATCCAAGATGAATTCCCAGAATTGACTAAGTCTCCCTCAAGGAAGAGAAAAAGGAAAGTTCCCTCCCCTCCTCTTACGGATTGAGGGAGGAAAACCATGGAAGTTTCCCCATCCTTCTTTCACACCAACTGAAGAAGAAAGACTCAACCGAGATCCTTTTTCTGAGGATCAAGCTTCAACCAACAAGCTCACGCACTGGTTATAAAAAGCCAGAGCCAGAACGCCTTCGGGGTTGCAAAAAAATCAAGTTTTGAGAAATCGAGTAGACTAACATTCAGAGACACAGAAATTCTATCGAGCCCGTAGTTCGTGAATTCTTATGTACTTTGGAGTAAACGCAGTCTACCGAAAAAGCTCTACACTGTGAGGTCAACACGCTGATTACACGAAACAGAAACAATTTTGTCTGGCCGACTATACCCGTCGTCGTTCGTGGACACTCACTCGAAGGCTCAAAGTTCGTTGTCGAATCGTAAAAGATTATGACTTCATCGCAAACCACATAAGAGGTCGAATCAGAGGAAATCTAAGAGATCGGACCCACAAAATTTCCCAATTCTCAAACTCAATTGAAATTAATCTGTTCTTTCAATCAAGTTAATTAATCAGTCGCGCCTTTCCACGGATCGGAGGTTTTTCGTCGAAATATATATAGAGGTGTAGACGTCAACATCCGACGCAGCCCAAATTTGACAAATCCACACAATGACCCACCCAATAAACCATCCAAATTTACTCAGTCTACGCTATAGACTCTCCAACAGTCCATCCACGGATTTCACCAATACAGCCCACCGCCGGTCAAAAGATCAATTTCATAAATGCACCGACAGATAGCAGAAATAAGAGCCACACCAAGCTCCTCATGCTGCTCGGCAGTGGCTCGACAAGTCAAGCCATGCCAAGAGGAATTCACAGAATTGTCTAAGTCTTCCTCAGGGAAGAGAGAAAGGAAACTTCCCTCCCCGCCTCTAACGGATTGAGGGAGGAAAACCAGGGAAGTTTCCCCATCGTCCTTTGACACCAACAGAAGAAGAAAGACTCAACCGAGATCCTTTTTCTGAGGATCGAGCCTCGACCAACAAGCTGATGCACTGGTTATAAAAAGCCGGAGGCAGAATGCCCTCGGGGTTGCAAAAAAATCAAGTTTTGAGAAATCGAGTAGACAAACATTCAGAGACACAGAAATTCTCTCGAGCCCGTAGTTCGTGAATTCTGATGTACTTTGGAGTAAACGCAGTCTACCGAAGAAGCTCTACACTATGAGGTCAACACGCTGATTACACGAAACAGAAACAATTTTGTCTGGCCGACTATACCCGTCGTCGTTCGTGGACACTCACTCGGAGGCTCAAAGTTCGTTGTCGAATCATAGAAGATTATGACTTCATCGAAAACCACATAAGAGGTCGAATCAGAGGAAATCTAAGAGATCGGACCTACAAAATTTCCCAATTCTCAAACTCAATTGAAATTAATCTGTTCTTTCAATCAAGTTAATCAATCGGTCGCGCCTTTCCACGGATTGGAGGTTTTTCGCCGAAAAATATATAGAGGTGAAGACGTCAACATCCGACGCAGGCCAAATTCGACAAATCCACACAATGACCCACCCAATAAACCATCCAAATTTACTCAGTGTACGCTATGGACTCTCCAACAGTCCATCCACGGATTTCACCAATACAGCCCACCGCCGGTCAAAAGATCAATTTCATAAATGCACCGACAGATAGCAGAAATAAGAGCCACACCAAGCTCCTCATGCTGCTCGGCAGTGGCTCGACAAGTCAAGCCAACCCAAGAGGAATTCACAGAATTGACTAAGTCATCCTCAGGGAAGAGAGAAAGGAAACTTCACTCCCCGCCTCTAACGGATTGAGGGAGGAAAACCAGGGATGTTTCCCCATCGTCCTTTGACACCAACAGAAGAAGAAAGACTCAACCGAGATCCTTTTTCTGAGGATCGAGCTTCGACCAACAAGTTGATGCACTGGTTATAAAAAGCCGGAGGCAGAATGCCCTCGGGGTTGCAAAAAAATCAAGTTTTGAGAAATCGAGTAGACTAACATTCAGAGACACAGAAATTCCCTCGAGCCCGTAGTTCGTGAATTCTGATGTACATTGGAGTAAACGCAGTCTACCGAAGAAGCTCTACACTGTGAGGTCAACACGCTGATCACACGAAACAGAAACAATTTTGTCCGGCCGACTATACCCGTCGTCGTTCGTGGACACTCACTCGGAGGCTCATAGTTCGTTGTCGAATCGTAGAAGATTACGACTTCATCGCAAACCACATAAGAGGCCGAATCTGAGGAAATCTAAGAGATCGCACTCGCAAAATTTCCCAATTCTCAAACCCAATTGTAATTAATCTGTTCTTTCAATCAAATAAATCAATCGGTCGCGCCTTTCCACGGATCCGAGGTTTTTCGCCGAAATAGATAAAGAGGTGTAGACGTCAACATCCGACGCAGCCCAAATTCGACAAATCCACACAATGACCCACCCAATAAACCCTCCAAATTTTCTCGGTGTACGCTTTGGACTCTCCAACAGTCCAACCACCGATTTCACCAAGACAAATCAACGCGGGTGCGAAGATCGATTTCGTTAATCGACCGACAGACTGTAGAAATCAGAGCCATGCCAAGCTCCTGAAGCTGCTCGACAGCCGGATCGACTAGTCAAGCCTAGCCAAGAGGAATTCCCAGGAATTGACTAAGTCTCCCTCAAGGAAGAGAAAAAGGAAAGTTCCCTCCCCTCCTCTTACGGATTGAGGGAGGAAAACCAAGGAAGTTTCCCCATCCTTCTTTCACACCAACTGAAGAAGAAGACACATCCGAGAACCTTTTTCTGATGATCGAGCTTCAACCAACAAACTCACGCACTGGTTATAAAAAGCCAGAGGCAGAACGCCCTCGGGGATGGAAAAAATGAAGTTTTGAGAAATCGAGTAGTCTGACATTCAGAGACTCAACAATTCTCTCGAGCCCGAAGTACGTGAATTGTCAAGTACGTTGGAGTACACGCAGTCTACCAAAGAAACTCTGCACATTCACCAGTAAGGTCAACACGCTGAATACACGGAACACAAATAATTCTATTCGGCCGACTATACCCATCGTCGTTCGTGCACACTCACTCGGAGGCTCAAAGTTCGTCGTCAAATCGTACAAAACTATGAATTCATCGCCAACCACATCAGAGGTCGAATAAGAGGAAATCTTGGAGATCGCACCCACAAAATTTCCCTATTCTCAAACTCAATTGTAATTTATCTGTTCTTTCAATCTAATTAATCAATCGGTCGCGCCTTTCCACGGATCAGAGGTTTTTTGCCGAAATAGATATAGAGGTGTAGACGTCAAAATCCGACGCAACCCATATTTGACAAATCCACACAATGAACCACCCAATAAATAAACCAAAATTTATTTAGAGTACACTATGGACTCTCCAACAGTCCATCCACTGATTTCTCCAATACAGCCCACCGCCGGTCAAAAGATCAATTTCATAAATCCACCGACAGATAGCAGAAATCAGAGCCACACCAAGCTCCTCATGCTGCTCGGCAGCGGCTCGACAAGTCAAGCCAAGCCAAGAGGAATCCACAGAATTGACTTAGTCTCCCTCAGGGAAGAGAAAAAGGAAACTTCCATCCCCGCCTCTAACGGATTGAGGGAGGAAAACCAGGGAAGTTTCCCCATCGTCCTTTGACACGAACAGAAGAAGAAAGACTCAACCGAGATCCTTTTTCTGAGGATCGAGCTTCGACCAACAAGCTCATGCACTTGTTATAAAAAGCCGGACGCAGAATTCCCTCAGGGTTGCAAAAAAATCAAGTTTTGAGAAATCGAGTAGACTAACATTCAGAGACAAAGAAATTCTCTCGAGCCCATCGTTCGTGAATTCTGATGTACTTTGGAGTACTCGCAGTCTACCGAAGAAGCTCTACACGTTCACCGGTGAGGTCAACAAGCTGATTACACGAAATAGAAACAATTTTGTCCGGCCGACTATACCCGTCGTTGTTCGTGGACACTCACTCGGAGGCTCAAAGTTCGTTGTCGAATAGTAGAAGATTATGACTTCATCGCAAACCACATAAGAGGTCGAATCAGAGGAAATCTAAGAGATCGCACCCGCAAAATTTCCCATTTCTCAAACATAATTGTAATTATTCTGTTCTTTCAATCAAATTAATCAATCGGTCACGCCTTTCCACGGATCGGAGGTTTTTCGCCGAAATAGATATAGAGGTATAGACGTCAACATCCGACGCAGCCCAAATTCGACAAATCCACACAATGACCCACCCAATAAACCATCCAAATTTACTCAGTGTACGCTATGGACTCTCCAACAGTCCATCCACCGATTTCACCAAGACAAATCACCCTGGGTCCAAAGATCAATTTCGCTAATCGACCGACAGACTGCAGAAATCAGAGCCATGCCAAGCTCCTCAAGCTGCTTTCGAGCCGGGGATCGACAAGTCAAGCCAAGCCAAGATGAATTCCCAGAATTGACTAAGTCTCCCTCAAGGAAGAGAAAAGGAAAGTTCCCTCCCTCCTCTTACGGATTGAGGGAGGAAAACCATGGAAGTTTCCCCATCCTTCTTTCACACCAACTGAAGAAGAAAGACTCAACCGAGATCCTTTTTCTGAGGATCAAGCTTCAACCAACAAGCTCACGCACTGGTTATAAAAAGCCAGAGGCAGAACGCCCTCGGGGTTGGAATAAATGAAATTTTGAGAAATCGAGAAGTCTGACATTCAGAGACTCAACAATTCTCTCGAGCCCGAAGTATGTGAATTCTCAAGTACGTTGGAGTACAGGCAGTCTATCGAAGAAACTCTGCACATTCACCGGTGAGGTCAACACGCTGAATACACGGAACACAAACAATTCCATCCGGCCGACTATACCCGTCGTCGTTCATGCACACTCACTCGGAGGCTCAAAGTTCGTCGTCGAATCGTACAAAACTATGACTTCATCGCCAACCTCATCAGAGGTCGAATAAGAGGAAATCTTGGAGATCGTACCCACAAAATGTCCCTATTCTCAAACTCAATTGTAATTTATCTGTTCTTTCAATCTAATTAATCAATCGGTCGCGCCTTTCCACGGATCAGAGGTTTTTGGCCGAAATAGATATAGAGGTGTGGACGTCAAAATCCGACGCAGCCCAAATTCGACAAATCCACACAATGAACCACCCAATAAACAAACCAAAATTTATTTAGAGTACGCTATGGACTCTCCAACAGTCCATCCACTGATTTCACCAATACAGCCCACCGCTGGTCAAAAGATCAATTTCATAAATCCACCGACAGATAGCAGAAATCAGAGCCACACCAAGCTCCTCATGCTGCTCGGCAGCGGCTCGACAAGTCAAGCCAAGCCAAGAGGAATTCACAGAATTGACTAAGTCTCCCTCAGGGAAGAGAAAAAAGAAACTTCCCTCCCCGCCTCTAACGGATTGAGGGAGGAAAACCAGGAAGTTTCCCCATCGTCCTTTGACACCAACTGAAGAAGAAAGACTCAACCGAGATCCTTTTTCTGAGGATCGAGCTTCGACCAACAAGCTCATGCACTGGTTATAAAAAGCCGGAGGCAGAATGCCCTCGGGGTTGCAAAAAAATCAAGTTTTGAGAAATCGAGTAGACTAACATTCAGAGACACAAAAATTCTCTCGAGCCCGTTGTTCGTGAATTCTGATGTACTTTGGAGTACACGCAGTCTACCGAAGAAGCTCTACACGTTCACCGGTGAGGTCAACACGCTGATTACACGAAATAGAAACAATTTTGTCCGGCCGACTATACCCGTCGTCGTTCGTGGACACTCACTCGGAGGCTCAAAGTTCGTTGTCGAATCGTAGAAGATTACGACTTCATCGCAAACCACATAAGAGGCCGAATCTGAGGAAATCTAAGAGATCGCACTCGCAAAATTTCCCAATTCTCAAACCCAATTGTAATTAATCTGTTCTTTCAATCAAATTAATCAATCGGTCGCGCCTTTCCACGGATCCGAGGTTTTTCGCAGAAATAGATAAAGAGGTGTAGACGTCAACATCCGACGCAGCCCAAATTCGACAAATCCACACAATGACCCACCCAATAAACCATCCAAATTTACTCAGTGTACGCTTTGGACTCTCCAACAGTCCATCCACCGATTTCACCAAGACAAATCAACGCGGGTGCGAATATCGATTTCGTTAATCGACCGACAGACTGTAGAAATCAAAGCCATGCCAAGCTCCTGAAGCTGCTCGACAGCCGGATCGAATAGTCAAGCCTAGCCAAGAGGAATTCCCAGGAATTGACTAAGTCTCCCTCAAGGAAGAGAAAAAGGAAAGTTCCCTCCCCTCCTCTTACGGATTGAGGGAGGAAAACCAAGGAAGTTTCCCCATCCTTCTTTCACACCAACTGAAGAAGAAAGACACATCCGAGATCCTTTTTCTGATGATCGATCTTCAACCAACAAGCTCACGCACTGGTTATAAAAAGCCAGAGGCAGAACGCCCTCGGGGAGGGAAAAAATGAAGTTTTGAGAAATCGAGTAGTCTGACATTCAGAGACTCAACAATTCTCTCGAGCCCGAAGTACGTGAATTGTCAAGTACGTTGGAGTACAGGCAGTCTACCAAAGAAACTCTGCACATTCACCAGTGAGGTCAACACGCTGAATACACGAAACAGAAACAATTCTATTCGGCCGACTATACCCATCGTCGTTCGTGCACACTCACTCGGAGGCTCAAAGTTCGTCGTCGAATCGTACAAAACTATGACTTCATCGCCAACCACATCAGAGGTCGAATAAGAGGAAATCTTGGAGATCGCACCCACAAAAATTTCCTATTCTCAAACTCAATTGTAATTTATCTGTTCTTTCAATCTAATTAATCAATCGGTCGCGCCTTTCCACGGATCAGAGGTTTTTTGCCGAAATAGATATAGAGGTGTAGACGTCAAAATCCGAGGCAGCCCAAATTTGACAAATCCACACAATGAACCACCCAATAAATAAACCAAAATTTAATTAGAGCACAGTATGGACTCTCCAACAGTCCATCCACTGATTTCTCCAATACAGCCCACCGCCGGTCAAAAGATCAATTTCATAAATCCACCGACAGATAGCAGAAATCAAAGCCGCACCAAGCTCCTCATGCTGCTCGGCAGCGGCTCGACAAGTCAAGCCAAGCCAAGAGGAATCCACAGAATTGACTAAGTCTCCCTTAGGGAAGAGAAAAAGGAAACTTCCCTCCCCGCCTCTAACGGATTGAGGGAGGAAAACCAGGGAAGTTTCCCCATCGTCCTTTGACACGAACAGAAGAAGAAAGACTCAACCGAGATCCTTTTTCTGAGGATCGAGCCTCGACCAACAAGCTCATGCACTTGTTATAAAAAGCCGGACGCAGAATTCCCTCAGGGTTGCAAAAAAATCAAGTTTTGAGAAATCGAGTAGACTAACATTCAGAGACACAGAAATTCTCTCGAACCCATAGTTCGTGAATTCTGATGTACTTTGGAGTACACGCAGTCTACCGAAGAAGCTCTACACGCTTCACCGTGAGGTCAACACGCTGATTACACGAAACAGAAACAATTTTGTCCGGCCGAATATACCCGTCGTCGTTCGTGGACACTCACTCGGAGGCTCAAAGTTCGTTGTCGAATAGAAGAAGATTATGACTTCATCGCAAACCACATAAGAGGTCGAATCAGAGGAAATCTAAGAGATCGCACCCGCAAAATTTCCCATTTCTCAAACATAATTGTAATTATTCTGTTCTTTCAATCAAATTAATCAATCGGTCACGCCTTTCCACGGATCGGAGGTTTTTCGCCGAAATAGATATAGAGGTATAGACGTCAACATCCGACGCAGCCCAAATTCGACAAATCCACACAATGACCCACCCAATAAACCATCCAAATTTACTCAGTGTACGCTATGGACTCTCCAACAGTCCATCCACCGATTTCACCAAGACAAATCACCGCGGGTCCAAAGATCAATTTCGCTAATCGACCGACAGACTGCAGAAATCAGAGCCATGCCAAGCTCCTCAAGCTGCTCGACAGCCGGATCGACAAGTCAAGCCAAGCCAAGATGAATTCCCAGAATTGACTAAGTCTCCCTCAAGGAAGAGGAAAAGGAAAGTTCCCTCCCCTCCTCTTACGGATTGAGGGAGGAAAACCATGGAAGTTTCCCCATCCTTCTTTCACACCAACTGAAGAAGAAAGACTCAACCGAGATCCTTTTTCTGAGGATCAAGCTTCAACCAACAAGCTCACGCACTGGTTATAAAAAGCCAGAGGCAGAACGCCCTCGGGGTTGGAATAAATGAAATTTTGAGAAATCGAGAAGTCTGACATTCAGAGACTCAACAATTCTCTCGAGCCCGAAGTACGTGAATTCTCAAGTACGTTGGAGTACACGCAGTCTATCGAAGAAACTCTGCACATTCACCGGTGAGGTCAACACGCTGAATACACATAACAGAAACAATTCCGTTCGATCGACTATACCCGTCGTCGTTCGTGCACACTCACTCAGGGGCTCAGAGTTCATCGTCGAATCGTAGAAGTCTATGACTTCATCGCCAACCACATCAGAGGTCGAATAAGAGGAAATCTAGGAGATCACACCCGCAAAATTTCCCAATTCTCAAACTCAATTGTAATTTCTCTATTCTTTCAGCCGAATTAATCAATCGGTCGCGCCTTTCCATGGATCGGAAGTTTTTCGCCGAAATAGATATAAAGGTGTAGATGTCAAAATCCGACGCGGCCCAAATTCAACAAATCCACCCAATGACCCACCCAATAAACCATCCAAAAGTTATTTAGCATACGCTATGGACTCTCCTACAATCCATCCACCGATTTCACCAAGACAGCCCACCCTGGGTCCAAATATCGATTTTGTTAATCGACTGACAGACAACAGAAATCACAGCCACGCCAAGCTCCTCAAGCTGCTCGGCAGTCGGCTCGACGAGTCAAGCCAAGCCAAGAGGAACTCTCAGAATTGACTAAGTCTCCCTCAGGGAAGAGAAAAAGGAAAGTTGCCTCCCCTCCTCATACGGATTGAGGGAGGAAAACCAAGGAAATTTTCCCATCCTTCTTTCACACCAACTGAAGAAGTATGACTCAACCGAGATCCTTTTTCTGAGGATTGAGCTTCAACCAACAAGTTCACACACTCGTTATAAAATGCCAGAGGCAGAATGCCCAAGGGGTTGGAAAAAATGAACTTTTGAGAAATCAAGTCGTCTGACATTCAGAGACTCAAAAATTCTCACGAGCCTGAAGTACGTAAGTTCTCAAGTATGTTGGAGTACACGCTGTCAACCGAAGAAGCTCTACACGTTCACCGGTGAGGTCAACACGCTGAATACACTGAACACAAACAATTCCATCCGGCCGACTATTCCCGTCGTCGTTCGTGCACACAGACTCGGAGGCTCAAAGCTCATCGTTGAATCGTAGAAGACTATGACTTCATCGCCAACCACATCAGAGTCGAATAAGAGGAAATCTAGGAGATCGCACCCGCAAAATTTTCCAATTCTCAAGTTCTATTGTAAATTATCTGTTCTCTCAATCGATTTAATCAATCGGTCGCCCCTTTCCACGGAGCGGAGGTTTTTTGCCGAAATAGATATAGATGTGTCAACGTCAAAATCAGACGCGGCCCAAATTCGACAAATCCACCCAATGACCCACCCAATAAACCATCCAAATTTTATTTAGCGTACGCTCTGGACTCTCCTACAGTCCATCCACCGATTTCACCAAGACAGCCCACCCCGAGTCCAAAGATTGATTTCGTTAATCGACTGACAGACAACAAAAATCACAGCCACGCCAAGCTCCTCAAGGTGCTTGGCAGCCGGCTCGACAAGTCAAGCCAAGCCAAGAGGAATTCCCAGAATTGACTAAGTCTCCCTCAGGGAAGAGAAAAAGGAAAGTTCCCTCCCCTCCTCTTACGGATTGAGGGAGGAAAACCAAGGAAGTTTCTCCATCCTTCTTTCATACCAACTGAAGAAGAATGACTCAACTGAGATCCTTTTTTTGAGAATCGAGCTTCAACCAACAAGCTCACGCACAAGTTATAAAATGCCAGAAGCAGAACGCCCTCGGGGTTGGAGAAAATCAAGTTTTGAGAAATCAACTAGTCTGACATTCAGAGACTCAGAAATTCTCTCGAGCCCGAACTTCATGAATTCTCAAGGACGTTGGAGTACACGCAGTCTACCGAAGAAGCTCTACACGTTCACCGGTGAGGTCAACACGCTGATTACACTAAACGCAAACAATTCTGTCCGGCTGTCTATACCCGTCGTCGTTCGTGCACACTCACTCGAAGGCTCAAAGTTCGTCGTCGAATCATAGAAGACTATCACTTCATCACCAACCACATCAGAGGTCGAATAAGAGAAAATCTAGGAGATCGCACCCGCAAAATTTCCCAATTCTCAAACTCAATTGTAATTTATTAGTTCTTTCAATCGAATTAATCAATTAGTCACGTCTTTCCATGGATCAGAGGTTTTTTGCCAAAATAGATATAGAGGTGTAGACATCAAAATCTGACGCGGCCCAAATTCGACAAATCCACACAATGACCCACCCAATAAACCATCCAAAATTTATTTAGTGTACGCTAAGGACTCTCCAACAGTCCATCCACCGATTTCACCAAGACAACCCACCACGGGTCCAATGATCGATTTCGTAAATCGAACGACAGACCGCAGAAATCAGAGCCACGCCGAGCTCCTCAAGTTGCTCGGCAGCCGGCTCGACAAGTCAAGCCAAGCCAAGAGGAATTCCAAGAATTGACTAAGTCTCCCTCAGGAAAGAGAGAAAGGAAAGTTCCCGCCCCTGCTCTTACAGATTGGGGGAGGAAAACTAGGGAAGTTTCCCCATCCGCCTTTCCTACCAACTGAAGAAGAAAAGACTCAACCGAGATCCTTTTTCTGAGGATCGAGCTTCAAGCAACAAGGTCACGTACAGGTTATAAAAAGCCTGAGGGAGAACCCCCTCGGGGTTGGAAAAATTCAAGTTTTGAGAAATTGAGTTGTCTGTCATTCAGAGACTCAAAAATTCTCTTGAGCTCGAAGTTCATGAATTCTCAAGTTCGTCGGAGTACGCGCAGTTTACCGAAGAAGCTCTACACGTTCACCGGTGACATTAACACACCGAATACACGGAGCACAAATATTGCTATTCGGCCGACTATACCCGTCGTTGTTCGTGCACACTAACTTGGAGACTCAAAGTTTGCCGTCGAACCACAAAAGATAGTGACTTTGTCGCCAACCACATCGGAGGTTGAATCAGAGAAAAGGTTGGAGATCACACCCTCAAAATTTCCCAATTCTCAAACTCAATTGTAATTTCTCTTTTGTTTCAGTAGAATTAATCAATCGGTCGCTCCTTTTCGCAGACTAGAGGTTTTTCGCCGAAACAAATTTGGCACGCCCGGTGGGACATCTCGTACCTCTCATCTCCTCTTCCGATAAAAAAAAAATTCCCAAACTTCAACTCAATGGCCAGCCACAACAACAACGAGAACAATGGCACCAACAACTTCAATACCGGAAAATCAATTGCTGGCTCAAGTTCTGCCCACATGCGTCCTACCGTGGGCGGAAGCTCGACCACTACAATTGGAGTTCGCAGATCCACAGCCAGCTTCGCGGCCAACGTTCAAGCTCCGACCTCACCACCACCTGCTACTCGCCCCATGATAAGGGCGTCAGTTAGGAGCATGTTCGCAGGACAGGCTCCCTTCATGAGAGACGCGCGCCGTCTGAGCGCGGTGTTACAACCACAGGCTGTCGCGGCCTCCTCCTAGCAAGTCGCAGCAGCTCCGGTTAGATTGATCCCGGCGGCGACTAAGCCGTCCTACTTGAATGTCGCCACTACCCCACTGGCACGCAGCCTGATGGCCAGTCCGACCCATTCGTCGTTGTTGGGTGTCTAGCAAGTGCACTAGGTGAGCAAGTAATATAGACTTTGAGAGTCCAGATATCGATCCCTCAGAGACCTTAATGAGAACTCAGTTTAAGTAAAGATTTTTCTATTGATTGAGGAAAAGAAATTTTTCGTTTTTGATTTTGAGAACAAAACAGAATTAACTCATGGAATAGATGACTAACCTAATGGAGATGAGATGTTGGGGAAAGTGTCAATCCCTCCTAGTTGATAACATGCAAAGTTCTGATTTTATAGCTCAAATACTCTTACCTTGACTAAGCTTTTGAAAACCTGGTTACCAATATACAGGAAATAACTTTCACCTATTCCTTGAACTCTATCACAATCCAAAAACATTCAAATCCTAGGTGCATAAATATAAAAGCTTAAAGATTAACTCTCTCTTATTCAGAACAAGAGTTATAGAAGTCACATCACTTTTCAACTAGTCTCCATCACAATCCGGAACGATCTACTTAGCAAAATAAGCGATGAACTCAGTTTCTAAAATAAATAGGAATCAAATAACTGAATTTTAACTTCTCTATTCGAACCTCATTAAATTCCAGAATTGAATTCAGATCATAAATAAGCAATGAACTCAGTTTCTAAAACAAAAGCAAGATACTTTATTGCAATAAACTTCAGAACTTAAACATACAACAACTAGGAGTTCATGACTTCCCCAACAAACAAAGATTACTCCATATTAATAGAATAAACACACAAAGAGGATTCAATTACAGCCATGAAAATATGAAGAAAACAAGTACAGAAAACCCCCTTTTAGGAACTACCCTGAGCTTCAACTCCTCCTTGACTGAAATCTCCACCTTCTCTCTCTAAAGTGCCAAGAGGTCGTGTAAAACTCCCTCTAGACTTTCCCTCAACTCCCAAACTAACTAAAAATAATAAAAACCTAAACTACAAACTATTCTAAGAGCTGGAACTCGGAACTAGATGAAAACTGGATTCTCTGCTCTCCTCCTCGGACCTCTATTTATAGTTGCTATGCTGCCGAGGCCTTGTAAATTAGTCTCTGACCAGGGATATGAATTATGCTTTTTAGACCTCAGAATTGGCTGAAATTACATACGAACCTTCCTTCTATGGTCCTTGCCTTTCCCACGAAATTTATGTGCAATCTGTATTGGGAAACTCGAGATATGGTGTGAAGAAGTTGCTTGATTCTGCAGCCAAATTCAGCACTGGGTCCACCATTTTGGAAGTATAGAACTTGAGAAATCCGACTTGTCTTTGCCTGAATTTTCGTGATATGTTCCTTAGTATCCTCAAGAATCTTCAGTTCAAATTTGGCTTCAATTGGAACATAGGAACTCCAGATATAGTCTTCATAATTTTCGGACTCAACTTCTTCTCTTGGCTTCAGTTTCCTTCTTTGAATTGATCTTCACTTCTTGGTCATTCAATGCACCTAGACTCGAGCAAATTTCCTTAAAATCTTCGTGGAAACCTTCCTTAGGCAATTAGGACATTGTTTCCCAAGTTTAGACTTGATTGGTAGTCAGAATCCTGAGATTTCCGTAATTCTCGTTGCTGAGTCAGCGGCGCGGTCGCGCCACATTTTCTTCGGATTTTGGCACGGTCGCGCCACTGGAGTAGATTTCTTTCCATGTCTGGATGCAGCCTTCGAAATCGTACCGAGTAATGAGTGCTCATGGCGTGGCCACACCAAATTTAGCTGTAGAAGTGGCGCGGCCGCGCCACTCCTTAGTCTTTTCCTCTCGTCCCAGAAGGACAACTCCACTTCTGTATTTGGCATCTCGTTGGCACTTCCATGTGGTCACATAATGAGGTAGCGCCAGTTTCTTGGCATGGTAGCGCCCACAGAAGGTGCGGTCGCGCCATTCCACATTCCCGAATTGTCTTCTTTGAAGCTTTAATAGCCGTTGGGAATTTCTGCCATTTATTTGAATTTTTGCACATTTTCCCGGCGCGGTCGCGCCATTCTCTTTTTTGGCTTAATTTTGCTCCTTTTTCCTTCGTTTTCCCTCCGAATCCAGATTTTCTTCTTTTACCGGGTACCTGAGACACAAAACATGAATTTGAGTTATATATGTAATTTTAATGCTAATATTCAACTCAAATTAGGAATTTATGGTCAATAATTCATGCATAAATAAGTGTCTTTTAGGCACTTATCAGTCGTCGTTGCAAAGGGTCTCCTTCGTGCCTGCTCTAATCGAGCGTTACGTGCAGCACACAACTCCTTCTTCCTCCATGAAGAGGGATGATGCGCCAGTTCTGGCTACGCCCAGAACAACAACTGTAGGTCAGTCGCCCATGGTGATTGTCTCTAAAGAGCTCTTGGCTGCACTCACTCGCGCAGCCCAATCACTTTGTTGGCCGACGCCAGCAACCAAATCTGCGGCACGGTCGCCGATCAACTCTCGCCAGAGTACCTCGATGGCCACTCCATCGAGCTGGTCGCCCATTAAGGCGACATGTCACCAAAACATCCCGGTGGTCGACTCTCCAACTCGATCACCAACAGCGGCCTCGCCGCGCCTAAATACAACGACGTATCCCTCACCAACTGGGTTGCCGGTGAAAATGTCGCCACTCAGATTCGCGACAGGAGCATCTCCTTCCACTCCCACCATCAAATTTGTTTCCATGGCAACTGATGCGATCCTAGCTAATCACTAACAAGAGGACTAATCAATGTCATATAGACTTATGTAAGTCCGAATATTGTCCCACAAGGACCAAGCCAGTAATTAATTTCTTTATGAGTAATAATTCATAGTTTGAGAATCCTGGATAAAACACTTTATCAAAAATAGAAATTTAAACTAAATAATTACTTGAAACAAGTTAAAAAAAAGCTTTTGAGGTATTTTTAATAAGGAGAGAAGACATTGGGAATCCAATTCCCTCCCAAGACACTTTTGAGATTGAATAGAAAATAAGTTTTGGAAATCAGTTTCTGACGAGCCTATAAAACCATGGCTACAATTCGCTTCAGCATCACCATCTTCATCTCCTAGAGTAAACTAGCCGGCATAATCGACTCTACTTGATAGAATAAACATGAAGCTCATTGACCCTACCTATGGTCGGGAATCAAGTCTTGTGTAATAGGTAGATCAATCCAATCCAGCAGGGTATTACTTTAAGGTCGAGGATTAACCTTAAGATCAGTTGATCTACCTAGTGTATGTACTCAAAAAGATAATGTATATTCTATCAACATATCTTACATTAATTCTAGCTTCACCTTATAGCCAGTAAATCGCAGGACATCAAATATGAATCAAGAATAAACAACTTAGAAATACTCATTCATGCACCAAATTGAAACCAAATAAAACATAATGTATCAATCTCATTACATGCCTAGGAAGTCATGGACTCCAAACTACAGACGACTACTCCATAAAGGAAATATAAACACAAATCATGGTTTTAATAACAGCCATAAAAGAATAAAGACAACTAAGCACCGAAACTCCCTGTGGAGGACTGCTCCTGGTCACCCTTGCTCCTTGGCTGAAATCTCCATCTTTCTTCCTCAAAGTACCCAGAGGTCCTGTAAGACTCCCTCTAGACCTTCTCCTCTCTCTAAACTAATGAATAAATCTTGAAATTGAACATAAAATTGAATGGCTTACACCCTTCCTCGGACCTCTATTTATAGTTGTTCTGCTGCCTAGGGTTTGTAATTTGGTCTCTGTCCATGGGTATAAATATGCCTTTCTGACCTCAGAATTGGATAAAATTCCACACGAACCTTCCTTTCATGGTCCTTTCCTTGTGTACGAAATTTGAGTTTAATCTGAGTTAGGCAACTCGAGATATGCTATTGAGAAGTTAGATTGCTTCTGTTGCCAATTTCTGCACTGGGTCCACCACTTTGAAAGTTTAAAACTATAAAAAACCGAGTTGGATAGACCTGAATTTTCTTGATATGATCCTCAATATCCTAAGGAATCTTCTTTCCAAATTTGGGTTCAATTGGGAATCAGAAACTTCATATATGCTCTACTTAAAACTTGAATTTATCTTCTCTTCTGGCAGCAGCTTCCTTCTTTGTATTGAACTTCACTTCTTGGTCATTCAAAACACCTAGGACTTGAGAATATTTCCTTAGAATCTTCATGGATACCTTCCTTAGGCACTTAGGACTTTTTTTCCCAAGTTTGGGCTTGATTGGTTATCAGGATCCCGAGATTTTTGCGACTTTACGTTGCTGAGTCATCGACACAGTCGCGCCGATAATGTGTCTGATTCTGGTACAGTCGCACCACTGGAGCAGAGTTCTTTCTAAGTCTGGAAACTGCCATCGAATCCGTGCCGAGTAAGGAGACTTCTTGGTGCAGCCGCGCCATATTTTGCTGTTGTTGTGGCGCGGCAACGCCACTCAGACTTTTCATTAGTCCCCCGAATGACAACTCCTCTTTTTGTATTCAGCAGCTCTTTGGCGCATCCATGTTGTCTCTGTGTCAGGTAGCGCCAGTTCCTTGGTGCAGTAGCGTCCTCCGTAGGCACGGTCGTGCCACTTCACATTCCCAAACCGTTGGCTTTTATGTCCGTTAAGGCGTTGGGCATTTTTTTCCTTTATTTTGAATTTTTGCATATTTTCCCGGCGCGGACGTGCCATCCTTCTTTTTGACTTCTTTTGCTTATTTTTCCTCTATTTTTCCTCCAAATCCAGTTTTTCTTCTTCCATTGGGTACCTGAGAGACAAAATATGAAATTGAGTCATATTTGTTGCTTTTATACTCATAATTGACTCGGTATTAGATGTTTCACTCAATTTTCATGCCTAAAGATAGTGTCTTTAAGACACTTATCACAACCCCAAACTTAAATCTTTGCTCGTCCTCGAGCAAAATCTGAAAGAAACAACTAGATAAATCTGTAGAGAATAAGAAAAGATCAGTGGCACTCCCCTTGCAAGTTTCAAAATGGATGACTCACTCCTTTCCTAATGATGGTTCTCCTTGCTTAGTCAAAACAAAATTCAAATTGTTCTTTAATTTTTCAAAGATCCTTATCCCCATACAAGTGAGAAGTCTCAGTTAACTCCATAGGCCAACCCTCAGTCCACTCTCCACTAACCTGAAGGAATCCATAATCCTGATCAACAGGTCTTTTATAGGTTGTAATGGGGCATGGGTAATGAGTATGACAAAAATTGTAAGCATTTCCTTTGGGTTTTATCCTCCTCCTCATATCCATGCTCCATTTTGCTGAGCATTAATTAGTTCTGCCCCTATGACCCTTGTCCAAGTTTTTCCACCCCAAACTTATTCTCTTGAGTTGATCCCATTTTTTTTTCTTCTTCCTTTTCTTCACATGTATTCTTTTATTTGGTTTTGTCTAGAGTCTAGCTTACCTCGTCGGTTGACTCAGAGTCCCTAAGCTTGTTGAGGCTCGAGACCCGGTGCACACACGAGGTGGCCTTTCCCTTAACTAACCTACAACCTTTTCTATCTTTTTCTATGGTTTTGTCTGGAGTCCAGCTTACCTTGTCGGTTGACTCAGAGTCCCTAAGCTTGTTGAGGCCCGAGACCCGGTGCGCACACAAGGTGGCCTTTCTCTTGACTTAGCCACAAAAATTTCTTTTTTTTTTCTCCATCTTACTCCTTCTTTTTCAAAGAAAAACTCTTTCATCCCTCCTTTTAGATTTTTGTCCATGCTCATTTAAACAGAACACTTCAATAATTTGGAGAGATGTAGGTCAGTAAGAAACAAGTTGGTTTATCACAAAGGTTGGTTCATGTAATGTGGGATTTGAAACAAAATAGGGATCTTGTTGGCTCAAGGACTCAAGGTGTTTGACAAAAAGTAATGCATCTTATGCATTCAAGTGGGTGGCATGAAAAAGGCTCAATCGATTACCAGGTGCCTAGATCACTTCAGCATTATTGAAAATCTTTCTCTGTTTCGCCTCAAGCTTTCCTCAGGTTGGTTCTTGTGGTTTACATCAACTTGCTCACTTATAGTTTGTTTTCCAAAATTTGTTTTAAATAAAATTCTCCTCCAGTAAGGACTAAGCAATTCGAACTAAGTTATTTTTCCAGAAAGTGAATCATGCGATCTCTTTACTTGGGGTTTTCCACTGGTGTTTTTTTAAATCTCTTTGGACCTGTTTCTGGTATAAAAGTTTTTGAAAACAGAGATTTTGAAAACATGAAGAAAGAATATCCCACCCCAAACTTAAAAACATGCTTTGTCCTCAAGGCATAAAAAATAAGAATTAGGATTAATACTTCTCCGATGAATCTGGGTGTGGTTGAAGTGGGATGGAACTTCTCCTTATTTTCTCTTCGAATTGAAATCTGCCTTCATGGGTTAGTGCCCAATATTTGTGCATGGAGTATAACAAATTAAAATGGAATTGAAATGATTTTGTTCTCATGCATAATACTGAGTCTAAGATGCATACCTGCAATCGAATTTTCCTTTTCTGAGCTCTGGATTGGTTGTTCCTCAATGAGACAATGGCGCGGTAGTCCCAGAATTTGGCGTGAACGTGCCGAGTAATACCATAAAGTTTCAGCATCCTGAATGTGTTTTTGCAGATTTCCACTTTGAACAGGATTTTATCAGTTAGATTTAGATGCTGATTCGGTTATCACACATATTCATTGGTGAAATCATGCATTGGAGACAAATTGTGAGTGCAAAAATATCGTGTCATTAATATGAATGGAGATTGCGTATATATTAATGAACATTGCAGGCAAAACATCACTCTCAGACATCTGATACATAGACACCAAAGCATATTCTCCCAGAGGAGAGATTGGTTCAGAAATTAGGCTCAGTATTTTTTTTGCGAATTAGCGCGGTCCCACCAGTTCCAGTTTTTTGGTTTATTTTTATTTTTTTTGTTTTCTGCATTATGGTTCAGAATTAAAAGCTATTTCTAGCCTAATTGTATCCTAATTAAGCAAAAGCAATATACTAATCATGCAAGTCCTAATAGTTAAAAAAAAACATGTAAAATTCCATGAAATTACAATGCAGTCCTATTCTAAAACAAGCAGTGTAGTTCTGGTTTGTAGTCTCAGCTCGACTTTGTGACTCTTTCTAGTCAGATAAGATTGTGAAGTTTCTTTCCTGATGAAAATCAGGAGAGATGTATCCTTTCAGCCTCTGTCCATTCACTATAAAGGTGGATTGATCTTGTGGATTTTTTATTTTCGTTGCCCCTTATTTTAACTCTCTTTCCACTGAAAAAGGACCAATCCATTTTGATCTCAGCTTACCAGGAAACAACCGAAGTCTGCTGTTAAAGAAGAGGACAAGTTGACCAGGTTTGAATTCCTTGGGTAAGATGTGTTCATCATGCCATTTTTTGGTTTTTTCTTTATACGTCTTGGCATTCTCATAGGACTAGTACCTAAACTCATCTAATTCATTTAGTTGCAGTAATCTATTTTCTCCAGTCGCCTTTTTATCAAAGTTTAAGAACTTGGTTGCCCAATATGCTTCATATTCTAATTCAAAAGGGAGATGGCATGCCTTTCCATAAACCAACCTATAGGGAGTCATACCTATTGGGGTTTTAAAAGTTGTCCTATATGCCCATAATGCTTCATCTAGCTTGGTTTTTCAATCTTTTCTTGAAGTGTTAACAGTTTTTTCCAAAATTCTTTTGAGCTCTCTATTGGACACTTCTACTTGGCCACTTGTTTGGGCATGGTATGGGATGGCTACTTTATGGGTGACTCCATATTTTTTCAATAAATTTTTAAAAAGAGTGTTGCAAAAATATTTTCCCCCATCACTGATGATAGCTCTAGGTGTGCCAAATTGGGAGAAAATATACTTTTTAAAAAATTCAATGACAACCATAGCATCATTAGTTCTGGTTGCTATGGCCTCTTCCCATCTTGTCTCATAATCTAGTGCCACCAAAATGTATTCATACCCAAAAGAAGGTGGGAAGGGTCCCATGAAGTCAATGCCCCAAACATCAAAACATTCACATTCAAGAATATTATTTAAATACATTTCATTCCTTCTTGAGATGTTACCTGTCCTTTGACACCGATCGCATGATTGGACACACCTCTTTGCGTCTCAAAAAAGTGTTGGCCAGAAAAATCCAGATTGTAATAGCATTGCTACTGTCCAGGTTGAACTACGATGGCCACCAACCTCCTTGTCATGACAATGGCTGAGAATGAGTGGAGCTTCTTCCTCTTTCAAACACCTTCTAATGGCTTGATCCAGACATATTTTGTAGAGGAATGGATCCTCCCAATAGTAGTTCTTTGAATGAGCCATCAGTTTCTTCCGTTGCTGGTATGTAAAGTGCTTTGGTACCCATTTGCTGCAAACAAAATTAGCTATATCAGCAAACCATGGTACTTTTGAGGTATTTACCTCGCAAATAAGTTCATCTGGAAAGAGTTCTGAAACTTCCCCTTCATGATTCTATGTCTCCAGCCTTGAGAGGTGATCTACTACAACATTCTCAGCCCCCTTCTTGTCCTTGATTTTGATATCAAATTCTTTGAGAAGAAGGATCCATCTGATCAGTCTTGGTTTGGAATCCTTCTTTGCAAACAAGTATCTAAGGGTTGCATGGTCAGTCCAAACAATAATTTTTGAACCAATGAGATATGATCTGAATTTTTCAAATGCAAAAACCACGGCCATAAGTTTCTTCTCAATGGTGGTATAATTTAATTGAGGACCAGTGAGTGTGTGACTAGCTTAAGAAATTGTGTGGAAATTTTTTTTTTTTCTTTGACCAAGGGCTGCCCCTAAAGCAAAATCACTTGCATCACACTTGAGTTCAAAAGGTAAATTCCAATAAGGTTACCAATGATGGGGGCAGAGATTAATTTTTGCTTCAAGAGATTAAAGGCATGCATGCATTCATCATTGAAATCAAATTTAGCATCTTTTGAAAGTAGATTTGACAAAGGTTTTGCAATTTTTGAAAAATATTTAATAAACCTTCTATAAAAACGTGCATGGCCTAGAAAACTCCTAATGGCCTGGACTGAAGTAGGTCGAGGTAGCTTTTCGATGACTTCAATTTATGCTTTGTCCACATCTATCCTCTTTTCTTAGATTTTATGGCCAAGAACAATTCCTTCTCTTAGCATGAAGTGGCATTTTTCCCAATTTAGGACTAATTTCTTTTCTTCACATCTCTTGAGCACAAGCTCATGTTAGTCCATATAGTGTAAAATCATCCATGAAGATCTCCATCATCTTTCCTATCATTTTATGACATAAAGCCATCATGCATCTTCGAAAAGTGGCTGGTGCATTGCACAAGCCAAAGGGCATTCTCCTATATGCAAAGGTACCATATGGGCAGGTGAAGGTTGTTTTTTCCTAGTCTTCGGGTGCTATAGGGATCTGAAAATATCCTGAATAACCATCTAGGAAACAATAAAATTTATTTCCTGCCAGCCTTTTAGGCATTTAATCAATGAATGGTAAAAGAAAATGATCTTTCCTAGTGGCCATATTCAATTTCCTATAGGTTATACATACTCTCCTACCCGTGATCGTCTTGGTGGGGATCAGTTCATTATTTCTATTATGAATGACAGTAGTACCCCCCTTTTTGGGAACAACTTGAACTGGACTTACCCATGCACTAGCAGAAATAGGATAGATAATACCTGCGTCCAAGAGTTTGAACACCTCCTTTTTCTCTACCTCTTGCAATGTAGGATTCAGCCTTCTTTGTGGTTGACTGTTGGGCTTATAATTGTCCTCCAACAAGATTCGGTGTGTGCAAATTGTGGGGCTGATTCCTTCAATGTCTGAAATTGACTTGCCTATTGCCTTCTTGTGTTTGGACAGCACTTCAATGAGCATCTTCTCCCTCCAACTCCTTATTTTCAGCCTCCAATTCTTTAACTTCTCTTGTCTTGATGGTATCTTCATCTTCCTTCTCCTCTGAATGGATGAAGCCTCCTTCTATTGCTTCTTCATTCCTCTCTTCTTCTTCAATTTCTGCTATACAAGAATCAATCACAGCAACACTAAAACATAAATCATCATATGGGGTGGCTGGTTGTTTCATGACTTCTCTTATATTAATACTCAGTTTCTCATTGCCAAGCCTTAAGGTTAATTTCCCTTGCTTGACATCAATTATAGCACCAGCGGTAGCCAAGAATTGTCTGCCAAGAATTATAGGCAGGTTCTTGTCTACTTCCATGTCTAAAACCACAAAATCGCAAGGAAAAATAAAATCATGTATTTTCACCAACACATCCTCTATTATTCCTCCTGGTATCTTGGTTGATTTATCTGCAAATTGAAGAGTAATTCTGGTCTCTATAGGTTCTCCAAGTTTTAAATACCTGCAAAGAGATAATGGTGATAAGTGTCTGAAAGACACAATCTTTAGGCATGAAAATTGAGTGAAAAATCTATTTCTGAGTTAATTCTGAGTATAAAATTAACATATATGACTCAGTTTCATGTTTTGTGCCTCAGGTACCCAGTGGAAGAAGAAAAACTAGATTTTGAGCAAAAACCGAAGAAAAATGAGCAAAAGAAGCCAAAAAGAAGGTTGGCGCGACCGCTCCAAAATCGGCGCCACCGCGTCGATTAAATATGCAAAAATTCAAAATAATGAAGAAAAATGCCCAACGACTTAACGATCATGAAATCCAACATTTTGAAATGTGAAATGGCGCGACCACGCCTTTGGAGGGCGCTACCGCACCAAAGAACTGGCTCTACCTCAAGCAGAGTCAGAATGGATGCGCCAAAGAGGAGCTAAATGCAGAAAGAGAAGTTGTCGTTCAGGGAACATGGAAGTGTCTAAGGAGTGGCGCGACCGCGCCAGATCTACTGTATAATTTGGCGCTTCTGCGCCGCCAAGTTTCCAACTTCAGCACGAGTTCGAGGGCAGCCTTCGGACTTAGAAGGAATCCCACTCCAATTGCACGACTGCGCCGATGTCAAGCACATTTTCGGTGTGATGACTTAGCAATGACAAGTTACGAAAATTTCAGGATCCTGACATCCAATCGAGTCCAAACTTGGGAAAAGAAGTCCTAAGCATCTAAGGAAGGTATCCACGAAGATTTTCAGGTAATTTACTCGAGTCTAGATGCATTGAATGATCAAGAAGAGAAGTTCAAATTCAAAATAGGAAACTGCTGCCAAATGAAGAAGATAAATCCGAATTTTATGAAGAACATACATGGAGTTTCCGAATCCCAATTGAAGCCAAACTTGGAACAAAGATTCCAGATCATACTGAGGATTATGTCACGAAAATTCAAGCCAATAGAAGTCGGTTTTCTCCAGGTTTTACATCTCCAAAGTGGTGGGACCCAGTGCAGTGATTGGTAGCAGAAACCATCCAACTTCTCCACATCATATCTTGAGTTTCCGAACTCAGAATGGATTCAAATTTCGTGAGCAAGGAAAGGACTACAGAAGGAAGGTTCAGATGAAATTGCATCCAATTCTGAGGTTGGTCAGTCATAATTCATACTACTGGACAGAGGCTAAAATTACAAGGTCTGGACAGAACTTCAACTATAAATAGGGGCCCGAGGGGAAGAGTTAAGCATTCAGTTTTGGAGTTTAGTTTCGAGTTTGGTATTCAATTTTTCCTTCTAGTTTAGTTTAGAGAGAGAGGAGAAGGTCCAGAGGGAGTCCCACACGACCTCTGGCCAATTTGGAGAAAGCAAGGTGGAGCGTTCAGCCAAAGAGCTAGAGGGATTATGAGCAACCTTCCCAAAGGAGTTTTTCTGTACTTAGTTTTTCTTCTTTCATGTCTGTTATCAAAACCTTTTTATGCGTTTTTAATTGCAGTATGGAGTAGTCGTTTATAGTTGGGAGTCCATGACTCCCTAGGCATGTAATGAGATTGATATATTAATGTTTATTTGATTTTAATTTGGTGCATGAATGAGTTTTTTAAGTTGTGTAATCTTTGATTCATACTTGATGTCTACTATGTACTGGTTATAAGGTGACGCTAGGCTTAAGGTAAGATGTATGATAGGGTTATACGAGTCTTTCTTAGTTCATGCACTAGGCAGGTTAATTAATCCTTGGGTTAATCCTCGACCTTAAAGTAATACCCTATTGGATTAGTTGGCTTGTCTATGACATAGGAGCTTCGTGTTTATGCTATCAAGTAGAGTTAATTATGCCGGCTAGTTGGCTCCAGGAGATAGAAAAAGGTGATGCCGATGCGGATTGTAACCATGGTAATATAAGCTCGTCAAAAATTGATTTTCAAAACTATTTTCTATTAAATCTCATAAGTGCCTAGGGAGGGAATTGGATTCCCAATGCTTTCTCTCCACATTGAAATTCATCAAAGGCCTTTTCTCAACAGTTTTAAAGTTCTGATTTAGTGTAAATTTCTGTTTTCAAAATCAGAGTTCTCAAACTTTAGATTTTAATCATAAAGCAATTAACTGCTGGCTTGGTCCTTGTGGGACGATATTCGAACTTGCATAAAGTCTATATTACTTTGGTTAGTCCTGATGCTAGTGATCGGCTAGGATTGCATCAAGTTTTTGGCGCCGTTGTCGGGGACCAAAGTTTTTAGCAGTAATTGTTTAGAGTTTAAAAATTTAGAGATTTGAGTTTTTGGTTTTATTTTGCAGGTGGTTCATGATCAGATCTCAAGTGGAACCATCCCAAGTGATTGATCCTGAACCAGAGAGGACTTTAAGGCAACGGCTGAAGGAAAATCAGAACCAGATCACTCCCAAAGACCAAGAAGACATGGAGAACATTGAAGGCTCTCATGCAGAACAAGCGCCAAGACCAAGGAGGACCATGGAGGATTTTGTCACACAAAGCCCAAATACACACAGGACAAGTATCATCACTCCCACTATTCAAGCGAATAATTTTGATCTTAAACCTCTGCTTCTTGTTATTTTGAAAAATCATTATCAGTTTAGTGGGTTAGCTAATGAAGATCCTAATGACCATCTTGAAAGATTTCTGGACTTTTGTGCTACCTTCAAATACAATGGTGTACCAGATGATGTTGTCAGGTTGAGGCTTTTTAAGTTCACCTTGGCTGGGCGAGCTAAGACATGGCTGAACACTTTACCAGCCGGATCTATTGTCACATGGGATGATCTGCAGAAAGAATTTCTAGGTAAGTATTTTCCACCAGCAAAGACTATTAAATTGAGGAATGA